>CM077205.1:22931498-24131498 GCA_039654625.1 Rhinogobio ventralis | reverse complement strand
AAAATATCTAGTTCATTCATGAAAGTCTAGAGGGCGATTAGGTCCTTTACATGCAATCTGCAACCAATCACCTCATTACCGCATGGCACAAACAGATTGGCCTCTGCTGATCCTGCAGCCAATGAGATTGCTTGCTCAACATTTAAATATTCTGGTTTATTGTTTGCTGTAAGCTAGACCTGCAGCGTGCTATCAGAGTTCCTCTGAAACCTCCACCTCCCCTAGCTCCACCTGCCTACAGTCAAACCAAAAATTATTCAGACACCATATATAATTTTTTACTAGTGGGTGCAGGACACTATAGTTCATTTATGTAAGTGAGGATAGCAAACTAAAGTAAACTGTGACATATTATACCCAAACATTCTTCATACAGTGGACTACAAGTAAAATTAAAATTTGGAACCAAAATTATTCAGACACTTTTACCTGACCATGTTTTGCTTAAGTGTTTTTTCTTTAATTGCTAATGCGACATTTTACACCACAGACTGAACAAAATGAAGCAGTGCTTGGTAATTGGTTGACCTAAATTGGTATTATTTAATTGTGTACTATATTTAATAGCTGACAGCTGATTGGTTGATTGTAATCCATTACATACCTTTCTATCAAAGTTATCTGACATCATCAAGATGAATTTGTTCTGACACAGTTTAACTCTGAGTTCTTGTCATATTTTATTACCATTTTCTAAACTATAGTGAATAAACTGTGATAATGTGAGAAAATGTTGACGGTTTGACTGTAGATCTGCTATGGGATTTATGTAGCCTATGTCTATTTATGCAGCAGCAGCATATCTTCCATGCTCACAGCAGTGTGTCTGTATATCTATTAGCAGTAGCAAGTCCATACTTGCCCTGCAGCAACAATAATCAACAACAGCAGCAGCAACGTAGCAGATCTAGTCCGCCAAGACCAAATATATTTACATTGCCATGTTTAATAACATGCTAAAACTATCCCAAAAGAGTTGACGTGGTTGAACTGAGTAAAACCTAAACTGAAAACCAAAATAAAAAACAGAATAAAAACTAGTCTGAGCACCTGAAACTCATTGCTGGCCAGTCTCCTCCCACACTAGTGACATTCTAAATAAAAAAATATGCTTATATATAACCCTGCTTGTTGCAACTTAGAGTGGTATTTAAGTCTTTTAAAAATGTGTAGTTTAAGTGAGTCTAAATTGATTATATCATAAAATTTGAGAGTTGCCTGGATGTGACTAGTCTGCATCTGTGTGGATGAGTCATCAGCTTAATTCTCCTCCATTTCAGTAATAAGAAATCTCCAGTGCCAGAGGATGCAACAGCCTTATTTGGCCCTCCGCTGGAGACAGCCTTTGATGAGCAGAAGACCAGTGAAGGTATATCACTATATGCCTCTTAGTTCTGCTTATGGATCTGTCATTTACAGGGTCACTGAATTTGAACCATTCACAATCCAATAGAACCTGATCACAGCCCAGATTCTTTGTGTTACTTCATTCACTTTAACAAAAATTCATTTTTCTATGTCATATACAGTATGTGTCTTCAGGAGACTCATATAGGGTATAAAGATGATGCTCATATTTCAGCTATAAGTATTTAAGAGTACTGTTTGTATGCTTATATAATCACTGTACTAGTTTTTAGCATTATGTAATGTGAACTATAGAACAAAACATTCATCAGTACTTACTAGTTGTGTTGCCACCCACTCAATTCCATTTGCAGCAGTTGAGATTAAAACAATTAGATTTATAGGCCATTTATGACAGATATAGGGATAGATAAATGTTGCATGGTGATTCCTTCCTCTCTGTGAGTCACACAGCTGTTAATTCTGCTCCCCATCAACTGTGTATCATGTCCTCTTCCATAAATTAGCGGTGATAGAGGAACCTGAGGTTTGGGGTGCACCCCTGCCTGAGCAACACCTAGAATCCTCACTGGCAAGACCTTTTCCTACAGGAAGTAAGTCATTGCTTGTGTGGCATGATTGCCATCATCCTGGTACCATAAACCCATAAGTTCCAAAACGGTGAACGGCTGACTGAGTGGAAAAATCATGATTGCCTCCAGATTTTTTATTTTAACTTCCCCTTTGGCAGTCTCCATTAACCTACTAATTTCTCAAGTCATTAGCTATAAAAACTATTAAAATCCTAAGAGTGATCCAGCTCATCCTGTACTCATGTCTTTTGGTGACGGTTTACTCAACGTGGCCTATTTTCATGCATGGTTTAAAAAAGCTAAATTACACTGAGCTGTATGTTTGGGCTTAAGTTAAGCTTAAGGCTATGATTATAAATGAAAATGTGTCTTCTAATAGTGATATATCTCTGAATGTATATTTACATAAATATGTAAATACTAGGGCTTGCATGACTACTCATTTTTGCTAGATGACCAGTCATCTAGGAAAGTAGTCGACTGTGAACTGAGTCCAAATATAAATGCAGTTGTATTTTGATATATAAAGACCCATTATACTGTGTGATAAACTATTGAGCGTTATATTATGTTGTCATTGTACTAAAGCCATAAGAAGTGATTCAGATATTATCTTTGTATTATGTATAATAATAAGAAGAAGAAGAAGGAATGGAATAAAATAAATTATTTATGACCAATCTTTTGAAAGCAGAATGAAACCGTAATTATATAAGCTTTGGTACATGTTTAATTTGAAAAAAGTATAAACATGTTGATGTAGAGCTCTAGTAAAATGTTTTTTCTATCAAATTTTAAATGGCCCTCTAAGCACCCTAACTAATCATAGAAATTATAGACTAATTGACTAGTCTGTGTAAGCCCTGGTATATACACACTAAACAAATAAGTGATCCTTGTGCATAAATTAACATAAAATAGTTACAATCCTAAATAATATGAAAGTAGTGTGAATTACTAGGTCACAGAGAGTGAAGTGTTATCATAGTCTGAGCTATTCATCCCATGTCACAGTCCTTCTCTGTTGTCCCTGACTGCCTGAATGAGACCTTGCCTTTGCATGGTGCTGTGGGGCATGGAGACATTGCCTGTGGGGGGTGTATGTGAGAGCTTATCTTAGCCGCACTAATGTCATTGCAGCTCTGCCTCCGCTTCCGCCTAAGAATGTGCCGACCTCCCCTCCTCCGATTGAATCTCCTGCTACAGAGCCTACCGGTAAGATCCCCCACCACCAGGGCCTCAGAAAACAGAGGTGTCTAATCCTGCTCCTGAAGGGCCACAGTCCTGCATGTTTTAGTGCCAGTCCTAATTAAGCACACCTCAACCAACTAATACTAGAAACTTCTAGGCAGGTTTGTTGGGGCACGTGGAGCTAAACTCAGCAGGATGTTGGCCTTCTCGGAGCAGGTTTAGACACCTCTGGTCTATGCAAATATCGGACCCCAACAAGTGTTTGTTTGGTTTGTGCTTGTCTTTTTGGCACTGTGTCTTTGTCTTCCCTTCCTTTAAGGCCTGCTAATAATTTTTTCTGTTTCTTTATGATATCTGTGTGGTACCCAATGCAGGTGTACAGATAGAAGAGGAAAATTCAAGGCAGATCTCACAGAGGCCCTCTATAACTGATCTGGACAACATCTTTGGTCCAGAAGACTCTCCAAAACCTGGTCAAGATGCTGGAGATAAATGGGTCTGCTTCAATGAAGAGTCACCTGAAAGACCTCCTCCTTCTGAAGCAGGAGAGCCAGCACCTCCACTCCCCTCGTCTCCGCCTCCCCCAGCAGAACCAGCACCCCCATTACCTAAATCACCCCCTCCATCTGAGGAGCCAAATCCTTCTTTACCAAAATCTCCACCTCCTCCTGCAGAGCTGGCACCTTCTCCTCCTTCCAGTGAGTCACAAAGGGAAAGCCCCCCACCTGTCCCACCTGTTCCCAAAGACACCACTCCTTCTCCTCCAACTGTCCCGCCTCCACTGGTGGAAGAGGCCCCACCCCCTCCAGTGGAAGAGGCCCCACCCCCACCGCCACCAGATGATCTTTTTCAGTCCACTACAGACTTTTTGCCGTGTGCGCCTCTGACAGAGACCCGATCAGACTCAACCAACAGCCCTCCAAGCACTGTAGAGACAAGTGTACGCACAATCCCTCCGCCCTTGGTTCTGAACCAAGAGGACAAGAAAAGCCCTGATGAGATTCCATCAAAAGAGGACCCCAGTGAGAGCAGCACTTCACCCAAAGAGATTTGTCAAGGACCACGTTCGACACCACCTCCTCCACCACCTCCTACGTACAGGGCGGTAGTGTCATCTCCAGGGCCTATCCCTCCAGCTAGTGCGGGTGGAAATGAAAGTGGTGAGTCTGATCTAAAAAAAACTTGTCAACTGGTCCAGCGGCCACAGAATATTAAGGTTTAGTAAACCCTGAAAATTAACATTCTGTCATCATTTGCTTATGCACATGTTATTCTTTTTGTCTGTGGAGCACAAAATGTGTTATTAGCAGAAAGCTTGTCTTTCCACGTGTTGAAAGTGAATGATGACCATGTGATGACCAAATTTTCAGTGAATACTTAAGTCTGTTCTTCACACAAAGCTATCACATGGCTTCAGAATACTTGAAATATAGAGCGTATGGCATATGGACATGCTTTTTGGTCCTTTTTGGAGCTTGACAACTGCTGGTCCCCATCCACTCTCATAGTATGAATGAGAACAGCTCAGACATTCTGGTAAACTTTTCTTTCTGTGTGTCACTGAAGAAATAAAGGTTTGAATGAGTAATGATTTTAGGTGAACTAACCCTTTAAAATATGACAACCACCAATATAAAACCATCCATGTTATTGCATAAACACATTTTGATTTATAGAATATACCGTTGGGTAATAAGCAGTAACAAAAGTTTCTGCATTTTGGAAATGCATATAAATTCAGTCTAAAAGTCTACATTTCAAGTCGTTCTGCTCTAGTCACCACCATGTTATATGGATTTTTACAGGAGAGCCTTCTTAGTAAGAGGGGTGAAGTGTATCTGACAACTTTTTGCTTCATTATTTTCTATATAGAGACATGTACAGTCTCACCACTCAGCGCTACTACTGGTACTACTACATTTTTGGGTTTAATGTTTTAGCAGTGATCTAATCAGAAGTGTCATGCTATCTATATTTATATACTGTAAACATCTTCATTTTCAAAGATACAAATAACGTTTTTGTTTTCATTGTTTCCACAGTAAAGTGCGAAAGTCGTCATAATATATTCTAAGCATCCTGGCTTTCTATAGGTGATTTGTGAGGCTATTTTGATCAAGTATCATAACTTTTTGAATGTATTCCCATTTTATACAAATTAGGAAGAACTCTGGAATGGGCTTGATGCATGTTACTCTTTGAATGGCTTTGCTTTAATTGAATACTCTCGCTCCACAGGCTCCTCCTCCCCTGCACGCCCTTCAACGCCATTGGCTACCAGCAGCTCTCCCCCTCCCCCTCCCCCACCACGGCCACCCTCACGACCCAAACTGCCTCCTGGGAAGCCAAGCGTAGGGGATGTGGTACGTGATAACATAAAAAAAATTATAATACTTTCAAATGGTAACTATTACGGTCCCTGTTAATTCCCAACAAACTCACTGACCTTTTCATGACCCAAGTAATTTAAAAACCTTTATAAGGTGCAAGAACTCATTCCTCAGAAAACCAGACCCAGCCTAAAAGTTGACATTTACTACATATTTAAAATCCCCCTGTAGTCAATAATTGTATCCCTTTAAACTCATCTTTGATTACCAAAATTACATATTTAAACGTTTTTCTTATTATACAGGCCATAAAATAGCTTGATTGTAACTCTACAAGGCGATCTATCAGAATGTTAATGCACTTTATGTATGGCTCTCTACAACGTCGGACACATAGCGGTAATTAATATGATTAGCCTTTAGCTTGACTACGTTATCAAACAGCTAATAATGTGTTGCTAATGCTACACAAACCATGTTCCCGTTCACCATCTCAGTCACGCAGCTGCCTTCTAAAAATCTGTATCCTTAGAAACACTTTGAACAACTTAGAACGTCACTGGAGCAAGGCATATAGTTCATCATAACAACGTAATATACAATAATTCACACGCTATATTGCTAAATGTATCCGATTTTTTCCGATTTTTCATATCAACAGAAAAATATATCGGGATAACGTGGCTTCTCTTGAGACTGCCCTGCTTCAGAGCGGTTATAGTTAATGATATGCTAAAGCCCGCCCGTACTTTGACGTGATTGGTTACAAAGTAGTTTGTGACGTAAGAAACACCAGCGATTTCAAACCGCGTTTTTGAGACTGTCTTGTTTTCACTCCAGTTTTAAGGAGAAAATACTCAGCAATGGTGTTGACTTATAAATTTTCACATGGTTTGTATTAGAGCATATTAAAACACATCATAGAAGTATAAACAACATTAAAAACTTAATTTTTTTGACCACAAGGGGGCCTTTTAAAAGTCATTATTTAGTGAAACAAAACACAAGGAACACTACCACAGCAAGTAAATTTCCCCTGATTACCTAACCAGAATGATAAACCCCTACTCTTTTGTTACTTAACATCCCCTCTGTCTTCCTTTTTCCCTGCTTTTCCTATCAGAATCGGCCGTTCAGTCCCCCTGTACACTCGTCAAGCCCCCCTCCTCTGGCTCCGCTGGCCCGTGCGGAGAGCACCTCATCCATCTCCTCCACCAACTCTCTGAGTGCTGCCACCACGCCCACCGTCGGTAAAGAGCTCTCCGTGTCTGTGTCAGGTGTGACTCCATTTCCCATCATTCTCTCTGCTTTGCCATGCTGCTCTGTCTTTATGCGTCTGTTTTGGAAATCAGCCTTGCTATCTAGAATTCAGTGCAACAGGGGCCTCTGTTTCTTAAGGTGCCACAGTGCTCAGTATTCAGCACAGTTTTGAATTCACTGTAGTAATATTTTTATTTCAGCTTTGCTTTAATCTGGACTGAAACAGTATGATGATGCTGATGTTTAGTTAAAAAATTCTGAAGTGAAATCTCCAGCATTCTGCAGTCATGTATTAGATCACTGGAAATGACGGTGAAAGATTCATTGCTTTGCTAAAAATATAGTTTTGCTTATCATAGATTGTATAATAGCTCGTGCATCAAATTGTCTTGTGCATGTTTAAGTGGAAATATTGTTAGGATTAATTGGATATTGTATAGATAAAGTTAAATCATAATCCCTAAGATTCTTAATCTGTATGTATCATTGCATTGTAGAAAATAAACAAAGGCCTAAAAGGTGTTATGTTTCACAGACGAGGCTTCAGTCTAGTCCCAGACTAATATGCATGTTTGAGCTGTTTTATCTGAAAGCAACTTGCAGTGACATATCTTAAAATATATCAGTGCCATTGTTTTGTCTCAAGATGCACACTAGTAATGTTATTGTCTAAGGCACATTTATAAAAGTTACTTAAATGTTCTAATTGAACTAAGGTCTAGTCCTGGCTTAGTCTAAGCCCTGTCTGTGAAATCAGGCCAATATGTCTTTGCTGGACTTTTCAAAATGCCATGTATGGCATCTGCTGTACCGGGTTGAATGCTTTCATTGATGCTAGACAGGTAAAGTTTTTAGTCCCATATTTTCAGTAGCATAATTTCCTGAGATTTGCAAACAGTTTTGTTTTGTGAATCAAGAGTTTCTTAATCTAGAGCTTTTGATGGATGTAGGTCTATCTGTTGCTTGTGCTATTCCATCCTTTTAGGGTTTTTTTCATCCTTTTGGATTTTTCTTTACCATTCCATTCATTTTTCTTCTGTTATCGTCTTTTTAGAATTTTAAATCTTTTCCGTGCATCCATTGTGACGTCTGAGTTTAATGACTGTGACTTTTTTTTTTCTTTGCAATTATTTGTCATTTAATTTGAATTGCGTTTATTTTTTTGTTTGTGTTTTGTCGTCTTTCTTGTCCTGTCTTTTGGGCTGACGTAATTGTCTGATGTCAGAAGATGACGCTTTTGTAGACAAACTTCCCAACTTTGAGAGACGGGCAGACGTTCCTGCAGGTACGCTATGAAACCCTCCTGATTTAATGGATGGGATGGAGACCACTGATTCAACAATGTAACAAATGGTTACATTACCCATAGAGTCAGTTGTCAGAGCATAGCTCATTCATGGTGATCTCTTTTTTTTTCACCAGTGACTAAAATAGTAAATAAGTGTTGAAGTATGTTGATTTTCACATAAAGAGTCTTTAGAGGAATTTACCAAGTTATTTGCGACTTAATGTCTATGGGCAGAATCAGTGGCTTGTTGTCGATTACAGCAATACATTTATAATGGAAGCCTAGCATTAAAGCTGGCAGTACAGACAATAAACTTTAAAAATATGCTACTATAACAGTACAAACCGTAAGTAAAGTAAGAATAACTTTAACAATTTAATGGAGGCTTGTTAGCAGACCAGTGTGATAAAAGCTGCATACAGCCTTATCTGTGCAAAGTTATATTCAACTCACTCATGTCTGAGCAGCTAAAAAAGTGAACATGGATACTTTCATTGGGACAAGCTAAGTTGGGGCTTAATTCTGCAAACTCGACTGTTTTTAGTAATACATTTGGTAACTAGAAAATTCTCTACCTAAACAAGTAATCTGATTTAAACTGATTTAGACAACTAAAAACACTTTGCATTCTCAATTCTAATAGGATGAGCCATATTTGAAGCTGTTGAAAAATAATATAAAGTAAATTATTGCAAAATCTTACAGTTAGGGTATTGAACTATATTACTTTGCAGAAGAATTATTACGATTGTTATTAATCATACATTGAACTGTCTTAATACTATATAAAATTATGCATTTGCTGTTTATTTTTTATAAACTTATACTTTATGTAGTGATAAGCAGCATACATCAGATTCTGTCCATAGACATTAGGTTGTAAATAACCTAGAATATTCCTAGGACTGTTTGGCTTTTTTAGCACGTATTTTAAAAGGTGTTTTTTTTTTTTACTCTACTTCTCTCATGTTGATTACAGTCAAACACTATTTGCCTCAGTATTTACTTTTACATCCATTTTTAATTCTTTCTGTCATATTTTGCTCTTCACATCCATGAAAGATGACGTGTCTGTTTAGCCCATCATGCATGTTAGAGACTGCTCCGTCTGTATCACATACACAACACCCCACATCTTACATCCGCACTGACATCAAGAACCAGGAACAGAAGGGTCTTTTAGTCCCTGAAAAAATCTGTCTGGCTGTAGACTCTTCAGAAAACTCAAAGAGCACCACTATCCTGCTTGAACAGATGACACACACATCCTCTCAGTGTTTGAAGTGCGGTCTGGAATTTGGCCCAAGTGGCAGCAGTGCTGATCAGTATGCCTGCCTTCGCATATGTTCTCTTATGAGTGGAGAGCTCTCAGATGTTGCACCTGAGTAAAAGCATTTCTAACATTGTTAGGTCCAACTTTACTGCCACATAAATGTAGTCCTCACAGGTGAAATCCACATCTTAAAATTTGATCTCTAACATCCTATGCTGCATTTCATTCAGATTCAAATGTTGGATATTCCTACTTGATATCTCTGACCATAAAGTGTCTGATGCTCAGATGACACAAAAAGACAACACTACCTTTATCTTCACAATTATTTGAGTGGAGAGCTCTATTCAGTGCAAGCATTTATTCTGCAAGGGTGTGATTATCAACAGCGGATCATTTACTATGTTTTATCTCTCTCTCTCCAAATGTCCTAAACAGTTTTTTAATCCTATAATGTGAGAAACTTAAAAAGTAGATGTTAAAGGGTTTGTTCAACCAAAAATGAAAATTCTGTCATTAATTACTCACCCTCATGTTGTTCCAAACCCGTAAGACCTTCGTTCATCTTCGGAACACAAATTAAGATATTTTTGATGAAATCCATGAGGTTTCTGAACCACCCATAGGCAGCAATGTCATTGCAACTTTCAAGATCCAGAAAGGTAGTAAAGACATTGTTCAAATAGTCCATGTGACTACAGTGGTTCAACCTTAATGTTATGAAGCGACAAGAATACTTTTTGTGTGCAGAAAAAACTAAAATATTATTCAACCATCTCTTCTCTTCAACGTCATTTTCCTACGCTATTCATGTAGTAAATAGCAGCGCTACCAGGTTCAGTTGGTCTTCTATTGCGCTATTCCGGGTAGGACATTCTGAGATGAAGGGAATGCAGCATTAGAACATCAATTTAACGGTTCAAGAAAACACATTGAGATTCTCAGAATCTTTGTACAACTCACATCTTCTTATTGCTTAAGTGATCTTCACTTCATTCATAGTCCTAGTCCTGGTTTTGTCTAAAGTTATATTACCACTCTCCAGCACAAAAGAAGAAGCCCTCATTTGCTTTTCCCTCTTGTGTCACCCATTACCGCCCCCTGTTGCCCATTATCCCTACTGCAGCTATCTCCTCCAATTAACATATCAGACGAGGAAATAGGCCTATACATGATATACGTTAAACAAAACGTTCATATTGTAAAGATGTAACCAAAAGCACTTTTTAAATACCAATTTTAAAAGAAATATTTTACCCAAAAATGAAAGTCTGTCATTATTCATTCAAATTGTTCCAAACCCCTTTGCTATTATTTCTTCCATAGAACAAATGTACACACTGAAATGACCAAAACAATATAAAAGCACTATAAACATAAGTGTTTGTGTGAGGAACAGACTGAAATGTAATTCACTATTTGCTTATAATCTTCCTATTCAGCAAGGATCATTAAACTCAAGAATCAAATCAGTGAAGAACAATTCATTCATGAATAACTTCAGAAGACTTGGAATATAATGCAGTCGTCTGCTATGATACTTTAAGGTCAAGTTGCTTCGGATGCCAGCATCTGCTTAATGAAGAAATGTAAAAGCAATGGTGCTTTTTGTGAATTTTAGAGAACAATTGACAGTATACAGGTTTAAAATGTCAAAAGGGTGGGTGAATATGACAGAAAATTCTATCCCTTCACAAGTTTATGAATAAGCTGTTTAACGTCATCCTTGAATCTACAGGCTTTAATTTCTAAGCAACTCAAATCATCTCCAGCTTTCATCTGTCCTGATATTATATGTAAATTAATCTGAATGTTAAAATATTTGATAGAATATAAATTTGGTACTCTCCAAATCCCCCAGCTCTCAAAAAATCACTTCTCAGCTGTTGAACAGGCCAACAAATAGTGACAACATTGTACATTAAAATCAAAGTTTGCACATGCATCCTTATTAATAACAACTATAAATCTGCAGCTAATAGCAGCTGTTTGTCACCTGATTTCCGTACTTCCAGTCTTGCTGCAAATTAAATGGCTGAAAATTACACAAAAGATTGAATTAGATTGACTATTTTTATTGTTTGCCCTTTTTTGTGAATGTTTCACACATCATAGTCATCCCCATCCTAAGTGTATTGTGACCATTTTTGACCTGTGACCCTGGTCCCCATCACTGTACCGTATGATGGACCTGTGTGTGACTCACGCTACTGTCCTTCTCTCCCCCTTCTCCTTCCCTGCCTCTCCTCACTCCCCCCATCCTTATGCCTCCTCCCCCTCCAACACAGAGACAGACCAGCCCTCCCTCGTGTGGTTTGACAGAGGCAAGTTTTATTTAACCTTTGAAGGTAAGTTGGGGTTTATAATCTAAGGACGTAGCGCGTGCACACTCAAGTCTCATCTGACATCTGACTCCCCCTTTTCTCACACATTCGTTCCTTCTTCGTCAAATCACTGTGACATTTGCTTGACATCTGCTTTGCTCTGTATATCTGCTTTGCCATTTAACTGTTCATCTTACTTTTCTTTCACAACCATCATATTTTCACCTGCGTCACTAATATGTCTTCTGGTTCTTGTGGCTCGTCTGTTTTGATCTTTTCATTCCGACTTTGGTCTTGGATCATAACGCAAGTGCATGCCAGGTGCATGCCATTGAACCTGAGTGTTATCTGTTTCAACTTCCTTTCTTTTTCTCTTCCATTCTTTTTTCTTTTTACTTATCCTTAGTTGATCTTATAAATCCAAAATAATAGACTTGCATTAAAATTCAAGCATTCAAAAAATGACTAGAAACGGCTTCACATAGAAAAGCTTTGTTTAACAAGAAATACTGAAGAACTGGGTGATTTTAATGATGTTCAGCTGTGAAAAAATAAAAAATCAACAATCAGCTTGTGATTATGATTCATTGTTTACCACAATTAAAGTCACTGTGTAACCATAACGTGGTACAGTTATATTTAGACACTTTTGAACACTTAAACCACACTGAAAAATGTCTCAAATGTCTGAACAAAATATAAAACCATGTCGGATCTGCTAAAAATGCTACTATACCTGTTCTAGTATCATTTTTAGCAGATAAAGCAGACTTGGTTTAGTATTTTGTTTCATAATGCAAAGACAGACTTTTAAATGTAATATGTGTCCTTACATTAAGGATTGTTTTCTAATCACTGAAACAACAATGAAACACTGAAACACTATGTCACAACAACAATTTAATAATATGTTAAATAATACAGATATATTTTATGGTTTTAAAGGGATAGTTCACCCCAAAATGAAAATTACCTAATGATTTACTCACCCTCAATTAATCCTAGGTGTGTATGAGATTCTTCTTTCAGACAAATACAATCGGAGTTATATTAAAAAAAAGTCCTGGCTCTTCCCAGCTTTATAATGGCAGTGAATGGCAGCCCAAAGTTGAAGGCCAAAACAGTGTATCCATCCATTATAAAAGTAATCCACACGGCTCCGGAGGGTTAATAAAAGCCTTCTGAAGCGAATTGATGGGTTTTTGTAAGAAAAAAAAAACGTAACTGGTGCAACTATGCCGTTTTGAACTGCAAGAGGCGTTACACTTTCTACGTAAGTTGAATATGGAAGGCGGTCCGTCGGGAGCTAGATATTTACTTTATAGTTTTAAATATTGATATTTTTCTTACACAAACCCATCGATTCGCTTCAGACGGCCTTTATTAACCCCCCGGAGTCGTGTGGATTACTTTTATAATGGATGGATTCACTTTTTTGAGCTTCAAATTTTGGGCTGCCATTATAATGCTTGGAAGAGCCAGGACATGTTTTAATATAACTCTGATTGTAATTGTCTGAAAGAAGAAAGTCATATACACCTAGGATGGCTTGAGGGTGAGTAAATCATGGGATAATTTTCATTTTTGGGTGAACTATCCCTTTAATGCTACTTCATTTACCAATGTCTTTGCCGCTGACTTTCGATGATATAATTTAACAATAGAAACAACCAAATTACTTTTGACTATTTTAGTCTGTCATTTTTTTTTTTTTTAAACGATTAAATTTGAAATTAGTTTATATATTTAACAGGCGTGAATTTAGCGTGAATTTTCTTGACTGTCGCTTATTTGTTTCGCTTTTAATGCGAAAGAGCCACTCATCTGCGATTCGTTTTGCTTTTTCGCGTTGCGTTTGCTTTGCCCAAAGTGAGCTATCTGTCCTTTGAGAATGCATTAGGTGAAATCCACAGTAGTCTGACTGACCTATTGAGCATTGAAAATAAGCTTAGAACAAGAAAATAAACTTGTACACTTTTACTGATAAGTCCTAACAATGTGGAGTTCATCTGGAGAAGGCATTGTGCTAGGTTTTAAGTCTGGGTTCAAGTGCCTTGCTTAAATGCAAATGAAGAAATCAGTTTTGTCAGCTGCTGATTGTCTCATAAACTATGAGATGTTTTGTTTGTCTATTTGTTTGTATTTCCATTTCTCTCATTCTTTGTCACCCATGTATTTGCCTCTGTGATGTATCTCAGTGAGTGACTGATCGAAATTGTGCTTTTTTGTCTGTAAACACAGTCTGACTCAGAGTCTGTGGTGTATGCGTGTTTTTCTTCTCTCAGGCTGTTCTCGAGGGCCCAGTCCCCTCACCATGGGGGCCCAGGACACACTGCCTGTGGCTGCAGCTTTCACAGAGACAGTCAGTGCCTACTTCAAAGGAGCTGACCCCAATAAGTATGACACAATATCTCAAATCCAGATTCACATCTAGCTCTGTAGTTCTATTTTGTGTGAAAAAAGAACAAAATTATCATTTATCTTTCTATTCGTTGAGAAATGCACACCTTAAATGAATTGATTATACAGCTGGCCTTTAGATATTTTGTATTTGTCTGCATTTTTTTAGCAGGCTGTGTCCGAAATCGCACCCTATACCCTAAATAGGGCACTATTTGAGGTAACAGCCATTTGTAGTGGTGTCCGAAACCATAGTGGACGTTATCGAGTGCACTTATTCAATCCCATAATGCACCACAATAATGAGTATACAACCGATGTACACTCAACGGCTACAGAATACCCATAATGCACTGTGAGGGTCGTGCCGAATGAATTCCTGTGTCTCGCCAGATGACGCCCGCAGCTGAATCATCCATCCACCCGTTTTCCAAACCGCTGGTCCAATGTGGCTACATCGTAATTTCATACAGATATAAATTTCTTTTTAATTGATTATTATATTGTTTAATTATAGTTTGTACATAGTTTCAAAATAAATGTTTTAATTTCTACTAGAGCTGCCAGTTTGCTAACTTTCAAATAATTATTAAACAGCAAGCACAAACTATGCAAAAGTAGCAGCCCTTCCAGCGCACTCAGTGTCCAAATTCACTCACTCGTTTTCATTCATTCCTTCAAGTGGACTATATTAGTAGACTAAAGCATGCAATTGTTAACCCTTTGCTTAAAAAAATTAAATCTTGACCCAACCAACCTATCAGATTATAGACCCATTTCAGATGTATCTTTTCTTTCAACAGCCTTAGAAAAGGCTGTTTTAGTACAACTGCTTTTTTAGAGTCAATCTGGGTTTAGGAAACATCATACAGTACTGAGAATGCACTTTTAAACTTCTTGAATGATATTTTATTATCTGTGGATTCAGAGGACTCTGTGATACTTCTACTATTAGATTTAAGTGCTGCATTTGATACTATTGATCATAGAATCCTTATTTCATGCCGTGAGCAATGTGTGGGCATTAAAGATTGTGCTTTTTTTTCTTAATCTAGCTCTACTCTGCATTTTGGAGTTCCTAAGGGCTCCATTTTGGCCCCTGTTCTGTTCTCATTATATGCAGTATGCTTCCTCTGGGGTCCATTCTTACCAAGCATGGGGTGTCATTTCATTTTTTTTTTTTGCTGATGACACCCAAATCTACCTGCCCTTGAAGAAAAATTACAAAACAGGTTTAGGATCACTAGTTACGTGTTTTGTCTGATTTTAAGTCTTGGTTCTCTTTAAATTAGAACAAAACAGAGGTCATTGTGTTTGGGCCTACGTGAAACCTTCTGTGAAAAATGTGGGTTATTTTCGATTCTGCACTCAAATTTGATAAACAGATAAATTCTGTAGTCAAATCCAGTTTTTTCCAATTAAGATTGCTATCAAAAGCAAAAGAGTTTCTTATCTTTTCTAGAGTTCGAGAGAGTGATCCATGCATTTGTGTCATAACGGCTTGATTATTGTAATTCCCTCTATATTGGAATAAGGCAATCAAATATAAATCATCTTCAGATGGTTCAAAATGCAGCTGCCAGACTTCTGACTGGCACCCGCAAATCTGATCATATCTCCCCTGTATTATGCTCTTTGCACTGGCTGTTGGTCTGTTATAGAAGACATTTTGTTTTTAAAGCTTTGAGTGGAACGGCTCCTGAATATTCTCTCTGTAATCTTTTAAACCCAAATACAGGTGCTGGTCATATAATTAGAATATCATCAAAAAGTTGATTTATTTCACTAATTCCATTCAAAAAGTGAAACTTGTATATTATATTCATTCATTACACACAGACTGATATATTTCAAATGTTTATTTCTTTTAATTTTGATGATTATAACTGACAACTAAGGAAAATCCCAAATTCAGTATCTCAGAAAATTAGAATATTACTTAAGACCAATACAAAGAAAGGATTTTTAGAAATCTTGGCCAACTGAAAAGTATGAGCATGTACAGCACTCAATACTTAGTTGGGGCTCCTTTTGCCTGAATTACTGCAGCAATGTGGCGTGGCATGGAGTCGATCAGTCTGTGGCACTGCTCAGGTGTTATGAGAGCCCAGGTTGCTCTGATAGTGGCCTTCAGCTCTTCTGCATTGTTGGGTCTGGCATATCGCATCTTCCTCTTCACAATACCCCATAGATTTTCTATGGGGTTAAGGTCAGGCGAGTTTGCTGGCCAATTAAGAACAGGGATACCATGGTCCTTAAACCAGGTACTGGTTGCTTTGGCACTGTGTGCAGGTGCCAAGTCCTGTTGGAAAATGAAATCTGCATTTCCATAAAGTTGGTCAGCAGCAGGAAGCATGAAGTGCTCTAAAACTTCCTGGTATACGGCTGCGTTGACCTTGGACCTCAGAAAACACAGTGGACCAACACCAGCAGATGACATGACACCCCAAACCATCACTGACAGTGGAAACTTTACACTGGACCTCAAGCAACGTGGATTGTGTGCCTCTCCTCTGTTCCTCCAGACTCTGGGACCCTGATTTCCAAAGGAAATGCAAAATTTACTTTCATCAGAGAACATAACTTTGGACCACTCAGCAGCAGTCCAGTCCTTTTTGTCTTTAGCCCAGGCGAGACGCTTCTGACGCTGTGTGTTGTTCAAGAGTGGCTTGACACAAGGAATGCGACAGCTGAAACCCATGTCTTGCATACGTCTGTGCGTAGTGGTTCTTGAAGCACTGACTCCAGCTGCAGTCCACTCTTTGTGAATCTCCCCCACATTTTTGAATGGGGTTTGTTTCACAATCCTCTCCAGGGTGCAGTTATCCCTATTGCTTGTACACTTTTTTTCTACCACACCTTTTCCTTCCCTTCGCCTCTCTATTAATGTGCTTGGACACAGAGCTCTGTGAACAGCCAGCCTCTTTTGCAATGACCTTTTGTGTCTTGCCCTCCTTGTGCAAGGTGTCAATGGTCGTCTTTTGGACAACTGTCAAGTCAGCAGTCTTCCCCATGATTGTGTAGCCTACAGAACTAGACTGAGAGACCATTTAAAGGCCTTTGCAAGTGTTTTGAGTTAATTAGCTGATTAGAGTGTGGCACCAGGTGTCTTCAATATTGAACCTTTTCACAATATTCTAATTTTCTGAGATACTGAATTTGGGATTTTCCTTAGGTGTCAGTTATAATCATCAAAATTAAAAGAAATAAACATCTGAAATATATCAGTCTGTGTGTAATGAATGAATATAATATACAAGTTTCACTTTTTGAATGGAATTAGTGAAATAAATCAACTTTTTGATGATATTCTAATTATATGACCAGCACCTGTACATTCGTTAGATCTTTGAAGTCTTATGAGAAAAGTGTTGATGGTCCCAAGATCCAGATTAAAGTTGAGGGGTGGCCGTGCCTTTTCTATTGCTGGGCCGAAACTGGAATAGTCTTCCGGTTTCTCTCAGATTAGTCTCTTCAGAATCTAAATTTAAATCCAAGTTAAAAACTTATCTTTTTACCCAGGCTTATATCTTTCCATAGAGTATAAGGATCCATCACTTATCAGTGTTTTGATACGCTCCTCAAAGGCAGTGCAGATGTATACTTAGCTTCCTATTATATCCCACACTAAATAATTAATAATAAATTATAATATATACCTTATAAAATAAAATATACCTTAACCTAAAAAAAAAAAAAAAAAAAATATATATATATACTGTACACTCACTATCTAATCAACCAATCACATGGCAGTTGCTTTAATGCATTTAGGGGTGTGGTCCTGGTCAAGACAATCTCCTGAACTCCAAACTGAATGTCAGAATGGGAAAGAAAGGAGATTTAAGCAATTTTGAGTGTGGCATAGTTGTTGGTGCCAGACGGGCCGGTCTGAGTATTTCACAATCTGCTCAGTTACTGGGATTTTCACGCACAACCATTTCTAGAGTTTACAAAGAATGGTGTGAAAAGGGAAAAACATCCAGTATGCGGCAGTCCTGTGGGCGAAAATGCCTTGTTGATGCTAGAGGTCAGAGGAGAATGGGCCGACTGATTCAAGCTGATAGAAGAGCAACTTTGACTGAAATAACCACTCGTTACAACGAGGTATGCAGCAAAGCATTTGTGAAGTCACAACACGCACAACCTTGAGGCGGATGGGCTACAACAGCAGAAGACCCCACCGGGTACCACTCATCTCCACTACAAATAGGAAAAAGAGGCTACAATTTGCACGAGCTCACCAAAATTGGACAGTTGAAGACTGGAAAAATGTTGCCTGGTCTGATGAGTCTCGATTTCTGTTGAGACATTCAGATGGTAGAGTCAGAATTTGGCGTAAACAGAATGAGAACATGGATCCATCATGCCTTGTTACCACTGTGCAGGCTGGTGGTGGTGGTGTAATGGTGTGGGGGATGTTTTCTTAGCACACTTTAGGCCCCTTAGTACCAATTGGGCATCGTTTAAATGCCACGGCCTACCTGAGCATTGTTTCTGACCATGTCCATCCCTTTATGACCACCATGTATCCATCCTCTGATGGCTACTTCCAGCAGGATAATGCACCATGTCACAAAGCTCGAATCATTTCAAATTGGTTTCTTGAACATGACAATGAGTTCACTGTACTAAAATGGCCCCCACAGTCACCAGATCTCAACCCAATAGAGCATCTTTGGGATGTGATGGAACGGGAGCTTCGTGCCCTGGATGTGCATCCCACAAATCTCCATCAACTGCAAGATGCTATCCTATCAATATGGGCCAACATTTCTAAAGAATGCTTTCAGCACCTTGTTGAATCAATGCCACATAGAATTAAGGCAGTTCTGAAGGCGAAAGGGGGTCAAACACAGTATTAGTATGGTGTTCCTAATAATCCTTTAGGTGAGTGTATATTACATTTGAATACTTTAACCCTAGTTAAAGTTAAGAAACTAGAGTCAGTTTAATATTTCATTATTCTTTCCAACATTTAAATAAATAAGTTAAATTATATGACTTATGCATTAATTATAATTACTTTAATGGCTTTGCAATGTAAGCATAACAAATATCTAAATACAATATGATACGCCCAAGGTGGTTTTGGACACAGCCTTAATTTGAAAGCACATTTAAGTATTTGAACCTTATTTAACTGTCATCTCTCTCCCTCACTCTATTAATCTCTTCAGTTTATGCATCTGTTTTTCTTTCTTATTCAAAGATTTATTGATCTCTCTGTTTCTAACACTGTTTCACACACCAGACCTTTACTTATGTATGTGTTTAATAATGTCACTCTCTAAGGTGTGTGGTGAAGATCACTGGAGAGATGGTGTTGTCCTTCCCAGCAGGCATCACACGGCATTTTGCAAATAACCCCTCGCCCGCTGTGCTAACCTTCAGCATAACCAACTACAGTCGTCTGGAACACGTCCTTCCTAACCCACAGTTACTGTGCTGGTAATAACATTGATCTAACATCACCTACAACAGAACCTTCACAGACCATAAACCCCATCATATGTATTGATTAGTGATAATTAGAAATTTCCTTATTAGTCACACAAATTAAGCATCAGCCATGAAATGTATTATGACTTATTGCTTATGGACTTTCATAATTAGTAATGGAAGTGACTGGTAATGGAAGGAGAGTTTGTAAATCATGGTAATACTTCAGTATAGTTTAGCGCATCCACTTCAGAATCATTCCTGTCCTGCCTACAGTCAGCTGAGGGTGACTCACATACTGTATGACTAATCACATGTGATTCAACACTTTTGGAGGGTAGTATATCATTCTCTATTTTCTGTATTTTCTGATTTTGCTAAAGCATTCTTATACATTACCCCTCAAATGTTTGGGGTTTGTACGATGTAAATCTTTTTGAAAGAAGTCGTCTCTTATGCTGCATTTATTTGATACAGTAAAATTGTGAACTATTATTACAATTTAAAATAACTGTTTTCTATTTAACCATATTTTAAAATGTAATTTATTCCTGTGATGGCAAAGCTGATTTTTCAGCATCATTATTTTACTTAGTCTTTAGTGTCACATGATCATTCAGAAATCATTCTAATATGCTGATTTGGTGCTCAAGAAACATTTCAGTTACACTTTATTTAAAGATGATGTTAATAAAGTGTAATTACTGTACACAAACAAGTACTGAGTAATATTAATAAACTACATGTACTTTACTATAGAGTTAAATGAGTAGTTCAAAATTAAAATAGCTTTAAAATTAAAATTACCCCATGATTTACTCACCCTCAAGATATCCTGTGTATATGATTTTCTTCTTTGTGATGAACACAATCAGAGTTATATTAATAAATATCCTGACTCTTTCAAGCTTTATAATGGCAGTGACGGGGTCCATTGAGTTTGAAGCTCAAAAAGCACATCCATCCATCATAAACATACTCCACATGGCTCCGGGGGGTTAATAAAGGCCGTCTAAAGCGAATTGATGGGGTTTTGTAAGAAAAATATCTATATTTAAAACTTTATAAAGTAAAATATCTAGCTTCCAGCAGACAGCCTTCCGTATTCAGGATATTTATTAATATAACTCTGATTGTGTTCATCAGAAAGAAGATAGTCATATACACCTAGGATGGCTTGAGGGGGAGTAAATCATGGCATAATTTTCATTTTAAAGTGAACTACTCCTTTAAGGTTAGGGTTTGGTTTAGGGTTAGTTGGTTGTAATCTAATGTGTAGCTAAGTCACCTTAAAATATAATGTAAAAATGAAATATATAATTTAAAAAAACATACTGACCTCAAACTTTTAAACGCTGGTATACATTCATTCATTTCAGTTGATTATGATTTGAAGATTGAATGCACTTTCAAATTTCCTACAGTGACACCACACAGCCAAATCCAAACTCAAAGGAGTTCTGGGTGAATATGCCAAACCTGATGACCCATTTAAAGAAGGTGGCGGAGCAGAAACCACAGGCAACTTACTACAATGTAGACATGCTGAAATATCAGGTAAGAACCTCAAAGCACCATTGACCACAGAGACAGAAGGGTACCTGTATTCAGTTTTAGAAAATCTACAACAGCTAATTGCCCTCATCTCACATAAACCGTTCTCAATTATCTTTGCTTTGTGACCCATATTTTACTTTGGACATCAAGTAGTGACCTAGTACATGAAATTGTTTGTCAAGCCACGTTATTTCTATAGGGCTTTATACAATACAGATTGTTTCAAAGCAGCTTCACAGTGATAAACATCAGAATAACGATCAATGGTGCAAACTTCATCAATTATGAGACAAAGATTCTGCTGTAAATCAGATCTAAAAATACTGTAGTGTCATTATTCAGCTCAAGTCAGTGTTGATTCAGTTCAATTCAGTTCAGTTTACCATATACGATTAAACAAAAATGTCCTCAAAAAACAAGCTAAATGTACAAATTCCCTATGTGCACCAGGTGTTACCTAAGGGTCTACAGTCCACTCCTCTGAATCTAGCAGTGAGCTGGAGGTGTGAGCCCACCACTACCGATCTAAGGATAGACTACAAATACAACGGTGGGGGCATGACCACTCCTGTCGCCCTCAACAACGTTCAGTTCCTCATCCCTGTGGATGGAGGCGTCAGCAAACTGCAGGCTGTGCTTCCTCCGGCTGCCTGGTGAGATATTCTTCTATTAATGGAATTCTAGTCTTCAAAACTCAAATCGTCATTGTGAAAATGAAGCATTATGATGGACTGTGATGACACGTTTCCAGTTATCAGCATCACAAATCTAGTAAAGTTTTAAAAAAAATGTAATACACATTTATATAGTTATACTTTGCGTTATATTACCTTGGCAGTAAATTACAAAAGATGAATTAATGCTGCTGTGAGGGTGTTTCTAATACGGCTGAGGGAGTGACGGCAGATTTGACGTCTTTATCTCTTCTGACTGCTGTAATAAATCTCTCGATATTTTTCCCTCTTTTGGAAAGTTGTGGAAATGCTATCACAGATTTTTCTTTTGCTATTATTTGCTGTCTTCTCCTTACTATGACGACTTCCACATCTGAGAACCCTGGAAATGTGAAAAGTGTCCATTGTACTTTAGTTAGCAAGTTATACTATGAATAATTCTAGATGTGATGGAAGATATCCTTTTGACAGTTTGAAAATTTTCTTAATTTTCTTTCTAGATAATATACTATTTTTTGTTGGTATCTTTATAGGAATGCAGAACAGCAGAGAATCTTATGGAAGATTCCTGATATTTCACAGAAGTCTGAAAATGGAGGTGAGATTCAATTTTGTCTATATATACACTAATGTTCAAAAGTTTGTGGTCGGTAAGATTTAAATGTTGTTGAAAAAATCCCTTATTCTCACAAAAGGCTTCATTTATTTGAAAAAATAAATATATTATGAAATACATTATTACTATATAATAGTACAATATAAAAATTAATATATTATTACAATTAATATATTTTAAAATGCAATTTTTCTGTGATAGCAAAGATGAATTTTCAGCATCATTACTCTTCGGTGTCCTTCAGAAATCATTCTAATATGCTGATTTGGTCCTCAAGAATATTTTTTTTCAGGATTCTTTAATGAATAGAAAGGTTAAAAGAAAAACATTTATTTGAAACAGAATCATTTAGTAACATTATAAATGTTTTTACTGTCACCTTTTAATCAATTTAATGCATCCTTGCTTAAAAGTATTTCATTTCAAATCGTACTGATCTCAAACCTTTGAACGATGGTGTATATATCATAGTATATACAGTATCTATAATAAATAATAAGTTTACTATTTCTTTTCTCATATCTTCAGGTGTAGGATCTCTGCTGGCCCGTTTCCAGCTAACAGAGGGTCCCAGTAAACCCGCCCCGGTGGCAGTGCAGTTCACCAGTGAGGGCAGCACTCTGTCAGGCTGTGACATTGAACTGGTTGGCCTTGGATATCGGTTTTCCCTTATCAAGAAGAGGTTTGCAGCAGGTGAGTTATGCGAGTGACAGCTGTTTTAGTCAGTAATGGCCTAGGAATCTTCCAGAGAGTCAGAGTTCAGTTAATTTGGTTGAGATTATCAATGCATTGCGAAAATAAGATACGCATTTATTTAAAATGTACATTTGTGTTTGTGCTTTTATCATAGGAAAATACATCGCAGACAACTAAACAACATCTTTGATCCATGCAAGTCTGCATATTTTGGACCAATTCTAAATATTTAAAACACAGGACAGATCACAAGCCTGACCCCCTACCTGACCTTATGGATAAACCTTTGTAGATGTACAATACAGGTGGACCTCACAAACTCCAGCAGTATTATATGAGTTGCATTGTAAAATGTGGACCGTTTTAGGGTGTACTTATATGTGTGAACTGTATTCACTTTGCAACATCTGTATTACAGCAGTTAAAATGACCTGGGTTTGTTCGTAAGGTTTAGCCTCTATTTCTGTCTGATGTGTTATTGGCTGTGCCTACCTGAACCTGAATTTTCTGTATCCTTCTCTAAAAGTGATACTGAACATGTTTTTATTACTCTATGCATTCAGTTTGTCAAAAAGTATCACATTTTCGAACAAGGTAGCAAATTAGTGCGGTAAACAACTGACTGTCTAAAAGAGGAATGAGCCTCTGCCACAAGATGGCGCTATACCGTTGCATGTAGTAAGAGGTCTGCACCGGATTTTGGTATTGCTCAAGCTTATTTAGTCATGAAAACGTATTCAGGAATATCTCATTTTAATTACTCAGTGAAATCAGGTTCATTGGAAAACTATATAAATTGTTTTTTTTTGACGAAACTCTTTGTTGAAATTTATAGACAGCCACAGCTTTAAAATTCTCCTGCTTGCAATAGACACACAAAAATGATTTTCCTCAACAGAAAATTGGTAATATATATCTTGAAGGCCGTTTGGTGTTTTCTTGTATTGTTAAATAGCCTTTCTGTTATTCCCAAGGGAACAGTGTTAGACTTCAGAGTACATGACATCACTCTATTTTTATTTATTCATTATTTGTTGTATAAAAAAAGAAACAAGTTACACTGTATATGAATAGACTTTGAATGGTATCATAATTTAGGATCCTTGAAGTTTTTGACTTTTTGTTATCTGTGTAGTTGGGTAAGCTGTGTACAGTATAATGCTAAGGTATAATTTTTAAATTTATTTCAGATATAAGTTTTTTAACTCAAGTGCAACAGAAAATTTACGCTATATAAATATATATATGGGTCGGGGTGACATTTAAAAGAGAAAATGAAACTGGATACTGTATCTTCCTAGATGCGTCATGCTTAATGTTATTACAGTGTTATGTATAGCAGCACTATTAGTTCAACAATGGATTGTCAGCTTTTGGACATTGTAAATTCTTTTCTCATTCACGCTGATGTGCTTGTATCCAGCCTCTCCCTTCAGTGTCCTGAGCATGAGCCCCTGCGCTTGAGAACCTCTTTATTTTGCAAATGGTAACGGTCTCTGTGAGATGACAAGGTTCTTGAGTGGTTAAATGACCAAATCGTTTTTTTGTTTTGTTCTTTCGTTTGTACGTGTATCTCCAGAATTGTCCTTTAAGAGAAAATAAGCTGCATATTTTTTAAATGTTTAAACCTATGAATAAAGTGGAAAATATTGTTTCTTGTGGAAAAAAAAATGAAAAGGACAAAAAAACACTGTGTTACTGTTTAACTTCCCAGATGCTCTGATGTTCACTGTCAGGAACAAACATTTTGGTTACATCTTTGAGTGTCTGATGTAGACGTTGTGATGGTTTGGAGAAGATTACTGGTGCTTTGTGATTCATAGGTTTCCATCCACATTTAACGTTAAGGATGAGCGGAGCGGAGCCGTCCTTTAACACCGCATCGCATATTTTCTGAGCACTGTAACTAAAGGTTTTTTTTTATTGCACTGAGTTTAATTGAAGAACAACTAGGAGTCTCTCAGCTGAAAGAAAAAAAAACTATGAATTCAATTCTGTGTAGTGCTTAATCAGTATGTCTACATGGTCCAAAGTGAAATGTCACTCAGATGCGCAAAAGAAGTGAGAAAACTCATGTCAGTTTGATGTAAGTGGAGCTGTGTGTGAAAGTTGAATTGTGGGTGTGTGGGTGTGTGGGTGTGTGTCTGTGAAGGAGGGAGAGTTTGTGAGTGTGCTTGTACGTGTGTGGGCGCTGTCTGGTAAATGTAAATCATCTCTTCCTAGCAACATGTGCAAGCTGTGTTTGTATAAAAAATGTTAACAAAAATCTGAGATTACTTTGTTCTTTCCAAAACAATAAAACATATAAGCCTGACAAGTCAATGTATTGTATTATGTTATATATACTACAGTATGTGCGTAAAATATATGGACATCACATGAACTTTAATAATAATAATAATTACTTACATTTATATAGTGCTTTTCTGGGCACTCAAAGCACTTTACATATAGAAGGGGGGAATCTCCTCAACCACCACATCCCATTCTTAACGGTTTAATATGGAGTTGGCCCACCCTTTGCAGCTATATCAGCTTCAACTCTTCTGGGAAGGCTTTCCACAAGGTTTAGGAGTGTGTTTATGGGAATTTTTGACCATTCTTCTAGAAGTGCATTTGTGAGGTCAGGCACTGATGTTGGATGAGAAGGCCTGGCTCGCAGTCTCCGCTCTAATTCATCCCAAAGGTGTTCTATCGGGTTGAGGTCAGGACAGGCCAGTCAAGTTCCTCCACACCAAACTCGCTCGCATCCATCTTTATGGACCTTGCTTTGTGCACTGGTGCGCAGTAATGTTGGAACAGGAAGGGGCCATCCCCAAACTGTTCCCACAAAGTTGGGAGCATGAAATTGTCCAAAATGTCTTGGTATGCTGAAGCATTAGGAGTTCCTTTCACTGGATCTAAGGGGCCATGCCCAACCCCTGAAAAACAACTCCACACTATAATCCCCTCTCCACCAAACTTTACACATGGCACAATGCAGTCAGGCAAGTACCGTTGTCCTGGCAACCGCCAAACCCTGACTCGTCCATTGGATTGCCAGACAGAGAAGTGTGATTCGTCACTCCAGAGAACACGTCTCCACTGCTCTAGAGTCCCGTGGCAGCGTGCTTTACACCACTGCATCAGACGCTTTGAATTGCACTTGGTGTTGTAAGGCTTGGATGCAGCTGCTCGGCCATGGAATCCCATTCCATGAAGCTCTCTACGCACTGTTCTTGAGCTAATCTGAAGGTCACACAAAGTTTGGAGGTCTGTAGCTATTGACTCTGCAGAAAGTTGGCAACTTGTGCACCTTAGCATGCACTGACCCCGTTCTGTGATTTTATGTGGCCTACCACTTCGTGGCTAAGTTGCTGTTGTTCCCAATTACTTCCACTTTGTTATAATGCCACTAACAGTTGACCGTGGAATATTTAGTAGTGAGGAAATTTCACCAATGGACTTATTGTGGTTATTACGGTACCACGCTTGAATTCACTGAGCTCCTGAGAGCGACCCATTCTTTCACAGATGTTTGTAGAAGCAGTCTGCTTGCCTAGGTGCTTGATTTTATACACCTGTGGCCATGGAAGTGATTGGAACACCTGAATTCAATGATTTGGAGAGGTGTCCCAATACCTTTGTAACCTGAAATGCTCATCTGTATTATGTAATATATAATATAGATTTTTTTCAATATAATTTAATATCATTACACTCACTTTGCTCTAAGTTGGTTTACCAAGCTAAACTCAGAGGAGTCGAACAATAACACATTGTGAAATCATAATGGTTATTTTCAGATTCAGTGTTTAGAGGTTTAGGGGGGAAAACACATGCATATTGTTTGCAAACATTGATGCATATGCAATAATGTTTATTGACAAGGTTTGCAAAATACAATTTACAATTAAAATGCTTCAATCGCCACAATTACTGCTTTGCAACGCAACACCCAATTTCATTGGTGTTGATATTCACCTCTTTTCATGGTGCAATTTAAAGTATAGTGTAGCAGAATGATCTAAAACAGACAGACATAATCTATTGGTAAATTAAGTTATATGATTTCCTACTGACTGTACACTTTGTAGAGAAGCATTCATATTCATCTGAAGTCAACGTGGAAGAAAAAAAATAGTGAGAGAAATAGAAAACGCATGTTCAGTCCTCAGCAGAGCAACGTGAGGTCACTTTTCTTGCAGCCAAACTGACAACAAACATGGTTTGTTTCACGATTCAGGTCTCGTCTGGTCAGGCCAGATCCCAGACTCTCACTAAGATCCTCGGAGCTGCTTAGATCTCCATTAAAAAACCCTGTGGAATCACAAAAGCAAAATACAAAGTTAGGTTAAATCATTTGTGACTTTTGTTGCAAACTGAGCCAATATTTTTGATTCAGAATCAATTATAGATTATTAGAGACCATTGACTTTTGTAATAATAAGCATTTTATTATTTGTATTAATATTTGCATGCAATCAGGTCTCAAGTGATGTGATGGCTGGTAGAGAATCTTCTCAGACTCCAAAGACAGGAGAGCATGTTTGCTGCACTATCAAAATGACACAGGAGTTTTCTGCTTTAACTCAACTTGTGTCGGTCTAATGGGAATGTAATATCGCCAGACGTTGTTTATCTGTTGACTGGAGGAGACTTGATCTCACTGATACAATTAAAGCAGTGTTCTGTTAAATATCATCAGGCTTGAAGGATCAGAAAGAGGAAGAGATGCTTAGATACTCATAGAATCGTACAGTCATTGGCATAAAACAGTATTTAAAGAAAACATGTAAATGCCATATAAATAATACAACAAAATGTATAATACATGCATTCTAGTTCACATTATTATTCAATATTTTTCAATATATTCCCTCTCTCTTTTGATAAAATGCATTTTAGTTTGCATTTGTTATTACACTTCTAAAACTTCATTATACCTCTAAAAAAGGTATATTAAATATATTAAATGTTATATATATTTTTAAAATATCTCCCTTCTCCCTTTTGAGCTTATTTAATTATCTGGATTCAATTAAAATTAAATTAACAGAAGTTCCATAGGATGACAGGGCTGTAGTTTAACACAATAAATTATTATTGATAAAGTATACTCATATCCTCGTGCACATACAAATATTGTTTTAGAACAATTAAAAAAATGCCTTTTTTGTATGATTGGATTCATATGATTAAAATCGATAAATAACTACAATTATTTATATTATAATCTATAGAAAGAGTTGTAGGTAGCACTTTATTTTACAGTGTCCTTGTTACATGTACTTACCATAGTAATAACTGTAAATTAAGCATAATTGCATGCAACTAACCCTCAAACAAACCCTAATCCTATAGTAAGTACATGCAGTTATTATATTACTCAGATATTACTTAAATATATAATTACACTGTAACAATGACACCTTAAAATAAAGTGTAACCGAGTTGTATTTAAAATGCCTTTATTTCATTAATATAATGCAACTAAATTTGTTCTGAAGCCCAACACTGAAACCAGCATTTATTCAGAATTAGCCTGAATCTTAGTTTACACCTCATAGCAAACTCACCTTCCATATCCAGCAGACTGCTAAACCTCCTCCACCTGGAGCCCCCACACGTGTAGACGACAGCACGGATGAACTCTCGGCCACACAGCTTGACAGTCTTCACGTCAGCCTGCACGACTGACACGCTACACAAAGCACACAGCAGCAGAACTGGCAGCAGTACAGCAGGAGAATGTAACCTTCTCATAGTGGCTTAAGTGACCGCGCTCCTCCTGTTCTTATGTTTTCTTCTGTCTCTCTAAGGTCCTCTCTATCTTCAGCCAACCTCTCTCAGGTCTAGTGAACGTTTGATTTACTCATGAGACGAGACCCCAATTTATGGCGGCATGTTGGACAGCTCACGTTGGACCATTCCATCCTGTCCAAACCCCACCCAACACTTACTTGATCGTCTCAAGTCAAACAACTTTGATCAGAAAACAAAGGGCAGCAGGTATTTAGGTGCTTTACTGCCCCAATCTGGAATTAAATTACATCCTTCTTAGGGACAAGCTGTTGTCTTTTAACATCTTCAGTTTAATGGTCTCATTTCAGTGATATTTTCCTTAATGAGTGGATAATCTAGTCACATAAAGACCAATGCTGCTCCCCAAGCAAAACAGATGTCCACTATCTACTGATGTGACCATCAAATTCTGTTCTCTTAGTTGGTCTATGAGAAAAAGGAGTGCAAATGAGCAATATGGCTATAATCCGAGCCATTATGGTTTTATGGCTGATGTGCCCCATGAGATAAATAACAGTATGATGTCTACTGACAAAATGACAAAAGTTTGTAGGACAAACTTAATACAAGGAAACATAACAGAGGAAAAACTTATCACCAATTATATTATATGATATGATATGATTGATAAATGATATATGATATGATATGATTGATATGGCATTTGCTTCACTGACTTGAATTTAATAAAGCAAAAAAAGGAGAACAAAATTTACTATGTACTATGTATAAACATTTACTATGTTTCCTGGACTAAGTAATAAACAGTTTACAGTTTCATTAACAGACTATTATATTTTCTATATAATACAACATACAGTATTTTGTTTTGAAGGATTTCCATGGCACACTAAGCTATCATTAAATTAGGCAAGGCAAGTCATTTATTATATTATATATTATATTATACCAAATGTCTGTTAATACATTTTAATGTAATTAAGAAAGAATAGTAAATGTCATTTTTATTTCAGTATTTCTTTAAATGTTTTGCTTTATTAAATTGAAAATAGCACTAAAAGAGGCATCGAAATAAATTAATATAATATAATCAAAACAATATTTATGAACATCAACTTCCTTCAACACAAAACTTCATGTTGGAAAGTGTTTTAAAATGTTTTTAAAATCCCATATACATTAGTAAACAAGCAAGATCCATTTCCTGTCATAATGTCAGAGTTGTTATATCTAAAAAGCTCTCTCATATAAGCTGAGTTGCATCTTTATTGCTACAGTGTTTGATTTGTACTAAAAAGGTCAGATTAGAGGCTTTTTTGTAGATGTAAGAGAGAACAACAGATCAGTAATGACACATTTGTAAAAGTGTGATGTGGTCCTCATGTCGTCGATAAGCTGTAATGTGTGGCGGGCAAGTGGTAATAAAACTGTCTGTCCATTACCACAGAACAAACACTTCCATTCTGTCTGTGGTTCCCACACAACGTTCTTCAGAAAAATCCTCCAGGTCCTGCACATTCTTCAGTTTTCCAGCATCTTTTGCATATTTGAACCCTTTCCAGCATTGACTGTTTGATTTTGAGATCCATCTTTTCACACTGAGGACAATTGAGAGACCCAAACACAACTATTAAAAAAGGTTGAAACGTTCACTGATGCTCCAGAAGGAAACATGAAGCATTAAGATTCGGGGATAAAAACTTTTGAACAGGATGAAGAGGTCAAAAAAATAATTATTTTGTTTAAATATAAATGTTTTTTTTAATTTAGTACTGCCCTTCGGAAGCAAGGGCAGTACTAAATCAACCAGTGAACGACACACAGTATTGAGAATCAATGGTTCATAAACTTTTGAACAGGGTCATTTTTATCAATTTAGCTATTTTTTTGTCTTGTGGATTAATGTGAACATCTTTTATGTAAAATATCTTATTCAGGACAGTACTAAATAAAAAATAAAATCCATTTTGTATGATCTCTCTTATTTTGTTAAAATTATTCACATTTTCACAGATTCTGCAAGCGGTTCACAAACTTTTTCTTGCAACTGTATATATATATTTATTCCTACAAGGATGCTCAATAACGCACAAACAGGCATGCATGCTGTAATCCCATTGTTATGTAAAATGGAGTCGCTCAGTCTGCCAGAGGATATAGATTATGATGATGGAGAGGTAAAAACAAACAGCCTGATACTTCTATGAGCCTGTACCAGTCTTTCCTAATGCTCCTCAGTGCTGTGCTGACTGGACAGTGTGGACTGAATTACATCCTCCAATGTCTCCACCTGCAGAAACACAAGAGATATAAATGATCTTGGCATTGGACTAAATGATTACTTAGAATACTGTACTACACAGGTCGAGCTACATGGATATGAACAGAAAAGGCCTCACCTGTGTGCTACCTCCAGCTGTGAGGTTCTTCAGCTTGTACACAGTGACCCGTCCTTCACTGTCCCCCACCAGAACACAGTCTGTCTCAGTGGTGAACAGCAGAGCTGTCGGATTCACTCCTGGACTGGTCACACTCACAAATGTGGGGTCCAGACTGTTAAAAAAAAGTGCACTGCAAACTATTGGACAGTAAAAAACATAATAGTCCTTATTATTCAATATTATAAACGTTATTGAACCAAGACCTTACCTGCTGATTCTTAGGTCCCAGATCTCCACCTTGCCCTCACTGACAGCTCCAAAGACAGTAGCACAGTATGGGGACCACATGATATCAAACACAGCCTTCTGTCCAGAGGTGAAACAAAGCACGGGTATATCGAGGTCCTGCCTCCACAGTTGAATAGTCCAATCTAAGGAACAACTCAGGAAAAAGTCTGGACAGAATGGTGACCATGTCACCTTATAGATGGAACCCTAGGGAAAGGTGCAGAGAGAATAGAAGAGGAAGTTTAAATGTTTAAAGGACTCCATATTGCAACCATAAAGCACTTTAAAATTATACAAACATTTCTACATACTTTGTGGGCGTTGTAAGTTTTCAAGAATTGCTCGTTAGATGAATAGGAGCACTTGTGAATATGACCGTCCTCTGTTCCAGCAAGGTAGATATTTGAATCCTGTAAGATAACGCCATTATAGCTATTAACAAGTATCTTTAGCAGCTTTTTGTATTATGTGTACATATGTGAGATGTACTACTGTACTCAATGTACGCCTCACATTAGGATGGAAATCGAAGCACAGCCCCGGTGACAATGGTGCGATCGCAGGGTTCAATTGCTGCCGTTTCGTTATGTTAGGCGTCTTTAGTATCATCAGGTCTAACTCAGACAAAATACAAATTATTCAACACATGGCTCAAATATACAGAAATGCATCTATTTCTACTCAACTCGTCAGTATTGCGATATATCTCAAGCATAAATATTTGTACATTATGAAGGTGCAGTCACATTAGTGGAATGTCGGCAAAATTTTGCAGGCAAAAAATGGTCTATTGTCAATAGTGCATCGATGTATGAAGCACTGCTTACACAAAAGTCACTTTATGTAGCTTTCTGTTGGTAAATGCTGCAAATTTATATGAGCACATTTTTTTGTGGGGAACTTCCAATTACATGGATTTCTATTTAAATGGATTGGACTGGGTTTCTGCTGCAAAAGTTTACCAAGCAAAAATGTGACATAAATGTGACACCTTAATACAAATATATGATTTTGAATTTCAATGTATTTACCAAAAAATATATATATATATTTTTCAAAATATCTTATTTTACATTTGAGAGAATAAACAACAACAAGAAGGTGAGTTATACGATAATGATGGGGGGTGGACTATCCCTTCAAGTGTGCCAATGCTTTTTGGGGTCAGTGTTGTAACACTATATCTTTGGTCTGTGGATCTACAAATATGTTTATCCCATCTGTCTCATTTACCAATGCATTCCAGGCCTTTGTAGTGCACCCATTTGCTAATTCTTCCATTAGCTGACACAGATATGAGTGTTTCCCCTTTATCCTCTCCAGCCAGACCGCCTCCATGATCAATCCATCTGAGCTGCCACACCGGACCCGTGTGCATGTTGGCGCAGTCACTGTGACGAGATGACACAGGAGTAAAGTTAATGCAATATCAGAACATACTTGTGTACAAATCCTGTCAACTCATTCAAATATGATTCAGCAGCATTATAGCCTTTGACATCAATAACAAAGTTTTCTCCTCTATAAAACACTCATAGGCCCGAGTCTATTTTGCTACTCGAACTATAAACATATAATTTTGGAATTTTAACCTATTTTAACTGCATGTTACAATTCGTAACTTCCTGTACTGTAGCTGATCAAGAGAAGGAATGCTCACAGCCCCACCTGCTGTCAATGATGGGCGTTTGTTCTGTGGCCTGTACGTTATAAATGGCAATAATGCCATCAAGCATGCCTACTGCCAGCTGATTGGCATTACAAGCTGAGAAATCCAGTGCAGTGCAGTCACTCTCACAATGAAAGATTCGATCAGGCCACTGAAACAAATTAACAAACATATTTACAGGATGTTCACAAGATGATATGACATGCTAAGTCATACAAACACAGGACAAGAATACAGTGGCTATAAATTAAGTTTTTAGGCACTAAAGCCACACTAAAAATGTATTAGATAATACAAAATTTGTGTAATTTATTGTAAAGAAAGATCACAAGCACACTTTTCAATCAAAACATTTGGTCACACTTTAGATTAGGGTCCAATTCTCACTATTAGGTATTACTTTTGCCTCAATATATTCCTAATTACTGATTATTAATAGTTAGTAAGGTAGTTGTTAAGGTTAGGTATGAGTAGGATTAGGGGATGCAGAATATGGTCATGTAGAATAAGGCATTAATATGTGCTTTATAAGTACTAACAAACAGCTAATATCCTAGTAATATGCATGCTAATGAGCAACTAGTTAATAAGTGAGAATTGGACCCTAAACTAAAATGTTACTAAATATTTTTAAAGAAGTTTGTGTAGTATAATTTGTTACTTGGTTTAATATATTATCATCTAATTCAAAGAAATATACACATTTAGCATGACTTAAAGGAGTAGTTCACTTTAAAATGAAAATTACCCCATGATTTACTCCCCCTCAAGCCATCTTAGGTATATATTACTTTCTTCTCTCTGATGAACACAATCAGAGTTATATTAATAAATATCCTGACGCTTTCAAGCTTTAAAATGGCAGTAATGGGGTCTATTGAGTTTGAAGCTCAAAAAGCACATCCATCCATCATAAACGTACTCCACACGGCTCCGGGGGGTTAATAAAGGCCTTCTGAAGCGAACTGAAACTTTATGAAGTAAAATATCTAGCTTCCACCAGACAGCCTTCCGTATTAAACTTAAGAAAAAAGTGTAACGCCTCTCGCAGTTCAAAACGCTTATGCTACGTTCTAGTGATACGTCGCGCCGGTTATGCTTTTTTCGTAAGTTGAATACGGAAGGCGGTCTGGCGGAAGCTAGATATTTTACTTTATAAAGTTTTAAATATGGATATTTTTCTTACACAACCCCATTGATTTGCTTCAGAAGGCCTTTATTAACCGCCCGGAACCATGTGGAGTACGTTTATGATGAATGGATATACTTTTTTGGAGCTTCAAACTCAATGGACTCCGTCACTGCCATTATAAAGCTTGAAAGCATTAGAATATTTATTAATATAACTTTGATTGTGTTCATTAGAGAGAAGAAAGTCATATACACCTAGGATGGCTTGAGGGTAAATCATAGGGTAATTTTCATTTTAAAGTGAACTACTCCTTTAAGTGTGGCTTAGCTCACCCAAAAATGAAAATTCTGTCATTAATTACTCAAACTCAATTCTGTCATTAATTAGTCACATGGACTATTTTAACAAATAGTTTGTTTTTACTACCTTTCTGGACCTTGAAAGTATTAATTAAATTGCTGTCCATGGAGGAGCCCTCGGATTTCATCAAAAATATCTTCATTTGTGTTCCAAAGATGAACGAAGGTCTTACGGGTTTGGAATGACATGAGGGTAAATAATTGATGACAGTATTTTCATTTTTGGGTGAACTATCACTTTAAGTGTCCCAAAGTGTCCAAATTATTTTTGGGGTGGCCACTATATGTGAGCACAATCTTTAAATGAACAGCTCTTAAGAGGGAATAAATTACTTACAAACACTGTTAAATTGGCTAAATCTGCTATTCATCTTTGTTCTAAAGTATGCATGAATGTGCAGAATACCGTTGGGTTCTTCAAAGACCAGCAGCACACAAGTCCAGATTTCTGATCTTTGAAATCAAGCTGTCCATATCCCACGGCAAGAAGATCCTGTAGGGAAACACATGTTGTTCAGTAAAGATTTAAAAATAAATAAAATCACTTGTGAATGAAACATGCTGGTAAAATGAATAGTACTGGGTTTTTCTTGTTCCAGGCCATACTGCTGACATTTCGCCCCTTGGTGAGATCACACTCAAAGGCCCAGAGATGCTCAAGGAATGGGCTCTGGGAATTTTTAGACCCCACTGCCATCCGCACACAGTCTGGGTCTGTTCAACAAAGCAGTATACATACATATGTTTATATAAACTGATATTTAAATACAAAGACATAAAAATACTACTGTTACATTTAACATGCAATTTTAGATGCTATACAAAAGACATCACCCTCTATTACAGGCAGTTGTCTGTATGCAGCAAGCTTGTGCTGAAAGATATTGGCCAGAACCACCCTTTCCATCACTGCCAGGTCCTGCTTGAATTTGTCTGACTGTAAGATCATCTCATGATCTGGCTCTTCCTCCACCGGAAGCACACAAGCAATCTTTTCAGGTTGAGTGCTTGAACCACTAACTATAATCAAAACAAGGATAAAAAATGAATGTCTGTTTAACAATTTCCATAATGACATGTGAAATAACCTAATGACTTGTTTTAAAAAGTCAAAAATAAAACAAACAGGAAAATAAATTACCGTAAACATTCAAATTTATTATTATATAAGTCAATAATCAAATGTTTAGCTTCATTGATAAGTGAATCTGTATTTAATGTAGTCTGGATCAAATTATCTTTTTTATATTTGCAGTTTTGATCTTTTCACACATAACTTTTCATCAAACTGTACAGCTTTACCAGATGACAGATGAATCTATATCATAACAGCACACAGTATGACTGGATGCACTTTAGTTACTTCCTTTGGTATCCTAACTATGCATGATTATATGATTATATACACACCAGCTGAGAACATTACTCTAAATGTAATGTTTTTTTTTTTTTAAATAATTACCTGTACTGGTGAGGCTGACCATAGACATACTCTGTTCAGAACATTTAGGGTTCAGGAGGAAAGTCATGGAGGAGGAGTCTGGGACAGCAGCCTTATTTCCTTGAGCAGACAACGCTGTGTTTCCACTGACATCGTTTTTGCAGAATGAATCATACATGTCCCAGACGGTGGACATGACAGCTGGATAGAGTTTTTGACGTGAAAAACATTACATTTGATTTTAAGGGCAGATTATAAATGAACTTTGTATCGACATCATACCTTTGTCTACCATTGTAATGCTATCACATTGGGCCTCCTTAGTCTTTGGTGCACCACTGAATGTTTGCATTGAGCGCTCCACATACTTATCGTTGCCCTGTCGGTTTTTACACAGTTCCGTGTAAACATTGTTCCTTTCCCTTCAAAACGCAAGAACAAAAAATGGATTAGTACCATGGAAAAAGTGGCTGTGTGTGTCTAGCTATTCAAAATAAATGTGAGGTAAATGAGAAATATATGGTTTAATTAGCAATAAATTAATTGTCAAACGACTCAAATGTCATCAACAGAGTTAGCTCAATCTTAAAATGGAGTTTGAATATTACTGAGAAAAAAGATCATAAATGTGACTCACTTGACTGCCTCAGCATCCTCTGAATCTACTGACATGGACACTGCAGGAATGTCCAGCAGCCAGATGGTCTCTGTCTCAGTCAGGAAACAATCCACCGCACTGTCCAATGCGTCCTCCCTGACCTGCTCCTTTACCTCCTCTCTACGAGCCTGAACATCTGTATGAAGCAAACACAGCAAAATATAGTGGAATATCACAATGTTATATTGGAACATTAATTCATCAGGTAATTACTGAACGGATGAGTTAATGAAGAAACTTGGCAAATGAAAATATGAAATGGAAACGAAAACCTGAAAGACTGTTGGACTGATTCACTAACAAGTCTTTTTTTTCATCAGTCACTGATTCCGCTGTCAGGCTGGTTCTGGATGCTGAAACGCTCCCAAAAAAGGACCTGATGTGACAGCAGAGATCACTTTGTGGTTCAGTTTTATGTGCATTCAAGTGCTGCAAAGAAGTAATATTTTGACATTTCTCCTCAATTACCTTGTAAACGGTCCAGTAAAGCTTGCGTTGGTGGTCTGGAAGGCTACCGAGGGAAAGTCTGTCAATGTAGTCCATGATGTTTCATGTGCAGGAAATATTTTACCTTGTTTAGGTTGTAAAACCCCAGGATCTGGATTATATATTGGGTGAGGAGCAACATCCTGCCCATGTTCATCAAACACCTGGTGAAGAAACAAATATAAATGAGTTGTCTTTAGATATTCTTTTTTTCCCCCAGTTAAATCATATAGTGAATTTACGCATATTCATAATTAAATGTCCATTACCTGAATATTGTATTTTGGTGTTTGGGCTGAGCTCTTGTCTATAACTTTACTGTCACCTGCCGAACCGAAGCTCTTCCCGCTGAATGAAGGGTTAATGATTTTTGTAATGCTCTGATTCACAAGAAATACACCAGATGATACATTTAGTGTTTTGGATGACCTGGAAGAAAGAAAACGTGCTTTAGCCTATGAGGAGAAAATGTAAATATTCAAGTCAAGCCAACATAATAAATATTAAAGAACTGGAAAAATGTTGTTTAAAAATATTTTAACCTTAGGACACGACTAATAAATCCATGTTGAAAACTCAAATGCATAAATTAACGTATGCACTGCCTGGTAACATGCTGACTGGCAGGGTCAAACTACAATTAGCCTAATAATAAAGTGTTTGAGTTGCTCTTTGAGCGTTTGTAATGTATAAACTTACTTGGAGACTTTCAGAACGGGTCTCTTCTGTTTGACTGTTGTGTTAGACATGTTTCACACTTTTAAAAGCGAAAAATATAACAGAAGCGGTTGGCTGGATGACTTGAAGTTATATGCAGGACACCAAACCGGTCATGATGCTTGTTTCTTGTTTGAAATAACCATAGAAACAGACTCCTCCTACTAGTCCAATACAGTGTGCTTTCGACTTCCAATGCAGCAGGTGGCGGTGTGGCGCACTAGTACGCTGTACGACTTACAAGAAGAAAGGTCATCATTCTGTCATATGGTGATTTTCATGCGTTTGGTTTTTATTTTATGTGTACAATTATCAGTGTCCAATTAATGATATCAGTTTGAGCTGACAACATTTTATAAATGTAAGCAAGAGATAAAATATAACTCTCGGTAAGTTTGACATTTCCCCCCCCCGGGTTTTCTGTGATACAGTGTGTATGTTAGCTTCTAGCCAGTTAAATTGACAGCAGGTACATCAGAGCAACTGTATCAGATTGCGAATTTAGTTGTTTGCTGTCAGATTCGCTTCAAATGTACAGCAGAGACAGTGCTTATATTTACATGTTAAACTACTCGATGTCGTGTAGATCTCATCAATGAACAAAACTTGTATAACATATATCAACACTATAATGTTCTCTTTTCCATCCTTAGAGACCCACAGTAAAATAGTTGGCACAAATGTTCAAAGCATACATTAAGTTACACTCTGAAACGTGTCATAGCAATACATTTGGTTGGAAAATATGTATAATTTCTGCCAGCATGCCAAAACCACATAACACAGTAACACCATACTACCATATTTTTTAATGTTTAATGATATTACAAAATGGAAAACAAAAATGTGTGTTTGTGTGTACTACATTTTTTTTATGAATTAGTAAAGCATACCTTTTTTTTTTTATTTAAGTTTTTTTTTAAGGCACAATATGTAAGAAAACCCACTAGAACAGTGTTATATATTTAGTTGACTTGTGTTCTTACATTATTCCAAATGTTTCAAGAGTGTTTAAATCCAGAGAAATAAGCAATTTTAACCAGGACACGGACCGTGTCCGTGTGTCGCCTATCAATGACAGCATACCCGCGTTTCCTTCTTTTTCCGGTTTTGTTTTGTAGAAACCATGGAAACACCAAAGACACTTTAATATATTATGTGTTTTATAGACAGGTGAGCAACAGTTTGGATACGTTCATTGACAGAAAACTAATCATTGTTATATAGCTCAACACAGTTAGTCTTACTGTTTAAATCTCATTTTCATGATTTACAGCGAGTACCATGTTTTACCATGCCTAATATTGATCTAGCTTATTGCAGAGTGTCTCATAGTGTCTGCAAAGTGTCTCATAGTAGCCGCCGAGCGAACGCAGAGAGTAGCATTATAGCATAACTTTCAACACACTCAAATAATGTATGTAATATGATAAAACTGCGCTGCGTTACATTACCCCACATACTCATGAGCGGAAGAAGTGGAAAAGCTTGTCTGCGGCATAATAAAAGCTCAGCGAAATCCAGGCATCATCAAGCTACGCCTTTGTTTTGAATAAGCGACCTCTAGCAGTGAAAAATGACATATTATGGCTTTTAGTTTCTGAAACTTCATAGATTGTAAAAGAGCTACATATTTCATCCATTTCTCTCTAGAGCTTTCTGCAGAGTTCTGAAGGTGCATATTCTGTGCAGAATAATCGATTGCCCAATGTCAACCATACTTTTGTTTGTTTTTTCATTAAAAGTCTCACAGAATTTGAGTTGTCAAAAATGGAGGTGTTCATGCATCACTGTCATCACAAGCTCCCAAGTCTTCTGTCCAGGACTCTCTTTAAAGCATCAAGGAAAAGCCACATCAACTGTACCATCCACACTTCTCCCTCAGTCTCTGCCATTTCCAAACCTGTCGTTCCACCACCGCTTGTGTCTCGCCTCTTCCTGCCATCCAACCTCCGGGAAGGTCAGGAAGGCGGAGACTTGACATGCCGTAGCCAGAGACTGATGCTGCAGACAGGACTTATCCATCCCTCCAACCCTGGCTGCTTCTATTACTTACCGGTCGCTCTGAGGTCCATGGAGAAGCTGGTTCGTCTCATCGATGAGGAGATGTGGGCAATCGGTGGGCAGAAAGTTGACATGCCGGCACTGTGCAGTGCAGAACTTTGGAAGAAGAGTGGCCGCTGGGAGCTAATGGGAAAAGAGATGTTCAGGCTACTGGATCGGCACAATGTGGAATACTGCCTTGGACCGACTCATGAAGAAGCAGTCACAGAGCTTTTCGCTTCCCAGACCACGATATCCTACAAGAAGCTGCCACTTCTGCTCTACCAGGTATTAAAGACACAAGCTTCTTTTGTAAAAATAATATATTACTATAAAGTTGCTTCACTTGTAGGTTAGTTATGTATATAAGTAGATAACATGCTAATGTCTTGCAGGTAACACGCAAGTTCCGTGATGAACAGAAACCGAAATTTGGGCTCTTACGTGGACGGGAATTCTACATGAAAGACATGTATTCATTTGACATTAATGAAGAGGCGGCTCTTCATACATACCACTCTGTGTGTCAAGCTTATGGACGGATATTTGACCGACTGGGCTTGAAGTGGGTGCAGGTACAGGCTGCCACCGGCAACATAGGAGGCACACTTTCCCATGAGTTTCAGCTGCCAGCAGACATCGGCGAAGACCAGTTACTTGTTTGTGGAAACTGTGGCTTCTCTGCCAACATCGAAACCATGGAACCAGGGCAGACCAAGTGTTCACTGTGTCAAACAGGCACACTGACTGAATCCAAAGGCATCGAAGTGGGGCACACTTTTTACCTCGGCACAAAATATTCACAGGCGTTTAAGGCCCTGTTTGTTAATGCATCCAATGTGCCTGCAGTTGCAGAGATGGGCTGTTTTGGACTTGGTGTCACTCGAATACTTGCCGCTTCTATAGAGGTGATGTCATCTGAGGATGCAATTCACTGGCCTGGGTTGATCGCTCCATATCAAGTGTGTGTCCTGCCACCTAAAAAAGGCAGTAAAGCACGTGAAGTCACCTCCATGGCTGATGAACTGGCTCAAAGCTTGGGAAACAGTCTACCCAACTTAAGAGGAGAGGTGGTACTGGATGACAGGATTCAGATGACCATTGGTAAACGACTGAAGGATGCTAAAATTCTCGGGTATCCATATGTGGTGGTGGTAGGGCAGAAAGCTCTAGAGGATCTGCCCATATTTGAGGTGATTTGTCAGCAGAGTGGAGAGACCATGTTCCTTAGTAAAGAAGGGCTAGTGGATATTTTAAGTAGAGTTGAAACAATCTAATCTAATAATGTTTTATAATTTTTTTGTACATTCACAGGGTAAGTGTTCAAGAGAGTTCAAACATTGCTTGTGTCAGTAATGACAGTGTGTGATGTGAAAATGCCTGTGATTTGATAAGGAAATATATGTAATAAAACTGGTCTGTTTGTAATATTTTTGTCATTTTGTTCTTGCTATTATAGGACCACCAAGAAGTATAGTTTAATCTAGTGTCATTGTCATTTAAAGCATTCATTAAAATAAAATAATAAAAACATTAAGAACATTTTTTAATTAAATGACACCAGCAAGAAATATAATACACATTTTTCCATTTGCTCTGTCCAAGATGATAATGATTTTCAAATCGGTATGAGTAGTTAATATCGTAAAACAATTGTCCAGGACAGGTTAAAAAAAAAAACCTCAAATGATTCCTACATTTTTGATATTTACTTTTTTTGTAGTTTTCATTTTATTACAGTATGTGGTCAAAAGGAGTTTTGTCGTTTTAACTCGCATACCAAAGGAATTTGGACATGTTTATCTGGTCAAGAGGCCAATTTTCCCTGCCTTTTCCCTAATGATGCAACATTAAAATATAATTGAATATTTGATACAATATGATCAACATTTGCCTTTATATTTTGATGTACTTTATTTATTACAAAAAAAAATGTATATCCTTGAAAGGGATTATTATTTATTCCTTTATTATATCCTATATTTTTTTCTTACTCCAGACCAGCTGGTGGCAATAATGCTTCTCTGAGTCGGACGAGTGTCAAGCAGAAAGGAACAGCTGCTTGTCCATGCCATGTGGTTCTCTGCTGCAGTTTATTCTCAGTTTTATCGCATTTTGGAGTTTTATGTTTAGCTTCTTATATCGGCTACACTTTGAACACAATAACGTATTAATATACATCTAGTACCAAATTTATTTAAGTGCTATAAAAATAGAATAACGATGGCTGCACTAGCGCAAGACGAAGACAGCGATGATACCATGGACGAGTTTATGGAGAAGTTTAAAACACAGAAATACAAAAATGCGTTTAGTGAAAGCAACTGGGAGGAGGTAAGGACTGTCACATTATTAGTAAAAAATAAAAATAAAAACACTGGCAACAGCATGTCAACACTGGTGAACGCGAGCTGATTAACGTTACTGAAGATCAAGCATTGTGCTGTGACGTGGCTGAAACAGCTTGTTATTATATGTCAATAAATACGCGTTTTATATCTTGCAGGAGTTTAATATGGTGCCCATGTTCATGAAGACAGCCCCAGAAAACATAGACCCCGAGAAAAACCCTGATCTCGCCTGCATTCAGTCTATAATCCATGATGATGACAGAACACCTGAAGGTGTGCGGCTCTTTATTTAGCTTTGGCTATGTATTTTTATGCAAGCAATGTACCTCCTTTAAATGGCAATTTAATACACTATAATTTAAGATTTTCTTCTTTTTTTCAGAGCAAGCTAGAGGTTTGAAGGATGAGGGGAATGATTATTTTAAGGAGAAGAATTATAAGAAAGCTGTAGTGTCTTACACAGAAGGATTGAAAAAGAACTCTATGGATCTTGAACTCAATGCAATTCTATACACCAACCGTGCAGCTGCACATTTCCATTTAGGTACAGCCAGTATTCCTTCAACCACACACAATGAGGTTAATGTTAAAGTTAGTCTGCCTGGCAAATGTGCCAGAATAATTTAGTTTTTCTTCGTTAATTTATGCAATAAACTATTTCCTCCAGGAAATATGCGTTCAGCTTTGAATGATGCCACAGCTGCAAAGAAACTCAAGCCAGACCACATTAAAGCCATAATAAGAGGTGAGTTATGTCTGTAGTTCATCTCACAAAAAGATCCAAAATAGCCTCTTCTGAAATAACATTGTGTACAATAAAAATATATATATTATGTATATCTGTGTAATGGTATGTATGGATTTAGGGGCACAGTGCTCAATGGAGCTGCGTAATTACGTTGGAGTGTTGCAGTGGTGTGAGGAAGGTCTCAAGCTGCTTCCCACCGACAAGAAACTACAGGAGCTGAGAGCCACAGCAGATAAATTAAAGGTAGAAATGCCTGACACAAAGATATATTTATGGTGACCCATTCTGGATTTAGTGCATTTAAATGGTTAGTTAACCCAAAAATGAAATTTCAGTTATTAATTACTCACCTTCATGTTGTTCCAAACCGTAAGACTTTCGTTCATCTTCGGAACACAAATTAAGATATTTTTTGATGAAATCCGAGAGCTTTCTGACCCCACATAGACAACAACACAACGACCACTTTCAAGTCCCAGAAAAGTAGTAAAGACATCGTTAAAATAGTCCATGTGACTGAAGTCTGAGCTGTTTTGGGGCCCTTTTTGAAGTTTTGACATGCTCTGACATTTGTGCTTTTTTCAGTTGCTTATAAACATTAATGGCAAAAGTTTCATTATACTGTATTAAGCACAAACTGGCCTACCATAATATGAGCGCAACATGTACATGCTTGTATTTTTGAGAGAATAACGTTTATGCGTGGATTTTGAAAAAACAAAAAATGTAAGTCACTGAATTAAGGCCTCAAAACACACAATAGATATGTGTCCACAAGACTTTTGACTAATGGGTGTTATTGCCTAGAGTGTTTGCTTTAAACTGATGTGAGAATCATTGTGCCTACTCATTCACATAAAACAATATATTGATTTACATTTTGTAAGACTTTTTCTTTACAAAGGCTGTATGCGAAGGGGTGTGAATGATCATGAATAATGCTCTGAATCACACCTGAGAGATAATGAATGAGCCTCAGGTATGTGACTGAGAGAGCTTCTGCTAAAATAAATATATTTTGTTGTAGTTTATTTAGAATGTAGTCAACAAAGGCCTATTATATTTTAAATCAAAAGATTTGACTACTATTTTTAATGTTTTGAAAAGTCTCATGCTAAAAAAACTAATATTGTGACATTGAATACAATTCAGTATTTAGTAAATACAAATAACTAACTTGTTTTAAATAGAGATCACGATTCTAAATAGACCACCAAACAAAATAACATCATTTATTAGAGGTTCTGACAAAATCTAGGGATGTAACGATTCAGTCTGAGTCGGTTGAAAATCGATACAAATGTGTGACGATTCAAGTCGGTTGAGATGTTAAACGAATCGCGATACACGTTTTAAAGAGCAGTTACGCTGAAACCATGAACTGTGACATCACTTTACAGGCACGATAGCAATGAGCAAGTACGGACTGTGCGTGCACACTGGTGCGAAGAAGAGTGAAATAAACGAATGTTTTCAGTTCATTCATATGGAAGTTGGTAGTGATGTGTCGTTCATGAACGATTCGTTCATTTTGAACGAATCTTTAATATGGCTCGAGAACAACGAGTGTCTCAGAGAGCGATTCGTTCATTTTGTGTTGACCGCGCATGCGCAACATCCATTATGTTCTGTACCGGAAACAGAAATGATTAGTTCATCTCTCGAGTCTTCGGGTTCGAGTCGTTTGTTCTTTTGTCACGTGACAGCCGTGTTGGATGCTGAAATGAATTAATTCACAACCTTCCTTACAAGCAAGTGCGTAGTTTTTTTTGTTTGTTTAGTTCGGTTTTTTAGCTAGTATAATAATTTATTTTCCTATGAAGACTGTACACATTGGGTTGGTTAGAATGAATAGGCATAACATAAATGTTTATTGCACATATCTTCTGATAATTTAATAATAATAAATATATTACTACATGCAGTCAATAATACGAATGTAATGTTGTATATGTTGCGAAACATTGAACCGGGAAGTGGTCACGTGACAAGAACGAGACTCGTACCCGAAGACTGGAAAGATTAACTAATCTTTTCTGTTTCTGCCTATGGGGACTTGAACGAACGACTCGAACCCGAAGACTCGATAGATTAATTAATCTTTTCTGTTTCCGGTGACTACATAGCCTTGCCTATGGGTCTGGGACTTGATAAACGAATGACTCGAAGCCGAAGACTCGAGGTGAACTAATCAGTTCTGTTTCCGGACTGCATGCCTTGCACGGCCCAGATCAGACATGATGACGGAACTAACGGCTCGAACCCGAAGACACGAGAGGTGAACTAATCTTTCCAGGGAACAGACTTGATTAAATGTAAAGTTACAAAAGAAAGAAGAGTTGAGTGAATCATTACATCCCTACTGCAATCTATTAATTTTTTTTTTTGAATTTTTTAAAAATTGGTTTGAATGAATGATTCAATGACTCACTTATATAGGCTTTACCTGTTTCATTACTGGATAAATCTGTTTTTGAAATAATCTCTTGAATGATTCAATGACAAATGCATTTTTTAACATTCAATTGTCGCCACCTACTGGTGTAATGATGTAATTGATACAATCTTTATTTAAAGCGTCAAAGGTGATTTCCTCTATTTTGATCACTACCATAGACATCAGTATTTATATTCAAAACTTTCATCAAACTTTTATCCCAGTACTTCTGTGATAGTTTGAATTATTGTAAAATAGAAATAACGATACTGTGTGGTTTAAAAGATTGATCATGAAGCTGTTTCATACGTATACATGACAGCTGCTCTCTCTGGGTCAGCGGCAGCGCCGACGCAGATTTGAATGTTTCACTGTGATTGTACTTGTCGATCTTTTAACAAGTATACATTTATTTGTATTGTAGAGAGAAGCTGACAAAGATGCCAGAAAGGCAAAGGTTAAAGCGAAAAAGGAGCAGAAAGAGAAAGAAGCATTGTCAGCTGCTATTAAGGTGCTGCAGATACTAAGATTAATCATAAAAACATTTTTCTTAAACCAAATTATGAAAAGGTGAAATATTCAATGACTGTTTTATACTTAGGAGCGTGGCATTAAACTTCTGAAGACCAAGCAGTCTCGACACAGAGGTTCTGAAAGTGAGGATGATGATGGCGATGGAGGACCGTCTAGAGCTCTGGCTGATCTGGAGCTTGATGGAATGGGCTCACAGGAGGCCACAGGAGCTCGTGTTTATATGGATGAGCAGGGAGTCCTCCACTGGCCAGTGCTGTTCCTCTACCCTGAACACAGCCAGACGGACTTCATATCTGCCTTCTGCGAGAACTCCAGGTTTGTTACAAAGTCAAAAATCATTATCAAAATGTGTATCCTTTCTGAGGAAGGGAGGCCTGGATAGGAAATTACTATTGGAATTTGAGTTATTCTAGAGCTGCAAATATAATTCATTTTTGTAATCACTCTTTCTTTGTTCTTCAGCTTCATGGACCATTTGGCAGTTATGTTTGGTGAAGAGCTTCCTCCTTGGGATACAGAAAGAAAATACCAGCCACAAAATCTACAGGTCGGTATAAAAAGATCTTAAAACACCACTGGTGGACATCTTTTTGATCCATCATTGTTCACTTTTGCTTGAGAATTTTAATTAATGCAGTACCACAAAGAGTTGTTTTTGAACTTTGATCACATCCATCTGTAACCTCACAACTATGTTTTTTTAGCTGTTCTTTGAGGATCCTGAAAAAGGACATCTTTATCAAGTTGATCTTGAAAAGTCACTTCTTAATGTTCTTCAGCATCAAAGGTATTTCAGAGGAATTTTTTTCTAAGTAGTTTTATCACTGCTTGAATTGGTCTTTGATGTTTTTTCTCTCTGTTTTGTTCTTTCCAGGTACTCTGTGAAGGCAGGATCACCTAGTTTCATTGTGCTGGTATCAGGCTCTCCATTTTCTAAGCAGTTTTTATCAGGAAAAAAGGTCCAGAGATCGAGATGATTGAAATGTTCTGTTTGGACTTTGAAAGACTTTAAGTGACTTGGCCATAAATCAACCTCCTGCTACTAAGGACATTTCTGCTCACCCCACCCTTTCAGAAAACTCTGGAGATAGAGGCAAAACTTAAAAAAGTGGATTTATTTTGCAGCGATGTCAATGATTCACTTTTTAAAGGGTAAGTTCACCTAAAAATGAAAATGTTGTCATTAATCACTCTCAAATCGCTCCAAATCCGTAAGACCTTCGTTTATCTTCGGAACACCAAGATATTTTTTATGAAATCCGAAAGGTTTCTGAACCACACATAGACCGCAACACACTTTCAAGACCCAGAAAGGTAGTAAAGACATTGTTAAAATAGTCCATGTGACTACAGTGGTTCAACCTTAATGTTATGAAGCGATAAGGATACTTTTTTGTGTGAAAAAAACAAACTAAAATAACAACTTTATTCAACAATCTCTTCTCTTCAACATCTTTCTCCTACACTATTTATCTAGCAAACCGGGTTATACGTCAGAACAGCATCTCATTATTGGTCGCCGCTGTTCATGTGAGCACAGCAACGCATGCATGTGATGCTGACGCAGGAGCTGGCCAATACAGAGCCGGCGTTCTGACGTAGAACCCAGAAGTGCTGCACTGTGTTTACTATGTGAATAGCATAGGAAAATGAAGTGGAACAGAATAGATTTAGTTGTTATTTTTGTTTTGTTTTTTGCACACAAAAAGTATTCTTGTCGCTTCATAACATTAAGGTTGAACCACTGTAGTCACATGGACTATTTGAACAATGTCTTTACTACCTTTCTAGGCCTTGAAAGTTGCAATGACGTTGCTGCCTATGGGTGGTTCAGAAACCTCTCAGATTTCATCAAAAATATCTTAATTTGTGTTCTGAAGATGAACGAAGGTCTTTCGAGTTTGGAACAACATGAGGGTTAGTAATTAATGAAACAATTTTCATTTTGGGGTGAACTAACCCTTTAAAAGCGATAAAAGCATTTTTCTTTGGTAAACATTTCTTTAATCTGCATCTTGTATGGTATGATATGGTATTGTTGAATAAGATTAAGATGACTCAATGTTATTTCAGATTCATAATTTTCATCAGTTTTTAATGCATTTCTAATATTGCATAAAAATAAAAGATGATCATAAAGAAACTAAAGAAAGCTGTTAAAAGTATAGCCCACCCAAAAAAGAAAATTCTGTTCACATTTACCATCTAAACAGGTATGACTTTCTTCTGCGGAACGCAAATTATATATATTTTTAAAAAGTGTAGGAAACAACACTGGCCTGCATTCTTTGAGGTGTGGACTTAACTAATGAAAAACCATATTCTCCATAAAGCTGATTTCAACTTTCTTGAATAGCATTTGACATATCAGCTTTGCAGCTCCAAGCCTATTTCTATCAATGGAATGAGAAAAGTGTCCAAAATTTCAGTGTACACTTGTGCATTGACCACTAATGTAATGATTGCCATCTCCCCTGGTCCTTTACCTGACATGCAACCCCATATCATAATTGAGTTGGGAATCAGGCAGCATCTTAATGCGTTTCATTAGATTGTCACCAGACAAAAGTTCCAGCATCATCTCCTTGGCCAATGCAGATTTGCAATTCACCACTGAATATTACTTTTATCTAATCATTCACATTACATTGAGTGATTCCATACTGTTTTCCTCTACTTGATCTGGAAAAAACATGCGTTAATACCTTGCTAATAGTAAGGTAGTTGTTAAGGTTAGGTACTGGGTAGGATTAGGGGATGTAGAATATGGTCATGCAGAATAAGGCATTAATATCTGCTTTGCTTGAGGTATGTTTCATGAAGCCAGAATGCTAATATTTAACACAACTTTTTTGTCTGTGATTGCCAGGTGTTGTACAGTGGTCTGAGACCACTAGTGGAAATGCTTTTTTAATTTTTAATGACTTTTTTTTTTTTTAGAAATGATATTATCCACATAAATTAAATGAAACCATTTTTTAATCATTTGCTTTCATGACAGCAGCACTCAAGCTGACATGAACCATACGTTTGTGTAAAACTTGAAGTATTCAGCATGATTCAAGAATGTTCCTAAAAGATATGCATGATCAATTTCACAAATTTGCTTATTTATTAGTGACCCAGAAATAGTGCAGTATTTATTAGATATTTTAACCATGCGTTTTCCTAGAACTTTTTGTTTACTTGTTGGTTTAAATGGAAAAAAAAGTCTTAAATTTTTTATGTAGTCTTAAGGTGTTGTCACCTTTACTATTGCTCAGCAAAATTTTACAGCTAAAGTCCAGTCATTCCAATAGGAGTCAATGCGATTGGGTGTTTTGAAAAAGTTTTGCATTGTATTGACAATGGACAATTTTTTGCATGTGAAATTTCACTGATGCTTTTTGCTAATGTGATGGCACTTTCAGGCTTCTAAACCACATAGTACATAGTTAAAACACTTATTTCTTGTCAAACTGGCTCTTCACGCTTTGTGGCATGTGCTGGAGGAAGCGTAGCAATAAAGACAACAAAAAGTGACTTTTTGAACTTTAACACCTTAGTAATACATTTAGAATAATAGAATACATTCCTTTGTCCATCACTCAGCTTTACCAGAAGGGAATACCTCATAGCTACGGTTAGCTACATTATTAATTACTGTCTTAACATGCATAATTCATGGACATTACATTATTTCCCATCAGCACATTATCTGGAGTCACCTTCCCATTGCTCCACAGACCCTTTTTAAATAGAAATGGACCTGCCCAGTGAGAACCTTTTCCCTTGTGGCTGTACACTATTCAGCAGCTTTCTAACCACTTCCAACCTCCCCTTCCTGATCAGATCTTTTGAGAGCTCCGTCACCTCATCCGTATGTGCTCGGCATAGTGCTTTCAACTCATTCTGAACAACGTTTATTCCATATCGCTTTTCCGCCTCTTTTAAACATTCTTCTAATTGGATTATAGTTTCATCTGTGTCCTTCCCGCATTGAGTGAAGCTCACTAGAATAGCCTGTAGCAGGCAGCGCAGGACCATCGTGTTTTGGATGCGGAGAGGTTCCAGTTCAAGCGCTTTCCTAAAACAGTCGATCGCATTCTGCTCCTCTCCTTTCAGCAGCAGGCAGCGACCCCGCAGGAGCTGTAGTTTAGAGATTGTAGAGCCGAGAGGACACTGCAGAGCTTTAGACAGACTAACCAGGGCCTGGTTTATCGCCATCTCATCAACCAACAGGCTCTCCTGTAGGGCGTCCACACCCATGTAGTAGTAAACCTGAGAGAAGTGGAGAGATGGATATATTATGCTTTTTTTAAACTACATAGTACCTATGTTAGTAGCTACTTATTTTAAGGTGTCCATGTTACAGTGTAATTAGGGCCCGAGAACCGATGGTGTGAGGACCCTATTGGAATTGCTCAGCCTATTCTTCTTCTTCTCCCAAATGAATCGCATTTTTGATGGCCTAAACATGCTCGAAAACTCACAAAACTTTGCACACGCGTCAAAAGTGGTGAAAATTTACGTCTGATATGAGTTTCAGAATTAGCCGTGGCAAAATGACTCGATAGCGCCACCTACAAAATTTCAACGAAGTGCCCCTCCCGCTACGTTTCACGTACAGGTATGAAATTCGGTAGACGCATGTAGCAGCCCAATGCCTACAAAAAAGTCTCAGGAAGTGAGATATTTTTTATATTCTTTGCAAAATTGTTGCAAATTTTGCGATTTCCAGACTTTGTACTTTAACGAACTCCTCCCAGAGATTTAATCAGATCAACATCATATTTGCACAGTCTAATCTAAAGGCCTTTGCGACGTTAAATTGCGAAGATCTTGAGTTTTCCTTGGAGGGCGTGTCCGTGGCGGCCTGACAAAGTTCAATGTTTCGCCATTAAAAAGGAAGTTGTTGTAACTCGGGCATACAATGTCCGAAGAGCCCGGACCTGAACACATCTACACGCCAATTTTCAGTGACAGTCATAGCGCCACCTGCAGGCAACAGGAAATGTCATGCTTTACACTGTGATTAACTCCTCATTGAGATTCAACCAGAACAACATCATATTAGGTCAGTCTAATCTTAAGGCCTTGGTGATGTTAAACTGTGAAGATCTTGAGTTTTCGCTGAAGGGCGTCCGTCGTGGCCTGACAAAATCTGATGTTTCGCCATGAAAGAGGAAGCTGTTGTAACTCAGGCATACAATGTCCGATCTGCCCCAAACTTCACTTGTTTAATAATAGTCCTGGCCTGGAGACAACTACATGCCAATATTCAGTTATAGTCAAAGCGCCACCTGCTGGCAACAGGAAATGGCATGCTTTACACTGTAATTCACTCCCAGAAACACATTTAAATATGCCATGAAGTACCAAACATGCTAGAAACACATTTAATCATACAACTCATGGCTAAGTGCTAACGTATGCGATTAACGCCACGAAACAGGAAGCTGTTGTAACTCAGGCATACAATGTCCGATCTGGCCCAAACTTCACATGTTTGATAAGAGTCCTGGCCTGAAGACATCTACATGGCAATAGTCAGTTATAGTCAAATCGCCACCTGCTGGCAGCAGGAAATGTGGCACATTGTAGTGACTTTGCCATATTTCTCCTATATTTACTGGCTTAAATGCAGGTCGCCCACTATTCACTGTTTTCCTGAGGCCACCGGGTGGCGGTGCCCCCGTGTGCGAGGACCCTTTCATCGCTGCTTGCAGCTTTAATTATACATGTAATTACTAATAATAGTAATAATAATTAACTACATGTATTTACTATTTAGGTTTAGTTGCATGTAATTATGCAAATGTTTTAGTTAGTACTACAATTACTACATGTAACCTGTAACAAGGACACTAAAATAAAAATACCGACTTTTATACTCACCAAGGCTGCATTTATTTGATGAAAAAAACGTAATATTGTGAAATTCTATTTTAATATATTTTAAAATGTTATTTATTCCTGTGATGGCAAATCTGAATTTTCAGCCATTATTAAGGCTGGAGTAATGGCTGCTGAAAAATCAGCTTTGCCATCAGGAATTACATTTTAAAGTATATTCAAAGAGAACGGGTATTTTAAATTGACACATGATCCTTCAAAAAACATTCTAATATGCTGATTTGCTGCTCAAGAAACATTTCTTCTTATTACAAATGGATCAAAAGTGCCTGTAAAGACATTTATAATGTCACAAAAGATTTCTATTTCAAATAAATGTTCTTTTGATAACTTTTTATTCATCAAAGAATCCTGCACTGTAATAAATTGCCAGGAATTTACAGGATTAAAGAGTATTATTTTACAATAAATTACTGTAGTCAGAAATTTACTGTGAAATCAATGCATGCTGGGTCATTTTCTTACGAAAAAGCTAGAATATAAAAATAGTTTAGTCTAACTATTCTTAGCATGAATATGAAGATTTTGTTTTAGTATTATTTAAACACAAAGATTTACCAATAACTTTTCAAATGCATAACTGTTTGTAGATGGATCTTCCACAACAGTGAATCAACTGCTGAGAATCATCTTTGAAAGATGACATCATCTTAAAAGCATCACCTAATGATGCACAGACAATACTTGACATACAAAACACAACAATGGTGACACTCAACAAATAATAAAAACACTTATACAAAATAAACCAACAACACAAACTGCTAAAAGCAAAGCAAACACTTCAGCAGCACAGATAAAACCAACAAGATTTAAGAAACTCCACAGCATATTCTATTCATGCAGAAATGCATTATGGTACCTTCAAAGTACATATGCACTGTAGAAATACAGTATGATGTTGTTTGTTTACAGTAAATTGTGTTTTCCAATACTGTAAACTCACAGTAAAGCCACATTTTTAGTACACTTAGATACAAGAAACGTGAAATTACTGTGAAAGTAATGCAATTATTAACCTGAGAATATACTGTCATTTCACACTAAATTGTGGGGGGAAAAAAGGTTTTCACAAAAATATTAAGCAGCACAACTGTTTTCAACATTGATGATAAGAAATGTTTCTTGGTTCAGCTTTACCATCACAGGAATTACATTTTATAGTATATTCAAGAACGGTTATTTTAAATTGTAATAATATTACTGTTTTTATTGTATTTTTCATCAAATAAATGCAGCCTTGGTCCGTTTTCTTTCATGAAAAAAGCACAATTATGCCAAACTTATGACCGTTAGTGTTGTGTTCTCATAACTACCTGACCCATCTCCAAATGAGTCCTCAAACAGGGTCGGACAGCCAGAACACGTTCCAGGTCAGCACGAGCCTCTTTTAGAATCTGACGGTCCGGGATTCCACCTTGGCCACACTTCGCTTTATCAAGATCCTTTGCGTAAGTGGTGACACTAATCTGGAGAAAAGTAGAAAGGGGCAAAGAATAAATATTTTGAGGTGCATTAAAACAGAACAAGATTAGACAGAGAGAAATAAAATGGTAAACATCTGAACAAAAATTAATCATATACAATGGCCCCAACAAGTGCTTGTACACCTATCCATTTTAAGCAAAACATTAAAACAGGCAGAGGTTTGTTTCATCTAATAATACAATTAATATTGTTAAAATTTTCTGGTTGTTAATTGCTAGTGCCATTACATAAGCATCAGTAATGATTTGAATCACTTGTGAAATGGTCAAATGGGTTTGCAAAAAGCTCTGGAATTGTTTGCGATTCAGTTTGATTCATTTGAAAAGTTCACTCACGCACTGAATCATTTGCAGCAGTTTCTCACACCGTTACGGAATACTTTAGAAGACTGGATGAGGTGATATTTATCTATGAGTGCTAAATGAAGTAATACCTACGAACCATTGTATGAAACAAAACTTGCAAATGTGTCTCTTTAACTTGTGAACGAGCAGCACACTTTATACTGCAAGTAAAGACAATTTATATAAATATATCCAAAACGGCATCAAAAAAAGAGATTTGGGGACAGTTTTTTTTGGTTGGGGCTTGTGCTTTAGTACTGATGACAGGCTAGAATTGTTCCTGGTGTGAACTTGACGGAAACTCATCTCATTCACTAAAAAGACTTGGGACCAAATATAAAAGAACCTAGTTGCCTAACCTAATTGCACTATTGACCCTTCCCTTTCTTTTTAAAACCACCCTTGAACCAAACCTGTCCCTAGCCTTATCCATATTCCACTTCAATAGCAGCAAAAGTGTTTTGCAATACAACATGGATACAAAATGTGCATTGTACCCAACATGTTTTTAATGTAAGTACATTGTAGTTAAAGACACAGAATATAATGTGTGTCCAAGAAACTTCTAAAAAGGAGTTCTAACTTGATTGGTTTTTAGATTATATGAAATTCACACATTTCAAACACTTCTGGGGAAACTTTATATTTATTATAATTTTTAGTCCACCTTTTAAGTAACTTTAAGTAACAAAATGGGTGTTTTTGTCTGTGCAGAAGAATTTTATCCCAGATTATCCTGGAGTGTGATTCAAGGAGAGGTTATAAAACTGGTAACTCTTTATTTTAGTGTTCAATTCTCGCTATTAACTAGTTGCTTATTAGCATGCATATTACTAGAATATTGGCTGTTTGTTAGTACTTATAAAGCACATATTAATGCCTTATTCTGCCTGACTTTATTCTACATCTTAATCCTACCAATACCTAAACTTAACAACTACAAAAACTACCTTACCAACTATTAATAAGCAGTAAATTAGGAGTTAAAAGTCGTAGTTAATAGTGAATATGTGTTTCCCATAATAAAGTGTAACCAAATAATAATAATAAAAAACAAATATACAGCCGATTCAACATATTCAATGTTTGTGAGAGTACTTTTATATAGGCACTTGTAAATACAAAGAAATATACTGTAAGAAAAATTGTAATGAGTGGTTGAAGGTTAATTGGGAGGCAAGTATGTGTCTTACCTTGGCACGTGTGCAGTACGCTTGCCAGTTGAGTTCTGCATCAGGCAGGACACTCAATGCCATGTTACAGATACCTATGGCCATCTCCAGTTTGCCTGACAGAAAGAACACGTCCCCTAGCCTGTTGAGTATGAATGCATCATCTGTGGCAAGCTTAATGGCCTGTGAAAATCAGCAGTGAGAACAAATCTAATCATTTAGAGCCTTTACACTGCATTATTACTCACATAGTCACATTATTATAAGCTTTCAGTTTAACAGCTAATGTTTAATCATATCAAACATAAGCCTAAGCTCATCTTTCTAATACCTGTGTCAAGAAACAACACAGTTAAATGTCATGGGACATGTTGTGGATACAGAGGAAATGTGTGCAAAAAACCTCAAGACTGAAATATGATTAGCTTGACCACAATAAAACATTCTACACGTTTCCTAGGCTGACATTCAGTACCGATCCATAACACGTCAAAGGGTCAGATCCAGAGAAACCACAGTCATGGACTGACATTGGCACAGTGTAGAACTCCTCCGTCCTCTCCAGCATGAGACCAACATAACACCAGGCCAGGGCTAGAGAGATATAAAGACATTGTCTTAATGATTCCTTGACATCTGAGATCTGCTGATAAGTAGAAAGCCAAGCGTGACATGTGGCAACATAAAACTGGAAAGGCTGGTCTGTGAAACCTTTTACTTCTCCTTTTATGTAGGGGTGAATAATGGACTGGGCCAATGGGGGCCTCTAGTTGTCAGGGCCCTCGAGGTGAGAGTAAAGTAAATGTAAAAAATTTATAGACAGACAAAAAGCACTTGAATATGTGCCAGTGAGTACTGTCAATGTGAAATAGACAAAAAAGGGAAATTTTCTCTGTTCTTGGCCCCTCCATACTATCAATGCATCCTGAACACCTCCAATATTTGCAAATGCATTATTTGGACATTACATTTCACGACTCTGAGGACCATAATCAGTCCTTGATTAATGGTATCATCAATGAACTGACTGTGCTTTATTTAAAACCAATAAATCCATTCTTCATCATATATAGGCCCGGTTTCACAGACAGGGCTTCGATTAAGCCAGGATTAGGCCATAGTTCAATTAAGACATTTAAGAGGCTTTTATAAATGTGCCTTAGAAAAAAACACTAGTGTGCATCTTGAGACAAAACAATGGCACTGAATTATATATTTTAAGATATGGCGGTGCAAGTTGCTTTCAGTTATAACAGCTCAAACATGCATTTTAGTCTGGGACTAGGTGTAAACTGTGTCTGTGAAACCAGGCGATAATATATGAAAATTACCTTTGAGATGTGTATTGTCAGATTGTAGCGTCTCTGTGAGAAGCTTGAGGCCCTTGTTGAAATAGGTCAGTCTTGTGAGGTCAATTTCTTTTGAATCCCTCACAATTCCATCTAACCTGTTAACGCAAAGAAACAAAGGTTGAGATCTGCCTATTAATGTTTAAATATATGATAAGGAATGACTGAGCTGCCTCCAATGCTTAGATATGCAATCAGATGTTTGATGATGTGTTAAAATAGAAGTTAAACAGGTGTGTCGAAAAATACTTATGTAAATACCTTATGTAAATTGTTGCCATTTTGAAATACCAGCTTCTTTTTTCCTCTATTGGTATCTGTAAGAAATAAAACAATGTTACACTCTAAAACACTATATTTCCATTGTGCTGTGTTCATTTCTGCATTGATTTTTCACGGGTGTTTTCATTGTATTTTGAACTGTGCTTTGTATTGTGTTGTGTTTTAGGGTTAAAGGAAATGTTAATGGAAAATGCCCTGGCAGAAAATTCTGTCCATATTTTTTCTGACATGACAGATATTTGGGTCATTAAGTAAAAATGTCAAACATTTCTATCATAACAAAGCCTAGTTTAAAAAATGAGGGCCCAGCAGAGCCTCAAAGTCAATAAGTCTCTTAAAATATCAGATATTTTTTAGCCAAATTTAGTTATAAAATGTGTTCCGACTCCCATGTATGAATTAAAATTTTTTATATGTCATTGACTCTCCTACAAGATATCTATGTCTCCCTAAAACTCACCAGTTCCTCTCCGTAATCGAGTGCACGGTTGTATAACATAAGCGCAGCTGTCAGTCTCTCCCGTAAATCTTCGTCCCTCTCCAGCTCCACATCATGAGGATGTGCATACGCCTGTTCAGCCAAGCACCGTGCCACCCTGAGCCTGCAGTCTGTCTGGTTCTCCCCCATCTCTGGCCCCATGAGGGCAGCCACACGCTCCACGCACTCCCTCTCCTCCAGCTCGCGACCCAGGCGTTCGTATACGTAATCCAGATTGGCCCAGGCGTTGAGGTTTTCTGGATCCTCTTGGCAGATGCTGTGAAAGGCCTCTTCTGCCATCTCAAGTTCGTCCATATGAAAGGCCAGCAGGCCCAGCATATTGCGCACAGCGTACTGTAGTCGTCCCGTCTCCGCTTCGAGCTCAGCCCTGAGGCTCTCACGCTTGAGCTGGGTGTCTCGGTGCCGAAGTGTGGCTGGTCCATTGGGTTCACCATTCAGATTCAGATCCAAATGAAAGTGACCAGGGATGTAGGCCATCCCCTCAATCAGAGACTCAATGTCCTCTTCTGTGCTGTCCTCCATTGTCTCCCACACACGTACTGACAGTGCCTGGCTAAGACAGAGCCACTTATTAGTGGGACAGGAAATACAGGTTTAAAGAGGAGGAGAAATAAGACATGAGTAAGGAAAGTTGTGGAACATGTGCTTTCTTGCTTCCTGTAACAGGTTTCTCCACCCCAACATTGTGTTTTTATATTAACCTTGTTCATTTAAAAGGAAAACATGGGCGTTTGCTTTAGTTTAACTGTGTAAAGAATGAGTCCTGCTTTCTGAATTTGAGTGACACAACATGATGTTGTGTCATATAGGGATTGTCTTTTACCATGAAGCAGCAAAACATTGTGCCAGAAAGAACACCAATCTAAATGCTGCCAGATATGACAGAAATGTAAAACAGTCCTCTGCGTGTAAGATGACATTTAAAATGCATTCTGTAAAGCTATTTTTAATTCGCAGCTTCCTGGTCTGTTTTCGAGTGAAAAATGTTCTTAGGTGTGAGATAAATGTCAGGAAGATGAGGAAGTTCTTGTGGTCTAATGAGCATTTTGATTTCAGTTATCGTTATTCTCTGAGTGCAAGCAATAGTAATGAAATGCTGATCTGAACTAGGCTGTCAATATGGATACAGTAAACTTCAACCCTTCCTGTGGTCTTAAAGGGGTAGTTCACTTAAAAAAGAAAGTTCTGTCATCATGGAAAATATGGGGGGGAAATACTATGGAAGTCAATGGGGCCTATCAACTCATGGTTACCAACATTCTTCAAAATATCTTCTTTTGTGTTCAGCAGAAGAAAAAAGTTCAGTTTGGATCAACTTGAGGGTGAGTAAATGATGACAGAATTTTAATTTTTGTGTGAACTATCCCTTTAAGGTCTACAGGTTTAAGGTCTAAAGACTACAAACAAAATTATAATAATTTACTCACCCGTATGTTGTTCTAAACATGTATGCCTTTCTTTCTTTAAACATAAAAAGGCGTTAAGCAGAATGGCTGATCTGCTCTTTTCCATATAATGAAAATGAATGGGGAGCAGGAGTGGTGCCATAATAATAAATAAATATTCCATTAATATAGATCAATAAATACTTCTGGATACAGTCAGATGGGAAAACATGTCATTTACATTTATTTAATGACAAACATAAACTGTGTATTAAGTTATTGATACTACTCAATTAAAGATTTATTTAATAATGTCACCTTCAGTAAAGGATGACAGAATGTCAATTTTGGATAAACGATCCCTTTTTAAAAAATGTTTATATATCTTCTAAAATATTAAAATTATACAAAACAATTATCTTGACCTTTTCAAGCAACACAATTGTAGGCTACATAAAAGTCAGTTCATAATTTTAATTAGGTGCAATTTCCGTTATGACCACTAGAATGAATCCTTTCACTAAATATAAAGAGCATGCAGAGAAAACAGTGACATGCACATATGAAGAATTTTTTTCTGTCATTCAAGTAATGCAGACATAAAGTGAATTTCTCAGCGTTGCTCATCGTCTCAAATCATATACGCACAAGCAGAGTTATATAAGTAAATTGGGAATGTATATGCATATAGAATGCATTTAATATTTCTTAATATATATTTTAATATAAACTATCTGGCTGGCAATAGGTCGATATCGGGACAAGAGTATAGGCCTACTTCAAAGTGCAGCCAATTATATAGCTCCCATTTTAAAGTAGGCCACATGAATGAACAGTGACGTTTTTATGGTTACCTCAGACTGGAAATATGAGTCTGTTGTGTGAGGTTATTCTGCTCACGTTCCTGTTCTGTTTTTGTCCCTGATGACTATAACAGTGGGGAGATCCTCACTGAGCAGCCAGCAGATGTTTAATGATGTCATCTTAACTTGTCCCTGGCCCCCGAGAGAACATTAGTATGACACAGGGCAGAATAAGGACTCATACTTCTTGTCTAAATCTGTATTTTATTTGTAACTTACCAAACAAACTGAATGTCAGCCATGTGGTAATATGCTGTACAGACCACAACTTTTTTCATTTGTATGGAAATACGGTGTCAACTGTGCTGACTTACGGTTGGCAAGAAGATTACGATTTTAGTGGAAACATTAAATGTCAGTTTGAGATGTGTTTAGCAGACAGTGGTGCTTGATATTCAACAGTTCCAGTCTGAATCTCGTCAAAATAATCATTCTGCGTAGGTATAGGACTACATTATTTAATGTAGACGCTGCTTGGTAGCCTACAGGTTAGTTTTTTTTTCCTTTTTACAATCTATGTTTTTTCCTCATGTGTTTACAAGTGCACACATCCCACAATTTAGGCCTATATAATTTATTTTAATGGAAATATGGCTAAATTATCATATACAGAACTTCTCAAAGGGATAGTTCACCCAAAAATGAAAATTACCCCATGATTTACTCACCCTCAAGCCATCTTAGGTGTATATGAGATTCTTCTTTCAGACAAACTCTTTCGGAGTTATATTAAAAAAATGTCCTGGCTCTTCCAAGCATTATAATGGCAGTAAATGGCAGCCCAGGGTTAATTTCTGGCTCCAGAGGGTTAATACAGGCCTTCTGAAGCGAATTGATGGGTTTTTAAAAATATCATTTTTTAACATGTTATAAACTAAAAAATCTAGCTTCCAGCGGACCACCTTCTGTATTCAACTTACAAAACACATTATGGGATCATTTTCATTTTTGGGTGAACTATCCCTTTAAGGTTACACTTTATTTTTTTAAGATTATACATTTAAGTACTGAGTAATATTAATTAACTATGTACTCGGTTAGGGTAGGAATAGGGTTTGGTTGAGGGTTAGTTGCATGTAATTAGGCCTATGCATATTTTACTGTTATTACTATGGTAGCCTACGTACATGTAACAAGGACACTGTAAAATAAAGTGTTACCCTGGCCTTCTTAAATATAGTTAATAGTTAAAATACATTTTTACTTAGCTTTAAAAAAAAAAAAATTGTGTATTTTGTGAAGCTGCTTTTAATTTTTCTTAGCCTAGGCCTACTACTGTTATTAGCCTTATAAGCTAATTTAGTGATTAATTATAATAGCATGTGATATATGTAGGTATAACATGCACTTTGTTGTATAAAGTAGGCCTATTACCAATTTAACTTGTGGGAGTGAATTTCTTCGGTCGCGTTTACTCCGTTATTTACGGCAGTGAACTTCTGCGCTCCGCTCGCTGTCATGCAGGTGGAATTCAGTCCAACCGTGTGATTCAAGCAGCACATCAGGACAGACAGACAGTTTGAAGAGAGCTTCTGTCCAAACCTGACTTCATCTCCGAGCATCACCTACACAGTTTACTTTAACACAGTCATGGCATCATCAGCACAACCGAGGAATTTGAACAGCAAGCAGATCGGATACATTTAAACGACGAATCTTCAGAGAGACTCGCATCATGCTCAGGTGGTCTGCCTTTCCCACTGAAGGAGATCATATAGGCGCGTTGGGGAAAGAAAACAGTCGTGTGAATGTTTAGAATATTAAACAGGTATGTCACTCTTCGTACATGATGCATTTAGCTCAGTTGACGCATGTGACGTGTTTTTTAAGGCATACGCGGATTTAAGCCATAATATAAGGACTGTCATACAGTAAGATATGTTTACCAATAATCACAGGATGTTACATAATATCATTTAGGCATAATACTATCTATATCAGTGGGGTGTAAAGAAAACTTAGTCAAGGAGCTGCAATTTATTTCAGAGCAACAGTCAAGCAATATTTCCTTTTTCCTCTTTTCTTTTAAGTAGATCCTTTGTTTAATCATGGAGGAGAGCAATACATGTGAATCAGTCCCAGATTTAAAGGATCTGGAGTTAAAAGTGGGGAGAAAGACCCCAGAGGGGCTCCTGAAGTGGATGAGAGAGGAGCACAAAATGATCTCTCATCATCAGACAGACAATAATGACACAGAGAAGAAAGGACTGGATGAGAAGATCCGAAAACTTAAAATGGAGATGGTAAGAGCTACATTTCTAATAAACCACTTTCATTTATTTAAATCAAATTTATTCGTGTGCTTATTAATTTATAAGCTGTATTGTATTTGATAATGTAACCCTCTCTTTTATACTCTTCATGTTACAAATTAAATAAAATATCAAATGAATGGCTAGTGTGACAACAGTCAGAAAAATGTGTGTATAATGTGTGCAAGTTTTATAAATGTGTGTGGATGACACTCATAGCTAAATGTATTTTCTCCCCTCTGGCTTCCCAGATTCTTTTTTTGTCTGTCACATATCCAATAGCCATATAAAAATTCCAGTGTAAAGCTCTTATATACTGACTGTGATTGTATCTTTTCATAACACAACTCCCAAGAAGAAGCCTGCAGCATGTTGTTGTTTTCTCATTTTGAAGGGTCCCAACCCACATTCCACAAACCAAATCAGCCAGAAGCAAAATAATTTTTCACAGCATTGCCAAACAGTAAACCAAGCATTGAAACATGACCCTAAAACTGTCATACTAGGCAATGATGTTTTTAATGAACAGATATATTGCTTGCAACCACATATCTGTGATGATGTTGAAGTGAAGGAGTGGCTTGAGTGGCTTGAGAAATAGATTTGCTGCTTTTTTAATGTTCATGCTTCATACTGTAACTTCAAGCTCTTGGGGCAGATACGCCCTCGGTTGTGTAAAGAATTGTTGTAGTTAGGGAAATGAGCTTGTTCCCCAGTGGAATGCAGAGCCATTAAGCAAATGGACCCTGATGTTGTTGCTATGGTGCTCTTTGCTGAGTGGGAGACTTTGTAAAAGGCCCCAAAGCTGTCATGAGTTCTGCTACTGCCAGTTCCGTTTCTGATTTTTGAAAGTCAGAGATAAAGAGGTGAATGGTACTAAAAGCAGAGTCTTGACAGCTTTGTGCAATTATGTATTTATTAGCATATGCTTTTGCAAATTGCAGATCAACAAAAACAAGTAGTTGTTTAGAACATCTAGAACTAAAATGTACATACCTGTATGGCTTACAGGCCTAAAGTGAATGGCTGCCCACTGCCCCAGGTGTGTGTGTGTGTGTGTGTGTGTGTGAGTGTGTGTTCACTACACACTGCACCTAAAGTGTGTGCACTATTTGCATGGGTTAAATGCAGAGGATAAATTCATTGATTTTTAATTTAAATTGCGAGTATGGGTTACCATACTTGGCCTTCACATCACTTCACTTATTATAAAACACAACTGTTTTCAACATTGATAATAATAAGAAATGTTTCTTAAGCAGCAAATCATCATATTAGAATGATTTCTGAAGGATCATGTGACACTGATACTTTTTTGATGCTGAAAATTCTGCTTTACCATCACAGGAATAAATTACATTTTAATACATATTAAAATAGTCGGCAGTTAGAAGAAATTAGAAGACAAACTATTTTAAATTGTAATAATATTTCACAATATTACTGTTTTTACTGTATTTTTATCAAATAAATGCAGCCTTGGTGAGCATAAGAGAGTATTAAACAGCCCTGTTTATTTAACAGTTAGAAATAAAAACCAAAATATGCCTAATATTTTTGTCTAATATATAGATGGGTCTTTATATATGAAAAAATATATAGCTACTTTTATATTTTTGAAAAGGGATCCCTCTCAAGGGTCATATTTGAGTGTCCATGGTAAATGTGGAAATCCCTGTCCTAGATGACTAGAACAAACAAGCCTATGTCCATCGAAAAAAATTGGTAGTACGCTATATAACTTCAATAACTGAGGATAGTAGTAAAACACTAGTAATTTTACAAAATAACACTTGCTTCTTAGGTTCAATGGGGTTCTATACAGAACCAAAAAGGTTCTATATAAGGAGAAATTTCATATTTTTATTTGCGTAATACTTTCATGTTTAACAGGTTTTCTAGCGATAAAGTATGTTAACAAGCTGTTTAATTTGTAACATTTAATTAAGATTAAACATTAATTAAATTAATTAATTAAAAATAAATTCATAATGAATCCCATGATGGGAACCACTAAAAGGTTATATGATGAAGAGCCTGACTGAATCCTTTAGGTTCTAAATCAAACCTTTTCTTCTAAGAGTGAAAGTAGATTAGGTGTTAGGAAATTGATGTAGGGATTTACTGTGTTTCGCCTGATGCCATTTCACACTGTCCCCAAATAGTCATGAGCTACAGCAAAGTCAACTTTACCTCACACTGTGACATTGTCACCCGGACTGCTGCAGTCTATTCACACACACACACAAACAAAATTGTCAAAATGTACATATCATTACTATGATAAAATGATCACATTTGACTTTAAAACACTGGAAGTAAGTGTGAAATCAAACAGCTTGTTATTTATGTCTGTGATCTGCATGAAGAAAGAGCGAGAGAGGGGTGTCCTCGATGACTTTCAGCATCTTGGCCCCCGTTGAATGCAACTCTCTCTCCCTGCCTGACACACAGATGGGAAACACAGGGGAAGGTGTGCTGACAGATGGAGGAAAGGGAGATGACTCTTCCAGTCTGATAGATCGCGAGGAGAGGGGAAATGAGGGAGGGGAGAAAGAGAGAAGCAGTAAGGTTGAAAGGGAGAGTGGGAGGACGTAGAGGTAAGGAAGGAATTCAGAGAGACTGCATGCACGTGTCGTGCTAGATGAGAGAGACAGCGGTTATGTATTGGAATATAAGAGATGCTGTCAATACTGTTAGAGCTGCAGTGTGTCAGGAGGAACAAAAGACAGCTGCACTTAAATGAATACAGAAAGAGTGTAAACTGTGATGACCCTGAAATATTTTGCGGTCTCATTACGCACTAATGCTCATTTGTTTGGGGTCAGTAATGTTTTTTTTTTTGGAAAGACATTTTATTCAGCAAGAATACATTCAATTGATCAAAAGTGACAATAAACACATGTAATGTTTTAAATGATTTATATTTCTAATAAAAGCCACAAAAATATTAAGCAGCACACCCTCTTCGACACTGATAAATATAGGAAACGTTAATTGGGGATCAAATTATTTTAAATTGTAATAATATATTTCACAATATTACTGTTTTTATTGTATTTGTATTTAAATAAATGCAGATGAGCATAAGAGATTTCTTTCAAAAAACATTTAAAAATCTTACAGACCACAAACTTTTGAACGGTAGCATCTGAAATTGGGTAAAAATGGGGTAAAAAACCCCACAAGAGCATTTTTTACCCTAATGATAAAACACATTTACTGTGTCTCAAATACTTTGATTGAATCAATTAACTGAATACAATTCTAAATCTGAACAATTATATGGATATTTATATCTTATATCAATTTATTATTAAAGCCACAATATGTAATTTTTTCGCAGCTAGAGGTCGCTTATTCAAAATAAAGGTGTAGCTTGATGACGCCTTGATTTCACAGAGCTTTTATTATGCCGCAGACGAGCTCTTCTGCTTCTTCCGGTCATGCGTATGTGGGGTAACACAGCGTTGTTTTATCATATTAGATATATTTGAGTGTGTTGAAAGTTGTTATAATGCTACTCTGTGCGTTCACTCGGCGGCTACTATGAGACACTTGTTGCACACTGCAGTAAGCTAGATCAATATTAGGCATGGTAAAACATGGTACTCGCGGTAAATCAAGAAAACGAGATTTAAACAATAAGACTAACTGTGTTGAGCTATATAACAATGATTAGTTTTCTGTCAATGAATGTATCCAAACAATTGTTCCCCTGTCTAATAAAACACATAATATATTAAAGCATCTTTGGTGTTTCCATGGATTCTACAAAATAAAACTGGAAATCAAGGGTAACACGGGTATGATGTCATTGATAGACGACTCATGGACATGGTCCGTGTCCTGGTTAAAATTAGCTTATTTCTCTGGATTTAAACATTCTTGGAAACATCTAGGATAATGTAAGTACACAAGTCAACAAAATATATAACACTGTTCTAGTGGTTTTTGGATATTTTCATCCAAAAATCTCACATATTGTGCCTTTAATACAGTAATGTAGCTTTAAATAATGAGCAAAATATGATAGCGCAATAAACATTCTGCTAGATTTTAAAAATTGGCTGTCACTATGTGCATATTATACAGCTCTCTACTGTAATGGCAGATTTGCAGTTTTGTGGGTTTTGGGAGTGTTTTCTTCACAATCAGTGTTTATACAGCTGACTTTAGTTTCTGACTTGAGTTTTTATCATCCTAAACCACTTAGTAGCTAGCTACATTCAACATCGCTCGCCTTTGAGACAGCAAATACAACTCTCTGACAACTAAAGGTCACTATGGTGTCTGCATAGGCACTAAACCCATAACTTGAATGTAATAATGAAATACTATCAAAAACACATAAATATCTGGGGCTTTTTTAGTCCCCTGCCCTATTTCATTTCTGACCCTTAATGTGAAACTCCAAGAATGACAAATGAGCACCATAATCATGGTCCATATGACTTGTATATTTCATATCTTATACTATACTACTGTATGTTGTAATTGCCATTTAACATAGCACAATGCGTGATGCGGCAAGTTTGAAAACATGCAAACTTGTGTGTACTTGAACATGTTCAACATAGTTTTTATTTGTAGTTTGTCTACTTAATTTATTTTATAAATAATTTTTATGTAGCAGATATATTTATTACAGTATTTCACAATGGCATGGCCAAAAATGGAAACGTCAACGTTCTTCACATACCTGAGTACATGCTTGAAAGCCTCCTCATCTTTGAAGGACTTTTTTCTAAAGTCAGTGAACCATGATTAAGAAAATATGCATTATAGTAAAATATCTTAGATACTGTAAGCCTATTTGTGCCTATATTGTAACTCTGCCACTGAGTAATAATATAGTCTTTTTAACACACACACAGAGAGAGAGAGAGCTACGTGGTGTGGTGTGATACTTAACAGAGCAGGACACCACAGCATGGAAAATGAGCTCTCCAGAATTCCAAGGATTAAAACACAAGACGTATGAGCTATGGTTTTAAGGAGTGGGAAAATGGAATTCTTCTGGCTGTGAGAATCTCCAGTGTGAGCCTCAGACACTGTGGAATGTTCTCCCTAAGGAGAGTCTGTGGGTCAGTGTGTGGCTCCATGTGGAAGGATGAAAGCTAAATCAGATGATTGCAGCAACAGTGCACTATATTGCATGGGGTTACAATGACAGTGTTTTCATTTATTTAGCATTTTATATGGTCTATTTTAAGGAATAGTTCACCCAGAAATCTGTCTGACAATTCGGTCATTGTCTTAATGATTTGTTGATTTGTTCCAAACCCATATGTCTTTCTTTATATGTGGAAAACCAGGGTACATTTTGAAGAATAATAATTTTTGCTCTTTTACGTGAAGTTCCCCATCTGTCAGTCACTACAACATTATGTCAACTGACAAATGGAGTCTCACTTGGGAGCCCCAATCACCTCTGAGTTTTAGAAAAACGGCCAATGGAATTGGAGAGTGGAATTTGCATGCCAAGCCACTCCCCCGTACAGATATATAAGATGGCGGCATGCATCCACTCATTCAGGTTTATGCTGAGGAGCCGAGACGAGGGCCCCGGCTATTCAGCGGTGGTTTGGGGTTGTAACAGGGGGACATAATGTCTCCGTTCTCTCCATCAGGGAACGAGGGTTACATCAGTAACCAAGACGTTACAATGAATGGTGATTGGAGCTAAAAAGAATGCAAATCTTTGAATAACTACATACAATTTTGGTTGGTTTCTCATAAAGTCGTATTACTTTGTCTTTCAAAGATATTTGGCAACTTCTAGAATACCTTTTATGGTGCCTTTGTGTCCTTTTTGTAGCTTGAAAGCGCCAGGCCTAGTTCAGTTGCAAGGAAATAAGAAGCCAGTAAAATTCTTCCAAACTTCTCCTTTTGTGTACCACAGAAGAAATAAAGTCGTATGGGTTTGGGATAATGACAATATTTTCATTTTTGGGTGAACTATTCCTTTAACATTATCTTTGTCATTTGAACTTGTCTGGACAAACAAAATATTATGGCCTCAAGTCATCAGATTTATTTAAGGCCACACAGCAGCGGAATATGGTTGTCAGTGCTGTGTTTGCGTCCTTAATACAGTTAAGTTCACACACAGTTCAGTTATTAACAGCAGTGACAACTGCATTCTCAGAAAACCTGTGCTGTGTGAACGCAACCGGATTGGACAACTAGTTGTCTGTCACGTCATGCAGTGCGAGAGAGCCGCTCTGCGCTGCACAAACACGTGTCTACCGTGTTTTGCGGGTTTTCATGTGTCGTTTCAGTAACTTACAGCGATGGAGATATGAGCTGTGAGTCATCTGAAGGTTCTAGATACAGTCACCGTTCTCCACCGGTTAGGAGCTACTCCCGTCAGTTTTGTGGTGCAACTCTCCGGCCAGTTATAAAAGCTGCTGTCGATTAATGAAGATTTGGTGGATGCACTCTTGTTTCTTGGAAACTCGTGTCAGAAGTGCATGATAAAACTTTTCAGTTTTATGGATGTCACCATCTTTGATATTACGTTGACTCCCATTGCAAATTCATACAGACAGTTTGGAGACGATACTGTAAGTTGCTGTGTAAACGGGACATTTCAAAACACCTGTAAGTAAGTGCGGTTGTTAATCCCAAAAACTGACAGTGTAAACGTAGCCTAAAGCCGAGTGCACACAGTGCGATTTATAATAGTCCTTTACGATTGTTGCTTGTCAGACTGTACGAACCTGATCCCCGCTGTAAGCCGTCACACTGTAAGATCTAAGTTGTCATTAATGTCAGACTGTACAATAGTCAAGGCGCATTAAAAAAGGACACACGCAAGAAAACTCGTCCGGAGTTTTGTATCAGACGGCCAAATCGTGGCCAAAATCGCACAGTGTGTACCCGGCTCAAGTTAAATTTATTAGGAATTTGAAGTGTATTAACTCGATATCCAAAGATACTGGCCACTGTACAGTGCCATACAAAAGTTTGGGGTTAGTAAGATTTTTGTTTTTTTTAAATAATTTATTCAGCAAGAATGCATTAAGTTGATCAAAAGTGACATTAAAGACATTTGTAATGTTACAAAAGATTTAAATAAAAATAAAAAACGCTGTTCATTTGAACTTTATACAAATCCAGAAAAATATTAAGCAGCACAGCCGTTTTCAACTGTGACAATATTCTGAAGGATCATGTGACTGAAGACTGGAGTCATGATGCTGAAAATTCAGCTTTTCCACCACAGGAATATATTTTACAATATAGAAAACAGTTATGTTAAATTGTAATAATATTTCACAATGAAATACATAATACAGTTTTACTGTATTTTTGATCTTAAAAAAATGCATCCTTGGTAAGCATAAGAGACTTCTTCTGGTATGTGTATGTTTAATTCAGCCAGTTCCAGATGCATATATAGAGATGCAAACAGGCTGGAGTTGGGCACAGCCAGATCAGCGCTCACCACATCAGTGCTGAGACAGGGAGAATATTTATGAGTATGTTCATTAGTCTCAGCAACTCAGACTGAGGTGCTGTGCTGACATTAACCCAGCCCAACCCACACCAGAGCAGGGTTGTTACAATCTGTTCTCTGAATCTTTTACTTATTTACATCTTTCTCTATTTACTGTAAAAAGGCTTGTTTATCTTTGCCTTCTAAATTCAGCTCTATTTCCCATCCCCCTCTCTCTGCCTCATTTGTTCTTTTTGTATCCCACGCTCTTTTTACTGAAATGTTCTCTTTTGGTTTTTTGTACTGTAATTAGTGTGGTTGACGTCAGCAGTGCACTATGGCCTTTAAATTACACAGAAGGCTGAATGTATAGGAGTATGCTGTCCATTTATGACAGGCTTGGACTAGTGCTTTTAAACTGATTTATCTCATCCCCTTCTCAAACTGGTCCTGAGTCTATTGGCATTCAGCACATTATCCACATTTAGATATCCTCCTTTTAATTGAAAATTTACACAATATGAATCTGAAATTTAATTGAATTAAAAATGGATATTCAGTGGCACACAAAAGAAGTTAGGCCTCAGTCATCATTCACTTTCACTGTATGGAAAAAAAGATGCGGTGAAAATGAATGGTGACTAAGACTTTCAGTCCCTAACGGCGTCTTTTGTGTTCCACAGAAGAAAGAACGTAAAGTATGGGTTTGGACCAACATGCAGGTGAGTTAATAATGACGGAATTTTCATTTTTAGGTTAACTGTTCCTTTATGAAATGCTGTGTGACTAGCTGATGGGGTGAAGACAGAGCAGAATCTGTCAGGGATTGTGGGAGCCAATGTACTGCGGCTTTCAGAGGAAGCACTGACTATTTGATGAGCACTGTTTTATGGGCTGGAAAGTCATTCAGTCAGTCAGAAGAGTTCAGGACTTTGTATATCATATTACATCTTCCTGGCAAAAATGCTACACTGCTGCCAAATGAAGCTTCGTAACATACTTCTGAATGAATGTGAATCTCTCACATTTTGATAGGATATACCTCATAAAATGAGAATACATTCCAAAAGCAAGATCTAATGATGGAGGAAGGATCTAATATATTATTGGCATAGGACCAATAGCATCCATTATTACTCTACTGATTTGGCAAAATGGATATATTTAATCAGTATACAGTATATGTGCTAAGGTTTACTTTTCTTTAGACATCATGTTTAGATGTGTCAGAAGAAAACTGCTTAGCCCAATTTGCTGTGGGAATTAGGAAGAGAAGAGTGCTTCACTAGAGGAATGGATATTGTCAGGAAGATCTATAAATCTCAACAGCATTTACAGTAATGGACCTCTGACTCTGCAGTCAGCACAGGACTCCGGTCATGCTTATGAACCCCAGACTTAATACAGCCATTAGAATTCATTTAGAGCATTTATTAAAGTTGTCAAACTTCCAAAATGACAAAAAAAAGCACCATAAATGTGACTCATGCACTATATTCCAAGTCTATTAGAGCCATTCAATAGCTTTGTTAAAGGAACAAACCAAATATTTTTTTTCCTCTACCAAATCAAATCTCATTCACATTATTTAAACATGTGCATATTCAAATTAGCCACATAGAATTTCTATTTACATAATATTTGCAAATTTTAATATTTGCAAATGTACATGAGAAGACAGAATTTTGGATGTGCTATCCCTTTATCCACCTGGGACCTAGGAATAGACTTTTGTCCTCTGTATTGGACATTATATTTTAGTGAATTTCTCTGACAACATACATGTCACAGTCTGGATGTCCTGTAAAGAGCACATTCAGGGCTTTTCAGAGATACCAAATGTTTGGAAGTTTCACAATGAAAACTGCCTCTCTTTGGACTTTAAAAATGACTGACATTAATTTAGCGATCAAATTTAACACTCTTATGGAAATATATTTTGTGATTATCATTTAAATCTGACTAATTTTTTAATTGTTTGTCATAAACATTCATAACATCTCAGGAAAATGTTATGGGGTTTCAAATCAAAATATGACTTTCTGTTATGAAACAGGGCATTGATTTCATACATGTCCACCATAGAGGACACCAGGACTTGTTTATCAGATTTATCATGCATTTTGGGGCAAGTTTTTTATATTTAAAAAAAAAAAAAATTCAATATTATTCTGAAAATTTTGCCAATTACAACTCCCATCATTACACTTATTTTTTCATTACATGTTGCCCCACGAACACATTAATATGCAAATTAGATACAATGCATTTTATATAATGGGAAAACCTGTTTATGGCCATTTTACACACATATATTGCATAAAGCAAAATGGTATATCAAATCATTCTGTTATATATTTCATAACATAGTTGAGAATCATCTTTATACAAAGTTTGGTATAAAAAAATCCTGAAACTGTTGTAAAAAAAAAAACACCCACTTTTTTGCCTATTCATGTCTTTTAATTTAAAAACAAAATTTAGTACTGGTGTCCTTTACAGAGGACATAGCATAACATATGAATAAAATATATTTTTAAAAAAATGCTCTAAACAATGTAATGACATGAAAAAATACTAAATTCACAAAACTTTTTTTTCTGGTTCTCAGGAGGATTTATACACTTTAAAAAAATAAAGGTTCCAAAAGGGTGTTTCCAAAAGCTATTTTTGGTTCCCCAAAGAACCTTTCAGTGAATAGTTCTTAAAATAACTTTTTTTGTTAGTGAGCATGTTAATAATCTAAAGAATAATTTTCCACTATAAAGAACTTTTTTGTGGAATGGAGAGGTTCTATGGATGCTAAAGGTTCTTCAATGAACCACGTGTGTGGCATGTACTTTTGTTTGACTGTAGTTATGGTTGTTAAAAAAGCTCTTGATGTCTTTGTGTATTTCCTCTGCCCAGGCTCATCTACGAGCAGCAGACGTCAAGATCTTGAACCAGTTGCTAGCACTGCATGAAGGCATTGAGTCAGTGAAATGGCTCCTGGAAGAGCGTGGCGCTCTCACCAGCCGCTGCAGCAGCCTGACCAGCAGCCAGTACAGTTTAGGAGAGGGTCCCGACACCTCCTGGAGGGGCAGCTGGAGCAGTCTGCAGGACCCCCATGACAAGCTGGACAACATTTCCATTGGCAGCTATCTGGACACATTAGCTGATGATCTGGATGAGTACTGCCCCTCCAGTGGGACTGATTCAATACTGTGTGCCGCCCCTATGGGGACAGATGGCTCCCGAGGTACTGGAGGAGGCATGGGCAATTCCACTGGATCTGTAACCAGATCTCCACAAGTCAAATCCGATGCACCTAAAGAAGAAGCTCAGGTTTGGAATAAAGCATCTGAGACAGCAAGACCATACCAACCCAACAAGTCCAATGGAATCCTGGACAAATCAGTAAAGCAAATGGCCAGCACAGATTCGTCCAGGGCCTGTCTCGCTGAGAAGCTGGGGAAGAATCTGAGCCCTAAAGTGAAACCCTACAAGAATGGCAAAGTTGAGCTGGAGAGCTGCAAAATGAATGGCAAAGTTCAACTGGAGTATGACGCACACTGGCGCTGGGTGCAGTCGCAGGACGATGTGACTTTTTTGTGATAATATACATGATTAGCAAGCCAAAGGTGTTGATGGGAGATTTGTTTGGCCCTCTATTCACCACTGAGCTTTTGTTTGCAGACATTGAGCTTTGATTAATTTGAGGTTAAGAGGTCAGCAATGGAAAAAAGCTTAGAACTGTGGGGGGTCAGATTAAAAAAAAATCCTGAATGAATTACTTTAGACTCTGTCACGTTGTGTAGATGTTTATGGACGCATGTTTCAAATGTGCATTTTTTGTTGGATCATAATCTTTTCTGTAATGGCATCTATTGATTCAGCACAACTATTTATTGAGTCAGTAACTTCATTGCATACGTCAGTACATTTTTCTTTTAAATTATGCAATTATGCATAGAAACAATGAAGTTCACAATATATATATTTTTTTTTTTTGCATATTCACTAACACTACCACTCAAAAGTTTGGGGTTGGTATGATTTTTTAAATGTTCTTGAAATAATTATTTTATGCTCACCAAGGCTGCATTTATTATTGAAGTAATAAAACAGTAATATTGTGGAATATTGTTACAGTTTAAAATAACTGTTTTATATGTTAGAATGTAATTTATTGATGGCAAAGCTAAATTTTCGGCAGCCATTACTCCAGTCTTCAGTGTCACATGATCCTTCCAAAACCAGTACAATATTCTGATTTGGTTCTCAAGAATATTTACTGTGTTGAAAACAGTTTATTATTAATCATTGATATTTTTGTGGAAACCATGATACTTTTTTCCAGAATTCTTTGAATAGAAAGTTCAATACAAATTTATTAGAAACAGAAATCATTTGTAACAATACAAATGCCTTTATTGTAACTTTTGATCAATTGAATGCATCCTTGCTGAATAAAAAACAAAAGAGTGCACAAATGCTCACATTTGCTCACACGTGGACCAAAGTTTGTTTAGCTAAAACAATCCAAAAGCTTGAAACCACAGCAACTTATTTTGTTACAAAATCAGTGAATGTTTTTCTGAACATTTTGTTTGACCTTTCTGCTGATTACAATATGGACAAAATGAAGTGTAGCATTTGCTCTTAAACTGTAGGGAATGTTTATATCATGCTTCATTTTACTACCAAAATCTTAAATCACCTCAGAGTGTGTTCCTTTGAGTTAACATCTAAAGGTCAAAGAACGAATCCATTCTGAATACCAAGCATGTTCCCATCTGTTACAATGTGACCCTGAGTCCAGAATCAGCAACACCCTTGAGTTGCCTTTGACAATTAATTATAATCTACAATCAGAATGTTGTTTTTACATATATATAATTGTTCATTTGAAAACTGCTTGTAGTTTACTCTTTGTCTGTCAGAATGCTTATGTAATCAATCAGTAAATATGCTGTATTGTAAATCTAATCAGGTAAACCATGGGTTAGCTTTAAGTAGGATCCTGTTTTGGAGTACCAATTAGTGCGGTTTTTATTGGATCAATTAAACAGGAACAGGAAAATAAGGATGTCATATATCTTATTCCACTGCACAGATCCAATGGAGTAATAATGCTCACACAAACGCATGGAGACCAGTGGTTGTGCTGTGATCTTTGCATTTGTAATGTGTCTTTTTCTTGTTATTTAAAAATTCCGCACCTCAAGTGCACTTTTAATTTAAAGTTGTTCAGATTGCTAACTCTTACCAGTTAATCAAGTTCTATATGTGGTGTAACTTTGACTAGTCACAGTGTTAGCACTGGATATAATCCTGCATTGCCTATGTTTTGTATGCCAAAAGAACTGTATTGATGTAATATTTTTTTGTCTAATGCAAGAACTGAAAGTACTATCAGTATTCAATAATTTAACATACGTGTTGTGTAATAAAACACCATACTGTATTTATGTGTTCATCTATTTGTTTTGTGCTGTGTTATATATAAACTCAGACTTTTTTTTACCACAAACACCCACTCTCAGTTAATAATGCCTGTGCTTCTAGGAAAGGGTTTCCATGACTACTGAATACATGTGTAACATGTGCATGTGTGTCACTCAGCTGTTTGTTTTAGAGTCAGGGAAATGAAGACAGGACATATCCCAGAAGCCACTGTGTGAGGAGCTGGGTTATGGCAGGAATAGGTGAAGATATTGGAGTGAGATGGTGAGGAAGATCAAAGAGAAGTGAGTGAGTGAGTAATAAAAATGAAATATGGATTGGTTTGGTTTGGGAGAGATGAAATAAAAGATATAAATGGAAACAGCAGTGGTCCTGATTTACATGCCCAACGCGAGATCGGATAAGAGGCAAACAAGTAAGATCCAAAAATCAGACCACTAGTGAAAATACTTTGCTGAAAATTTTGGATTTGTCTAATATAATACTCAAAATTGAAAATTCTGTTTATTTTCAGGTGTAGGTTTCAGATGCACCCCTGAACAAAGGGAGGCAAGGTATCGTGGAAACATTCCTGGGCAGCTTTTTTCTATGTATAAATATAGATTCAATTGTGTCTGAATGGGGAAAGACCAAAATGTCCAAAACTGTTATTATATATACCTTTGCAATCATACATTTCAAATCAGCAATAAAGTCGGATGACAATGTTATACACTTTGCTACGTTTATATGACAACGATGTACTAAAAACCAAAGTTTTTCCTTTGCATTTTTCGCGTACAGACAGAAACGTGGTCAAAACAATCCCCGTTCACATGGATCCTTGAAAACGACTAAAAACACTGTATTGTGCATGCCTGGCCAGTAGTTGGTGATGTCACATTGTAAAGAAAAACTACACGCCTATAGACTGAACACGGAATACGCATGTGCATGACATCACTGGTTTCACAAATTCACGTTTTTGTAGTTTACACAGAGACAATAACGATATCGTTTTCAAAAGTTTGCATTTTCAGGCCCCCAAAACGCTGTTGTTGTGTAAATGAATGGCCAAAATGCATAAAAAGTTTTCAGTTTTTAGTTGAAACAGGCCCCTAAATCTCATACAAAAGTCTCAGTCAATTGGCTTTTTCGTTCCTTCAGCCGCCATATTAAATGTATATTGAATTACTATTCATTTTCCTATGAGTGCTATTGTAAAGAAAATGAATGCTAAAAGCATCTTTTTCTCCGACCTTGCTAGCCAACAGTAGCAGTCAGTTGATGTCAAAAACAAACGACGATCAGCATTAATGTTGAACGCAACTTTTTTAAAAAGCTTTTGCGTTGGCAATTTTGTAGGTAAATACGACATTCCTCAGCACAGCAGGATGCTAATTCACCTAATGGGTTCCAAATGAGAGATTCTTGCTTAGTTAGCATAGCGGCTAACCCTCTGTGTTAAATGTGCTTCGTTAGTTAAATGCAGTGTACCTTACTCGACACCACTAACCACACAATGAAGTATCTCTGCAGCTATAAAACTTGTTTGTGTTTAAAAAAGTTTTCTGTGTGCTAACTAACACTATAAATCATGCTCACTTGTCAGTTGCAGTTTTGGTGGCTGTCTAGACAAAATAAATGTAACTGGTTAGATTCTGACACAAGCCCATCATTGTACATATTGTTATTTGCATGCAGTTGTGTTTCTTTCCTTTTACTATGTGTAAATGGGGCTTGCAAGTGGTTTCATTATGGGTATATGGCATTTTATTTCCTATTACTTCAGCAAAATCGTTGGCAGGTACGAACACACTTGATGCCAAAGCCTGAGAGAGTTTTTTCCCTTCAAGTTGTTGTCTGCTATTTAAATCAGCCCATCCTTTTAGAGAAATTATATCCAGCTTATATATGAGTCCTCCATACACACACACACATACACACTCTCTCTCTCTCTCTCTCTCTCTCTCTCTCTTTCTAGAATTTTTTTTATGACTGAAACTAATTTGTATTATGAGAATATATATATTACACACTCACATATGCCTCATCACACTACCCCACTAACACACACATATATGAACCCAACCCATATGTACACAATTGCATAACATTCCCTTCTCACCCCTGCCACACATACAGTCTCAATTACATAACATAACATCCCAACCCATTCTCTTTTTAGCTTTACTTTTGTAAAAGACTCCAGCCAGAGTGACTAGCGTTTACCTAAATGAATATGCAAGTCTTACAGACTGTAAGATGCTTTAAAGAGGCTTGATTTGCAGGCAATGAGGAACATAGGAGACGATGAAAGAAACATCCTCCTCTGTTTTCCTGCACTACCTTTGATCTATTGCAATTTGCCAGTGCCTGACCAGTCCACTACTGAAAGAATGAGGACTGTTCCGAGTTTTCACAGATTTTTCTTGCTGTTTCACCCAAAGAATTGTAGGAAATGCTTGTGGAAAAACCCCTTGCGATAAAATCAATGTATAAAAAGTGCTTGAAATCAACAGCAAGAATGGAAGAGATAATCATGCTGGGCACATATTATAGTGCTGTTGTACAATGTGCTATTGCATTAAAAAAATCAGTTCTAAAGTTTGCGATCTGTAAAAATTATGATTTTGAAAGAATTCTCTTATGTGCACCAATGTTGCATGTATTTGCTCAAAAATACAGGAAAAAACATAAAAATGTGAATGATTATTACAATTTAAAATAAATATTTTAATATATATAATTAATTTCTGCGATAGCAAATCTCAATTACTCCAGTCTTCAGTGTCACATGATCCTTCAGAAATCATTCTGATATGCTGATTTGCTGCTCAAGAAACTTCTTATTAATGTTGAAAACAGTTGTGCTGCTTAATATTTTTCTGGAAACTATGATACAGTTTTTCAAGATTCTTTGATGAATAGAAAGTTCAGAAGAGCAGCATTTATTTTAAATAGAAATCTTTTGTAACATTAGCCTACTTTACAAATGCCTTTACTGTCCTTTTTGATCAATTTAATGCATCCTTGCTGAATAAAAGCATTCATTTCTTTTAAAAAATCTTACTGACCCCAAACGTTTGAATGATAGTGTATATGTTTGGTTTAACTCAATGTGATAATGTACATTTGTATAATTTTATCATAGTAGTCCCTATGACATCAGTATTTACCCAGTGTTGCCATAACAATAAGGGCTGTGATCAAACGGTTAGTGTTTATCTGTGGCTGCAGCTATGTGATGGACCTGCCTTGTAATGAACACTGGCAGGGCAATGTTTGTGTCAGTGTGCAAAAACAAATACTCAGGCAAATGCAAGAGTATTTGTCTAGATGAGAGCTCACCACTAACCGCACTGGCTGTTCTAATGGCAGAGTTGGAGAACAGAGATGTTGGGATGCTGATCATATCCCAGAAGCCACTGGAGGGGCTCGGTGGGGTTTTAGCCACAGAGCGCCAGCGCTTGTGCTCCAAAAATCACAAAAATCGAGGGTTGGCGGAAATGAGCACCATATGATTTGTAGATTGGGTACAAATATTAGGCCCTCATGCGCAGTGAGGTCATTTTTGCTTCATCTCACAGTATGTACACAGGCTGTTTCACAAAAGAAAAGAACATATTATAGATGTGGTGGGCACAGGCGATAAATGAAATATGAAGTAAAACAAAATGTGTATAAACAAATTATGTTTCAATTCAATTGAAACAGCATAGTGGGGAAAAAGGACTGGGGCTAGTTGTCACACAAGCTGTATCTGTATTGAATATTATTGTTTCAATCAAAATCACACTTTTACTGTTTCATATTGTTTCACATTTTTATATTTAGCTAAAAAGCCTATAATTGGCTTTTTGATAATGACGGGTTCCATTGTGAAAAATTATATAGCATGACAACATTCTGTGCACTTTTAAAAACTATGTGTTGAAAACAACACAACCTGCGTTGTTGCTTAACACCTTTGTGTCTAAATAAGGACAACACATTTTGTGTTACTTTTAACTCAACAAATGTGTTATTCCTTTTGACACAGAAAGTGTTAAAATTTTTCACTTGGGGAAAGTTACTTTGAAATGTAATGCATTACAATACTGCATTACTCCCTTAAAAAGTAACTAATTGCGGTACTTAGTTACTTTTTAAGAAAAGTAATGCGCTGCGTTACTTTTGCGTTTCTTTTTCTCACCTGGGCTGGGGGGGGGGGGACGTTTATAACAAAAAAGTTATATTTTTGTACAGATGTAAAGACCCTTTCACACCAAAATTGAAATAATAAACCTCAGGCTGAAGGAAATGCAAATTCACACATATACAGTAGAGGGCGCAGCTCAAACAAACCTTTCAGCTGTGCTGCCATTCTGGACAACGGAAAAATAGGATGCAGGAGAAAAAAAGTTCACCAATAAAAACATTTTTTAAAGTGAGATTAGCAAATGCTCACATTTAGTCTAGAACTACAATAACTATCATATTTTTCTCAACATTGGGACAAGAGCGCTGTCAGTCAATAAATGTGAAAAAGTTGTAAATTCTAAAAGTCATGCGTTACTTGAAAAAGTAATCTAATTGAACAAAACTTGTATGCAATAAAAACAATGTTTACATAGCTACTAAGGTCAATGTGTATTCAATGAATATCTTTTCTTGGGCAATAATATTGAAAATGCTGAATAGCTTTTTTTTATGTAGGTAAGCGTTCCAGACATGCCCATTCAGAAACAGTCTTTTTTTTAATTAAAAAAAGAAATAAACCTTTAGAAATGTAGTAAGACATGACAACTATCCCTGGTTGCTCCAGGAAAATGCATCTCCCCACTAATCTGTCCAGAAAATCATATATTTATGTGATAGTTTCAGTTGAAATTGAAGCCTACATTTATCAGAGCATACACAGATGCATATATGTGATATATAAGTCATTCGTCAACTCACATTTCTGTTAAAGAATGATTTATTTACAAAGATTCTTATGAGAGTTTCCAACGTTTGTTCTGTAAGAGATCACATTTGACTGTGGTGTTTTTGCAAGTTGTGTGTATAATGCTCAGTTTCAGATTCCATTTGTTTGCTCAGCCATAATTTTCAGAAAAGCAACCATGGCTTTGGCACCTGTAGTGTGGAGTTAAATCTTGTGATTTACTGTGGCTTTGATGTCTGCCACAAAATCTCATTTTCCATTGTGGTTGTCTGTTTGTGCAGTTTGGTTGAGCAGTTTTATCCTGGTGTCATTGTTGATTTAAAAAAGAGGGCGAGAGAGAGAAAGCTTATAAAAAAATGCTAGCATTTTTCCAGATAAAAGCTGGACAAATGAAATAAAATTATGTAGAATGCACTCACTATATGAATCACTCTATCATAAAATGAGGTCAATTTTATATACATTAGCCACATTGGTTACTATAAATGAATGTGCAGCAGTGTTTTACAAACTGATAGGGTGATCCAAAGCACAGAATCTCTTTAGTTAACCACATCAGATGAACAGTAACGCTGTAAGTGTTTCCCTGACTGTGGCTTAACCACAGTTGGCCCCGTTTCCCTACCGTTTTGTTCCGGCCCAGAGAGAAACAACCTCATCGACTGGGAGAGTGAAACTTTGCACTGTTTTTGTTTCAACTTCAAAATGTTGCCCTTGAATAATAGTTTTAGCATACAGTCAATGTAAGATATGTAGGCCTATGCTTGCTGTCAGTATGACAATCATTAAACGAATTACATTGTACTGTATATATGCTATACAGTATCTACAGTAAGATTTTTTAAAAAGATATTAATACTTTAAGACAAATTATAATTCAAATGTGGGTCAAAAGTGGTAGTAAAGACATTACCATTGTTACAAAAAATTCTATTTGAAATAAATGCTGTCCTTTTGAAAATTCAAAGAATTCTGTAAAAATGTATCATGGTTTCCACAAAAATATTAAGCAGCACAACTGTTTAACATTGATGAAAATAAGAAATGTTTTTGAGCCCAAAAATCAGCATATTAGAATTATTTCTGATGGATCATGTGACACTGACCAGAGTAAATTCAGCTTTATCATCGCAGCAATGAATTACATTTTAAAATATATTTAAACTGAAAAGTTATTTTAAATTGTAATATTTCACAAGTACTTTTTTACTGTATTTTTTAGTCACCCAGATGTGAAATGAAGACATTGTAAATTAGTCTCTTTAAGCTATTCTCTTGAGATTTTGAAGAGTTCAGCAGAGTGGGGTGTTCTCCTTTGGAGATGTCCAGTTGAGTGGGAGAGAAGGAGCAAAGGGGCAGAAACAGGCCGCATGTTTCCCACACTGTGATGTAATGAGCCAGTGGCAGGGGCAAAGGGATCCTCACAGATTTACTGGAATCGCTAATGAATAACAGACAGAAGAACACAAGAATGTCTCAAGATTATCTTATTTATCTTTCTTTGTTTGAGCTGAAATGCCACAGGCAGCTCATGCCCCCACTACAGCAAAATGAGCCTAACATAAAACATAAACAACAGAAACTTGTACAAAACATTTGTAGAACATTTGTCAAACTTTCGCACATTGCCAAAATATATCACACTATATTGCCAAAAGTATTGAGACACCCCTCCAAATCATTGAATTCAGGTGTTTCGAACACTTCCATGGCCACCACAGGTGTATAAAATCAAGCATCGAGGCATGCAGACCGCTTCTACAAACATCTGTGAAAGAATGGGTTGATCTCAGGAGCTCAGTGAATTCAAGCATGGAACCGTGATATGTGGCCACCTGTGCAATGTAAGTCCATTTGTGAAATTTCCTCACTACTAAATATTCCACGGCCAACTGTTAGTGGTATTATAACAAAGTGGAAGCAATTGGGAACAACAGCAACTCAGCCACGAAGTGGTAGGCCATGTAAAATCACAGAGCGGGGTCAGCGCATGCTGAGGCGCACAGTGCGCAGAAGTTGCCAACTTTCTGCAGTCAATAGCTACAGACCTCCAAACTTCGTGTGGCCTTCAGATTAGCTCAAGAACAGTGCGTAGAGAGCTTCATGGAATGGGTTTCCATGGCCGAGCAGCTGCATCTAAGCCTTACATCACCAAGTGCAATGCAAAGCATCGGATGCAGTGGTGTAAAGCACGCCGCCACTGGACTCTAGAGCAGTGGAGACGTGTTCTCTGGAGTGACGAATCACACTTCTCTGTCTGGCAATCTGATGGACGAGTCTGGGTTTGGCGGTTGCCAGGAGAATGGTATTTGCCTGACTGCATTGTGCCAAGTGTAAAGTTTGGTGGAGAGGGGATTATAGTGTGGAGTTGTTTTTCAGGGGTTGGGCTTGGCCCCTTATTTCCAGTGAAAGGAACTTAATGCTTCAGCGTACCAAGACATTTTGGATAATTTCATGCTCCCAGCTTTGTGGGAACAGTTTGGGGATGGCCCCTTCCTGTTCCAACATGACTGCGCACCAGTGAACAAAGCAAGGTCCATAAAGACATGGATGAGCGAGTTTGGTGTGGAGGAACTTGACTGGCCTGCACAGAGTCCTGACCTCAACCCGATAGAACACCTTTGGGATGAATTAGAGCGGAGACTGCGAGCCAGGCATCAGTGCCTGAACTCACAAATGTGCTTCTAGAAAAATGGTCAAAAATTCCCATAAAGTCTTCCCAGTTGAAGCTGTTATGGTTGCAAAGGGTGGGCCAACTCCATAATAAACCCTACGGATTAAGAATGGGATGTCGTTAAAGTTCATGTGCATGTAAAGGCAGGCTTCCCAAAACTTTTGTGACTAACAGTGACAGTGTATGTGACTAAATATGTTTTGAATATGAATTCCAGCAAATATACAATTACTCTTAGATTTATGGATTTATGTAATAAAATGACAGTGAATGTAACATATATAATTTTATATAATAAATAATAATAATAATAATCACCATCAATCATAATAATATCAGCTATTATTATTATTATTATTATATACAGTATTTTAGTGCTGTTGCACTTTAAGAAAGCTGCTTAGCCAATCAATTATACAATAGGAACTATATAAATAATACAAATAATACTGATAATAATAATAATAATTATTATTATTAGACAAAATTAATTAATTACATTTACTGCTGTTTGTTTGACCCTCACTTTCTAGTCATCTAATCATCTAAACTTCATAAAACTGAGCTAGATTTGTTGAAACGTGGGCCAAACTCTTGATCCTTTGATGTGTGTCAAAAAAATTAATCGAAAATTCTAAATGGAAGCCCTTCGAGCAACATGTCTGACAGCACTTGTCCTGTACCAGTGTGTCTGAATGGGCCTATCCACAACCTCTTACATTCAATTAGCCAGAAACAAGTGCGCTTTGTGCAGCCTGTGCTAAAGGCCAGCCCATTGCCTTCCCAGTGAACACACAGCAGACACAAACTTTTGAAAGTTTTGCCTTCTATGTTCATGACCTGAATATCAAGCATAAAGAGAAAACAAAAAAGATGAACTGACAGGTTTGTTCAACCATTATAATATGTTTTTAGAGTGTTGACATATTTTATGAGTTGATTAGCTGATTTGATAACATTTATACAGAACTTGCTAACTTTATCTTTTATATGTGTGGCTCACTTTTTCATTTTATTTTAAAACAAATTAATGTTACATAATAATATCTGAGTCACATTTTCTCTGCATACCCACTTGCGTTTGCCTTAAACGCAATCCTAATTGGAAGTGGGTGTAGAGTTGTCAAAGTAGACACAAAGGAGGGAAGATCTGCGTTTCTGTGTATGTTGAGAAGTATTCCAGTCACAGAGAAAGTATGTGGGTGGGAGAATCAGTCTCTCGTGTTCATTGGTCCCTCCTTGACTAATAATGCTGAAAGGAGGAAGCAAGCAGCAGCAGCAGAAGACTGAAGAAATCAAGGGCCAAAATTTGAACCATTCACTCCCACTAAGCATAAGTGTGTGTAAGAGAAAAGCCTGACCTATCATACATTTTAGACACACAGTAGCCTTTGTTTTCACCCATGACTTGTTAATTTCTTACACAAATCAAATTTGTTCTAATCTTAAAGGGATAGTTCACCCCCAAAAAATGAAAATTCTGTCATCATTTACTCACCCACAAGATGTTCCAAACCTGTATGAATTTCTTTCTTCTGCTGAACACAAAAGAAGATATGAAGAATGCTGGTAACCAAAATGAGCCTAACATAAAACATAAACAACAGAAACTTGTACAAAACATTTGTAGAACATTTGTCAAACTTTCGCACATTGCCAAAATATATCACACTATATTGCCAAAAGTATTGAGACACCCCTCCAAATCATTGAATTCAGGTGTTTCGAACACTTCCATGGCCACCACAGGTGTATAAAATCAAGCATCGAAGCATGCAGACCGCTTCTACAAACATCTGTGAAAGAATGGGTTGATCTCAGGAGCTCAGTGAATTCAAGCATGGAACCGTGATATGTGGCCACCTGTGCAATGTAAGTCCATTTGTGAAATTTCCTCACTACTAAATATTCCACGGCCAACTGTTAGTGGTATTATAACAAAGTGGAAGCAATTGGGAACAACAGCAACTCAGCCACGAAGTGAAAAAATGAAAATTCTGTCATCATTTACTCACCCACAAGATGTTCCAAACCTGTATGAATTTCTTTCTTCTGCTGAACACAAAAGAAGATATGAAGAATGCTGGTAACCAAACAGTTGATGGACCCCATTGACTTCCATACAATTTATTTTCCATACTTTGGAAGTCAATGGGGTCCATCAACTGTTTGGTTACGACATTCTTCAAAATATCTTCTTTTGTGTTCAACAGAAGAAAGAAATTCATACAGGTTTGGAATGACTTGAGTGTGAGTAAATGATGACAGAATCTTCATTTTTGGGTGATCCCTTAAATATACCCTCTTGAAACTTTATTTTATTTTATTATTTAGTTTTGTTTATATATTTGTTTATTTGAGAGGCTATTAATTACACTCATTAACAAGATTCTATCATTGTTTTAATGTATTTATTATAGTTTGCACAACAATGACACATTTCATTCTGAAGATTTCTACCTAACCTTGGCCGATAAATCAAATTGGATACAGACATTTGTTTTTATGGCTATTATGAAATCAAAGAACTATTTCCTGGGAGGCAAGGTGCCCGATAGGAAAATGTTTATGTAGAAAGAGATAGTGGCTGTTCTCCAGATAAGCCAAGTTCCTTTGGCCTTTTCATTCCTCTAAAACTTGGGGAGAGGCACTAGGGGATGACTTAAAGCCAAATAAATAATAGAGAGCTTTGTATGGTATCTGTTAATGACCCATGTCTAGCACTACACTGTACAAAAAAAAGTCTGTAAAAATAGAGCATAAGGTACTGTATAAATATGAAGGAATTTTTTTTACAGGTGTTTTACCTGTATTTGGAATTACGCATTGCATTAGGTTGTGTTTTAAGGCTTAAAGTTGGGGTAAGTGCTTTCTGGTAACAGATGTTGATTTCAAATCACCAAAACAAACACGCCCCTATTTTGATAGCTCTGCCCCACACATACGTAACCAAGGCAACGACTATGGCGGAATCTGCTGTGCCCATCATAGATATGTACAGATATTATTATATGTTCATATAATTAGAATATCATCAAAAAGTTGATTTATTTCACTAATTCCATTCAAAAAGTGAAACTTGTATATTATATTCATTCATTACACACAGACTGATATATTTCAAATGTTTATTTCTTTTAATTTTGATGATTATAACTGACAACTAAGGAAAATCCCAAATTCAGTATCTCAGAAAATTTGAATATTGTGAAAAGGTTCAATATTGAAGACACCTGGTGCCACACTCTAATCAGCTAATTAACTCAAAACACCTGCAAAGGCCTTTAAATGGTCTCTCAGTCTAGTTCTGTAGGCTACACAATCATGGGGAAGACTGCTGACTTGACAGTTGTCCAAAAGACGACCATTGACACCTTGCACAAGGAGGGCAAGACACAAAAGGTCATTGCAAAAGAGGCTGGCTGTTCACAGAGCTCTGTGTCCAAGCACATTAATAGAGAGGCGAAGGGAAGGTAAAGATGTGGTAGAAAAAAGTGTACAAGCAATAGGGATAACCGCACCCTGGAGAGGATTGTGAAACAAAACCCATTCAAAAATGTGGGGGAGATTCACAAAGAGTGGACTGCAGCTGGAGTCAGTGCTTCAAGAACCACTACGCACAGACGTATGCAAGACATGGGTTTCAGATGTCGCATTCCTTGTGTCAAGCCACTCTTGAACAACACACAGCGTCAGAAGCGTCTCGCCTGGGCTAAAGACAAAAAGGACTGGACTGCTGCTGAGTGTTCCAAAGTTATGTTCTCTGATTAAAGTAAATTTTGCATTTCTTTTGGAAATCAGGGTCCGAGAGTCTGGAGGAAGAGAGGAGAGGCACACAATCCACGTTGCTTGAGGTCCAGTGTAAAGTTTCCACAGTCAGTGATGGTTTGGGGTGCCATGTCATCTGCTGGTGTTGGTCCACTGTGTTTTCTGAGGTCCAAGGTCAACGCAGCCGTATACCAGGAAGTTTTAGAGCACTTCATGCTTCCTGCTGCTGACCAACTTTATGGAGATGATGATTTCATTTTCCAACAGGACTTGGCACCTGCACACAGTGCCAAAGCAACCAGTACCTGGTTTAAGGACCATGGTATCCCTGTTCTTAATTGGCCAGCAAACTCACCTGACCTTAATCCCATAGAAAATCTATGAGGTATTGTGAAGAGGAAGATGCGATATGCCAGACCCAACAATGCAGAAGAGCTGAAGGCCACTATCAGAGCAACCTGGACTCTCATAACACCTGAGCAGTGCCACAGACTGATCGACTCCATGCCATGCCGCATTGCTGCAGTAAATAAGGCAAAAGGAGCACCAACTAAGTATTGAGTGCTGTACATGCTCATACTTTTCATGTTCATACTTTTCAGTTGGCCAAGATTTCTAAAAATCCTTTCTTTGTATTGGTCTTAAGTAATATTAGAATTTTCTGAGATACTGAATTTGGGATTTTCCTTAGTTGTCAGTTATAATCATCAACATTAAAAGAAATAAACATTTGAAATATATCAGTCTGTGTGTAATGAATGAATATAATATACAAGTTTCACTTTTTGAATGGAATTAGTGAAATAAATCAACTTTTTGATGATATTCTAATTATATGACCAGCACCTGTATACATATACATATCTATGGTGCCCATGACTGTGCCAGCCGGCCGAGGGTATGATGTCATCAATAAGTGAAAGCAATGTGTGTTACTTTGGTAATCCAGGTCGAATGTTCAATGAAAAAGTCATCCCTTACATCCCACAAACACAGTTCTCACGAACAACTTGATAACACGAGCACGACAGTCCAACTAACAAACATATTACAATTATGACAAGATTAGAGGGTTATATCGATCACGAAAAGAGGAACCAACGGAAAAAAACATATATTAGGAGTTTATTATCTTACTTTTCGGACACACTTTGGGAGCAGACACTTGAAACAGAGATTGAGTAGGTTTAGATGCTCCAGGCTTATCGGGTGTGGAAAGGAATGGGTCTTTATCATAGCTGAAGTGAACGACAATACTATCGCAAATGGACAAGCAAGCAAACATGGCACGTGACATGAGCATATTCAAGCAAAAGCCAGCATATAGTTCTGTGAAACAAAACAAAATTAATGTTATTCGCCTATCAAGAAGAAATAACGCAACCTCGGCCTTCGCTCCTTCAGTTCTCTCCAGCGCTGGAAAGCTGATCCGATATTTACACGGGTCCTACTTCTTGCCTGATCGTAAGCCTTCTTTTGTTCCACAGACATTTTCCACTTTTGTTTTTTATCTGCCATCTCTCTCTTTCTGTCGTCGATCGGCTAACATCCGCCCTGTGTGCCGTGACTTTTGAATAATGGCGTGCACTGACTGAGCGCTCTCTTCTCCCCGTCATTAGTAGACACGCCCCTTACTGCTGATTGGCTATAAGTTTGTTTTGGTACTCGGCCCCAGACACTTTCAGTTTTGAAATACCACTTACCCCACCTTTAAAAGAAAAAAACCATAAAATTACCAGTACATTTTCTGTTTTTATTTTTTATACAGTGTATATCTGGGGTAAAGAAAGAAGAATACAAATGTTATTTTACCTAAATAAATAAATAAATAAATAGTTATTTTGAAAAAATAAAAGGTTGTACACAAGATGAAGACTCCAGTCATATCAGCAACCTAATTTTATTTAACATGAAGTGGGTTTCTTCATGGGGGCTGACATGTTGAGACATGATCAGCTGAATACTAATTAAATAATTAATTAATCGCGGCTGCCTGCTAATAGCACATTTCTCACATCTGTAACTTTTGATATACAGCTGTCATGTCTCTAGGTGTCAGTATTAAGTCCAAGACGACTACCATATCGGTCAGCGTAATAAATACATATTGGCCTGGTTTCACAGACAGGGCTTAGTTCAATTAGAACATTTAAGTAGCTTTTATAAACATGGCAGTGACATATTTTAAGATATGTCAGTGCAAGATGCTTTCAGTTAAAACAGGTCACACATGCACTTTAGTCTGGGACTAGGTTTAAGCCTGGTCTGTGAAACTGGGGGATTGTAGCTTTATAAATAGAGTCAGACCTACATAGCCACTCTTGGAAAAAGATATATTCAGAAAATAGTTTGACCCTTTTAACACTTAATTATAAAAAAATTTTAAACGTGAATGAAATTATTATTAAAAATTCCCTAAGAATCATCACTGAAAAATGACAAAATCTCAAATAGATATGTCTCTGTCATATGCTTTGTACTTTTCATGAACACTAGTTTTTTTAGCCAGCATGAGTCATGACCCACCTAGGCAAAGCAACAAGTAGACCAAAACATAACTGTATTTAAAGTCGGCATGAAACAGAAGTTGCTATAGTCTTTTCTTTCCTATTGTGATAGATATATGGTGCAGGGATGATGTATTTTTGTAGGCCAAAACTCGGAAACAAGTTAACATGTTGGCACTTCCAGTCATCCTAAAATCAATGTTTTTTTGGTTTAAAATTTCTATTTTTATTTCTTTATTTCTGCTTGAAATAAGGTCTGTTGTGAACACAAGGTATTTTTACTTTTTATTCTACGATATAAACAACATCAGTAATACCCTCTTGTGATTTTTTTAAAGCTTCACTTGTCTTGTAAAAGGTGGTTGCTAACAAGTGGCTAAATGGGACTACAGAGGTTGTTGGGGACTTTATATATCATCAGCCGAACAGGTAAATTCATCTATTTAATAGTCTGTTTTCAAATCCTCATTGTGTTTATAATCGTGCTTTTGCAAACTATTATAAATCGAACTTTCAGGGGAAACATTTTTAAACAAAGACTGAAAGAGTTCTTTGAAGCTTAGTAATGGTGACGATGAAGTTGTGTATCGTTTATAGCCTATGTTTAACTTTTGACTTCTGCAAATTGTATTTACGCTTCAAAATTCATTCAAGTTGCGTTTATTTGTGAAGATTATCACAATGAACAAAACGTGTAAGAATCATAAGCTTTTGTAACACACCTTATTTTCTGCAATAATCCAAAAGCCAATGGAAAAATCCTATTGGGGTTTTGTCGAGGGAACCAGGGTAATATCATCCCTGCACCACTATTTGAAGGATCTGTGGAAGGCAGCCTTCATTTTGCGTCCTTCATTCAGGTCATTTTCAAGGATGCATCAAGTATATCCTTTAATCACCCACAATCCTTTGCTCACATTCCAATTCACAAAAAAGAACTGAAGGAAAACAAGTGAGCACTGAGCTTGAGTTCAGTGAGTTTATTATGAAATGTAAGACAAAAATGTTATCTTTTGTTTGGGTGTAAATTAATCACTTAACACTAAACTGCCAACAATGTAAGCCTGTGCTGAGAGACCAGAGACGGTTGTCGTTCACTGTATTGCATTAATAGAAAGCCAGTTAATATATAAGGATTTTTAATACAAAGTATTTTTCCAAAAATACGTTTTAATAGTATTTTCGTGCTGTGGTGGGAACATGTGATGTAGCGATGCGCACTTAAAAGCACAATATGTCATTTTCACCCCTAGAGGTCGCTTATTCAAAACAAAGGCGTAGCTTGATGACGCCTTGATTTCACAGAATCATGGGAGTTGTTGTTTTCACATCTACAGCCAATGCAAAGGAATCCGACGGGACTTGGGCAGAAATCATATTCATGGATAAGCTAATGTATTGAAGGTTTATTAACGTTACTGTAGCATGAACCAGGGTGGGGCTGAAATCCGTTGGAGCGAAAAAGAGGCTGCTGGAGCGATTGCTAACGAGAAACAAGCGCAACACATGGCTCAAGAGCAGGGGAGCTTTTATTATGCCACAGACGACCACTTCCGCTTCTTCCGGTCATGCATATGTGGGGTAACGCAGCGCTGTTTTATTATATTAGATACATTTGAGTGTGTTGAAAGTTATGTTATAATGCTACTCTGTGTGTTCGCTCGGTGGCTACTATGAGACACTTGTTGCACACTGCAGTAAGCTAGATCAATATTAGGCATAATAAAACATGGTACTCGCTGTGATTCAAAAAAAAGAAATTTAAACAATAAGACTAACTGTGTTGAGCTATATAACAATGATTAGTTTTCTGTCGATGAATGTATCCAAACAGTTGCTCACCTGTCTAATAAAACATTATATAGTGTCTTTGGTGTTTCCATGGTTTCTACAAAATAAACCGGAAATCGAGGGTAACGCGGGTATGATGTCATTGATAGCCAACGCACAGACATGGTCTGTGTCCTGGTTAAAATTGCTTATTTCTCTGGATTTAAACATTCTTGGAAACATTTGGAATAATGCAAGTACACAAGTCAACAAAATATATAACATTGTTCTAGTGTTTTTTGGATATTTTAATCCAAAAATCTTACATATTGTGCCTTAAATAGACCATCTCATTCTAGCAATGCTAAGGAGGACTCTAGTCTACAAGCCTCAGAAGAACTGGTTTAGGAAGGACACAGCCTCACGAAACAGCTTCCAGAGCAAGAAAAAATGTAGGGAGGGACTTGATTTTGTCGATCAGGAATTGATTGGATTTTTGTGGTTTGCTATGGCTGTGATCTCATATGAGTGGTTGTTTCACCCTTGAAACAGATCAGAGAAAAGAAGAGATTTTGCTGCAAGAGGGAGGGGAAGTTATTTTGATTAAAGGGCACATGAATTAAAAAATAATGATGTGCACAGTTACCGCAATATATTTCATAAAAATAAGAAGTCAATTTTGTTCATTCTCTTCCCTGCATATAAACATTGGCGAATCACAACAAATCCTTGAAAGGACAGAGGTGACCATCTGGTATGACAATGACAGCAACAGAAAGGACTTTATTAAATGACAACAGCAAATTCATATGCATTACTTAATTGCATTTATTGACTATTTGAAGCCACTGGTGTTTTGACACAGGGTGTTGCAGCAGATTGAATTGGGGTCATGACTTTTTGGGTCTCTGTTGGGGATTTCTGTATAAAACAGCTTATTGGCAGAAAAAGGGAAAGATAGGCCTAGCGCGTTGCTGTGTGTTTCAGGACGTGCCAACGGCTGAGCATGAGCATTAATCTCCATACACTGCATGAGGCCGTACGTCACTCGTCCTGCTGACAGGGAAGATAGAGCATGGGACTAATTAAATGCATACAATACACACTGAACATATGGATAAGCTTACAAGGAAAAATGATAAGGAGTGTTTACATACCAGGATTCCCCAAATCACTGTGCTCTTTCATAACACAGTGGAATGTGAGGAGTCTGATTGATGGAAAACAAAGTACTCCTCCAACAGCTGCTTTACCCATTATGAACACTAGATAGTAAAAGAACCTTGAGAGGCTGAAAAGGTGCATTGTACTGATATTAAATTAACTTTAAAATGAAAATTCTGTCATGATTTGCACTCGTGTAAACCACTGCATTTATTTGAATAAAAAATACAGTAATAACGTGAAATATTATTACATTTAGATAGTGTATAAAAAAAGAAAACAGTTAAGTTTCATTTGTTCCTGTAATAGTAAAGCTGAATTTTCAGCATCATTACTCCAGTCTTCAGTGTTACATGATCCTTCAGAAATCATTCTAATTTGCTGATTCGGTGTTCAAGAAACATTTCTCGTCAATGTTAAAAACTGGAAACACTGATACATTTCTTGAAATAGAAATTGTTGTAATATTATAGATACACCAATCAGGCATAACATTATGTCCTAATATTGTGTTGGTCCCACTTTTGCTGCCAAAACAGCCCTGACCCGTCGATGCATGGATTCCACTAGACCCCTGAAGGTGTGCTGTGGTATCTGGCACCAAGATGTTAGCAGCAGATCCTTTAAGTCCTGTAAGTTGCGAGGTGGGGCTTCCATGGATCGGACTTGTTTGTTCAGCACATCCCACAGATGCTTGATTGGATTGAGATCTGGTGAATTTGGAGACCAAATCAACACCTCAAACCATTCCTGAACCATTTTTGCTTTGTGGCAGGTTGCATTATCCTGCTGAAAGAGGCCATAGCCACAAGGAAATACCGATTCCATGAAAGGGTGTATATGGTCTGCAACAATGCTTAGGTAGGTGGTACGTGTCAAAGTAACATCCACATGGATGTCAGGACCCAAGATTTCCCAGCAGAACATTGCCCAAAGCATCACACTGCCTCTGCCGGCTTACCTTCTTCCCACAGTGCATCCTGGTGCCATGTGTTCCCCAGGTAAGCGACGCACACACACCCGGCCATCCACATGATGTAAAAGAAAACATGATTTCTTCAGACCAGGCCATTCTTCCATTGCTTCGCGGTCCAGTTCTGATGCTCACGTGTCCACTGTTGCCGCTTTCGGTGGTGGAGAGGGGTCAGCGGCTATTCAGCCCCATACGCAACAAACTGCGATGCACTGTGTATTCTGACACCTTTCTATCAGAACCAGCATTAACTTCTTGAGCAATTTGAGCTACAGTAGCTCGTCTGTTTGATCGGTCCACAAGGGCCAGCCTTCGCTCCCCACGTGCATCAATGAGCCTTGGCCGCCCATGACCGTGTCACCAGTTCACCACTGTTCCTTCCTTGGACCACTTTTGATAGATACTGACCACTGCAGACCAGGAACACCCCACAAGAGCTGCAGTTTTGGAGATGCTCTGACCATCACAATTTGGCCCTTATCAAACTCGCTCAAATCCTTACATTTGCCCATTTTTCCTGCTTCTAACACATCAACTTTGAGGACAAAATATTCACTTGCTGCCTAATATATCCCACCCACTAACAGGTGCCGTGATGAAGAGATAATCAGTGTTATTCACTTCACCTGTCAGTGGTCATAATGTTATGCCTGATCAGTGTATATTTAGTGTCCCTTTTGATCAATTAAATGGACAAAAAAGCACATTAATCTGTCTTGGTAAAACCGGTCAACAAGCTATTAGAAACTTAGTGTCATTTCAACTGAATATCATAAATGACTAGATTTATTTATGAATATTTCAGTTTGCTGCTGTTGAAAGTTTATAAATCACCTCTAATTTGCAGTTTTAGTAAAAAGCCATCAAAGCTCTCCATGGAAATTCCTTCCCATGTGCACCTTTAAAAATCATTAATGATTACAACAGCAATTTTGCTCTATTTTTAAACAAACACGTTCCTGTTTCTAGTTTTAAGATTTCCACCTCATTAATGTTTCAGATCTGATGCTCTTTAACTAAACCTGCTGTTTGTAGGCAGCAAAAGCCAGAAAAAGTCCTGGAGTGGACCAGAATCATTTAGATGATGTTAATTTAACCATCATAAGTAATGGTTCATTAATAGTCCTATTGTTAGATATTGCATAGCTGAAAAGAAATTTCACTGCAAAGCGTTATGTGTAATATCCATGTATTTAAGGATTACTGTGTGCAAAATGTTGTTGTCTACATAATACTTTCATGAAATACCACCAAAACACATGCAGGTTTAAGACGCCACCTTCTGGACAATTTAGATAACAAATTCTGGAGTAGCAGAGGCCTTTAGAGACCTAAAGATCATACTGTACATACCTGACATCAATCCACTAAACTAATAATAATAATAATTTACATTAGCATTTATGATGAACATGACTGCCAAACAACTGATTTGTTCTTGAAAGGTTATTTCTCAAAAACAGCTGCACTTTCACGGTTTAATGCTTTTATCTTCATAAGAGAGGTAACACTGCAGATGTTTTACAGACAGCATACAAAATTATATTCGTCTATATATTGAAAATTACAAGTAATAATTAATATTAATAATTTTAATAGAATAACAGCACAAGGGACAATGACAACTGCAACAAAAGTGAATCAAAAAAGTGACATTTTAAGTAAATAACTTTAAAGAATCAGGTAACAGAAACAAAATCAGCCAAAATTTCCATTCTACTGTACGTCAAAAACACTTACAGTAAGTGCTATTTGTTTTAAGCTTTATAAAATACATTAAAAAGCAGGGAGCATTTTTATTTCCTTCAAGGAAAAGTACTATAAAATAAGTTACAGTACAGTGAATTTGTCTAAACTGACTTTGTTCCCGTCTTCCAGCCTTAAGTAAGCGTAGACATTGAAATATCAGAAGTACATCGTACAGGAGTAAAAAGATGCTTTGTTCTTTTATAAAACACTTATTTCCCCCCTTTAAACAAGCAGGAAAAATTGCCAAGATGTCAATAATTACATAAAATATAGGTACGTGTTAATTAGTACTACCACACGCACGCACACACACACACACACACACACTCACTCACAATCACGCACAACCACACACACGCTTGTTTTGTACAGCTTTCTGTTCAAATGTTGCATATCAAATAACTTTTAATCTGTGCTGAAATAACTACATTTCTGTTCTAATTACTTCATGGGCATGAATACAAAAAAACGAAACAGACAGATTCTTCATATTTAATATAGTGTGGCCTAGGGGGCGCTCACACGTCGTCAGCTGGCAGAGGCGGGATGTTGAATCTTGGTCTAGTAAAGAAAGCCATCTTCTCTCTGCATCAGGAAAGATTGATACATTTAGCATTTATCAGAAATTCTTTCCGTGCTTTGCTGTCGATTAAGAGATGGAAATGTTATGACGGACTCACTTGAACGTCTGCACGGGGAGGGGCTCTTTGTGGCTCTGGCCCCTCATTTGCAAAACCTCTTTTGAGGCTTTTCGCAACCTCCTTTCAGCAGCTTCCTCCTGCCTCTGCTCCTGCCTGCTCTGCTTGGCCTGCAAGAGAGAGAAAGAAATAATCAACAATAAATGTGATTTTAAACAGAACTTGCAATTCACAACGTCTTAAAATTGTGCTGTCTCTCTTTTTTAACCTCCGCTTATATTCAAGTCAGTCATAGTTGTAAAAGCACACATTTTCTCTTAAGTCGGGTAAATTGGTGTTTCACCAATGTACTCTGTGATTTTAATTCCATCCGAATAAAAATTTGCGGTAACACTTTAGTATATTCACATATTCACCATTTACTACGACTTATGCCTCAATAAACTCCTAATTTACTGCTTAATAATAGTTAGTAAGGTAATTTTGTAGTATTTAAGTTTAGGTATTGGTAGAATAAATGGATATAGAATAAAGTCATGCAGAATAAGGCATTAATATCTGCTTTTAATAAACCAATATCCTAGTAATATGCATGCTAATAAGCAACTAGTTAATAGCGAGAATTGAACCATAAAGTGTTACCAAATTTGCAATAGTAAATGGTAAAAGTGACAAATGTGACATGTAATAGTTAATTATATATAATTTATATATACACAATACAATACAAAATTATAAAATAGGTATAAATTGTAAACATTAGGTAATTAAATGTTCTTTACGCATAATGTTAATGACTTTTGAAAAAGAAATGTATACTTTTATTCAGCAAAGACTCTTAGTTGAATAAAAGACTGGTAAATTCAATTTACCAAAAGTGACAGTAAAGGCTTCTTAGATTGTTACAAAAAAATCTTATGAATATTCAATTCAAAGAATCTTAAAAAAAATTTATCATGGGTTTCTTGAGCAGCAAATCAACATATTAGAATGATTTCTGAAGGATCATGTGACACTGAACACTGAAGCAATGATGCTGAAAATTCTGCTTTGCCATCGTAGAAATAAGTTACATTTTAAAATGCATTAAAATAGATAACTATTGTTTTAAATAAAAATAATATTTCATAATATTACTGTTTTTACTTTATTTTTGATTAATTAAATGCAGCATAATACACTTCTTCCATGTTTACACATAACACAAAAATAACTAATGTTAAATTTAAACAATTTTAAATATTCAAAATGTATATTAAGAAATTAACCTAGATTAATGAATGCTGTAAAAGAATTGTTAGTTCCTAACTAATGAATTTATGTTATCCAAAGTGTTACCAAATGAATAAATCTGTGAATTTGGAAAGTGGCAGAGCAGATGCAGAAAAGACATATACATGGGCAGTACCTGTCTTTGGGCCTCACGTAACAGGTTTCGGAAACGCTCATCCCGCAGGGCCCAATGAGGGAGGTCTGCGGGGCCGCGGGGGCCCTGCATGGGTTCCTCCAGCCGCAGTTTGAGCTCCCGCAGTGCGGCCAGCTCCTCGCTCAGCTGCCTCTGTCGTGTACGGCAGGCCTGGAGGTCCAGCTCCAGGTCCAGAGAGGTACGTGTGGGCTGCTCAGCCAGAGAGGAGCGGTGAGACTGCTGCGGTCACGTGAAACGGACACATAAGTACACTTCCAGAACAAAAAAATAAATCAAATGTGTGTAACACAGCAACACGGTCATTCCAACCTGTTTATATCGCAGAGTTCGTCGTTCTAGAGTGTTTCTGATGAAGGGGGATTTCTTTGGTAGAGTAGAGCTGTCACTGTCACTTCTGTACAACTGTGAAGGAGAGAAAACAAATGGAAAGTGATACATTGTGTAAAGCTGTTTTTTTTATTGACGCAGAATTCATCATTCATTTTGTTTTAATCATATATTTTGGTTTTGAGACCACTAATTTTTAAATGTAATTATTTTTTCACACTGTAAAAAATTATTTTCATACCCAGTATTTTTGTTTTATTTTCCAGTACAAATATCTAAATATTCTTAAATAAAGATACATTTACTTGAGAAGCAAAACAAGTTATTTTGTCTTTTTATACTGAAAAATCTATCAAAACTAAATACATCTAATAAATAATCTTGTTTTCCCTTTGAATTAAGTTTATTTTTCTGACTCCACTGGCAGAGGTTTTTCTTGTTTTCATTTCCTTTGTTTTGATCAGTTTTTCTCAAAGCAAGATACATTTACTTGAGAAGCAAAATAACATGATTTAAGAATGTTTAGATATTTTTACTTGTAAGAAAAACATTTTATGCAGTGTATTTACTAGTTTAATAAATTACCGAAATTACACATATTGTGTTTGAAGACTGTTAGATCAGCCATCACTAATTCACTGTGTGTGTTTCTCTACTTACCCTACAGACATACTGACTGCGCGCTCCAGGTGAAAATGTCTGAGATCTGACTATTGTGCTGCTGCGCATGAACGGGGAGCTGTGACCCCAGCGTCCTGCCCTTTCTTTCGGCCGCATCCTCATTGGCTCTGGAAACACACCTTCAGTGTTGGTTGCCTTATCCACCTGAAAAACATACAAATGAAATGCGTTTAATAATCTATTAGTTAACCCAAAATAAAGATTCTGTCATTAATTACTCACCCTCATGTTGTTCAAAACCCATGAGACTTTCATTCATCTTCAGAACACAAATGAAGATATTTTTAATTAAATCTGAGAGCTCTCTGTCCTTCCATTGACAGTCTACGCAACTACCAGTTTCAAGGCCCAGAAAGGTAGTAAAGACATCATAAAAGTAATCCATGTGGTTTAACCTTAATTTTATGAAGTGACGCAAGTGCTTTATTTACAAAATATTAATCTCCAACAAGCGTTCACAAGAGTGCCACGACGCATGTGTGCTGTGTTGAAGCGAGAGCAGACGTTGTTGCGTGAACTTGTTGGAGGTTAATATTTTGTATATAAAGTGTTAAATTATGTTTTTTTTTTCGCGCAAAACAAAGCATTAGCGTTGGTTAATAGGTTAAACCAGTGTAATCACATGGATTATTTTAATGATGTCTTCTGGGGCTTGAAAGCAGTGGTTTCTTGGACTGTCAATGGAGAGGCAGAAATATTTTTTATTTGTGTGCTGAAGATGAACGAAAGTCTTACGGGTTTGAAACGACATGAGGGTGAGTAATTAATGACAGAATTTTTGGGTGAAAAAAACCTTTTAATAGCTCATTGTTCTTCTGTAAAGCAAAAGTTTTAACTTGCACTACTCTTCAAAAGTTTTTTTTTTTAAAGAAAGTAATTTTATTCAGAAGTAAAATTAAATTGAAATTAACGACTTAAATTGTCACAAAAATCAACAACAATTAAATTAAAACAAATGCTTTCTATTTATCAATTCTATTCATCAAAAAATGGTTCACAAAAATATTAAGCAGCACAACTGTTTTCAAAATTGATAAGAAATGTTTCTTGAGCACCAAATCATCATATTAGAATGATTTCTGAAGGATCATGTGACACTGAAGACTGGAGTAATGATGCTGAAAATTCAGCTTTGCCATCACAGGAATAAATTACATTTTAAAATATATTAAAATAACAGTTCTTTTAAATTGAAATAATATTTTTGATCAAATAGCCTTGGTGAGCATAAAAGACTTCTTTCAAACGCAATAAAAAACTCTGTTGAGCTTCTGTTAAATGCAAATTACTAAAGTGTTTTGTAATTTGCATTTAACAGAAGTTCAACAGACAAGCAGACCAAAGCATTTAAAAGTAGAAATGTACAGCTTGTATTTTTGTTAAAGAACTGTAAATCAATTTGTAATAAAACATGTAATATTGCTTAAAGTTCCTCTAAAGGGGGTGATTCATGGGGCAATGTTGCCATGCGATGTTGCTATGGGCACTTTCCCATTGAGAATGGGCAACAAATTTCTATCTGGATACTTTAGATTGGTTGTAGGTCCTGTGTCTCACCTGGTTGCCCGTTGACGGCAACAATGCCCAGCAACATTGCTCAAAAAGTTGCCCTGTGTATCATCACCTTGAGTCTACAAATTGATTGTTTATAACGGTTTAATAATAGGAGGCCAATTCATAAAGTTGCTTTTGTAACACTTCACAATACCTTTACAATTGGATTTCTCTCTATAGGCTGGAGACAGCGTCTCCCAGAGGTCACACAGATACCTTCACCGCAAAGACTCTCAGGACAGGGAATGACAAACGCTGTACTGTTACTGCAGCCGCTGTCCACTGACTCAGCCTGCCAACTCCTAAATCACACACAGCAGTTACAGCACACAAACAACAAAACATCATATGATGTGCTCTTACAGTCATAAGCTGAAATGATTATTAGTTTATAGAAAGACAGTGAGTGTGTAGACCTCTCAGAAACCGCCTCCCCTGTCTCTTCCTTCCTTTCCAGCTCCTCTTCACTCCTCTGTAACTCTTTCTTCATCTCCTCCAAATGAGTCACCACCGACACCTACACGAAAACGGGCAGCAGAGAAAAAAAAAAGACATTTTTACCTTAATATGCAACTAATCGACAGCTAAAAGTCAGTCATTTTGTAGGTTGATTTCTTCAGTACAGTGTACATTCTGTGGAACTATTATTGTTTTGTTTGTTCAGCAAATCTTTATGAACATTAGAATAAAACATTTTCACATTAAACTTGCATGTGATCAGCTAATAATAATAATAATAATAATAATAATAATATTATATGATTATTATATTATATGACAATAATATTTTTATTTTTAATATTTTATATTTTTATCATTCATCAAAAAGAATTGTATGCATTAAAAAATGGAAAGCCAGTCAGTTCTCAGGTGCGTAGAACAAAAGAAGTTATGTCCATCAAGTAGCCTGCACACTGACATTTTTTTTAATTAATTTATTTTACTTTTTGCATGTGAAAAAGGTGAAAAAAGTGCAAAGTGTATTAAAAGCAGACCAGAGAGCAAACGTTCAAGCCCATAGCATTCTTCTGATTACCTTTTTTTTTTCAGTGTGCGGGCAACTTCGGCTACTTGGTTGACATATTTTTATCATTGAAATTATAAAAATAAAAACAAATGAGTAAAGAAATATGTTACTCTTCAGATTAGGGTCCAATTCTCACTATTCTCACTATTAACTATGACTTTTGTCTCAAAAAAAACGCCTAATTACTGCTTATTAATAGTTATTAAGGTAGTTGTTACGTTTATATATTGGTAGGATTAAAGGTGCCATAGAATGGAAAACTGTATTTAAGTTGGCATAGTTTAATAATAAGAGTTCAGTACATGGAACTGACATACTGTGAGCCTCAAACACCATTGTTTCCTCCTTCATATGTAAATCTGGTGCGTGTAAAAGACCACTGAAAAACTGTGACATAACAGTCGGATCATTAATATTTACACCCCCAAAATTTGCATACACCAGCTCATGTTCTAGGCAAGGCAGTATTAACATGGAAATGCACAGCCGAATCATCAGAAGTTCTGCATGTATTCTGAAGAAGCAAGCAAGGACAATAGCGAAAATGGCAGGTCATGGCTATAAATGTTATGTTCCAGGCTGTGCAGGGGATGTGAGCACTTTTCATACCCTTCCCACAGAACAGAACTGTCAACAGGCATGGTTGATGTTTATCTATAACAGGATACCACACCAAAGTAATTTTTTTGCTCTGACTAGTGTTCATTTCGTTAACGAAAATATGGCAAAAATTTTCGTTGACAACCTTTTTTCCATGACTAAGACAAGACGAGATGACCATGTGCACGCGAGCTCTCTCTCGCGCAGATGATCTAAAAACACCAATAAACAAGTAAACTGCATTTCAGCAATCTCCATTTGAGATTTTCTGCTTAAAGGGTCATTCAGGTGGTCTGTGTTCTGTCACGACTCACGAGTAGCTTGTGCTGTTTGTGACTAAATCTGACATCAAATCTTCTTAGTGATGAACTGTAATAAATCCAAGCATGGATCTCTCGACTATTTGCGATTGTGTTTGCTGAATAACTGCACTTGTGTGAGCTACTGAAATGAGCCTGGCTGTGAAACAGCCAATCAGAGCAGAGCTCAATGTTATTATTCCTGACCCTTCCAAATAAGGTAATAACAGCCCATTTCATTCTAGGGACAAATCCTAGGGTTGTAAATGGACATGTAAAACTGTATCTGGAGTATTTTTGCCCTTACCTAAGCCACATACCTTCCATGTAGATATCAGAGAACAATTTTAAATATTGTATCAATGCATTCTATGGCACCTGTCATGCAGAATAAGGCATTATTATCTGCTTTATAAGTACTAATAAACAGCCAATATCCTAGTAATATGCATGCTAATAAGCAACTAGTTCTAGCAACAGTGAAACTAAAGTGTTACCAAGAAATGCTATTGTACTGTAAAATAAGAAAATATGTATCATCATTATTATTATTAAAATGAATAATAATAATAATCATAATGCTACATTTATTTTACAAAAACATGACAATAATATTTATGACTGTCTTAATTTCTTTGCTTTCTAATGTTAAACTACTTTTATTTGAGCAAAATACTCTTAGATGACCTTGAAGTTAGATGACTATTGTCATTTTTTATTAGAAATTATTTATCCGTGCCAGTCATTATAAATGATTTATCTGTGCAAATCATTAATTTTTTTAAATTCATGTGCCCATAATCTTTAATCAAAATAACTTCCAGAGATGCAACCACATCTCTTCTCTGATTATGTGTACACCGGCTCGAGGGCGGGACGCTAACCTTTCCCCTCCAGAAACCTGTCACTCACATGAGATTAAAGCAATTTGCAATTAATTCCTGATAGTCAATGGCTACCGTCAACTATCTGATTACCAACATTCTTTAAAATATCTTCTTTTGTGTTCAGCAGAAGAAAGAAACTCATACAGGTTTGGAACAACATGAGGGTGAGTAAATTCATTTTTGGGTGAACTATCCCTTTAAGGGTGAGCAAATGATGACGACATTTGAATTTTTGAGTGAACTATTCTTTTAATTAAGGCACAATGGCAGTCAGGGGTGAGAAAAGTGTCCAGTATTGTGATCTCACCTCAAGCTTGCCTTGCCCTTCGTTCTTTTCCTCCTCTTCATCCATAATGCGCTTGGGTTTAGTTAGGCGGCTGTGCTCAGGCCTGTGGTTCTCTGTGCTGTGGATCTGCACTTTGAGCCAATGGAAGATCATTTCTGTGCTACCAGCACAGTCTGTCAGCGAGACCTGCGCAGAACCCTGAGCCACAAATAGACACAGGTCAGTATCACATCATCTCACAGCAACACACATTTGAACAAATTCAAGTGTTCGTTTTACATACAGCGGGGTCCAAAACTACTCCTAATTTGATTCTTTTAGCGAATACAACATGTTTCATTACAACTTATTATCAACATAATATTCAGAGTGAATTTTAGTCTAACCAGTAGCTCCTCTTGAGCGAGGGGTCCTACAGCACAGAGGTTTAACTGTAAGGCATGGGCCCCGGGGCCTCCCGCACTCAGGGGGATCCGGAAGCCCTCATTAAAGCTGAGAAGAGATTGAGGCTCCTGGGCCTTACAGCAGTAATATGTGCAGGGCCGACTGGAGTCCACCGGGAGAACATGAACCTTCACAAATCTGAGAGATGCAAACAAGGAGATAAAGCACCAGGTGAATGTGTTCTTGCACATAAATAGCTTCTGCAGGGGACATCACTGCATTAATGGATGTTAAAGGGGAGTACTTACACTTTGCATCCATCTCTAATGGTGGCCTTGCTTAAATTTCTCATCTGAAGGACATGCAGCAGCAAAAACATGCCATTTGAATCATATCTGTAACAAACAAACAAATGTTTTAATATGAGTGATTTGGTAGTTTATAATAAGGGAAGTATGCACGTATGTGTATGAGAGTGTGTGCAGCTTACAGAAGACCAAGCTGAATCTGAACTGGCTCTGAGGCTGTGACGTCTTGAGCAAAACTGACTTCTTCTGATTCCTCTGTCCTACTGGATAGAGGCATTTACATATAATTATAACACAGCAACAACTTGCTGACTGCATGCAAGTATACACTACTAGGGCTGGGTAAAAAAATATTGATTTCTCGATTTAAATCGATTCTCATTTTTATGAACCGATATCCATTCTTAAATCCCAAGAAACGATTAGTCATCCTGTTTTTAGTTGATGAATGAACGGAACTTAATGAAAAAAAAATTCACAATAATCTTTGTGCTTTGTTACTTTTGATATGAAACAAAGTCTCAGATTTCAAAAATTACGTCCATTTTATTATGAAATGTAAAAAATAAATACCGTTGTGCACTGTTTAATGTGGTGTGACAGATCGCAGTAGCGCCTCAGTTCAAGAGAAGCGGCAGCACGCAGCTCACGTAAACTGAACATCTCCTCCGCTTTAATACCAGTTACAGCGCGAAATAAACACGAATGAACATCTGAAGGTATGTTAAAAGATACATTACAACTTCCAAAATCCGTATCATGGCCCAATCTGTGTTTCAAGCACGGAAAGACGTCAATAAACAGCTTGTAAACAATGTCATGTAACGTCACATTTACCTCAGAAAAACCTTATCCAGTGACCACAAACTCGTTAGTCAGCTAGAAAAAAGAACCCTAGAGATGAGCATTTTGATAAATATATGCAACACATTACATATTCATTAGAATTTTTTATGTTCTTCAATATTAATTCATGTTTGAATAAATCTGTCAAGTTTTTGACTGCCACCATTTAAATGTTTGTTTATATTACAGTAATGTAGTACCAACTGACTGACACCCATGTATAGTTTACAGCATTAGTTGAGAATTTTTTTTTTGTTAAGAAAATTTGCCATGTACAGTATCTGATACATATATCCACAATAATCGATATTGAATCGAAAGCTTGTGAATGGAAATCGAATCGAATCGAGAAATTTGTGTCAATACCCAGCCCTTTACAACACTACTGTTCAAAAGTTTGGGGTTGGTAAGATTATTATTTTATTTTTTTTTGCAGTTTTGAAAGAAGTCTCTTGACTTTATTTATTTGACCGAAAATATTGTGAAATATCATTACAATTTAAAAATAAATGTTTTCTATTTTAATACATTTTAAAATATCATTTATTCATGTGACGGCAAAGCTGAATTTTCAGCTGCCATTATTCCAGTCTTCAGTGTCACATGATACTTAATAAATCAGTCCAATATGCTGATCATGTCTAATAATGCAGACATGATTTGATACATTTTTCAGGATACTTTGATGAAAAGAAAGTTCAGCATTTCTTTGAAATAGAAATATTTTGTAACATTATAAATTAGATTAGATTAGATTAGATTCAACTTTATTGTCATTACACAAGTACAGGTACAAGGCAACGAAATGCAGTTTAGGTCTAACCAGAAGTGCAATAGCAGCAAGTGCAGGATATACAATGGTTTCATAAGTGCAGGACATGAATATGTACTGAATATATATAAAGATGTCTTTATTGTCAATTTTCAACAATACATTGTCGCTAAATAAAAGTATTAACCTTACTAAACTGAAACTTGAGAATTTTTCACAACACAAATTGTCCAGGATTTGATGATTATGGAGATAAAGTAAGCATTATTATACATAGACTACTTTTATAGTATTTTTGGGAGCTTAACAACCCCTGGTCAATACTTTATTTTCTTTTATAGGTTTGGAATGGCATGGCATTCAATTTGGGTGAATTGATGACAGAATTTTTGGTGAACTATCACTATAAAGTCTTTATCTTTATTACAGAATATCCTCTCACCTTCTGCTCCAGGCTTCAAACACCCCACTGTCTGTTGCTAAAATGTCTTCATTTACTCCTGCAGACACTCGTCTTGCTCTTCTGCTGGTCCGACTTGCACTTTTGCAGCGCAGGGTCACTCCTATATGGAGTCGCATATAAACACACACAACAACAAAAACAGAAAATGTAAATAATTATTAACATCAAAACAGTGCGCTTAAAAGGTTAAAACTTTACAATAAGATTCCATTTGTTAACATTACTAACATTGAAAAATACTTCTAATGCATTTATTAATCTTAGTTTAATGTAAATTTAATGTACATTTACTAATGTATTATTAAAATCAAATATTATTTAATGGACCTGGGCTGACAAACAATTAACAGTTGTATTTTTATTACCTAATGTTAACAAAGATTAATAAATACTGTAATAAATGTATTGCGCATGTTAGTTTTTTTTACATTTCCAGGTTGTTATTCATCACCTGTGGAGCTATGTGTTCCTTGGAGAACTCCGTCTCTATGGCTCTTCCCTTCCAGGAGGTGTGCAGTGGCTGGGATTCCCACTTCCCCTTCCCCAGGAAGAGTAGTGTGCTGCTGGGATTGAGTCTGATTCCGCAGCCCTTCGGCCAGCAGCCCCCTGCTGGCCACCTCCATGTACTCCTCTGTCATCTGGGCCAGAGGGCAGTCCTGAGGGGCCGAGTGGTAGGGGGTGTCCATGGGGGAGCTGGGAGGGGAGAGCGACGAGAGCGAGGACCGAGAGGAGAGAGAAGTGAGAGACTGCGGTGTGTCGTGCGAACGTTTTGGGCCAAAGGCTGAACCGTCCCTACTGTGGGTCTCCAAGGGGAGAAGGTAGCGGAAAGAAGGGTCCAGAACATCAGAGTTTCCTTCTGTTCGCTCATACTGGGGTAGGCCGTAGATGTCGGTGAAGCTGACGGAGCTGAGAGAACCACGGCTGGATGCCAAAGAGCCACGACTGGAGGCTAAAGAGCCACGGCTACTGCTGGAGGACACTGTCAGATTACTGGCTGATAGGCTGCACACAGAGAGAAATTGTCATTTTGGGTTGATGTGGTTAGACATCCTGTATTTGTCTTTATGTTTTTATCATTACCTCTTTTGATTAGGGGTGCTAATTGATAAAAAAAGAAAAAGAAAAATCATATTACATGGTTTGCTTCTTAATCAAATCAGTAGCCAATAATCACACTGAATATTCTATCAATATTTGCAAATGCCAAATGATAATAATTCAATACACTACTGTGGCAGATGAAAAAGGCTCTAGAAAAGAGTTTTCCAAAGTCAATGTTGTTTATTTTGTTTATTTTATTTATTGGCAATATGTTGTCAATATGTTGTTTATTGAACAGAAGTGTATTAGTGGCTTACAGTCAAAAGAAATCCATCCTTTTTTAAATTACTTATTAAAATAATACATTTAATACAGTATAAATACATTTTACCAATAATATAAATAAAAGTTTAATTTAATATATATTAATCTACGTATTAATATATACACACACACACAGTCAGTTTGTCCTAAATTTTCTTAATTCTTTATTGTATTTATTTATGTATTTATTATTATATAATAATAATAATAATTACTATTACATACATGTGTTAAACTGACAGCTTGATTTCTGCCTTCTGAATCAGGTTTGTATGAGGGTGTTCAGGTTGTGTGTGATATACCTCTTTAGTTGAGAGTGTAGATAGGTGGTGATACGGGTGGCTTCCTCTAGTTGCCTCATAAGTACATTCCTCTTCTCCTGCTGTAATATCCTACACAACATACACATGATACAATGATACAGAGTTTTAACTAACCATTTGATGTCTGCTTGATCTCAAAGAATCATAGACTGTTTATCACAAATGCAATACTATTTGTTCAATTGTTCATTGTGCAAAACTGAAAATGATTTCAGTGGATAGTCTGCCAGAAGTAAACTATAATAGTCATATGAGATTTGTTATGAAATTTAATTTTGGCCATCATAGGAAAATACTATTCTACCATTTTATGGCTCCTAATGTGACAAAGAAAATGCATCAATATTCATTACATAACAGAAAAACATGCAGGTGGGGGTATGAAAGCTGATATGTATATTGACGTAATATGAAAAAAGACCCCTATATGTCTCAGCTGAGGTCTCAGATATGAGATGCTCATAATGAGCAGATCAGAGCTGGCACAAGCACATCTGCTTTGTTCAGTGGGGAAATGAGGGCACCCTTATTTACCTCTGCAAGCATTTACAAAACTTTTACAGAACTGTTTTGTTTGCAAGATTTGCTGATAACGAATACATAATTCTACCACCATGTTTTGAGTGGAGGTATATTATGTTTACAGGACATGCTTTTCATTATCGCCATGCTAGTGCAACTATTCTTTTTTCCGCATGATTGTAACATACTTTACTTTGGTCTACAACACCTGAGATATCCTTGAGAACATTCTGCCAATTAAAAATGCAACAATCTATTAGAAGTGACTTCTTTTAGAATGCCACATTTGTTAAACATCCACATACATGACTGTGTATTAAGAAATAAATTCTGACCTCTGATTGGCCCCCTGACTCTGGACACTCTGGGCTTTCTGCACCTCCTCCTCCAGCCTGCGTTTTTCCTCCTGTAGCTGGAGCAGAGTCTCGGAGGAATGCTTCTGCTGGCTGAGCAGAGTGATCTCCTGGAGCAGGGCCTCCTTCTCCCGGAGCAGCTGCAGACAGTCCAGATCCCGGTCGGCCTCTGCGCGCCCTGACCAGCTCTCACTGTCCAACTGGGCCAACTGATGCTGAATACTGGACATCCTGAGAGAGAGAGACAACAAGGGATCATCTTAACTTGTGTAAACTGATAAATGCAGACATCATGAAAGGATTGTGTTCACATAGGTTACACATACAGTACAGTTCCATGATTAGTATTACACCAATTCAATACTAATCATTCCACCATTCAAAAACTTCAAGATAGATGCATTAAATTTGATCAAAAAGTTTCGTATTTAAATAAATGTTGTTTTTTTGAACTTTCTATTCATCAAATAACCCTCAAATTTTTAGCAGGGATTTTCAACATTGATAATAATAAGAAATGTTTCTTAAGCACCAAATCAGCTTTCTAAATTTCTGATTTCTCATGTGACACTGAAGACTGGAGTAATGATGCTGAAAATCCAGCTTTACCATTTTAAATTGCAATAACATTTACTGGATTTTTGGTCGCATTTTATTTCAAAACGGAAAAGAACGAGTAGTAAAATAAATAATAATGGTAAATAGAATTAATGGCATGTCCAGCATGTAATATTGTTGATATGTGTATGTGTGTTTGTGTAAACATTAAAGAACAGACAGACACTGCAGCTTTATGTTTAGCATGAGAAATTGTGTTTCTGCACTTTGGAGTTCAGATATTGTGACTCAGTCAGAGAGCATGCAAGTTTCCACAGCTTTCTTTTTCTCTCAGCTCACTCTCTTTCTCCCCTTTCCCCTCTCTCTCTCTCTCTCTCTCTCTCTCTGATGTCATACCCGGCACTCAGTGGCCAACTCTGTTGCCATGGAAACATGCATCTTGTAAAAAGGTTTGCATGGACCCACTGTTATAACACAGAAGCCAAAAACTACAGCACCAGTTCCTCCTACAATATAGAGGAGCTTCCAAATGTAATGTAGGCCACATCAATCCACCACTCTACTTTTATACAAACCACTAAAATCTACAGTGAAGTAGTAGCAATATTATTACACAACAAATCCAGACTGGGTTTCCCTTAAAGGCATGAGGATGAGGCACATGATCATACAGTTCCTTAGTCATAAAACTTCTGCTCCTTGAAATCACATGACTGAAATCAGGTGGTTTGGGAGGTGTGATACTACTTTCAAAGTGATTTGACTTACGATATTTGCATAGTAGATGAAAAATGGGTGAAAAAACATGGGGCCCCATGCATATCTAGGAACCATATCATATAAAAGTGGGCATTTTCGTCTTTTGACACATTGCATTGACATTTCATGATGCATTCCATATAACATCATCATCATAAAAAATAAAATTTATGATGCTGAAATCACACTTGCCGAGTCCCAATTTGCCTACTTGTACTATTCTCTAAAAGTATGTACTGTTTTTGTGAAGAAAAAGTACATACTTTTGAGTGTGTAGCAAAATAGTAGGCAAGCCAATCATCTTGTCACAGTTAAAATCCTCAACATTCAATTTAATATAATGTCCTACCATATTGGAGAGCAATATAGTAGCATCTGCCAGATTTGGGTCTTTCATGCAGAGAACTCCCCTCATGTGTTTGCATAATGATGCATTTAAAAGTTAATGACCAATCTTATCTTTATAAAAGTTTGCAATGTTGTTGCAGATGAAATAAAATGTGTATAACATTGAATAAATGTTTTTTTCATCCCTTATCCGTCTCACACATCCGCCATGTTTGTAGTTTTTATTTGTGTTTGTAGTTCTAATCAAATCCTCATCCAACACGCAATGCGTTGTGGGTAATATTAGCCATTAGAGTGTACATGGATCTGCACTTTGGATTCTGACTGGAAAAAGACCATCCAGGTATCTTTGGAATACTCAATTCAACATACTATGATTTGGGACACACTAATTCTAACATTGAATATTTAGAATGGATAGTACACGAATTGGGACACAGTGACTGACGTTTGAATTCTGTATATATCGCATATACAAAACTTTAACAACCTGAGAGCTCATGGTAGGTGTGTCTTAAAAGGTTTACAGGTTATTCTGAAAAATCTATTTCTCTATAGAGAAAATTAATGGGATTTTATCTTACGTCCAGCAACCAACTGTTGTGCAGTGTTGCAAATTCACTTACTTTTTTTTAGCCTCTTCATACTGCCAATTGAGTTTGACTCTGTCTGCAAGCAGTGATGGCTCCTGGGTGCCAAACTGTAAGAGAGGAATTACAATTTAAAAAAATTATTTAGCATATATGACTTTAATTGTATCTCTGTGATGGCACAAAATCATACTGTCAAATGTAAAAAAACCTGAAACTTCAGTTGCACAAAACAAGATCCTGACAAACCTCTCCCATCAGATCAGTTTGGCAGCCAGTGTCTGTGTATTGTTGTACACTACAGGAGTCACCCAGGGTTTCTGCATTGTTTGCAACCTCATTAATGGAGTCACAGAAGTTCAGCGTCAGCTTGGCCAGGCTCTGTGCACAACAAATTAAAGTGATACTCATAACAGAAATTCCCAGTAATCAGTTATGACCACAGGATGGCAGCACCTCTTAAAATAAAAGATATCTGAGAGGAGGCTGAAGGTGTTAAAATGAATAATAAATTAGGGGAGATATGAATGTCTATATATTATGCATTGGTGCATTTAGTACACAGGAACTATATATAATTCTTATAGTCAACGTAAATTGCTGTTTGCAGTGCATTTTAGTATACCTCAGTAACGTGACAATTCTGAGTGCATCGGGATTTTCAAAGAGAAAAATTTGTGTAATTGTGTAAGAAAAATATCCATATTTATAACTTTAAAAACTAAAATAACTAGCTTCCAGCAGACGGCCTACGCAAGTCAACGCGATATATGACGCAGGATGTAGGAGTATCGCAAGCTTTGACGCCTCTCGCGGTTCAAACAAATAGGACTGGGCGACAAACTTAAGCCCCTCTTCTCTTATATCGAAATTCTCCGGCATTTCTCTTTAAAAATTCTTGTTTTAGACTTCTAATTCATGACCAGTGTTTTGTTTTGCTCTATCCTGTGCGCTTTCGCGGTCGTCAATACGTCATGCATCGGGTCAGGGGTTACTTTTTCGCCGTAAATCCATGCATACGGCCGTCTGTTGGTGGAAGCTAGTTATTTTAGTTTATAAAGTTTTAAATATGGATATTTTTTTCCCACACAAAACGCATCACTTCGCTTCAGAAGGCCTTTATTAACCCACCGGAGCCGTATGGAACACTTTTATGATGGATAGATGCACTTTTATGGACTTCAAAACAGATCAGCCATTCACTGCCATTATAAAGCTTGGAAGAGCCAGGACATTTTTTAATATAACTCCGATTGTATTCGTCTGAAAGAAGAATGTCATATACACCTAGGATGGCTTGAGGGTGAGTAAATCATGGGCTCATTTTCATTTTTGGGTGAACTAACCCTTTAAATCAAAACATAAAATAATAAAAAATAGCAAAAGTATATAAGTATTAAAATACATTTCCTCTTTCAAAGATTGATATCTGTGAAGATAATGGACTTTCTGACCTGGATGAGGTCCTGCCTCTCCTTCTCGCCGGTGCTGATGGCTTTTTTAATGCTGCGGAGCTCGCTGAAGATGGCCTGTGCTTCATCTAATTTGTAGTTGGTCTGACTGCTGGACATCTTCCGGTCAATTCTGCTCAACACAACACACAAGTGAACAAACCATCAGCCATGCTGTTAATATTCTGACATGAATTGTTATGGAAAGAACTGGGAGTAGAAAAGAATAGATTAGAAAATACAAATATGCAGGTTTCTTTCTTACACACAATACTACATTGGAGAAGGTCTAATAGATCAAATCAAGGCCTAGGCATGTGTCATAATTTCCTCTGACTCCCTGTTAAACAATTTGCTGCTGTAAATGCAGCCCAGATGAATCTAAATGTAGATTGACATTGTGTTCCATTCTCCATGGCCGTGCACAAGACTGCGTCTGGATGTGTATGTTCATAAACATCTAAATAGGGTTTAAAGAATCTTAGCCTCTTAGTGCCGCTCAACTAATTACAAAGAGTTATACTAGAAATGACATCAGAGTTTATTTACGCCAAACAGGGTGTTACTCTACCAGAGCCAAGCCAACTTCACTGCTCCACACAAAGCTAATATACCGCCATCTAAGTCATACAGTATTGTGTGAGAATGTTAAAGAGAGAAAAATCTATTGCTCTTTAAGGGAAAACGTGAAATGGCAGCTGTAGACGTAAGCTTAGATTTATTAAAACTTGCCTCACTGACCTGTCTAACAGACTGGTTAACCATTTAGCCATGTTGGAATAATATTGTTTTAACTTAAACCAGCTTCTGGTCTCAAAGGCATAATAATTAGGCGAGTGAAACTGGAGAGCACTGCACTAAAACCCTCCCGTCGGGGAATGTCTGCCTTTTAAAGCACCAAAGCACTGTGGGATATATATCCTCCAGAGTGTAATGCCTGAAATGTTGGGCATAGAGACAGAATGCCATTCTAGAAAGAGAAACAACCAGCTAAACTAGCTTTAAAAACGTGTAAAAAGGCCTTTCATCAAATTCAACAGGATAGCAATAAAAATGTTTTGTTTCTCAATATACTATTGCATACAGCAAAAACTTTAACATCTTAAGCTGTCATCCAGGTCATAATGAAAATGAAAATATATGAAATGAAATCTATGATACTTAAGTTGCAGAAACTGATGGTTATAATAACAGGAGTGGGGGAGAGACTGCGTAAAGCATGTCTTTTACATCTGCATGTCTCTGGCGTGGCGCCTGAGCTCCTGCCATAGGCCACTTCCTGCAGGCCACCCTCCTCCAACAGCAGGTACTGTCAGCTTGCCTGCCCTGCCTCTTCCTCTCCTCCTTTCCACACAAGCAGGGCTTTGTTTCCCCCTTCAAACCTCCAACCTTTCACAGCCCTGCCTGACCAGGGCCCGAGTCTGCCAGGCTACTACGGACATCTACCCACCCTTTCCACCCCAATACCGCAGCGCACAACTGCCTGGTGACACAGAACAGACATGCCGGCTGCTAGTTTTTAAGACGTAGAAAGTGAAAAAGACAGGATGAAAGGGGAGGGAAGTGATCTTTAGACCATTCAAATTTAAGTTTATATGAACAAATTTCTTATGAAGTGGGTGTTAAAGATTAATCTTACATCTAAACACTGTTATGTTATGTTATGTTATACGTTACGTGTTATGTTATGTATTATGCTATATGTTATGTTTTATATTTTATGTTATATGTTATGCTGTCATATGGACGTAAACATGGAGAAGACTGAAATGTTTAACATTCATGGATGAGGAGAGAGAGAAGAAAGTTTTTGTAGTTTGTAGTTTTCCCTCAAATTTTGCTTGTATAGAGCTGTCCTCATGATGTGTGATGCTTAGACCTCTGTGTCTTTCCACTCCATCGTCACTTCTGTCTTCCATATTAACCGAGTGACCAAATAAACTACCAGTATGTAAAACCTTTTGAGTGACTCCCATCAGCACATAATTGTGACGAATGTTGATCTCTAGAGTGATGTAAAATTCACCTGAATTCCGAAATAACCGTTCAGACAGAGGTCGCATTGCAAAACATCAGACCTGTATCTAATTTAGTACCACATATGGAAGTGGCCCAAATCAGAATCTAAAAAAAAAAAATCAGATTCCATGTGGTTTGTGCTGTTCACACTGTTACAAAAAATAACAGAACTGAGTCACATACCAGCAAAAAAAAAAGTAGTAGTTTTGGCTACTTTTGCCTGCAGTCTGAACGTAGCCTTAGTTTAATCAATGAGTTATAGAAATATAGAAATACACTACCATTCAAAAGTTTGGGAAGGTACAATTTTTTTTGGTTTTAATGTTTTAATGTATATGTATATGTATATGTATATGTATATATATATATATATATAAAATGTTGTCACTTGATTCTATAAAAACAATGTCTTTGGAGAGTGTCTCAGTCAGCAATGCTTGGATGCGACTTCTACAGTACAGTGACTGCTGTTGGACACTAGTAAGCTGACAGTAAGAAATTACAGAGGTCCCAAGGCTCTGACGACTCATGTCAAGAGGGAGCTTCCATTTTCTTACAGCTCTGAGTAAAGAGTTAATCTTGCTATTCTGGGAGCAAGTAGAGTTGTGTTCTATCTAAGAGATAAGGGCCCTCACTGGGATGCAGGAAGCAGGGAGGAATTTGCTGCCAGATATCTCTGTGTTTTTCAAAATGCTTTCAAGCTCTTTTTGCCCCTTCCTCATCTCTTCCCACCCCTCCTCTCACTCTCTTTACTCCGGACTCTCACTCTTTCTCTGCTTATTGAGCTTTTCCTGCCTTGGCAACCCACAGTCAACTGGTGCATCCTCTTCCTGAGGTGGAGTCTCCTTTTCCAGACATACACACACACAAAAAGCTTTTTTGTTGGTTTAGGTCAAATTCCCCACACTTATTCCCGGATCACTTTAAATAAAAAAAATCTAAGTTGATGAAAAATGCTGATCAAACAATTGATCAACAAACAGCTTCACTGCAATTCAAAACACAACATCCAAACAACTATTCTATTTTGTATATTTTAGCGCTGAAAGCAGAAAAGTATGAGAAAAGTAGGTTTAGTCAGACATTTGCAGAGCCGGTAACTAATTTGGATTTTTTAGAGTTTGGTATCTGGTAACTCTTTGGTTTGCTGCTCCACTGAACTGAATAATAGTTAAATTAGGGCTGAAATTGGCTCTGAATGCACTAGCTAGCTATGCTGAGTATAAGGACGGCCTTGTCTAAATTAAGAACCCTTTCTACCTGACAAAATATTACTAGAGTGCTAGCAAAACAGCTATTGATGACTCTCAAACTGGGTAGGATTCGCTTTAAACCTCTAACCCAAATTAAACTTCAGTCCAATCAAACTTTTATCCCGAAATGTTAAGAATATGACTGAGCCAGTTCATTACCCACATTAATATCCATAATAACTTTTAAAAGAAAAGATTGGTCTCCCATTGTGCTACAATGATAAAATGCTTACTATTCAAAATGTAACCAACAGCTATGTTGTCTTGTACAATATTAGCATGTCAGATATGAGGATAAAAAAAAATGAGAAGCTTTGAACTAAAACATAAAACCTGAACTTACCTAAAACTTTAACATCATTTCTCCTGCCTTGCAAGTATTACCATCAGGCAGAGGCGGACAGTAGTGAAGATTTTTACTCTGCTTAAGTACATTTTTCAGTGTTTTTCTTGACAACATTCCGAAGCATAATATTGTACTTTTTACTGAACTATGTTTCATATTGAATATCATTTAATACTTAATTACATTAAAAATGTAGTACTTTCTTGCTTTTACTCAAGCAAAAGTAATTCAAAGTATAAAAAAAAAAAGAATAAAAAAAAAAAGAAAATAATTATTTATGAAATTTAGTGCAGTAAAAAGTACGACTATATGCTTTGGAATGTAGTGAAGTAAAAGTTTTCCAAAAGAAAAACACTGATAAATTACATATACCTGAAAAATGTACTTGAGTAGAAAGTAAAAATACTTCACTACTGCCCACCTCTGCCATCAGGAAATGTTTAGCGGTGAAGATAACTATAAACTTATGCTATACACTATCTTTCAAAAGCTCGATGTTGGTGAGATTTTTTATTGTTTTTGAAAGAAACATTTTTAACTATAATTAATGTTTAAAATAGTTGTGCTGCTTAATATTTTTGTGGAAACAGTGATACTTTTTAGGATTATTTGATGAACATATGTAAAGTTCAAAAGAACGGCATTTTTTATAACATTATAAATGTCTTTAAATGCCTAAATGTAATATAATTGTATATTCATTTCTTGAAAAAAAAATCTTACTTACCCGTAATAATGGTAGTGTATATACCAAAACCAAAGAAGAACATGTTCAACTTTACATAATTTCAAGTCATTTTGTTGTTGCTAACATACTGTCCTCATTAAGAGACAGTTTGAGGGGGTGATTTGAACAATAGAAAAGACTGATTGACTTTGTCAAAAGTGAGCCGTGCAAATACAGACTGACATCAAATGCTGTGTCTTATTTGATGTGCACTCTTTGAACCTGTCCACAAACTTGGAAAAGTTTCAGTTAAAAGACAACTATTCAAACAGAGACACACACAAACAGAAACATGAATAAACAGGAAACATAAGACAAAGCAGGAAAAGAAACTAATGACAGTTTTTGACAGGGTGGGGTCATGGTATTGCTAATCACGAAAAGAATGGGGGCAGGGAGGAATAATAAAATGTTATGCTAGATTTTTATATGTTTTACATTTTAAAATGTGGTGTCTGCTATGAGATTGCTAGGCTGTTCTTGTTGGTTGCTAAGTAGTTTCTTACTGTTCCAAAGTCTAAAGAGTAGGCCTCTTTGGCATTCTTGTCTCTTTTCCCCTTTTAGTTGTCATCTGCCAGACAAAAATCTGATCTAAACAAGAAGTAGAACACCTCTCCCCAAAGAGCTGGTGCAGGACATATTGTATACCGAAGTTAAATACTTTACTACTAACTCCTAACTTTATGTAGTAGCAATAGCAGGCCTAATAGTGATGCCTGCCATAACAAACACCACTAATAAATGCACTTAATCTACCCATGCTCTGTGTGTGTACAAGTGTGTGAGGAAGGGTTTAACTCATTTTAACTCACTCCTGTAGGGTCTCCACTCCCATTTCCTTGTACTGCAGCTCCTGTCTCATCTGAGCCAGCTCCTGTTTGAGTCTGGAGAGCTGTGGACACAAGAGCCACTCGGTCAATAGACATCAAAACACACAGTGGGATTCCCTCAGAGACACCATCGTTGCAAAAAAACGTTGAGTCATCAGCAGAGACATGTCTAATGTTTCCCGACCCGCCCAACATACACAGGAACTTGAAACGACCTTAAACACACACATACACACAGCACAGCCCTCTGAAAACCACAAAGGAGGAATGTAGGGTAATTTAATATACAGCAAAAACCACCCAGATATGTAGGTAACAAGCCACAGAAGACCAAATATGACATAAATGTAGAAAAAATGGTTCTGTTAAAATTAAGAAATAGTTCATTAATTCTGTTATTATCATTTTCTCTGAATGCAGTCATTTGTTTCATAAAACACACAAAAAAACGTTTCCATACAATGACAGTTTAAACGTCTGTCAAACTCCAAAAACAGATTGTTAAAAGTAGTCCAGGTGACGGGTGTGTGGCATTTTCTTTCCTATATACACTAGCGTTCAGAAATTTGGGGTCAGTATTTTTTTTAAAGCAATTAATACATAATGAGATGCATTAAATTGATCAAAAGCAACAGTAAAGATATTTATTACAAAAGATGTTCTGTTCTTTTAACTTTCTATTCTTGAAAGATATTTGTAAAAAAAAAAAAAAAAAAAATCCACAAAAATATTAAAAAAGTACAACCATTTTCAACTGTGATAATCATAAGAAATATGCAAAACTTTTACCGAATCATAGCAGTGGGCGTTTACTTCCAAATATTTAATGCGGCACGCCGACCAAAACTGAGTGTTTTAAAGAGACGGTCAAAAACAGGATAGAAAATAGCCTATTACTTCTAAATTATGATGTTTTTTGATGTAAAATCTTGATAACATTATAAGTTGAACCTGAAGCAATGGCATTATGAATGAGAACTAGCTGTGTAAATATTCTTCTTCATTTCTCCTGTATTTCAATGACAAAAGATAGCATGGATTGGAACAAGACAAGACATGAGAAAATAATGACTTTTAAATTCTCATTTCTGGGTGAACTATTAATTTAATATGACAGATTTAGTCAAGATTTAGAGCAAGAGTTCATCATCCACAGACTAGCTTTCTGACACAATGACTTCATGTAGTATTGCACTAATTCAGAGAGGCCTAACAAGCTCTATGCCAGAGAAACACAGCAGTGAACCCAAACCTAGGCCTTCTTCCTAAAGGTACCCACCTCCCCTCAACACATATACAAACAGACAATCAACACAGCACATGAGGGGCCCCAGCCCCTCCCCTTGGTCCTGACGTATGAGGCATTGTTCTCAGAGGATAATGACTTACCCGCTCACGCCTACAGGCAATTTCCGCTTTGATTTGGTCAGGGTCATATTTTGCATTTGAAGAGGAACCAGAGTGAGCTATGAGAGAGAAAGATGATTCAAAAAGTCACAATCACATTATGAACATGTGTAGCCAGTTATTGTACCTTGTATTACACATAAATGACACATAATACAAAACAATTTCAACCATTCAAATTTTATGCTAAGAAATCAGAACACAGAGATATGTATTGGTTTTCTTTTATGTATTTAGTACCATGTAAATACTTTGGTGCATGTCACCTAGTGCCATATAGTAAAGCGCCATGAAGTTTCATGATATTCTGATAACACTGTACTGTTTTTTTATTTTGGGCAGCTTTTGTTGTTGCAAAAGCTGGATATGTGCATACAAATAGAAAAAAGGGAAAAGTGAGAAAAACTGATGAAGAAAGAAATACCATACAAACGTCTACAGGTGATTTCTGCTTTAATTTGGTCAGGGTCATAAATCGCATTTGATGAATTAAGAAAATTCATAAAGTAATTACTATAATAATCAATTGATGAGCATACTTTGAATTTTGGAATTTAAAATTCATTAGATTTTTTTGGGGGGGGGACAGTGTGAGGGTGATACAATTACAATTGTCCTTGTATCATAAATGAAAAGAAAAAAAACTCTTATTATATTTACTTGGGAAAAAAGGAACAAAACTGCTTCTTAAATCATCTTAATAATGTTAGTATTAATCTTAATAATATTAATCCTAATATCAATCTTAATATGAGGATTGATAATAAACCAATATATTAATATTAATGGTTATACCAATAATAAAACTATACTTTATAATATAAACATTTGTTTACATCGCATGAAACCATGTACAATTTGCTGATGGGTATTAAAAAAAATGCAAAGGGGTGTTTTAGAAACAGGAAGTAAGAGCAGAACTGATGAATGGTGGCAGGAAAGGGAGGGGAAAGTGAAGGAAAAAGTAGGGGCGAGTTGAACTAGGAGGAAGGGAGAGGCCATGGAAGTACAAGTGAGGAAAGGAATATGATTTCAGCCAATGAGTGACACTGAAGTAAGCCTGGAGTAAGAATGACTTCATTGAAACTTCACACAATATGACTAATAGGTTGGCGCAATTTTAGATGGCTGAATCAGCAGTGTGTGTGATGTGATTAAAGTGAGATGTGATGCGTGTCTCACAGCTGGTGATGGAACGGTTGTCATCCTGAGTGAGCTGGTTGAAGAGTTGCATCTCTTGCTGTGCCAGCTCGAGTCTTTGCTGTTTGATCTGATACATCTCTTTCTTGGCATTTAGAGCTTCCTGCGCCACCACTAGGTACTCCTTTAACATGCGCTCTTGCTCCTGACGCCATTGTGTGCGAGGGTTCTCTATCTGAGTCGTCTCTGGGGGAGAGAAACATCAAAACCAAAGTGTTAAAGCCATCATCCATGAGATTACGCCAAAAATTTGTATCTTAAACCATAAACAACAGTTGCATTATTCTTGACACCAAAGATAGTAACTTAATTCACATATATCAACCAAATCTGAAATATGAACAATATTTTAAGCTGAGCAAACTTGATTGGATAGACAGATAGACAGATAGACAGACAGACAGACAGACAGACAGATAGACAGACAGACAGACAGACAGACAGACAGACAGACAGACAGACAATTTCGTTCAAAGTCGTGCGACAGTCACTGTTTGCGGATACCACAGAAAAGAATCAAGGCACGACATTAACGTTTGCCCGCTTGTCCCGACAAGTGGATTTTTTGAAGGGGCAAGTGAAAGAGAATTTTACTTGCCCAACCAGACAAGTAGCCTGATTAAAGGTCAATAACAAAAAATAACTAGGGAGTCACCAAAACGCGAGAATGATTCTGCATTCATTTAGTGTAAGTGGTGATTAATAGTGAATAATAATATAATATATCATGTACTGATGGTAACAAGGTTGCACTGTTGAGGCTTGCGCAGCCTCATGAGGAGAAAACGCAACAAATGAGCGCAGCTCGTACAAAGAAACTCAGTTAACTTACTGTGATTCAAAATATGGAGTTTTTATATTTTTAACATATGATACAGTTAAGCAACATCACACGACCAAGAGTGCTGAATACCATCACGATTGAAAATGATATACTGATTTCATTTCATCATTTGAATGAATGACTCACTCATTAAGACGGTCACCTGCTGCCACCTACTGTCGGTTTAGTTTCAAGTATCATTCTTTGAAAAAAATTTTTATTTGTATATTCAAAAAATATTCAAAGCAATCTCATAACATTTTTTAATGCAGTTGTAATTTTTCAGTGTAAATAACTTAATTTGATTGGTAACAGCCCTATATTGTATTATTATTCTAATTGAATTTATTGATAAAATTTAAGAATTTAAAATGAAAGATGAAGCATACATTTAAAAATATATATATTTTTATATTTTACATTTCATTTATTTTTATTATACCTTTATAAAAAGGTAAAAAAAAATATCATAAATACGCATATTTAAAATGTCAAAGCTGACTGAACACTGATGCTTTAGAATAAATTATATTTACAACAAAAAATTTGCAGAAAACTCTGTCCCGTCCGCAAACTACGTTTCACAAGCAAACACACGCGAGAAGTGACAAGGACATAATGCGAGATCACGCATGCGAGACTGGAGTTCTCACGCGAGACTGGAATTGTTATTAAAAATGATAGCCCGCAAGAAGCTTGCGATCCAAATTTTCTGTGCCCTGATTTGCAGCGAAAAGGAGAAAAAGAAAAAAAGATTATGGTCTATAACTCCTCCCTGAACCTCCCGCTGCCCTGTATCTTTCTCTCTCATTGGCTGTAAGTCATCGCCGATGTAATTTTCAGTCAGAACACATTTCACAGAACAGGATTTTGAAGCGCAGACAGGTTCAGATACACTATATTGCCAAAAGTTTTGGGACGCCTGCCTTTACATGCACATAAACTTTAATGACATCCCATTCTTAATCTGTAGGGTTTAATATGGAGTTGGCCCACCCTTTGCAGCTTTAACAGCTTCAACTCTTCTAGGAAGACATTCCACAAGGTTTGGGAGTGTGTTTATGGAAATTTTTGACCATTCTTCTAGAAGCATATTTGTGTATCTGTTCCCATAAAGTTGGGAGCATGAAATTGTCCTAAATATCTTGGTATGCTGAAGCATTAAGAGTTCCTTTCACTGGAACTAAGGGGCCAAGCCCAACCCATGAAAAACAACCCCACAAAATAATCCCCCCTCCACCAAACGTTACACTTGGCACAACGCAGTCATGCAAGTACCGTTGTCCTGGCAACCGCCAAACCCAGACTCGTCCATCGGATTGCCAGACAGAGAAGTGTGATTCGTCACTCCAGAGAACACGTCTCCACTGCTCTAGAGTCCAGTGGCGGCGTGCTTTACACCACTGCATTGCACTTGGTGATGTTAGGCTTGGATGCAGCTGCTCGGATATGAAAACCCATTCCATGAAGCTCTCTGCACACTGTTCTTGAGCTAATCTGAAGGCCACATGAAGTTTGGAGGTCTGTAGCTATTGACTCTGCAGAAAGTTGGCGACTTCTGCACACTGTGCGCCTCAGCATGCACTGACCCCACTAAATACTAAAAAGTGCTTTTGAAATGTAATTTGGAAGATTTTTCTCAGCAAATAATTGACTTGGAGGATTATTTGTTAATTATTTAATTACTCAGCATATTCAACTAATTGAAATGTGAAGTGCGATGTGATGTGTAGCCAAGTATAGTGTCCCATACTCGGAATTTGTGCTCTGCATTTCACCAATCCAAGTGCACACACACACAGCAGTGAGTATTGAAAACCCACACACACGGAGCAGTGGGCAGCCATTTTTGCAGAGGCGCCCGGGGAGCAATTGGGGGTTAGGTGTCTTGCTCAAGAGCTCAGTTGTGGGTAATGAGAGCAGAAGAGAGTGCTGCTCATTCACTCCCACTGCCTACATTTTCTGCCGGTACTAAGACTCGAACCTGCGACCTCGAACTCTCTAACCATTAGGCCACAACTGCACCAACTGACAGCTCTAGTTGAAAAGAAATGGCTAGATAGACAAGATATGACATTTAAAAACAGAACTAAAGAGCTGAACTTACTATTGATGTGGTCGATGTAGTAGACGCCCACCTGCTGGTCATACACCACCTCCCAGCCCAGAGGAAGCTCATCCCCCACACAGTCGGCAAAGGTCAGGGGCTTGGTAATCCTACAGGGACAGAGACAGAATGCCAAAATTAACACAAGAGTCAAAAACACCTAAAAACTGTACTGTACATGAATATTCTAGTCAACTAGTATTTAACAGGCCAGTGACATATAAAAAAACCTCAGTTGGAGTTGGAGCATTATAACAGCAAAGCTGCTTTCGCTATTTTTCATAATATTGCATGTTATGGCTCATGCATTTCTGTATGGAAGCATATGTGTAGCAATATTCAATTTGCAATGCAATATGCAAAATGGCAATGCAATGCAAAAATTGTAGCAAAATGATAATTTAAATGTTATTTTTCTTAACTGCATTTACACTCACAGTTAAGATACTTCCGAATGCATTTTCATTATATGTCCCGCAATGAATGTAGCAAAATTCTATGTGGAATTGAAAATGCAATCCGAGCCGATCAAGTCTCCGCCCCGCCCTGTCAATCACTGCATCAAGGCGGGGCCAGGTGTTGGAAACATGGCGGCAGCAGAGCTATTAGAGCGAGGCATTTACTGGCAGATGAAGTGGAGCAAGAACACAGAAATTATCATGCGCATCTGTCAGTGACTGTTCTGTTAGACCAGTACATTATTAGAACCATAGATATTTATGGTTGGAACGTCTCGCAGAGAACGCGCCTGGCGCTCGTGCACCTTGACGAGCGCGGTCGCGTGTCTGCTGAAGTGAGCGGTGGTTCACAACAGGTTATTTTACTCTCAAATAATCTTACACAAGCTGTCCAAGATTATTGTTTGCTATATCAGTATGGTTGTATTTTTTCTCTCTTTTTACCATTCTGATTGTTGTTTAATGCATCAATTATATTAATAAAACGATATGTAGTCCACCTGGATGGTGATGGGTGTTATTTATAACAATAATAGGCCTAATAATAATATTTTTTGTTCCCAAAAATAACTGTTTTTATTTATGAACATTTTATTTAAAACTTCACAACTGTCATTGTACATATTGCACTGCCATTTTGCATATTGAATATTGCTACACATATGCTTCCATATTTCTGGGTTTCTAAAAAGCATGTGTAGAAAAAAAAAAAAGATTTTGTATTTTGCTCGCATTGGGGCGAACAAAGCTGTGCGGACATTTGAAGAATTTGGAGCATTCCTTGAGATCTCTAATGAATGTGTGTTCAGTCAGTCAACAGCTACTGATCTCCTCACCCCAGGTCAAAAATGTGTGTAATATAGGCACTGCAGGAAGAAACGGCCCATAAACATTCCACACAGCAGAAAGCAGGCCTGCCCTACAGCCCACAAACACAACCAGGACACTAGATACTCACACAAATCACTTTTCACACTTTTGATGAACCACATTAATGTAAAGCTCTAAAACAAATCACGTTCTTCAAATATCTCCTGCGAATTGTCAATGCTGAAAATATTGGCACTAAAAATATAGGCTGGTTTTAAGATGAACTGACCCAGATTGGATGTGTTTATACAGGATGCGTTCTTGTGCTCGAAAACAGCTGGACAGAGCACAACAGACTGGAATAGAACGCCGCGGTTATGTGACAGTTTTGAAAAGTTGACGTGTTTTTAACTTCACAGTGTCTTAAAGACGCAACACTCATGACGCAACATGCTTGAGAGTGGTGATGTAACGACCAAGGATGTCTGTCTGAATGTGTATGGTTGTATTGTGCTTTAATTGGAATCATTTTAAAGATGAAACTAATCAAGAGATTTTTTATTAGTGTTGTCAAAAGTACTGGTACTTCAGTACCAAGTCAATAAAAAAAAAACAATGATACCAGCCTTTCTTTTTTTTCTTTTTATATTATATATATATATATACACACACACTCACCTAAATGATTATTAGGAACACCTGTTCAATTTCTCATTAATGCAATTATCTAATCAACCAATCACATGGCAGTTGCTTCAATGCATTTAGGGGTGTGGTCCTGGTCAAGACAATCTCCTGAACTCCAAACTGAATGTCAGAATGGGAAAGAAAGGTGATTTAAGCAATTTTGAGCGTGGCATGGTTGTTGGTGCCAGACGGGCCGGTCTGAGTATTTCACAATCTGCTCAGTTACTGGGATTTTCACGCACAACCATTTCTAGAGTTTACAAAGAATGGTGTGAAAAGGGAAAAACATCCAGTATGCGGCAGTCCTGTGGGCGAAAATGCCTTGTTGATGCTAGGGGTAAGAGGAGCATGGGCCGACTGATTCAAGCTGATAGAAGAGCAACTTTGACTGAAATAACCACTCGTTACAACCGAGGTATGCAGCAAAGCATTTGTGAAGCCACAACACGCACAACCTTGAGGCGGTTGGGCTACAACAGCAGAAGACCCCACCGGGTACCACTCATCTCCACTACAAATAGGAAAAAGAGGCTACAATTTGCACGAGCTCACCAAAATTGGACAGTTGAAGACTGGAAAAATGTTGCCTGGTCTGATGAGTCTCGATTTCTGTTGAGACATTCAGATGGTAGAGTCAGAATTTGGCGTAAACAGAATGAGAACATGGATCCATCATGCCTTGTTACCACTGTGCAGGCTGGTGGTGGTGGTGTAATGGTGTGGGGGATGTTTTCTTGGCACACTTTAGGCCCCTTAGTGCCAATTGGGCATCGTTTAAATGCCACAGCCTACCTGAGCATTGTTTCTGACCATGTCCATCCCTTTATGACCACCATGTACCCATCCTCTGATGGCTACTTCCAGCAGGATAATGCACCATGTCACAAAGCTCGAATCATTTCAAATTGGTTTCTTGAACATGACAATGAGTTCACTGTACTAAAATGGCCCCCACAGTCACCAGATCTCAACCCAATAGAGCATCTTTGGGATGTGGTGGAACGGGAGCTTCGTGCCCTGGATGTGCATCCCACAAATCTCCATCAACTGCAAGATGCTATCCTATCAATATCGGCCAACATTTCTAAAGAATGCTTTCAGCACCTTGTTGAATCAATGCCACGTAGAATTAAGGCAGTTCTGAAGGCGAAAGGGGGTCAAACACAGTATTAGTATGGTGTTCCTAATAATCCTTTAGGTGAGTGTATATATGTTTATTGAATTTTCATTATAACACAACAAGACATCACCAACCATCACACACACACACACAAAAAGGAACACAAAATGCTCAGATTTATATATAAAACAGGACTACATCATAATAAACCAGATTAGAAAAAAAAGATAATAACATGTCAAAAAGAGGACAAAAAAGGGTTCAGTGTCCAGAGAGTTATACAGTTACAATATTCCTTGTAAAATAATAGGGCGAAGATGAGTTTCCAAATAGCCCAGAAATGGGGTCCAGACTTTATAAAACTGGCCTGTTTTTTGATGCAATACATAGGTAAGACACTCCAGGGGAATCAATTCAAAAATAATCTTATGCCAACCTTTAAGAGATGGCAATTTATCACTGATTAAGTAAAATATTTTTTCTGAAAGCAAAAGACAAAATATTTTACAATTTCTTATTAGCAGATGAAGCAATGCGTCCAATAGGAATACCCAACACCAATGAGACTGGGTCAAAATCCAACTGAATATTAAAGATCTTTTCCATTTCCCCCAGCACCAAAAACCAATACCTTTGCAGCCTGTTACATGACCACAGATAATGTGTTAAAGTACTATTTCAGTTTTACATTTTAAACACATAGGCGATAGAGAGGGGTTGAAAAAATGTCTGCGGTTAGGGGAAATATGGAGTCTATGTATGATTTTAAATTGTATTTCTTTTGTACATGTACAAACAGATATTTTTTAGCATAAGACCAAATGTCATTCCATGTTTTATCACCAATGTGATACCAGCCTTTCTATAGTACTGGTAGTACCAAGTATCAGGTCAATGTGGTATCTGATAAGTGGCTGCTTTCAAATGTTCTGTGAAGCACCATGTGTTTGCAGCAGCATTGAGCATTCTTGCTAATCACAGACATGTTTCTAGAGCGAGTGAATGCAATGGCTTTTCACAGGAGTTTAATTTGGTCGGAATCCTCTCAATACGGCAGTTTGTTCAATGCTAGCTCTGCAAAACATTCTAAACTAAAATAACTAGCTTTCGACAGACAGCCGCACACATCGATTTATGGCAATAGAGTAACCCGACATATTGACTAACGCAGAAGTACAGAGGATAGAGCAAAACAAAACACCATTCATGAATTAGAAGTCTAAAACAAGAATTTTTAAAGAGAAATGTCGGAGGATTTCGATATAAGAGAAGAGGAGCTTGAGTTTGTTGCCCAGTCCTTTTTGTTTGAACCGTGAGAGGCCTCAAAGCTTAAGCTACTTCTACATGGCACAAGGGGTTACTCTTTTAGCGCAAGTCAACTTGTGCAGGTCATCTGCCGTAAGCTAGTTATTTTAGTTTATAACATTTATATATGGATATTTTTCTTACAAAAACTTCTGCTTCAGAAGGCCTTTATTAACCCCCTGGAGTTGTATGGATTACTTTTACGATGGATGGAATGGATGCACTTTTTCAAAATCAGGACCGCCATACGATTATAAAGCTTGGAAGAGCAATGATATTTTTTAATATAACTCTGTGTTCACCTGAATGAAGATAATCATATGCACCTAGGATGCACCTAGGTTTAAATCATGGGATAATTTTTTTGGGTGAACTATCCCTTTAAGTCTTGCAGTGCAAGTGAAAAAGGCCTGTATTTTTAATACAATGTTTATTTAATTGAACAATATCTGAAGGCCATATACATATGTATTAATAAATTTAAATTATGAAATACACACACGTAGATTATTAATATGAACTAATTTCATTTATTTAATATTTTTATCTTCAAATAGTTAAAATAATACTAAAAAAAAAAATAATAGTTTTTGCTATGGTACTGAAATTGGTACTGAGAACAGTGAATTTTTACTGTCATCTGTACCATCTACTGAATTTTTGTTTCTTGATATTAATGTTTTTAACCAAATAAAAAAATAAGGTATACATTACAAAATTAAAAAATTTAATATTTAAAATGTAAAAAAAAATAAAGGGAAAAAATAAAAACTGGTCAACCTCAGTCAACTAAAACTATAGGTGATGGTCCTTAAAAAGGTTATGTCACATAGTACTCAAAGGTATTTATAAAATACCATAGTATTACCATGATACGTGGTTCAAAAAACATAGCACCGTGGTACTCTTTTGTTGTTGAGGTAACATGATCAGGTTGAACTTAGTTGAGGTGAATAATGTCTTAGGTAATTAAACATTTCCTTTAGTATTTTAACTTTCTTTTTGTGCTGCGTCGGTTTTCAAAGAACTTTGCAGCTTTTTTCCATCACATTTTTTTTCTTTTGTTGGTGGCATGTTAGGAAGAGCTTTAAAGCATGCACGGGAGGATTCCAGGTTCAAATCCCTGTCACTGTGCCCTTGAGCTAAACACTTAACCCCTGTTTGCCCTGAGGTGCGCAGTAGGACTGTCTGTGTGCTCTGACCCTTCTCTTCGTCTGTGTCAGATAACAGCAGGGTTATGAAAAGAATTCCTGGGAAGTTGTGGAACCTGCAAACAGTTAGTAAAATAAGCCCTCAATTCCAAAATAAAACAAAAAACAAAAAAAAAAACTCCAAATTAATAAATGTCAGACTTCAATTATATTTCAGTCGGAAATATCTTGTGCATGGCTTATGATTTTCTTTCTGAATGTTCTAACAGTATTCGTTTCCCAAAGGAGCCCCATAGAAACAGCCTCAGTTACTGAAAATCAAGACACTTAATCAAGTATTATGTGCTTCACTTTCAAAACATTTGGATAATTTTGAGATATATACAGGCTGGCCCTGCAGACTTGCATAAAGTCTCAGTGCCGTGAAGGCACGAGAAACATGAGAGGAGGGGACCGATGAGGAATGCTGAAATTCCATGACCCCTTGGAATTACTATCATTAACACATTTTTGACACACCATCATAATTAGTGACGTTAATCACTTAATTCCCCCTTTTTAAAGCAGTTTTAGCACATAACTCTATGGCATCCTATGGCTTGCAAACTGGACAAAAGTATTCATAAACAAACAAACAAAAAGATTTATATTATATATGACTTTCTGGATTTCACTGCAAGAAAAAACCCAACGTGAATGGCAAGTTTGACAATGGTTGAGAACAGAAGACATGCACTACACAAGAAAAAAAAAAACTATTTAAATGTGAAAAAGTGTTCAGCATTCAGCACTGAGAGGTGGAAATACTTAGCAATGGCCTCAAAATCCCAATGATATCACAATAGTGATGCAATCCCAGTGATTTCAATGCAATCTTTAGACCAACAAGAGACATGGAAATATCAAGACATGAGTTTTATGTTATTTGCAATTTTATCCTCCATCACAAACTTTCTGGAATGCTCCAAAAACAGTGTAAACACAAGATGGACAAATATGTCCACATGGATATGCTCTCAGCATGTTAAAACAGCCAGTAAAATAAAGAAATATCATATAAAATGTAATTTCATTTAATATAATATAATATAATATAATATAATGTGTGACAGGCAGAAAGTCTCTTCCAGTCTATGTGGGCAGTTCTTGGCCAGAAAAACCTGGGATGTGAACCAGACTTTGTGCCATTTAGTCAAAGGTCTGGTTATGGCAGACTAGTCTGCCGACAACTTCTGTACCCCTCTACACATGGCATTCATGCAACACATTCCATTCAGCCACATTGAGTCTCTTTAAAATGTTTTTTTCTTTCCCAAATGCCTCTCAGAGTATGACTATCATGTAGTCATATATTAAATGTTGTATATTTTAAATAAAGAAACAATTTATTTAGTCATTTAAATACTCTTGTTCAAATGAAACAAAACAATGAACTTTACTGGAATTCCTTGACAATCCAAAAGTATGGGAAGAAGAGTTAAAAAAAAAAAAAAGACATAACAGAAGCTGAGGCACGTTCGTCATGTCTTAAAAAAAACACATAGACAAAGGGCTGTTTGATCATTACGGTTCCAACACAAGCCAATACAAATATATAGCTAAGATACAAGAGAAAACACATGCACTGTGGCAATCATATCATCAAATTACAAAAATCTCTTTATTCTACAATCAAATCCTTACTGTAGCAACTATGTCAATCCTGGAATAAAGCCCAGAAAGCATTGCTGTTATCTCAGTGCTTTGAAAGACAGAGATGAATTGGTTTGTTAGCAGGATTATAAAGTATTGTTTGAAAGGGGACTTGAAATGCACTGAATTCTGTTTATTTTGATACATCTGTGCTTGTTAATCTGTTAAAATAACATATGGTTATTTGTTAAAGTGTCCCTAGTATGCTAGTTTAAAGGCTCCTAATTTTGTTTTGGAGGTCTCCTACAACAGGTTTACATGCATCAAACTCATTCTCTCATAATATACATCACCACATTTTTCAATGATTCTCAAACGACTCATCGGATGAATCGGTCTCCCTAAATCCCTTCTTTTCCTGCGAGCCTGCTCTGCTCTGATTGGCCAAATGGCCCAGTCTGTTGTGATTGGTCTACCTCTTACAGCGCTTGTCGGAAGCTAAATGGCCATTACCATAGCCTCCGGAGCGGAAGTTCAGTTTTCTAAAACTCAGTGATTTTACACACTGTAAATACAGTAACGATGGTGTCGATTTTAACATATCAATCCAAGTGCGGGTCCGATGATGAAACATCGGAAGAACCAGCTATTCAACCCGAACCTCAATAGCAAGGACGACTTGAACAGGAAGTTTCTCAGTAATACACTAGTCATTTTAGGTACGTTATGAGATGTTTCAACTGTAATTCCTCACCATCAGCATTAACAAGTGTATGTCCATTAACAAACCGATTTTCAACAAAATATTTCTAATTTATTGCGGTGCACATGCAGGAACTGTATCAATAACAGCACATAACCGAGCACTAACGTTTGTAAAACAAATCTTGCTCCAACCTTTATCTTTACTCAAAGAAGTAAGAATGACAGACAATCTGCATTGATGGACAGTTTTAGGTAATACTACAGCCCACAGCTCATTTGCAAAATTTCAGTAAGACGAAAATAACATGAGTTAGCCGGTTAGTGGAAACTTGCACAATATAAAACACAAAACGGAGTATTTTAAACACCCAATAGAAATACATCAATAATTATTCATACTTACAGGTTGTGATTCTGAGGACCAAGCTGGTCCAAATAAACTGGGTACTAAACTGGGTACTTCAACTAAACGCTAAAGGGCGGGTCAAGTTGTTCGCAAGCAGACAATGTACAACATAGGCGGGCAATATGTAAATGTCTTATCTAGTGACGTAGAACCGTAACGCAGTGGGATTTGAATTCCAGATGACTCGTTTAGGCGGTTCAGAGTTGATTCTTTCTTTTAGAAGAAAATAACTATTTCTTGTGCACTTTTGACTTTACAACTTTGCAGAACGTTTACATTCACAAACAGCTATATTACACACTGCATTGAAAGGGAATATTCAAAAAATCATAAAAAAGGCATTTTAAGAATAACCATTTGACATTATTCTTAAGCCTAATTAAGATGAAGACATGAAGCGTCTATTTTTTACAGCACTAGCAGCTCAAATCAGTAGATGTTTAAAGAATTTTTTTTTTCTTTAAAAAAATTGACAATGGTTTTTGCCAGCACAAAACACAACACTGGGTGTTTTAAGTGGTTGCAAGGGTGCACTGGATGGATGCTAGGTTGCTTATGGCCCAAGTCCAAAAAAGAAAAAAACCTTTGTCTCTACGGCCTTTTACACCATGCATTTTAAGGTGATTAGATCATGATCAGATCACATTTGACCACATTAACTCTTTCCCTGTCAAAGCTGCCAGCCAGCACGAGCCTTTTTGATCATTTTCACAAACATTTCATGGCCCCCAGAATATTTTGTTCTATGAATATATGAACATACAATATATCAAAAGAAAGAATAGAGACTCTGCTTTTAAACAAAAACAAAACAAAATCATTTTATTCTACTTTCATGCATTCTTTTTTTAACAACACTTGAATGTGGGTAAGTTTCATTAAAAAAAGGCAACATTTTGAACAAAAAGCTGAGAAAATCACGTATTTTTTCTAAGACGATGTCCGGATCAGATTTAGAATGATAATCAAAGATAGAGAAGAGTAGATTGCGTTTATCAACATCCCCAAAGTTTTCACAGTCGACATTTCATTCGGAAACATTAGGCAGTTTTATTTTTATATTTTGTGGCAAGCAGCGAGGCGAGTGACGGGAGCATAAAAGGAGGAGCGACGACAGTGCAAGAGAGGGCCAGGCCTGGATTTTATGTAGTGTTTTGTTTACGTTTGGTTATGTGTGTGCGCGTGGCAGTCGTCCGTGAGGGGCTTTTACTTTCATTTTGTGTTTATTTTTATTAAAGTCTTTAAATGTTTGCCGGTTCCCGCCTCCTTCTTCCCTGAACATACAAACTCCGTTACATATTTATATGTGGTTTAATGCTTGATGATCATATTAGCTAGCTTACGTGTGTAAGCAATGCTTCTATCGTTTGTTTCTGCTTCTTGTTCGGCTGTGTTTTGATCCGGAGATTCTGTACTCTTTCAGAAGATGCGTAATAGCGCTCCAAAAATGTTTTAAAACTTGTTATACTACAGGGCTGTTGAATGCTTCAATCTGATTGGTTGACGAACGTTCTAAGGTGTGCAATTATTTTCAAGGAAAACGCAAGGCTAAAAGTAGTTCCAGGCAGGTCTTGACCGCATTACAGTTCCATATCACTCCACCAAATGATTTCAGTTATTTCAAAAGTTCCTTACAGCCTACAACAGCAAAAGAACCAAAACTCACAACGACACTGACCAATCAAAGAAATATAGTAAACAACAGGATAAAAACAACAATTTATTTCCATGTTTTTTTGCCACAACGCACACAAACGTTTTGTCAGCACTGCTCTGGCGATTTTATAAGTAAAATAGGTTAACAACTTAAAGGCTACCTGACATTTCTCACTAGCGAGGTAATTTGAAAAGATAAACTTACAGTTTTGCTATTAGTAGAGACGCTGCTGCCGAACATTGAGAGACACACTCAAGTAATTCACATGCACTTAATCAATCTCTCTCTCTCTCGCTCGCTCTATAACTGCATTAGTCTGCTATCAGTGGCTGAAGCCTCCGTTATTAGCTCTAAAATGGCGTTTTGGAATTAGCAACGGAGGCTTCAGATTAGATGCATAAGAAATGAGTCCTGCACACAAGAGCATTTTCAGGGCCTAACAAATATTTGAAATGCATCATCTGAACAATGTTATGAGGTCATCTGAGCAATGTTATGAGGTGAAGCACATTGAAAAATAATGCACACCCGAGGTGTAACGGCTTAACGTCATGGCCACATTACCAACTCGGGGGTGCATTATTTTTCTGATAATTCAACAGCCCGTCGTCAATTTCAGTTACCCTCTTATGTAATGCGTAAGTGTTGATTAAGTAAATGATTAAGATACTATCCGGATACAAAACTAAATGCATGTTAATGCCAGGTGTAAAGGGGGACGTGAATAGTCTGTTCTCTGGATATGACTCAAGTCCCTCCTTTAAAAGTCTAGCAAGTAAAAATAATGAAACAAACCACATAGATTTGAAATATGTGATAGCACAGGACTACTTGTGCAGCACTGTGATGAGACTTGAAACATCAAAGGTGACTCGAAGCATCAAAAGACATTGAGTCTTGTAGTGTGCACTTGGCCTTAGAAGTCAACAAACAAACGGCTTGTTTATAGTCATCTCTGAACGTGAACTTGGATGGAAAAAGTATTTAAACAAACAATGAACAACAGAATGAACAACAAAGTAAAAGTTCAGAGTTTGCCTGAACAAATGCATTTAAGGGTAAATTCACAGACTTTTAAACAGCTTTGTATTGTTACAATGTCGGTAATATTTGTACATGAACAATGTGTACTCTTTCACTGAGTCACCTGCACCCAGATATCAGTTTATTTGTTATATAACATTTGTACATTTGTTATTTGGAAAACAAAAATGCAGAAGTTCAATCTGTAGTTTTAACAAAAGCCACGGAGCTGTCAAAAGTCTACTGGATGATGCAAAATGCATTCTGCTGGTGAAATTCCTGCCCACAGACAGTCAGATCAACAGAGGGGTGGCGCTAAAATCAAAAGTGCAGTATGGGTGTTGAAGTTTGGGCAAAAGGAAACTCCACAACCTTTTTTCTTTCTTTTTTCTCTAGTCATGTAGTGCCGATTTTAAATGTTTTCGCATTTATTGCATAGACAGCCAAGTTTGATTAAAACCAGCATAAGCACAACAATTAACTAACATGAAAATATGTAAGGATTATTAATATTTAGATCACATGTATGATCTTATAAATGGCAGCCTCAGTTCTGCCACCTTTATGAACTGTGAATTTGCGGTTACAGCAAACCATTTAAAACAGTTTTGTGCATATAGAGCCTTGTAGAATTATGGAATTAAGGAAATTACTATACTGTAAAAAAATCATTTAAAATAAAACCCTTATATTTCACATTCAAGGATTCACATTCAACAAGGCAGATCATTAGCTTTAATGGGCTAGCCTTAAAGGCCTCGAAACACACCAAAACTCACAACTGCAATCAACTCACTTCCCACAATACAACACAGCAGGAAGCACTACATACACAAGCATGATGTCCATTTCCTAAACCTGAACTACAGCTTTACAGCAGGTCTCCTGCTAGGTTTATCGAACTCTCCCAAGGACAGAAGAAAAACATGCACCATGTAGTTGAGATTCTCACACAAACTTTAACATTGGACATAATGCGAGACGTGGACCTCTGACAGGAAATAGGACCACCCTGCATTCTCACCAGGAACCTCGGGTCAGTTTCCTCTTTCTGCAGTGCTTTCAAAAACAAAAGAATACCAGATCCCAAAAGCTGAGCTCTGAAATCTGCATACACATAATTTTTTTAATAATGAATCACTGAATGACTCCATAATGAATGAACATGAATATACACCATTGGTTACTCCATTGTATGTCATATGAACGTTTTTCGGCACCAATATTCAATGCGGATATTTTGTTGCTCCCTAGACGTGCCACCAACAAAAGCACAGGCCTAAGCAACGATATGCTTAGTTCCACTGGCAGAGAACATTCATCAAAACTCTTCTGCTTTCAGACTTTATTCAGCACCGAAGTTACTTGCAAGTTTCTCAAGCGAGTGTTTTGTTTCAGTTCCTGAGAGACCCTCTGTGCTCTGAGAGAGCTAATCTTCCCATACCACGCCTTTTCTTCCAGAGAGGAAAGCAGCTCTGCCAGAAGGAGAGGTCTCGGAGTGTTTAGCGGGCTGAATCCCAAAACCCGTCATCGGCAGAAAGAAAAAGAGTTACGGGGCCATGGGTTATTTTAAGACTTGGGAATTTCTCAAATACACTCTGAGAAATGCAATGCGTCCCAACTTTTTAACCAAACAGAGAATGAATGTCAAGGCCATTTATGTAGCACAATTTGGATTACTACGGCAATTCGACCACTTAAAACCTTATTTTAAAAGTCCAGCTAGTTACTTCATCAGTCTGCAAGAGGAAATCATTTGGCTTTAGACGTAAACATATCCTCTGTCATATTCTGAATGCTTTTAAAATTAAAATAACTTGACGGGGTATACTTTTTGGGACTGTCTTCTCTTCAGGGAGTAGTTTTACTCCGGAATCCTCCTACAAGGAATGTCAAAGATGCACTCTGGGTGTGCAGGCCAAAATTACAAATCAAAAGCAATTTAGCACAAGACGCACGAGTGTCAGACATTTGCAAATTCTATAATCATCTACTCTCACTCTCATGTCATCTCCCTGATGTTTCCCAGTAGGTATTTCCATCCGGAACAACACACTTTTACCCTGGTGGGAAAGGCATGTGTAACTGGAGTCTGGGCTGATGGTCCAGGCCTCGTCTGGACATCCACCCTGTCGCTTCTTCAGCTTGAGCCGTTCTCGACAACAAAGAGCCAGTCCAGCATTCCGCCTGCAAATTAAGATGCTCCCAAACAACAGGCTCTGCATTCCTCGTCAAGAATGTGTTTCTCTAAAAATAATATACCCAAATAAACTTAATTATAGTAGCCTGGTGGCAGAGTTTTAATGCCTCTGGAGCTCCAAGCACTTCTTTCTTGGTTCCGCAACATCCAGTGGCAGAACTTTTGTTTTGGCAACCATATGTTTTAAGAAGCATTTTCATTTGCAAGCTGCTGTTACAGATGTCACCTTTCATGTGGGCTGATCAGCTCTGTATAACTTTATGAGGACCTTTTATTGGCTTAATTAATTCACAGCCTTCGTTTAGACAACTTGTCGCCATGGCACAGCGCGGCCTCTCCTTTGCGGTTTTACGTTTAATTGTTTAATGGCTTGCTTACCACTATAGTATTCTATTGTTAAAAAACATGACACCACTCTACAAACCAAAGTTTTTTAAGAGAAATGGAAATGCTTAGACACTGCTAAATTATGTCTCATGCAACTAGGGTTGGGCAATATACCGGTAAACATGACCAACTGTAGAAATTTGGACTATCATCTCTACCGTGGTTACGCTCACCTGAAGTTGCTGTGCTACGCAGTCACGAAAGATTATCATTTGCATGCATTTTTAAAGGGGGGCCTAATGCTATTTTATGCGTTCTGACTTATTTACACTGTTAAAGAGTTGGATTCTCTTTCTAAACATGGCCAACATTTCAAAAAACGTGTTGGGTGTATGACGAAGTACTTCTGTGCCAAATACACTCCTTCAGGATTCGAATAAGTTTCAAAAAGTTTTTTGAGTATGGCCCTGTATGACTTCATAAAGGACGGAAATGCTTGTATGGGCACTTCTCACGAATGAGCGCGTGCGCACATCAACCAGAGCGAGAGCAAGAGCACCCCATTAACGAGCTTCGTTAGGAAGCCGTCTGCAGCGCTGTCATTTTATTTTTAGTCCACGAAATCAACAATGTCACTAAAGAAGTGTGTTTTTGGTTATGAGTAAAAGAAAACCTTGTTCAGCTTTCCAAATACCCAGTGTTAAGGAAACAGCAGATGCAGTATGTTTTTCCAGAGCAACACCAGAGTTCTGCAAGTGTGTTTGTTTGTTCCCTGTCACGAGTCGAAACTGCAGGCGGTGAGTGAAACTGCATCAAATGTCTGTGTTTTGTTGGCAATCGGCGCATAAATGCATATAATGTAAACAACACGAACGTATACTGAATCAAACATTATCCAGAGATAATGCCATGATGCATTTTGTGTGTGTGTGCTTGTGACTCTTTAGCTCCGCCCACTGCACGCCTGCACGAGTTCAGCTGTTTTCGGTACAGCGCATCTATCTTTTATAAATATGATAAAACTTAAGACTCTTCGGAGATATGAAGGATGCAATGCTATAGGTACTCAAGATTAACACGAGACTGGCAAAAACTGTGTGTGTTATGTACCCCTTAAGTGATTTTAAACCATTGATGCGCAGTAAGCAGCGACAAACAACTCATTTTGCTATATGTGCATGCTGTCTGCAAGACTATTTCTCAGCACTGTCTGAGAGACAGGCAACATGATGCCGCTGCTCATAAAGCATCTGAGAACTGAACTGAGTGTTTTTTGTTGACTGATTGGGCTTAAACAGTTAAATACACATACTTACGTGTCAGTGACCATGCGCTTTGCAAGTAAACAGTAATTTACGTCTTAAGTGAACGTAACAGTTGAGAAAGAAAACACACAAGTATATTGGATCTGTGCTGTCGGTCTTAAAATGACAGCAGCCCAATATAATATAATGTTAATCAAACAACAAAAAGAGAAAATCTCTCACTGCTCGTGACTGAATCACTTTTGTAACTTTAATAAGAATAAATGTATATTACATTTACACAGTGAAGACTATGCAGTGTTTTTTATACATTTGATTACTTTCAAAAATGTATGTAGTATTTCTTATGTATAGTGCTTTTCAGGTAAGTCTATTTCATTTGTGTCTTTGTTCTATTGTAGTTTGTTTTCCTATATGCTTGTAACTAGTTTCCTTGTTCTTTCTTCATCACTGTTTACTTGTCTTCAATAAGTTTTTGGTCACAAGAATTTAGAAATTTCAATGAAAATAAATATATCATGAGTGTTATCGTGAAATAAAATTACTCATATTGTGATATAAGATTTTGGTCATATCACCCACCCCTACATGCAACCTCAGCAGGTATTGTACTTCCTTCCAAAGGATATACTCTATCATTGCCATCACCAGGGTACTCACCAAAATCAAGACAAAAAGCATCTGAATTAGATTTAAAAAATGTTTTAAAAAAAATAACAACATTAGGAAATCTACTAAAAACAATACAATAAATTCATTTAACAACATACAAAGACAATGGCGGTCTATAAATTCTAAGATACTTATGGCCAAGCTAATCCTGATACCATAACAGCATAAGCGTGTGTGCTATGTATATGCTGGGATCCACAAGTGTCAATCTAAAAATTGCATTCTCAGTTTAAAAGACTGTATCAAAACTTTGGGAGGAATTTCAGTTATGTTGTTCATTTATGTCCAGGCAGCTGAGCGAATAAAACAGCACAGGACAGGCGTCTCCTCCTATCATTATATACAGCATCTTATAGAAATAGGTTGACTATAAGTAGCTCTGCTGAAGAACTTCCATTCTGACACATTTAGATACAGCCATCCCTGCTATCACTTTCACAGCGTGACAATGATAGACAGGGAAGATTGCACAGAGAGAAATAGCGGAGTTTTAAGTTTAAGAGAAAGTCATATTTCTCATATTTCTAAATAGGCTTATTAACTAGTTTAGAGGTGGGACTGCACAGTTCATGATTTTTCATGGCCGATTCTTGACCGATTCCAATAGCTGATATTTTTTTTCTTCTTTAAGCTAATTTATTTGATGTTATTTGCTCTATTTACAGGCCAAACCATTTGAAATTAGAGGCAACCACTGCATTTTAAGCACAATCTGGACTGCATAATTTTAAGATTTAGAGCAAAAACAGAATGGTTTGACTTTAGCTTTGTAAAATTATATGACATGAAACATATCTGCAGGCTGCAAGTAGCAAAAACAGCAGACGGGCTGAATGAAAATGCAAATTCACTCTGCCAGTAGGTGTCGCTTATAGAACAGCAGTGAATGATATAGCTTTTCCTTGGTTAACGCTATAAACAAAGCAGCGCTGCGCTTAAACACTACTTTAATAGACATTATATGGAGGTAAGAGGGAAAAAAAAGGGCATCAAAATGTTCTGGCAGTCAGTTCCCTTCAGAGACACATTCATTTAAACCTTAAACCTAAATTCAATATTTATATTTTCTTCCAATATTTTGAACAATTTCGAACAGTGAGCTTGCTGTGCCTGGTACAGTATTTTCTCTGCTGGCGCAACCTCGCTGTCCTCTCCTCTTTGTGTCCGTATTCAGTGTGTCCCGTCTCTGGCCTGTGTTAAATGTCATGTTTACAGACTTTGTAATATTTCCACACAAATTACATTTTGGGAAATTATTGCCATGCAGTTTGTGTGCAAGTCTAGTACAAAGATCGACCAAAAAAAAAAACGGTTGTTGATAAATGCAGTAGCTATTAAAATGATCAGAAACATCTGACATTGCTCCAACATGACGTATAGCAAATTCGAGTCATGGTAAAACAATGCTTGTTGAATAATTTCTGTGATATTAGTTTAGGGTAAAGTGTGGTGAATTTGATTTTTTTGGCACAAGACGATCTTCAGACAGCCATGCATTAAAATTCCTCCGTAAACGGCCCTGACGAGTTTGGTACATCCTGCTAAGCTAGCATTCCAGACATGATCGGCATAACCTGTGTGTGACCGAGTGCACCTGGCATGCTTAAAAATCAGAGTCTGGGTCTAACAGTTTTTAAAAGGAAAATCCTTCCTCGGGAAGACATGCGTACCCACTGAAATATTGTGTGGTTGATATCACTGATGTCACACTGATTTCATGCTTTCACACATCTGTTAATTCCTGGACTGTTCTGAAAACAAAATTCACAACTCTTCAGGGTTGAAATTAAATCTAAGATGTATATGTATTGTGTTAATAATTTTCTGAAATGGATCTGATACTAGTGACAGAACAAACGGTCCAAAAATATGCCATAAACAACAGGACGTGCAGCCTTGACCAAAAGCTACACCGCTGACTCATGAGTGAGCAGTGAGACAACAGGAATCAGATGATACTCTCACTCACAGCTCAACCCCCTGAATCTGTAAATGCAATGGAAAAATCATTTTACTTTTATGTACATTTAGCAAATGTTTGGTGTTTTCTGTTTACTGGAAACAAATCAACATCAAATGAAATATGGTGTCTACCTACTAAAGTTAATTAATTCTAAATTAAGGTAGGAATCCAATTTGATGTGTATTACTCTAAACCAGATGTTGTCATCCTTGGGGTCGTGAGCGTACAGGAGACTTCCATGACCATTTTCTTTAAAATATCTCACTGATCCTAACTTTAAAATGTTAAAGGGGTGGTTGATTTTTTTACTTTAGTCAATGTGTAATGTTGCTGTTTGAGCATAAACAACATCTGCAAAGTTACGACGCTCAAAGTTCAAAGCAAAGGGAGATATTTTCTTTTAAAGAAATCAATTTTTAAGGACTACAACAAACGGCTGGTAGGGACTACAACAAGCTTATTCACTGATGTCACTAACCCTAAAATTTCCATAAACCCTGCCCCCGGGAACACGCAACAAAGGGGGTGAGGCCATGTTGAGAAGAGGAAGAGTTGTTGAAGTAGAGCACATTTGGGATACTGCTAAAGCTGTCGCATCCGTCTTTATTGCAATACAGTATGTAACACAAATGCAATAGCACGTCATAAAAGCAAAATGAAAACATATCTTACAACAGTAAGCAAAAACACACAGTTGTGTATATCCCTTTAAATGCTAATGAGCTGGTGCTCTCCGCCTGTTCTTTCACGAAGAGGGCGGAGCTTCAATCGCTCATACAACAACAACAGAACATGTCAGAAACTAACGGTATTCAGTTCGAACCGGACTCGGATAATAATGCCTACAGTGCCAGAGAATATACACTCACCTAAAGGATTATTAGGAACACCTGTTCAATTTCTCATTAATGCAATTATCTAATCAACCAATCACATGGCAGTTGCTTCAATGCATTTAGGGGTGTGGTCCTGATCAAGACAATCTCCTGAACTCCAAACTGAATGTCAGAATGGGAAAGAAAGGTGATTTAAGCAATTTTGAGCGTGGCATGGTTGTTGGTGCCAGACGGGCCGGTCTGAGTATTTCACAATCTGCTCAGTTACTGGGATTTTCACGCACAACCATTTCTAGAGTTTACAAAGAATGGTGTGAAAAGGGAAAAACATCCAGTATGCGGCAGTCCTGTGGGCGAAAATGCCTTGTTGATGCTAGAGGTCAGAGGAGAATGGGCCGACTGATTCAAGCTGATAGAAGAGCAACTTTGACTGAAATAACCACTCGTTACAACCGAGGTATGCAGCAAAGCATTTGTGAAGCCACAACACGCACAACCTTGAGGCGGATGGGCTACAACAGCAGCAGACCCCACCGGGTACCACTCATCTCCACTACAAATAGGAAAAAGAGGCTACAATTTGCACGAGCTCACCAAAATTGGACAGTTGAAGACTGGAAAAATGTTGCCTGGTCTGATGAGTCTCGATTTCTGTTGAGACATTCAGATGGTAGAGTCAGAATTTGGCGTAAACAGAATGAGAACATGGATCCATCATGCCTTGTTACCACTGTGCAGGCTGGTGGTGGTGGTGTAATAGTGTGGGGGATGTTTTCTTGGCACACTTTAGGCCCCTTAGTGCCAATTGGGCATCGTTTAAATGCCACGGTCTACCTGAGCACTGTTTCTGACCATGTCCATCCCTTTATGACCACCATGTACCCATCCTCTGATGGCTACTTCCAGCAGGATAATGCACCATGTCACAAAGCTCGAATCATTTCAAATTGGTTTATTGAACATGACAATGAGTTCACTGTACTAAAATGGCACCCACAGTCACCAGATCTCAACCCAATAGAGCATCTTGGGGATGTGGTGGAACGGGAGCTTCGTGCCCTGGATGTGCATCCCACAAATCTCCATCAACTGCAAGATGCTATCCTATCAATATGGGCCAACATTTCTAAAGAATGCTTTCAGCACCTTGTTGAATCAATGCCACGTAGAATTAAGGCAGTTCTGAAGCGAAAGGGGGTCAAACACAGTATTAGTATGGTGTTCCTAATAATCCTTTAGGTGAGTGTATGCTGCATGGAGATGCAAGGTATAGTTTAGTTTAATTCCAGTTTTAACTTATGTTGTCATCTTGCTTTCATCCACTATTAGAACAAGCATGTTGTAGCAGACCCTGTCCAAATGATGGCAAAAACTTTACTGATGAGTTTTATGAAGTTTATTGTTCATCACACAAAAGATGAAGCGTCTGTTTTCACTCCAGAAAATCACTGTTAGAGCTGAATACACAGTATAAGAAGTGCGCATTAAAGTCTTACCCATAAACACTCTCTCCCCCTTGCATTTTCATCAGCATAAACAGCGAATTACACGAAACACTTGTAAAATCACGAATAGTTGGTACTGATCAATCCTTGAGCTTTAACTTTTTAGCAAAACTGCCTTGAATTGTCCCTCGTTTAGGCAATTGCTTACAAGACATTGTTGCCGCTATAGCTGCTCGAGCGCGGAGAAAATGGCGGACAGTGTACAACTGGCTGAGGGCAGAAACTATGCTAATACGGAACAGTCTCTCGGCGCCGTGGGTGGAAACTTGCAAAATTAAGGGGCGGTAATATTATAATAGATCCCCTTCATACGTCAGAAGGGGAGAAAAATCTGAGCGGCTCATTTTTTCACATGCTTGTAGAAAAAGGCTTACCAAAACAAAGTTACTGGGTTGTCCTTTTTCACGTTTTCTGGGTTGGTAGATGCACCGGGGACCCGATTATAGCACTTAAACACGGAAAATTTCAGTCAGATTTTCATGATATGTCCCTTTTAACATCCTATGAAAAATTATCTGTAGGGTATTTTGAGCTAAAACGTCACATACACACTTTGGGGAAATCAGAGATGTATTTTACATCTTGTAAAAATGGGCATTATAGGACCCCTTTAAAACATCCTACTGACCCCAAACTTCTGTATGGTAGTGAACGTAAAATAAAAAGTTTCTCTTGCACCTAAAATATTACATGAAATGAAAGCAACATTTCTGTTTATACACAGAAGTGTCACTAACAGAGCTCAAAAACTATTGATACTGTCTGCTTGCACTTATTACGCACTAGTTTGCATTAAGACTACACAGATTCAAATTGAATACATAAGTAGAGTGGAGATGAGATTTCAACTAGGGATGCACAATATTATCGGCATGACATCAGAATTGGCCGATAAAGGTTTAAAATATAAAAATCGCATTATCATGCCGATATGCCTTGTCGATTTGATAATGTGTTGATATGAGCCTGCAATAATTCACATGTGCAAAGAGTGCTAGCGATAAGATCACGTCAGCAGTGTGTTCATTCTTAAAGTGAACTTTTGCCTGTACGGTGATTAGATTCACTGTTTTGGACTGCTACTTTGAACTTGTGAATGTGAGTACAGAAGAATGTGTCCAGTGTGCAATACCCCTCAAAATTCACTCTCCACTCTTTAGAGCCTGCAGCAGCAACCTCCTCCAGGTCCTAGTGCCTGGTCTGCCCTGTAGGAAGTTATATTTATTTAGGGGAGCGCTGTTGTTACACTAATAAAATAAGTATAATACACAAATAACAAAGTTACTTGTTTCTGAATAAATAAAGCAGTAATTGATGTCATAAATCACAAGCATGACAACAGATAAATTAATTATATATATAAAGTTTTTTAATCTGTAATATAATTGTATCAAATGGATGATGAAAATAACTTTAATCCAAGGAGATGTAAAATAATTGTAATTTTTATCTGAAGCTAAAGACCGCATCAACTGAATTCACGCCACCCGCACTTCATGCGTTGAGAACTCCACTGCTGTAGATGCAAATGGTAAATCCAAAGGTAAAATATTTAGGTTACAACAATCTCTCTGAAAGGGGGAGGGGGGGTTGGGGGGTAAAAGAAATACAGCAGTGACCGACTTTATTATTGTTATTTTCAGAGCTTTTAATGTAACAACGCACTGTAACATGGGCAACTGAAGCACAAAGAATTCTATGGTGTTCTCATTATAATGTTTTATGCAAGCGGCAACCTCCCCCAGTTTCTCTTGAAGCCAATACGGAAGTAACTGCAATTCATCGACTGGCCGCTAGACACAGGCTCCAAAAGGGAGCAGAATCTCATTGAGCCCCATGTTAAAATGCCCAACTTTACAGCAGAAAAAACATGTTTACAGCCAGGTACAAATTGTGGTTTTGGTCTATACTGCTAATTTTGCCCTTCATGACAACTGTGAGGGGGGTGAATTTGTTTATAACTCATCCGTTTACATTATATAAAGCCTTAAAGTTCTGCATAATTAAGGGAGTGGCCACTTTAAGTGACAGGTGGATTGCCGTTTGTCTGCTGTCTGTTAGTCATCGCGTCACCTCAGCTCCAGCCACATCCTGCCTCTTTGCCCATTTTCTGTTATCCGGGAGTGCAGATCTTGCACGTCACTCTTTTTAATTTACTTTTAATCAAGTGATTCCATACATCCCTGTGCGTTTTCGAAGCTTTGTCGAGAAATAATTTTAAGTAAAACAGGCCTACTGTTGAAAAAAATATGGTGAGAAAAATAACACTGCTAGATTATTAATAATATCATAAAACATTTTTTGAAAAAGAAACATGATTATCAAAAAAGCTTATGCTGAAAGGGATAGCTCACCTAAAAATGAAAATTCTGTCATTAATTACTCATGTCGTTCCAAACCCGTAAGGACCTTCGTTCATCTTCGCAACACAAATTAAGATATTTCTGATGAAATCCGAGAGATCTCTGACCCCTCCAAAGACATCAATATAATTACCACTTTCCAGGCACAGAAAAGTAGTAAAAACATTGTTAAAATAGTCCATGTGACTCCAGTCTCCTACGCAGTTTATGTTGTAAATACAATGCAGAGCTTCCTAGTACTGCGTCAGAACGCTGACTCACTATTGGCTAACTCCTGTGTCAGCATCACACACATGCATCGTGGTGCCCACATGAACAGCATCGGCCAATGGTGAGCCAGTGCTCTGACGTAGAACTAGGAAGTGCTGCACTGCGGTAACAACGTAAACTAAAGCGTAGGAGAATGACACAGAAGAGAGGAAATTGTTTAAGTTATTTTTGTTTTTTAGCGCACAAAAAGTATTCTCGTCCCTTCATAAAATTAAGGTTTAACCACTGGAGTCACATGGATTATTTTAACCATGTCTTTACTACCTTTCTGGACCTTGAAAGTGGTAATTAAATTGCTGTCTATGGAGAGGTCAGAGATCTTAATTTGTGTTCCGAAGATGGGCGGAGGTCTTACGGGTTTGGAACGACATGAGGGCGAGTAATGAATGACAGAATTTTCATTTTAGTGTGAACTAACCCTTGAAGAGTGAATGAACACTGAAGCGCTTTGCTAGCAGGTAAATAAACAAACATACAAACAATATGAGATTAATCAGATATATACAACATACAAGTAATATTACAACTTGAATCTGCACAAAAGGACGCAAATGCGCACATGAACTTGACTGTGTATGTCTGAATGTATAACTCCCAATGTGGATGCGCTCTTCCCACAACAACAAAACACAGGAAATGCACAATGAATTTACAGCATTCTATTACAATACTGTTCTCATTATAATGTTATGTATATGGCAGATTGGTGCTGCACATTTTGCACTTAACTGTATTTCCATGATCAAAGTGATTCCAGGCATCACTGCATGCTTTCAAATCCATAGTTTTACTTTTTTGCCAGTCTGGACAGCATGCTGTCCTAACGCTAACCAATCAGACCTCAGGTAATGCCCAAAATGCCGCAATAACCAATCAGAAAAAAAATCACAAGTTAACACTTACACATATTCAGATGGAGTAAAGGTTATGCATATTTGGCGTGCTGAGGGGAGGGCTCGGAAATTGGCCTGAACCCAGAGAACCCCCAGGCTGGGATAGAAATAGTTAGGAGTGTGGAGATGGGTTCTGGAGGGATGCTGGAAAACTGTCATGTGACAGAGGCAAGTCTGCTGTATATATACCTCCTATCGTGTGAATTGAGTTGATTAACTGAACGTGCTCCTCCCAAACTTTGTTAATAAAACATAATGAATTTTCTTTTTGAAAGTCACAACTATCATCGTTTTCATGATCGATCGTCGCTGTCATGTCCGAGTACTCTAGCTCGAGCCCTATGCCTTTACAAGAATGTGTTTGTAATTGCTCATCATAGAGCCCATGACAATAAATGGAGTACACAGTATCTACACAAACTGTTGTCAATTCAGTAAAGAAAACACACTCCGCATGAAACAAAAGCCATGTTCACCAACCCCTTTTTAACAAAAAACTTGCCCTCCCTTAACCGACATAATGAAAACACCAAGGGAAGCAAAATAGCACTGAGGGGTTTGCACTCATGTGAATAACCTTTTGGCGCTGGCAACACGGCTTCCACTTTCCAGAATAATTGAATTTGGTGTGCTTTGTGACCACGTATAAAGGCTTCCCTTTGCCAAGCGGCAGGCCTGGCTGTGGCCATTGCATAACAGAGCCTGCAAAGAATAAAGGGAGAGCCGCTGGGGCCTGGGCATGGAGGGAGGGAAGACACGTGGGAACTGCTGCCTCCATTGGGCAGCTTTGTCTAGGGCCGATCACGGGCAGAGTCCCTCAGGCATTAGTGTAAGCATGCCTGACATTGCACTCATTCCACAGTCACAAGAGCCTCCCCACAGAAACTACGCTGGAGCAAGTGGACGAAGGAGAGCGGACTCTTAGGGAGTCACCTTAGGAAACCATGCAGCTGACAGTCTTTACGGCAAACGGACGCAGGCGATATTTGCTGTTTACCCGACTATTGTCTTGCCGAGGTGAAGCGCCCTTCCTGCCGCAAAGCCCCTCTTGTAAACTAAAGCACTGAAGACAATACTGAAAATAATTGTATAAAAAGACCACTTTTAAAAATTTCAGAGATGAATTCTAAAATGCAGACATCCACATGTTTTGCACATCTAGCACTGTGAGGTTTGCTGCTCAAATTGCAGTCATGTGACAATTTCAAGCCATGACAGAAAAGCCAAAAATAATTTTTAAACCTTTTTTTCGATGGAAGTCACACCCAGCTAAGAATGATAAAAAATGTAGAGATACATCCTAAAGGACGCTTACCAGCAAACACCACTACATAAAGAGGCAAAAGGTGGGTTTGGGTATTCAGCATTCTGTGCTTTTAGGATTTCAGTGAAGGTTTTCAATTAAAAGAGAACTAAATGGTACCATGCAGTTAAAGAGTGAGGGGCAGGTGCTGGAAGATGGCCCTGTTTCACAGAGGAGCTCCAGTGGTTTCCCAGGTGACTGTGCAATGAATTCACACACTGATTCCAATTTTCACTACAAGCCGTCACTGGGCCTGAAAACCCGAAAACTCATGTTCATTGGGGCATACAACAAGGCATCATGATCAACTTCATTCCCTCAGAATATTTTTCTTTTGAAGAATATACATTTCATTAACAATTATTATGCATCAACTCAATTATTATATTAATTATGTTTTTGTTTTTTTTTGTTTTTTAGGTAGGGTGAACCAGTGATTAGCGCTCTGAAGCAGTGCCTCAGATAAACTAAAAAAATGGTAAAGAACTACAGTAAACATCCATAAATGCAAGCACAAAGTAAAATCAAAGACAATAAAGCTGGAACTTTAAAAAATAAAGTTATAGATCAGAATTATAGATCAGACTTTCAGATTTCAGATTTCATATTATATTATAACGCTCTATTAGCCTCATTTGTTCTTAAAAGTTCCAAGAAATGACTATACTTCATTAAAGGGATAATTCAACCAAAAAAGAAAATTCTTAAGAGAATTTTGAATAAAGCCTAGTTGATGATGCGACCCATGAACAGCCATGGCGGAGGCTGCGGAGGAGTTTTTTTGCTAAACATGGAGCTACCTCTACAATCTGGAACCTGTACAAAAATATATATTTTCACTCACTGAGCACTTGGACTGAGCGCTTGAGAGATTTGCGCTGTCAAGAGCGCTATTTCAGTTCAACTCAATGAATGCCCAGTGTATTTGACGCACAGTAAACACTAGTGTGAGGCGCGCGACTGAGAGCGCTCCGTGTTTCACACACACTCAAAGAGAGAGCGAGAGAAATTGTCTTATACCACGCAGAATTGACGTGCTACATGTAAACCATATTCTTTGTTGTATTTTCCTGTAAAATAACAGTGTTCATTTGGAATTATTCAGCCTTTATGAACAAGAAACAACTAATGCTCAAACGGCAATCTCATTGGCTGGTGCTCACCTATTACTGTCCCTGTTACGATTTCAGCAAATCAGTTTGAGTGAACACAGACAACGTGATTAATATTCATGAACCCAGAAGCTCATCAATCCTTAGTGCGGTTTATACTGTTATTAGTTATAGAATTCGTAATATTGTTATCTTATCAGTATTATTGTTAGTTTTTTTTTTTTTTTTAAAGAAACACTTAAATGACCAACAATGTCTTAAGCTTCACCACCAGTCCTAAATTCAGTTAAAATGACAAATATGCATTCATACTTTTTCATTTGCACACGATTACCAAGTTTTAGTTCAAATTACTTATATTCTATCATTACATTATTATTTGCAATATAATTATATATATATATATATATATATATATATATATATATATATATATATATATATATATATATATATATATATATATATATATATATATATATATATATATATATATATATATATATATATATTGTAATCTGAAGACATGGTTGCATGGGGTTTTACTTTTGCTGTTTGCACCATGAGAATATGAATAAATACAGAATCTGTGTTTACATTTCAAACTTGTCATTGATTTGAATTACTATTGTTTGTATTGTGTGATGTTTTTCATCACAGTTTCACAATTTAAACATTACTTGCACTTTTAAAGAAGAAAAGTATATCTGCAATTTTTCCATTTCTGAAAAGGCTGGTGTTTGGATATTTACTGTTTTTTTTTTTGTTTTTTTTTCTTATATGTAATTTGTTTATTATAGGAGCCTATTTGATGATGGGTATGTTTTACTTTAGATCATTGTTTGTTTTTCTGAGGCTCTCAAGAATGCATGCAGCTCTCACTTGTAGCCAAAAACATGGCATTGATATCGTTATCGCAATAAATACCAGAAAATATTGTGATACATTTTAAAGTCCATATCGCCCATCCCTAGTCCACAATGGCCAAGACTGTAATCAGATTGTAATGTAATGTAAATTAAAATAAAATTCAGTTACAAACCTACTAATTTATTTTCGGTACAGACAGGACAAATATGATATAATCAGAAGCTATACATTAGTAACTCTGATGCTTGATTCACAAGTTCCATTTTGGATATTCTTCTTGTATTATTTTCAGCCATTTTGCCATTCATACTGACTCAATGACAGAAAACACTGAGAAGAAGAGAGAGAGGAAAAGGGAGAGAATGTCATGAGACCAACTTTAACTCATGTCGCCCACATGAGCGCCCCAGTTCAATGTGTTGTCCTCACATGTCAACCTCAACATCTGCTGGATAACTCCTTACCGCTCTCCTGACATGAAAATATGAGATTTCTCAGTCTCTAATCAGCTTCATATTACAAAAGCATCATGTCACATGACTTTGTCGAGGGGAGCCTTCAAGCAGATCAGGTTTTCCTTATCTTGATTCATTTCAAGCTAATCCATTCCTTCTCTTAAAAAGAGAAAAAAGGACATTAAAGATGCTTCTAAATGAAAATGAAATATACACAACGCAACACTAAAGCAATGAATGCAAAAGTGAAAGACTTTCAATTTGTGTGGGATGTTGCAGTGTCCATGGCGGTGTGATGTTAATGACAATAACAAAAGTAGATTCACTCATTTTAGAGGCTAAAATCATGGTTGCTTTTTGAAATTTTGACTCAAAATACAGCAAAACGTATTTATTGTTATTATTAAATTACGTAAACAAAACATAAGTGGTGAAAATGTAATCCAAATTATCTGTTTTTAGCTCAATGTCCATCCAATGAGTCATACAATGACAGAGCTGCCTTTGAGGTGGTGGTCTGCTTGCTCATTGTTTTGACACGAGTGACCCAACAAATTAAGATGAAACCATGTTAACTACCCTCAAGGCAGCAAATCCCCTCTATTTAATTTACACAAGGCGTCTAGTGAACTTGTGTTTAAATGAGTCAGGCTGAAAGGCTGGTTTCTCTGCTGGTGAAAATACAGACCTCACAAAGCACATCCACACTGCTTTCCCAGCGGCCCAACTAGCATTCCATACATATTTGCACATGGAACTCTTGGAACTACAGTTCAATTCTCTCTTTCATTTGCACACTGTTTACATTATGTGACCATTTAAAAAAAATAAAGGGGGAAAATAAATGCTTTTAATAACTAAATTAAAATGGTAATAAAATACAGTATGTGATTTGCACGCTGAAGCAGTACCTCAGACAAAAATGGTAAAGAACTACAGTAAAAGTCAATAAATGCAAGCATGAAGTAAAATCAAGGACAATAAACATTTTTATACATAGTGAATTATATTCTACTCTAATGCTCTATGGCTGTGTTTGTCCTTAACATTTCCAATAAATGACTGTACTTCATTAAAGGGATAGCTCACCCAAAAAAAGAAATTCGGAAGATAATTTATAAGATTGTCAGTAACCAAACAGTTAATGACACTGACTTCCATAGTATGTGATTTGCATTTCTACGATTTCTTAGGAATACTGAAGTAAAGGTGTAAACTGTTTTCTACTGATATTCTAAATTCAGAAATGTTCAAACTTACTGCAAAGAGACCACGGCACATTCTATAATGATTTTTCAAAGATTAAAAATGAAAAAGACAAAAGAGAGAGCATTCTTTCCTGGCCCTATAGTTCCATGTTACATGCTATCTAGATTTAGCCAAGATGACTAATGAGGGAAACTATGCAGGTGACAAGGGGCAAACGTCGATGTGTATCTTTTATACTAATCTTTTAGACAATCAAGAATAGCTAAATTGTCAACACTGATAATGGTGGATCTAAGTATAATCAAATCTATATATCACACTTAAGGCAACTTGAGTCAATATCACATACTTTTTGTAATTAACACTGATTAAATAGTCTTTTATATTATTTATTTATTTATTATTTTGTGACAAGGAAAGATTTTAGGATGCTTATTAAAATGTTATAATTAGTGATCATTTTATAACCTTATATACAGTTAATATGCTATATGCTTTTTACATTATATTATATATTTATATATATTTCTTATATTTTAACAGCAAATAAATTAATCATGCTATACACACATAGAAATATACATCATGGATATACTATCATTGATAGTTTTACACATATCTTCTTTAATCCTAATTTTGCAATAATCTTTGAGTTCTACTGTTAGTTAAAGCAACACATAACTGGCATGCACTGTCCAGTATTACACTTGGGACTTGTTTAATAGCATCAAACATTAAATGTCAGGACAACGTATATTTCCTGATGCGGTTTCATACAAATTCAACCAAATAGTAATAAGACCAGAGAGTTCATACAAACACCATAATACAAGATAGCCATTTTCCTGGATTTCCCCCCCAGGTGAATAGTCACTGATAGACAACCCAGAAACTTAACATATTATTTGCACATAATGTGACAGTAAATTGGCATGACAAGCACAAAGAAACAACCAGCCATGTTACACTGTGTCAGCGCTGGACTGTGGAATGAAAACACTTCCATTCCTAACTGTGCAACTTCCCTCGCTTCTTAATCATCACTTCAATCTGAGCCCCCGCCCTCTACAACCAAACAATCATCAAACTTCAGCCAATAAAGCATGCAGCACCTCTCACGGTCACTTTTACCTGTCTCTGGGGTCGATCCATGAAGTTTGTCGAGTGTTGTGGTCAATGTAAAAGACTCTGCCATCAAAATCCCTGGCTTCCTCCCAGCCCGGGGGCAGCGGCAGCTCCGAGCTCTCTCTCCGCTTACAGCTGCTCACCCACGGCATAGCGCTGCTGGGACGGTAGGGGGGTCTGACCCCCTGCCTTTACTCCAACAACAAATATATCACAACTTTCTACTGCATTACAAATGTTTAACTCCCATCAACTCTCGGAAACTGAAAACTTCACGACGAAGAAACAACCGTGGGTCAAATCGACAGGCAGTCCTGCATCCACCTTTTCCAAAAAGTTTTGCGGCGCTCTCATGACTCTGTGTGTCGGTCCTCCATGTTTGACTCTATCTACCATCTTTCATTCCACAGTGTCCATATTCGGGCAGGCATATTTGCATAAGCTCCGCCTCCAAATGCATACGTATATGAAAGTGAGCCAATAGTGGCGCTCGTATGATTTTGGAATTGTTGTTGATGGAAGTGGATGCAGATTTTTTTTATACCGACCCATGTGATGGGTGTGAATTTTGCGATTTGTTATTTTTACGAATTTTTATTAAATAGACCTATAATTTATCAAAGCAATGTTTATCTCGTTGGATTCATTGGACCAATTTTATTTACATTTTATTTAGATACAGTTTGAGCACTAGACTCGTAGTATAAGGGTGTTCTAAGAGAAAAAAATACGTAAAAAAAAAGTAGCCTATTCATAATTTCAAACATATTTCATTTCGTGATAGCGTGGCAAACTTTTGCAACCTATGTTTGAACATTTTCCAGTAATGAGCATATCGTTTACACCTTATCACATAAACTCAAACGCTTCATAGGCACTTGAATTAGTTCCCAATTTTAGTATAACAGCGCCATCTAGAGATGACAGTTTCTTTTCTTCTAGAGTTTCTTTAGCTATTTTTTCTACATGAAGCAACAGTTGTAGATGTGTTGTAGTATCCTATATTTTACAACCTTTTTTTACTCCAGTGAGTATCTATCTATAATAATTTATAATCAACATATTTTATGTCTTTGTAGAAAGCCCTTCTTTTGGTTCAAAAAGTTAAAAAGCCTTTTTATATTTGATGTCTTCTCTTTAGTTGGTTATTGTTTGTCACATGAACACATAACCTTTCCCTATTTCATTTTTTTTCCTTCTCATTCTGAGGCCTATATTCAGTCACATCGTAATCCCCCGTTTGTATCTAACCTCTTGCTATGCTGGCATCATCGATCAAACCTCTGTGTATTTATTAGAAACGCCTTGCTCCCTCTTTATCACACTATTTCCTGTAAGATAAAATACATCTAACTTTTGTTTTCCTACTCCTCCTCATCTGTTTCCATTTATCATCACACTATTTCCATTTGAACACATTGAGCTACTCCATGAAACGAATGCACTTGTATGCTGTTTACTCAGCCTATTGTCAAACCAATTTAAATTTCATTAAAAATATAATTCAATTTAGTGGAACAATATACAAAATATCAGGAAGAGAGAGAGAGAGAGAAAAGACACGAGGCCATTAAAATACATTTATTTCCAGAAGTGGCTTTAGAGCTCCATTTCTCTATTATAATAATTATAATATAGCCTATAATAACCTCAACATCCCTTAACTTCTACAGGCATTTAAAGGAATAGTTCACATAAAAACAGCAATCTTGTCATAATCAATGCACCCTAATATTGTTCCAAACATGTATGACACAAAAGAGTGTTTAGAAGAATGTTGATGCTACTATACTCTTTTTCATAAGTGAATTATGACCATGGATTGTCATGTTCGATCCTAGATCATATGGGTTTGGAATGACATGAATGTGAGTAAATGATGAAAGAATTTGGTTACACTTTATTTTAAGATGTCATTGTTACAGTGTAATTATATATTTAAGTACTGAGTAAAATTAATTGACTACATGTACTTACTATAGGGTTTGGGTTTGGTTGAGGGTTAGTTGCATGTAATTATGCATAATTTACTGCTATTACTATGGTAAATACATGTAACATATGTATCAAGGACACAAAAAATTAGAATTTTTATTTTTCATGCTGAACAATGAAAGTATTTAACTAACTTTAATCTAAATCTTTTTCAGACAAAGTCTGAAATGTGTGTGCTAATTATGTGTTTGTTGAGAGCCAATTATGTGTTTGTGGAGAGCCACTGTGTTGCGTCACAGATTTGTTCTTCAGCCTCCCACTGCCATACGTGGCATTCTGTAAGTGCAATCTCAACACAATTTCACATGCTGCAGAAGCCAGATAAAATGAGACAGCCTCACACTTCAGGTAACACTCGTTTCCTTGAATATTTTTTATGCACAGTAAGAAAGTACTTTGATGTACATGAGTATCATGACAACACTTTATTGCACAAAACTTAACTGCACTTAAGAAGATGGTATTTTTATTAGTAACCACAGATGAAGATGATGATCATTCTTATCAAAACATGAAGACTATAAGGTAAAAAAGAAGCTTAATATTTAACACAAACAGATGTTGCATGTGATATTAGAAGGCCTTTGGAACTCAAAACGACATTTTCTTGCACCACTTTGCACCCAAAAAGGCCACAAAAGGCTATACTGAAAATCAAATGCTAACCTCATAATTAAAATGTTTAATGTTTTTGTGTAGCTCAGCTGGTGAACCATGACACTAACAATGCTAAGGTAGTGGGATGCGATTCCCAGGGAACACACATAATGGCCAAACATTTAGCTTGAATGTAATGGAAGTTGATTTGGAAAAAAGTGTCTGCCAAATATATAAAAGTAAAGAGTCTGCCTATATTGCATCAAACAGGTCAATTTATGACACTGACTGATCTATACAAATGGTCAGCCTGAATCACAGGATGCCCTCATTCTCCAATCATGGATAAATTAATAGAACATAAAGTAACACTTTTTTTTGATGGTTTCCTTTAGACATTCTGTTGACTATAAGTAACGTTGCACCTACATGTCAACTAACTCTCAGTAGAGTATTAGTACACTGTCTGCTTAATGTCTGCTAACACTTTATTGTGATGGTCCCCCATAAGTAACTTTGCAAGTACTTTCTACTAACCCTAACCCTAACCCGTAACAGTCTACTAATACTCTAATGAGAGTTGGTAGACATGTAGGTGCAGTGTTACTTATAGTCAAGAGAATATCTAAAGTGTAACTAAAAATATTAGAATTTTTTTTCTGTCAGACCCAACTGTATAAATCCAATTTTTTTATTTCTCCAATTAAAAAAGAAAATCATGCAGGAGTTATAGTCGGCATGGATCAAAGATAGGTACACATTGCATATTTGCTGTGCAATTGCTGTGGGTCAAAGAATGGACTGCGAGGCACTTAGCGGAGCTTATCTCTCACCCATTCGTTCCTTAAAAACTCTATAAACAGTGAAAACTTTCTCTTTTCCCCATGGCAACCCTAAGGGCTGTTGCCGATAGCAGGGAAATCAAATGAAAATATACAAACAAAAACTAATGAGGTAGTAAAATCAAAACAGTTTGTCCCTCGAAAATGACAACAATCAGGACTTTAATGGCATCCTGTCTACAGTTTAATGGCATCCCGTGTGGCCTTTGGTCTCCTACTGCTAGATTGGGGTCTGAATAAAAAGATCAATCCCTTTCTCTTGCTCTCTCTCTCTCTCTCTCTCTAAAAAGGATCCAAGAGGGCAGGGCCTAAAGTCTGAGTGCCGTCTCTCCCCATGTGTACACCTCCTCTACCTCCTGTGCTCAGATGAGTGCCTCTTCCTGAAGACTGACGGACTGTGAAGAACTATACAATCTATCAGGATCCAAGGTGCTACTTTTGTTCTTCTCATACTCTCCATTCTTCTCTCATCGAGCCAGCCAGCCAAAACCGAAGGCCGTCAGACCCCGAGAGGGACACGGTAATCAAAGGTAACCATGACAAACCCTTGCACTGTGGCTCTGGAAATTCTGGGGATGCTGATCGGGATGGGGGGCTGGTTTTGTTCCCTGGCGGCCACAATTATGCCTCAGTGGCTGTCACTTTCTACTGAACTATTGGCCTTGGAGAGCTACGAGCAAGGGCTTTGGGAGTCCTGCGTGTTCCATGAGGTGGTTGGCACGGAGTGCCGCCCCTATGACACCATCCTAGGTCTTGACCACACGTGGATGCTGGCCCGTGTTCTGATGTGCCTGTCGGATGCCACATGTCTTCTCGGACTTCTCCTAGCCATCCCTGCCATGAGTCAAATCAATTGCTGTAAGAGCGAGGAAGGACGACGGATCAAACGAGGTTTGAAGATCGCGGCTGCTGTGTTTTTATGCATCGCTGGATTGTTGGTGCTCACTCCCATTTCCTACGTCGCTCATGATGCTGTTATGAAGTTCTTCGATGAGACCGCACCTCACGTGTTACCACGTTCAGAGTTTGGGGACGCGCTGTTCATCGGCTGGGCTGGTGGACTTCTTGACATTGTGGCAGGCATTCTGTTATTTACCTCTTGCACTGACTCAAGATATAGTGAAGCAAATCTGGTGTATCATCATCAAAGGCAGGAGATCAGAACTGTCGATAGTTCAAGGAAACGGACTGAGTATGTTTGAGATGAACTTCACTGTCCTGAAATGACTTTTTAATGTTGATGGGGCAGGAAAAAACTTTTTATACAGGAATTTTTTTTCATTGATTTTTTTAATCAGTTTCCCCCCTCTGAAAAATGTTTATACTTAAGTTCAATGTATACATCAATCAAACCAATGAAACAGGTAAAGCAATATTACAATGCATTTATCATTCAGTATCTGAGTATACTGTTTAATTATGTCTTATCAGTAAAGTATTAACATTAAAATGTTGCCAATATGTTTTCAGTTCATTTAATAGAGATAATGATTGAAAAAAGCAATAATAATAAAAAAATGGCAATAATAGCATTTTTCTTCCCATTTTGTGGAAATGTATTCACAAATATTGTCGTAGATGATTTTAAAAGTATGTCCTCAACCTATTATTTGTTTAGTTCCAATATTATGCATCTAGTACAGAAAACCGTAACAAAACCAAAAACACTTTGGTCTTCTTATTTCTCCATGAATTTGTACACTGTACATGTAGTACTTAATGTCACTTGCAAAGGTAACTCATTGTTTGAAGATCAAGTGAACAGCACCTGGAAACCAGCTGGTGCTAATCCCGAATATTGTCTACTTTAGTAAAGAATACATAAGATGCTGACTAAACTCATAATTTATACCTACAATTATATTATGCACTATATGGGGCAATTGTAGCATTTACATAAAGTGAAAATGATTCAGTAATATTATAAAATATTAAAGCAATAATTGTGTTACTTTGTAGTGTATTTTTTTATTGGAGATGTGGTTTATTAATATGATTAGGCATTAAATTAATATACTTGTGTTACAGATGCACCTTGCAGGCTATTAAATTCAATATTGCGATATACACTAAAGTAGCTGTTTGGATTTAAATAGGCAAATGCTTAAGGGTCAATGATCGGATCATTATTGCAGTGATTATTATGTTTTTAGTTATATGTTTGGAAACAGTTCTGTCCATTAAGAGGTTCATCAATTTTTGGTCAAGATCTTGTATTGACAATGCAAGAGTCAAGCACTCTGTAAAGTCTATTCCATCACATCCCAAAGATCCCAATTCATGTGTGAAAATGATTCTTCATGCTCCCTCAATTTGAGTTATGAATGAAAATATTTTACAAAAACTGTTACAATTGCCCCTTGGTCTCTCTTAGATCAGAGTTTTAGTAAAATAAATAAAAGAAAATAAAAACAGTAATTTTATTGGTATTGAGCATTAAATGGTTTCTAAGTAAGAGTACAAAAAGGATAAATGGAACCAAATGAAATTGAGTGTTCTAGTGTGTTCAGTCAGGCAGTGAATGCCTGCTTGAGTGTAATTGTCTCTGATGGTCTCTCTATCAGAATGGAGACTAAGCTGTGTTTAATGAAGGCTCTAACGAGCAGCATGTCCTCTGAGGAATGCCAAACAGTGCCACCTCCTCCTCTCCATCATTACTTTGATTTGACCAGGTTAGGAGGAGACAGGGAGCTCCTTTCCACTGGAATACTGCAACAGGTTCAGCTCCACCCCGGAGAGAGCTTCAACCAAATAATCAAATTCTAAATGGAAATGTCCCTGTCTAATGGTACTTCATACTACAAGGTGTCAGTGATTTGAGAAAACATTCATTAAGATGTGAAAACGTAGATAAATCCAAGCACATACACAGGAAAAATGTTTCATTAAAAATGTGACTTAGTCAATACATTGCTTTAGACATAGAAAAATGGTATATGGACGAAAAATTCTCAGACTTGATGGCGCCACATAGATTGTGCCCTGAACTTCCTGCGATGGATATTGATAGTGAAAATGAAAACGGGCGGTATGTTTACACTTAGATGTTTAGCTATTAACGCTCATTTCCAGCTTCTGGTTGGGAGGGGACCTACCCTGGGATCTCAGAAAGGGGAAATGGTGCGTCTTCGACTCATTAGAAACAATGTCGTAATGCGGCTCACTGCAAACAATCGGGAGTGAAAGAAGCTGATAAACGAACACATTAAACTAAACTGTAAACATTTAATACTGCGGGATAAACACCATTCACAAGCACAGTATTTGTTTATGTATTTGTATATTATGTGATTTCATATTTAGATAACAATAAGCAAAACAAAAGCAAATCTGCTTGCAGGAAATGCCATCCAAGCAATGTCCGATTCTTTCAGTGAAAAGTAACCACATCACTCATTAAATAAATAAATAGTTTATTGTATTTTTATTTTTTTGATGTTTTTCTTATTTTATGTGTAGTTAGCAAATCACTCTAAATTGTAATGTAATGTAAAGCTGCTTTGAGACGATATGTATCGTGAAAAGCGATATACAAATAAACGTGAATTGAAATATCTATCCATCTATCTATCTATTAGTTTACCAAATGTATTAGTTGATGTATGTATTTTTGTGAAGTTGTCAACCCAGTTAACATCATTAAAAAAATACAAAAAAATAGTTAAAACTATTCAATCAATCAATCAACAAATTAATCAATCAATCTTTCTAAACAGCTTGCAGTGTCATTCTAGGCTTGGAACTTTCTTTAAAATACTTCAAAAAAGTGCATAAAAATCACCCTATCAAACTTGAATAAGTACCAATTTCAAACAAAGACCCTTGTGGCATTATAAATAGAAGTCTATCACCTGCACCGTTTAGTAAACATATTGATGTCAAAATATATAAACATCTTAACTTAGAGCAAAAGCTCAGATAACCTGCTTTTTTGTGCAAGCATATACTGGATTAAAAAAAAATCTGTGAAGCAGGTTTAGTATACAGACTTGTAATGAATGTCCTCAAGTAAAATTATACCATCGAGTCCTTAATTATTGGTGTTACTCATCTGAGTTTATACCCTTTACTTAGTTGCTTAGCTATGCAAAAGGGCAGATCAGAAGAGGGTGAGATGACCGTGTAGATGAGATACAAGCTGCAGCTCAAGGCCAGGGGAGAAAGAAATTACAAGATGAAAGTCTGAAAATGCCAATGGTTTCTCACAGGTGAAAAAAAAAAAAAAAAAAAAAACAGCAGTGCTGATCGTGCAACACACCCAGCAGTGTGATCACATGCACACCCACAATCACATAACACCCTGCAGTACACACCCACAATACATAAAAACTGCATACACCAAAATTTAGCACCTCCATCGTAGAAACACAGAAATCTTACTAATTAGGTTTTAATTACTTACTAAACGTTTTTTTTTTTAAATGTATATAAGTGAATATTTAATAATAAAAATTTATAAATAAATAATCTGTTTGGTTGAGAATGTTTTACACATTTTTCCCCATGTGGTGACTGATTTGACTGCTGCTTGCATCTTTCAGGTGAAAATGGTGTATAATGATATATAATGATAATTATGTATAATGATAATTTTGTGCAGGGGCGTAGCACAAGATCCTGGGCCCTATGCATAGGCAGTCCTGATGGGCCCCCATGTTCCATGTTAAAATATATTCCAGACTTTTCAAGGGCCCTCTCTCCCCTTGGGGCCCTGGTAATCAGTACTGGTTTTACCCCCAGTCCGACGCCCCTGATTTTGTGTGGTGGAAATGCCTCAGTCCAGCTGAGCTGAGTGTATTACACTCAATATACATGATCATAAAGCAAAATATGTTCTACAATCTGGTTAAGAGGCCTGTAGAAAGGATTAAGACAAGCTAAATGACATTTCCTCCGAAGAGGCAAGGGAGGCAGTGCCTCCTCAAAAAATTTAATGAGAAAATAATCCATATTACAAAAAAACAAAAAACAATTACAAAATGTGACATTAAAAAGTGTACAAATCACTTGTTTTTCTAAAGTAACACTGTCCAACAGTGACACCCGCAGGTGAAGTTACAGCAGGAGTCCGCATCTCTCTTACCTCCCCTGAGCACATTGATTTTAAACAGACCCTCTAAGCATGCACTGGGTTAGGTGGGGGGTAATAGAGTGGTGCAGGTATGACATCACTTTGTAGGTGTAACGAGGAGTCCACTGGAGGCGAGTTTGCTGAACCCAAGTGCAGTTTATTTAACAAAAATCCAAAACATAAAACAAAGACTTGACTTGACTTGACTTGACTTGACTTGACTTGACTTGGCTTGGCTTGGCTTGACTTGACTTGGCATAAACAAAGACAAAGACTCACCAACACGCGGGTTACACATTCACAATACAAGACCAGGACACATGGCAAACATGAGGGCTAAATACACAATGACTAAAGACAAGACGAGACACCTGTGAACAATGATAAACCAATGAGAACATGACAACAGAACTCAAGACAAAGGAGCACATGGCAGGATCACATGACAAGACCAGGAAGTGCATGGCAAGACATGAAACTTAAACACATGAAACATAACCAAAACACCCTGTGACAGTAGGCCAACCGGCAGTTAGCATTGCACTGGTTCCCTCGAGAAAACCCAATAGGATTTTTCCATAGGCTTTTGGATTATCACTAAAAACAAGTTTATGATACTTGCATGTTTTGTCCATCAAGATCATTTTCACAGATGAACAAAACTTTTACGAATTTTGAATCCTAAATGCAGCTGCCAGAAGTCAAAAGCTAATTGTAAGCTTCCGACAACTTTCTTTTTTTATCTAAAAACATTTTCCCAGAACGTTTGAGTTACAACAGTTTATAAAAGCACAATCATAAGCATAATGAGGCTGTAAAAGTGGACTGAGTTTACCTGTTCAGCGTGATGACGTTTAATCTCCCCGACAGCCTCTGTAGTCCCATTTAGCCACTTGTTAGCAACTGCCTTTTTCAAGACATGTAACAGCAGGGGTAATATTTTTGTATTTTTATGTCGTAGAATAAAACGTTAAAATGTCTTGAGCTTGTGTTCACCAGAGACCTTATTTCAGCCATTTAACCAAAACCCCATTAAAAAAAACCATTGATTTCGAGAGGATGTGCTAAAATGCTAACTCACTTCTGCGTTTTGGCCTACAAAGTGATGTCATACCTGCACCACTCTATTGAGAATGAATGGAGGAAAGTCACATGAGAGGAGGCAATGCCTTCATCGCGCTATTGTATATGATTGGTTCGTGTGATAAATCACCTCGTTTTCCTGTGTTTGCGAATTGGTCTGAATTAACAAAATTATGCCGTTAATGGGAAGACTAATTAAAAAGTAAAGAACTCACACACTTAGATATCAACGTTTTATGTCACGTCAAAATTAAACGTGAAATGGCCCGAAAGCATGATGACAGTAGGGGGTTTTAGTGAGCGATCAGCATGGTGAAACTTAAGGTAGGCATATCTTCGTGTCTGTCGCCAGTGTTTAGTCGATCTTGATGACTGATGATCCGAAATAAGTTGACTATTAAAAAAATCTATTGTTTAAATTGTTACTGCCTTTAGTTATTGTTTTGTAACAAATGTAAACGCTTAAAAACACTAACTTGAGATTTATACTTGGTTTAAATTAATACATAGAACATTAATTACACTGTTAATGTAAAAACACAAAATAGAATTGTATTAGGTTTCTTTTTTCACGTAGTGTAAAGTAATGTTTATTTAACCTGGAAAATGTGACAACATTAAGTGTAACTAGGACATTATATATATATATATATATATATACAATAGACATTGAAAAAAATGGACTCCAAGGACTTTGCATCCTCATTTCAGAACACCACTGCTGTACAGACATAATATTTCAAAATAGAATCTTTATCTTTGGGTTTTATCTAATCTCATAATATGTAATCAGTTCATATTTCCATAAACCAGTCAACTTCAATACAAGACATTAAATAACTAAGGGACAATCTGCTTCGGGTCCTTGGAACAACTTTAGAGTAAGTAAATGATGAACTGTTCCTTTAAAAATATCATAAATAAAAATAAAAAAAATGTTTTTGTTCAACAACAAAGAAAAGAACTGATGAACATATATATTGTTTAAATCTTCAAATAAAAAAATGAATCAATCAGTCATGCTTTACAGGAAAGAACAAGTGATTGACACTAGGTTTAAAAAGGTAGTCTGGTGCGAGACTACCAAAAACAGCACTCCATATTGTTTTATCTATCATGATTATGCTGAACTCTGATATGAGAATGTTGTCATGTTCATTGGCCTTCACTTTTGGCTTTACTTTCTTATCACAGTATGAGTGATAATATGTAAAGTGTTAATGTCACACACGTCTCATATGCTGCACAATCATAACCGGGTTTTTAGAAAAAAGACTATTGTTTTGATACCTTTCTTCCATCCTTTTGAGGCACAGGCCGTTTGTGTTGTCTGCCAGAATACTAACAAACTGTTGTAAAGGAGGTTTTATACTGAGGTCCATGAAAGCTTGTTTAATTCCACTAATATCATGCCCCACTCTTGGTCACATGAGAGCAATGTGTTTGTGTTAGCTACCCTCTCTAAGACAATGAGTTTGTCTCACTATGGGGTCTTGGCTCTTCTCTTTCAGGATGTTTCTTTCGCCTCTTCCTCAGAACAATGCACGTCAAATTGCCAAGGGCCCTGGGAGTCCATCCTGGAAGACAAATTCTCTTGTTCTTAAGCCACAATTCTTATGAAACTTAACACATATTCTTGTGTATACATTTTTGAGTGTTTTAGATGGATAAATCATCAAAACTCCTAAAGGGACCTCAACGGACTAGTGAACCAACACACAAAAAAATTTAAGCAACTTTAATTGGCAAGAAATTATTTCCCTTTGTCGAGTTATCAGGGGGATTATGTGGTTTTATAACAGAAGAAAATCATGTACTATCCAGTGGGATTTGTCAAAATTAATGTTCAATTTTAACAAGATTAAATGTTGGCAAGTAACAAACTCAAAGCCCATGGGGGGTGCAGAAAAACACAGTAATAAGGGCAAGTATCAAGCTGAGAAATAACAGTAAAGTTCATTCCACTCATGGCAGGGGTTATTTCCTCTGAAATCACCTTGTCCCCATTCAAAGATCCACTATTAGTCACCTGAATCATATCTAAAATCAAATTCAAGATATTTTGCGTAAACAGCTTGGCAGCCTGGTGATTTTATCTAAGCACTGTCTGAACAACAATGGAAAATAGTTTGTATAGCTCTACTTTTATCATATTGGGTCCAGTGATCATCACTTTCACTCTAAAACACTGAAAGGAATAAATAAGCATGTTACATACATTATCTTCTTACACACACACTATGCAAAAGTTTGTGGTCAATATTAAAAAAAAAATTAATAAAAGTGACCATGGACCACAAAACCAGTCATAAGTCGCATGGGTATATTTGTGGAAATAGCCAACAATACATTGTATGGGTCAAAATTATCGATTTTTCTTTTATGTCAAAAATCATTAGGATATTAAGTAAAGATCATGTCCCATGAAGATATTTTGTAAATTTCCTACCGTAAATATATAAAAAATGTATTATTAGTTGTAATATGCATTGCATATTTTTTGCACCCTCAGATTCCAGACTTTCAAATAGTTGTATCTCGGCCAAATATTGTCCTATCCTAACAAACCATATACCAATGGAAAGCTTATTTATTTAGCTTCTAGATGATATAAATATATAAATCTCACTTAATATATTTTAAAGTAAAAACATTTACACTTATGACTGGTTTTGTGGTCCAGGGTCACAAATAAACGCTCATCAAAGAATCCTGAAAAAAGTCTTGCAGTTTCCACAAAAATATAATTGTTTTCAAATGTGATGATAATAATAATAAATGTTTATTGAGCACCAAATCACCATATTAGAATGATTTCTGAAGGATCATGAGACACTGAAGAATGATGCTAAAAATTCAGCTTTGTCATCATAGGAATAAATTACATTTTGAAATATATAAAAATAGAATTAAAACAAAATAACATTTCACAATATTACTGTTTTTACCAACATTTTCATCAAGTAAGTGCAGTCTTGGTGAGCATAAGAGATGTTAACAAATCTTTCTGACCCCAAATTTCAAACTGTGGTAAATGTATGCATACATTTAACATAAAGTATATAGATTAGATTACAGACATTTAGGTGAGTATTTTGTTGCACAGATCTCAGATACAGCGTTGTGTGTCCTACACATTATGTAACAAGAATATACAAAAAACATTAAAAGTCCAGTGTTATTTGATACCAATAAGATGGTCTCAAAATTCAGTGTTGCCTTCATTCCTGTTCACTCAGTCACTTTAGTAATTAAATAATTTAATTATAACATTTGATATACTCAGATATACAAATTTACCTCAAATAGTCAAAATTCTTGAGAAATTTTATGTAGAGCCTTCAATGTCCTTCTATAAAGTAATGCATTTTATTCTGATTCATATGCTGGATTGATCTTCCCCTCATCCACACTCTCTTTAATTACACCAAGAAAGCCTTCACCCCTTAGACTTTTGTCAAAATGTCCAGTTTCTCCACTCTTAGGCATCTTGGTTTTGGGATATCTGTAGCACAATAATAGTAGTCCACTTACAATGAGTAGGCAAACTGAGCCGATCCCAATCCCAATCCCTGGACCCACTTCCTGTTTTACTGGAGCAGAAGGCAAGTAGAAGTCAGGTGGGAAGTCTATAGTGAGATTCGCCAGCACAGAACTCATATTCCAAATGACAGGGACCAGAGTACATGCTGCAGTTATCCAGTACAAGGAACCCGCCATCACAAAGGCCAATCTGACATGCCCGCCATCAACCCCAAGAATTGCGCTTCTCACCGCATATCCTGCCACCAGGTTTGCGACCACCCCCACGCCAATAGCGGCCATGCAAAGTACCTGGGCGGCTGCAATCTCTGGAGGAGTGAATGAATCTGTAAGGCTGATGCTTTTGCAGATCTCAGCTGAGTCCAAAATGTGGCTGTTGAAACAGGCCCTCCACACGCCCACCCACGCCAATCCTCCAGTGATGACTGTCCGATTGTCCACGTACCATATCCTCCAGTCATTCACCCCAGAAATAGAGGCCATCATTATCCATCCTACAAACCCAAGCACCAGACCCCCAAACTGCAGATTGACTGACTGGGCCATGTAAGCCATTGCTAAAACTGCTGAGACCCGACACCAGGCGGTTATGAATATTTCCTCCTCAGCTTTGCCAACTGTCCTTCAGGGCCATGGCTACATTGCAGTCACACAACTTCTGTCAGATTAAACAAATTAAACAAAGTCATTGATGGGGAGAACTAAAAGACATTCTAAACACATTTTGTCCAATTCTACACAAGTTTTTGATGCCAGGGACCCAAAATATGAGGATTCCATTTGGAAGGACCCCTTCCTAAAATATAAAGTCAACTATAGCCTACACTACCATTCCAAATTTTTTTTTTAAAGAAATTGTATTATTCAGCAATTAGACTGCATGGTCATAAGTAAGACGTTTACACGGTTAAAAAAGCTATCAGAAATTTTTTTTCGCGGTTTCCACAAAAATATTAAGCAACACAACCGTTTAATAGTAAGAAGAAATGTTTCTTAAGCACCAAATCAGTATATTAGAATGATTTGTAAAGGGTCATGTGACACTGAAGACTGTTCCAGAATGATGCTGAAAATTCAGCAGTCACCACAGGAATAAATTACATTTTAAAATATATATAAGAGATGTCTTTCAAAATAATAAATGACATGTATAAATAATATGCATTGATACTGCACACGTGAGAAAAATAGTAAGCATGATATTATGTAGAAAATGTGTTAAATAAATAAAAAATAAAAAAAATTAAAAGGCAACAAAAAAAAAATATTATTTGGTAATTACTGAATGTGTTTTGAGAAAAGTAATAAAGGCATTTTTCTATTGACAGCCCTAGAGAAAGTCTATGATTCTGGGCTGTCAATGGAAAATTGACAATTAATCTCATGATTTAGAAAGTAGACATAAACCGTAATCATTTTCAAATAAATGTCTAATTTTTTACTGAAATTTTCAGAGGACCCCCAACATCCCATTAGGGCCTTTTAATTGGCTTTTTATCTTCTAACGATATGACAGTAGGGAGAAGACAGGAAAACACTTGGAGAATGCAGGGGGAAAGGGATTGGGACGTGACGCAGGTCAGATTGACGTGTTTGGGATATACAAAGTGTTTCCTTTGGATACAAACAGCCATTTTAAACTGAGGAAAATGTTTTTCCATATGTAGTTTAAAAAAAATTGTGGTGAAGAGAGATGTTTCCAGAGGGAGGAAAAAGGACACTGCATTGAGGGTCAAGCACAAGACTACACATTTGAGACCAAGCAGAGGAGGAAAAGGAGGGTGAGGAGAGAGAGAGAGAGAGAGAGAGAGAGAGAGAGAGAGAGAGAGAGAGAGAGAGAGAGAGAGAGAGAGGTATTATACTAATATTTCCTGCCTGGCTCCCTGCACACCTGGGGTTGCGGAATGTTCCAGGAGAAGCTGAAAGGTCATTTACAATAATCTGTTTCTTCACACACAGGAATCAGAGATGGGAAAAATTATGAGAGCTTTTGTGAAGTGATTTCCTTAACACTTTGCCAACCCCCCAATAACACCACTATGTTACTGCTTAATATATTTTATAGCCAAAAATTTACAAATGTCATATATGTTGCTAAATCTATTTATATGCATTTTTTTTGTTTACAATTTATTTTAAGTTCTTAGTTAAAATGTTATTATACATTTAGGCCTAGTACTGATTATCAATTAACAACATGAACTTGTTATAGGGTTAGGGATTAGTTTAGGGTTATGTGCATGTAATTGTGCAGAATTTACTGTTATTACTATGGTAAGTACATGTAAAATGTAACTAAGACACTGTAAAATAAAATGTGACTGCTTCACAATTTCCAGGGGTAGGCTACTCCAGCTCTTGTTATTTACAATTGTAACTTTTCAGTCATGGTTGTGTAAAATAGGCATGTTCAGACATCCTTCGTAATGACAATATGTAGCCTACTCACTACTCGCATAGAGCATAACAATCTCATCCTTACCTGTGAAATGTTTTGAGCTCGTACGCATCTTCGAAACGGTCAATCAGTCCGTGCAAAATACAAGGATTCCTCATTCGAAACAAGCGGAAAAGACAACTTTCCAAACTGGCACGTACAACTCAAATACAACCGCGGTTAATGATTAATGTAGCATATCCAATAAATGGATGAGAGGGCGGGGAGGATCAGTGCAAAACAATGAAAAGTTACTGCATACTGAATCGCTGAATTACGTTACTGATAACTGTTTCCTTTGGCCTCATGGTCAGTTTAACTAGCTGTTTCTTTAGTTCAAATCATGCTGAAGACTTTTTTTCAGGCTGCAATGCTCCAGCTAACGTGCATGCGTATTCCAAAGTAAACAATCAAAAAGGCAATTTCGTACATTACTGTTTTCAGATTTTAAAATAATATGTTTTAAATATTTCCGCAGAAATATACACATATACCACAACCTATTATTTACACAGCTGTGCCAGCCAATATTTTGCACTATCCGCTATCGGGTGCGTTTTTACAGATGTCAAAGTCTCTTTGATTGGCCAAGGCAATAAGATTATATCTGAAGTTAAATATTACTGAAAACGAAGGTAATCAGAGCTATTCAGATAAAAAAGTAAAGGTTACTTCAGTAAACAAGAAATTAAAGCATTTAATTAAGTAATATTATATTGTAGAAACGTACCTGTATAATTTAAAGGGATAGTTCACCCAAAAATGAAAATTCTTTAATTAATTAGCTACTCACCCTCAAGTCGTTCCAAACCTTTAAGACTTTAGTTCATCTTTGGAACACAAATTAAGAATGTTTTGATGAAATCTGAGAGCTTTCTGTCCTTCCCCAGACGGCTACTTTGACGCTTCAAAAAATTCATAAAGAGATCGTAAAAATAATCCATACGAATGGAGCGGTTTAGTCCAAAATTTGAAGCGGTTTAGTCCAAAAGATGAGGTTCATTCTTGTGTGTTACGCAGCACGTTTGAGCTTCCGCAAGAACCAATGAGGTTCATTCTCATTTTACGCAGCACGTTTGAGCTTCCACAAGAACCAATGAGGTTCATTCTTGTGTTACGCAGCACGTTTAAGCTTCTGAAAGAACCAGAGAGGTTCGTTCACATTTAAGCTTCTGAAAGAACCAGTGAGGTTCGTTTACATTTAAGCTTCTGAAAGAACCAATGAGGTTCATTCTTGTGTTACGCAGCACGTTTAAGCTTCTGAAAGAACCAGTGAGGTTCGTTTACATTTAAGCTTCTGAAAGAACCAATGAGGTTCATTCTTGTGTTACGCAGCACGTTTAAGCTTCTGAAAGAACCAGTGAGGTTCGTTTACATTTAAGCTTCTAAAAAAGAACCAATGAGGTTCGTTCACGTTTGAGCTTCCAAAAGAACCACTGAGGTTCATTCTGGTGTTATGCAGCACATTTGAGCTTCCACAAGAACCAATGAGGTTCATTCTTGTGTTACGCAGCACGTTTAAGCTTCTGAAAGAACCAATGAGGTTCGTTCACGTTTGAGCTTCTGAAAGAACCAATGAGATTCATTCTCGTTTGACGCAGCACATTTGATCTTCCGCAAGAACCAATGAGGTTCGTTCTTGTGTGTTACGCAGCACGTTTGAGCTTCCGCAAGAGGTTTGTTCTCGCACATCAGGCAGGTTTGGTTAAGCTTCTGTTTATGTTCTCTGATCAATGTGAGTAAGAAACTTTATTAACTTTTTGAAGCGTCAAAGTGTCAGTTGCGTAGCTGTCTATTGAGGGATAAAAAAGATCTTAATTTGCGTTCCAAAGATGAACTTATGGGTTTGGAACGACATGAGGGTGAGTAATTAAAGACAGATTTAAATTTTTTTAAACTAAAATGTCTTTCTTTTGATCTCATTATAGAAATGTACAACTCAATTAAAAAAAATAGGATACTTTTGACAAATATGTTTAAAATTGTGTACATTTACATGAAATCAAGATTCATAGTGGCCAACATGATGAGATCATATGACTTCATTTATCTCAACCTCCCTGTTTATCAGACACTTTTGTTTCTAACAAAATACATTTTGGGCCACATATACGGCTGGTATTTCTACTAAGAACATTTGTATCATACTGCATCCATGCCAATAATTATCAGTATAAAGCAATAGTGACCATCTAGAAATGAGACATGAAAGACAACATTCATGGCAAGCCTTAGTAATTTCACCTGTTAAAGCATGCTGATATATATAAACAAAATGTTTGTGATGTATATGTCGCTTGCAAAAAATCCACAGAATGCTGCTTTTGAATAGCCATCAATGGAAGAAGATGCTTTTTGTCGTTTCAACATCTACCAGCAGGGGAAAACTGAATGATGCCAAGCCAGCCAAATCACATATTTGTGGAATGTGAGCCAATTATATTTTGGCTACATTCAACTCAATGATATAGTAAAACATGCTTTGTCTATTCTACACATGAAAAATGATTTGTGACACTTGAATGTAATAATTAAGAGGAACAATGTTAAATGCAATACACTCATGACTTTTCATTAGCTATCTGTGGGAAAAAAGGCCACAATGAAAAGCAGAATTACTACTAACTGTATTACATACTGTTTAAGTTTTTGTGTAAATGTACACTGACTAGACCATGACTCATTTTGAGGCCATTCTGACCGCATAAAATATCAAACCACACAAATCTTACAGATGAAGTTATAAATGACACAGACACATGACTTGGAGCAAAAGGCAGCTGGTATTTTATAGACAAGCACTGAATCCTTAGTGAAATAATATTATATAGTTTAGGCAAGTCTCTTAGATTCTTTAAACAATAGAATACTTACAGTCAATCCTAATTCTGGTGTTACAATGCATTTTACGGTGATATACATCTATAAAAAGTGAGCAGACTAAAGTGGTAGTTTGCTTGGCTAAAATAAAGTGAAAGAGTACAATACTAGCCTATTCTAGTTATATACAAAGATTCAAAAGGCTAAAATAAATTACTAAAAATATCACTGAATTATTTTTAACATAATCAGGATAGTGACATGTCATTTGAAATAATGCACCCCCAAAAAGTCAGTTTTGGAAGTTAATTACAGCCTCCTGATGCAAATAGCAGCACAGTTTACATGTGCAAAGCTTGGGTGAAAAATTTGTGCCGCCAGGATTTGAGAGTAAGTTTGAATCACAAGCATTTGTATATTGGGCTTCAGGCACATACACTTTAAGGTGTCTTTCACTGCCCTCTAGTGGTTAAAAACATATAGCACAGCGAGTTACCATGGTATGTTTATACCGAGTGTCAAGTGTTCAGGGTTGCACATAGGTGCAAAAAGGGCATGGTCTATTTAAACAGTTGTGGGGAAAAAAATGAAAGTGTCTTTAAAAATTATTATTATTATTATTATTATTTCGCCATATAATTCTATGGGTCGTGTAACATTGAAAAGTCATGAAAGCATAAGCATAAATCAGGTTTGGTCAAAACATGATCTGAAAGTGCCCAGCACTTTCAGGGTCTTCATGAGTCTTGCCAAAATGCTCTCTGCTGGGTCAGACAAGGAGCACTTAATATATGTCCAGAATGCAATTCTATTGGCAGTAAATGGACATTAAGTACTGGCACCCTGTTATTTCGGGTGATGTCAAGCGGGTTGCTCTGGATTACTGCATGAATAAATTTTTTCATTTAAAAAAAAAAAAAAGTCCTTAGTTGGTTGTCCTCTGGTCCATTGGGAGACTGTCCATCAGACAATTGAGCTGCTCCTCCCCCAGTTTAATCTTGTCCTCGAGCTTGCGTTGCTCAATAATAAGGGCAGATTTCATTTTGACAAAGTGCTCATAGTCAGCCATACTCTCCTCCGGCAGGTAGCTGGCCAGGATGTCGTAGACCACACGCTCTCTCCTGTCAAGGTTCTCCTTCAGCTCCTTGGCATCCTCATGTTGACGGATCAGCAGTTTGCGTTTCTCTGTCAGAGTACGCTGCAGAAGGAAGATGAACATTTCACATTTTAAAATTTTCATGTTTTATACATATACAGTATATACATACACATATTAACAAATGAGCACCAACACAGCATATAAGAATTAGAATGATTTCTCAAGGATCATGTGACACTGAAGACTAGAGTAATGGCTTATGAAAATACAGCTTTACTTTCACAGGAATAAATGACATATATTAAATATATTAAAATACTGGCAAAAAGTGTCCCAAATCAACCTGAATTGACCATATATATTTACTATATTGCCAGAAGTATTGGGACACCCCTCCAAATCATTGAATTCAAGTGTTCCAATTACTTCCATGGCTATAGGTGTATAAAATCAAGCATCTAGGCATGCAGACTGCTTCTACAAACATCTGTGAAAGAATGGGTCGCTCTCAGGAGCTCAGTGAATTCAAGCGTGGTACCGTGATATGTGGCCACCTGTGCAATAAGTCCATTCGTGAAATTTCCTCACTACTAAATATTCCATGGTCAACTGTTAGTGGTATTATAACAAAGTGGAAGCAATTGGGAACAACAGCAACTCAGCCACAAAGTGGTAGGCCACGTAAAATCGTGGAGCGGGGTTAGCACATGCTGAGGCGCACAGTGCGCAGAAGTCGCCAACTTTCTGTCAATAGCTACAGACCTACAAACTTCGTGTGGCCTTCAGATTAGCTCAAGAACAGTGCGTAGAGAGCTTCATGGAATGGGTTTCCATGGCTGAGCAGCTGCATCCAAGCCTTACATCAAGTGCAATGCAAAGCGTCGGATTCAGTGGTGTAAAGCACGCTGCCACGGGACTCTAGAGAAGTGGAGACGTGTTCTCTGGAGCGACGAATCACACTTCTCTGTCTGGCAATCCGATGGACGAGTCTGAGTTTGGCGGTTGCCAGGAGGTACTTGCCTGACTGCATTGTGCCAAGTGTAAAGTTTGGTGGAGGGGGGATTATGGTGTGGGGTAGTTTTTCAGGGGTTGGGCTGGGACCCAATGGTGTGGGGTTGTTTTTAGGGGCTGGGCTGGGACCCTTAGTTCCAGTGAAAGGAACTCTTAATGCTTCAGCATACCAAGACATTTTGGACAATTTCATGCTCCCAACTTTGTGGGAACAGTTTGGGGATGGTCCCTTCCTGTTCCAACATGACTGCGCAGTGCGCACCAGTGCACAAAGCAAGGTCCATAGAGATATGGATGAGCGAGTTTGGTGTGGAGGAACTTGACGGGCCTGCACAGAGCCTTGACCTCAACCCGATAGAACACCTTTTGGATGAATTAGAGCGGAGACTGACAACTTCAGCGCCGGACCTCACAAATGCGCTTCTAGAAGAATGGTCAAAAATTCCTATAAACATACTCCTAAACCTTGTAAAAAGCCTTCCCAGAAGAGTTGAATCTGTTATAGCTGCAAAGGGTGGGCCAACTCCATATTAAACCCTATGGATTAAGAATGGGATGTGATCAAAGTACATGTGCATGTAAAGTCAGGCGTCCCAAAACATTTGGTAATATAGTTTCTGAGTTGCTGTTGTTCCCAATTGCTTGATTTTATACACCTGTGGCCATGGAAGTAATTGGAACACCAGAATTCAATGATTTGGAGGGGTGTCCCAACACTGTATGTATGTGTGTATAATATACACTCACCTAAAGGATTATTAGGAACACCATACTAATACTGTGTTTGACCCCCTTTCGCCTTCAGAACTGCCTTAATTTTACGTGGCATTGATTCAACAAGGTGCTGAAAGCATTCTTTAGAAATGTTGGCCCATATTGATAGGATAGCATCTTGCAGTTGATGGAGATTTGTGGGATGCACATCCAGGGCACGAAGCTCCCGTTCCACCACATCCCAAAGATGCTCTATTGGGTTGAGATCTGGTGACTGTGGGGGCCATTTTAGTACAGGTGAACTCATTGTCATGTTCAAGAAACAAATTTAAAATGATTCGAGCTTTGTGACATGGTGCATTATCCTGCTGGAAGTAGTCATCAGAGGATGGGTACATGGTGGTCATAAAGGGATGGACATGGTCAGAAACAATGCTCAGGTAGGCCGTGGCATTTAAACGATGCCCAATTGGCACTAAGGGGCCTAAAGTGTGCCAAGAAAACATCCCCCACACCATTACACCACCACCACCAGCCTGCACACTGGTAACAAGGCATGATGGATCCATGTTCTCATTCTGTTTACGGCAAATTCTGACTCTACCATCTGAATGTCTCAACAGAAATCGAGACTCATCAGACCAGGCAACATTTTTCCAGTCTTCAACTGTCCAATTTTGGTGAGCTCGTGCAAATTGTAGCCTCTTTTTCCTATTTGTAGTGGAGATGAGTGGTACCCGGTGGGGTCTTCTGCTGTTGTAGCCCATCCGCCTCAAGGTTGTGCGTGTTGTGGCTTCACAAATGCTTTGCTGCATACCTCGGTTGTAACGAGTGGTTATTTCAGTCAAAGTTGCTCTTCTATCAGCTTGAATCAGTCGGCCCATTCTCCTCTGACCTCTAGCATCAACAAGGCATTTTCGCCCACAGGACTGCCGCATACTGGATGTTTTTCCCTTTTCACACCATTCTTTGTAAACTCTAGAAATGGTTGTGCGTGAAAATCCCAGTAACTGAGCAGATTGTGAAATACTCAGACCGGCCCGTCTGGCACCAACAACCATGCCACGCTCAAAATTGCTTAAATCACCTTTCTTTCCCATTCTGACATTCAGTTTGGAGTTCAGGAGATTGTCTTGACCAGGACCACACCCCTAAATGCATTGAAGCAACTGCCATGTGATTGGTTGATTAGATAATTGCATTAATGAGAAATTGAACAGGTGTTCCTAATAATCCTTTAGGTGAGTGTATATATATATATATATATATATATATATATATATATATATATATATATATATATATATATATATATATATATATATATATATATATATATATATATAGGGTGAATTCAGGTTGATTGTGGCAAAGATATTTGTATTTATATAAATAACTATTCACAATTATTTATTGTTTCTCTAAAGGCCTTTACAATCTCTTGTTCACATACAAGACACACACACACACATCTGATGAGTTTCAGGTCATGTAGGCAAATAAAACATGAAACTATATGAAGGTAAGTGCAATTTAATTATCTGGTCATTCTCTCTTAATTAAAATAATTTTGTGTGCTTTTTGAAATTGATAAATCCGGAAGTCATTCCTGGTTTTATTTTCATTCTCACCCTCTCCTCCTGTGAAGCATCTTCCTCCAGGCTGTTCAGGGCATTCTCTACTCTGGCCAAACGTCCAGACAAAGACAGTAGAAGGTTGACCACTTTATCAAGATCACCGACGAACATACGGAACTTGTCGAGTTCATTGGGCTTGCAGACACCTTGTACAATGGCCTCCACATCTTCCCCAAGAGCATTGTTGTCCTGCACGTCATCCTGTAGACTCTCCTGAGCTTCCTTCAGCACCTGCAACTTCTTGCTGAGGCTGTCAATCAACTCATGCTGCAAAGAAAGGAAAGTAATTTGATAAAATAAATTATTAAGAAAGCTAATTATTGTACAATACAATGTGTTTGTACAGAATGTTGGTACCTTCTTGTTGGCAAGATCATTTTCATTGTCCTCTTCCAACTCCTCTTCTGAGTTGTGTTCCACACTCTGTTCCTGCATGTCCTTCATCTTAATCAGCAGCTCTGCTTTGGGTGCAGATGTACTGTAGTAGGTTGAATTAGTCACTAAAGCAGTAGCCACCCCCATGCTGTCTTCCTCTTTCCTGAGAACCCACAGATGAGTTTTATGAGAAACAAGCCAACTGATGCAAAAACTACAGAATTACTTGTGACAGGATAAAACAATTGTGTCTGCCCAATGCATGAAGCAACATTTAAAAAAAGAAAAAGGGGCGTGAGTTTGGAGTGGAAGCCGCAGAACTATCTGATTGAACTACCAATGGTAGACAGAGGAGTGTTTAAGAATCATTATTTTTGCAACTTGACTTCATGTTTCAGTGACTTCATATTTACACAAAAAGCTGCCGATTGCTAGATGAGTTAGTGCCCTAGATTTGCAATAAGAAACATAAACCATGCTTATGAATCATAACTTGAATGAAAAAGTAGAATTGGACCAGCTACAATTTAAATATTCACAAAATGGCAATTTTTTAATGAGAACCACATGGTAGGGCTCAGTAACATCCCTGACTACCTGATTTAAAAATAATAATAAACAGAACATCAGAAACGCGTTCAATCGGTCTTCCTTCTTAAGGGTAAATTCCTGGAATAAATAATAAAATACAAACTTGGCAAACTCTTAATGAGGTAAGAAATGGGAATATAGTAGGTTCACAAGTAAGAAATACTGACTTCTCCACAGAGTTACGAGGGGACAGCTGTTTAGGTGCAGCTTTCCTGCGCTGTTGGGCCTCCTCCAGTAGCTGCTCTCCCTGAGGGAAAATACCCTCCATCAGATCCATAGTGGTCTTCATCTTACTCTGGTCTAAAATGTCCACTAGGGACCTGTCCTTGTCCATTATGTCTCTAGCCAACTCCTTCCTTTTTACATCGTCCTCTGACTGCAAGGGATGTGAAGACAATCCGTTGCTGCTTTGATCTAATGAAGGGCTTGTCTGCAGGCCATGCACCTCACAGAATACCGGGTTCACGTTGGTTTGTGGCCCCTGGTCTTTCAGAGGGCCCATATCTGTGTCTCTTGGTTCAGGCCCCTGATCCTTTTGCCTGGTGTAGGTACAGAACAGAGAGTATGACTGATCCGGGTTCCCCAAGCTCTGAAGATGTGTTACTCCAGGTTCTTGCGAGCTGACAGGGGTCTCGCTGGGCAGGTCAAGATATTGTCGACTTTCTTTTTCAGTGTTACTTTCTGAGTGAACAATCTTAATGGGCACTTTCTTCACTGATGTGTTCTCATCTTTAACCTTATCCATTCTGGTAAACAACAATGATGAAAATAGAAATGTGTTATTCTGGTGAACGCAAGAAATGCAACATAAGGTAATTAGGCAAAAGCATAAGCACAACAAGGGCAGTAAAAACTATTTTCATGTGTGAAAACACATGAAATTCTTTTACTTCAGGTTAGAAGCTTTGCATACAGGAAAACAAGGAGGAAAATATCTTTGTCAGTTCCTGTAACCACATCCATCCATACATACATATATATATATATATACACATACATACATACATACATACATATATACATATACATATAGTTAAAAATCATACACCACTGAAACCCTTTAGCCCAGCTCAAGACCTTTGTCTTCTCCAGACTTTTTAAAAGATGCTTCTAATGGCTACAAACTGTAAGATTACTAAAGTTCCCATATTTTACCAAAAACAGCAAAAATAAAGCCCCAGAAATTATATTTTTCAACAGTCTTCAGTTGTGGCTGGGTGGTATTCTACTTATAACTGATCTGCAGTACACATGGACAATCTGCAGTAAGGGCACATATGAATAAGCCCCTTGTATGTGCATGAATACAATAAAGAGACAGTCAGAGAAGCACTGTCATTAAATTACTGGGCTGTAGGGAGAGTTTCCAGTGATGGTTTTAAGATTGCAGCTGAGAGGAGCCCAGCTGTGGTTTGCCAGTGGAAATCTCTCCGAATTCCAACACAGACCTGAAAGATTTTCTGAACGGCAGAATTGAATTATAAATACAGAAAGTCTTACCTTCCAGGAGCTTCATCCTGTATGGAGACAGAGACGGGGGGCTTGTCAGTCAGCCTCTGGGGAGCAAACTGGGGCGAGGGCGAACGCTGCCCCTCCATGGTGGGCTGGGTAGGGCCAGCGGTTTGTTGGGTGGGCAGGACAGTGGGAGGGGGAGGAGGTGGAAAGGGAGGAGGCACAAGCTCTTGTTGTAGCTCCTCCTTCCCGATTGGCCCTTTGCTATGCTCCAACCCCTTCCAGGGAACTGAGGCGGAGCTTTGATTGTTGACAGGAGAGAGTGAGGCTAAGACTCCTCCTTGTGATCCAGGCTGGACCTCCTGAAAATTGCTAAGAGGAGGAGGTGTGCCCTCAGGGCATTTGTACTTCTCCAGATGGGGCAAGAGAACAGAGCTCTTGTTTTTGGAGAGGGCTGATGGTTCACTCTGAATGCTATGGTCAGAGAAATGCAGTGCAGGTTTATGATGACAGGATGGAGGATCTAAAGTCTTTTTCTCCAGGTCTTCAGTCAAAGCTGAAGGAGGTGCTTCTGGTTTCTCTTTGCATATGAGTTCACTGTATCCTTTTTCATTAAACCTAAGAAAACATAAGATAAATGCTTTGAAGTAAAATTCTCAATCCACCTATACACACAACAAAAGATGATTTAACAGAGTCCCAGACTCTGAATGTATTTGTCCTTTTTGGTTCACAAAGCCTCACTGTGTTCAGTGTAAATCGATAGGCAGGCAGACATTTCTCCCACATTTCACCATCTCTCCGTGGTAACTCCCAGGCTGGCTGTCATACCCAGCATATTTCTGTTCCCACAAGCCTGTCATGCTGTGGAGAAAGAATGATCTTTCCCTTGCAGCAATTGGCAAAGAGAATGCTTTTCCCTTCTTAATCTTTATTGTTTTCATTTATGTTTTTAACTCTCTTCCTCATCTACTCAGATTTATGTAGGGCAAGGAGAGATAAAAGGGCTCGTTTGAATGAATATCTTAAATTAAATAGCTTGGGAAAGAGAAAACTCACTAATATAACAATACGTTTAAAGTAACTTAAGGAATATAAACATTTAATTCTATACAGGCTTAGCAAGACACCTATCACATACACCTATCTATTAGGAATGTCTGGTCTTATGGTACATATTTATACCATGCAACGTTAAAAAGGTGTCAACTAGTAGAGATTCTACTGTATGCTTTATAACGATTTTGGTGATACCAATTTAATTATACCAATTTAAAAATCTAACTGCACAGAAAGACACCCACAATTTCTACTCACACATACTTTACAGTATGAATTACCTGATGGGTGTATAGAACCAGTGGCTGTGCTCCAAAGAAAGAGACAGAAAGAGATTTTGACTGAAAAAAAAAAAGAAAAGCAAAAAAGTAGCACGTAGTAGAGTCAGTGGTTAGAGACACAATACAATTCAAAAGTTGGGGGTCGTTTTTTGTTTTTAAAGGTCTATTATGCTCACTAAGGCTTAATTTATTTAATCAAAAATACAGCAAGAACAGTAATATTTTGAAAGTATTATTAGAATTTTAAAATGCTCTACTTTAAATACATTTTAATTTTAATTTATTCCTCTGATGCCAAAGCTGATTTTTCAGCAGCCATAACTCCAAATCACATGATCCTGATTCAGAAATTCTAAAATGCTGCTTTGGTGCTCAAGAAACATTTCTTATTATCAATGTTGAAAATATTTAAACTTCTGTTAACAGCATATGTTTTTTTTCTGGATTCTTTGATGAATAGAAATATCAAAAGAACAGCATTTATTTGAAATATATTTTTGTAACAATGTCTTTACTGTCACTATTAAACAACTGAATGCATCCTTGCTGAATAAAGTATTAATCTTAAAAGTAAACAATCTTACTGACCTCAACCTTTTTAAAATTAGTATACAAAAGGAAGACAATTGGCAAAGTACAGAAAAAAAGAATTTAGGAAATGTCAGATGCAGAAATATAGAGTATGCACTTTTAAGAGTCTTTCATGTTATCTGATAAATGCTTTCTTTGCAGATGTCATTAGTACAGCATGCATGCATTGGTAACATTCAAGTAGGATGCAGTCGCTTTCAGCATCTAACACATGCATTTGATCTCAGCATGAACTGGCATGCAGAACGTCTCTGCTGTAATACCATGTAAGCTTCTGTCCACAGCACCCCACCTTTAATCAAACACAGTCTCTTGCTAACTTCCCTTGTTTGATAAAGTGTGTATGACAAGACATGTTCTACCAGTACCAGAAACGTCTAATGAAGAGACACATCTCTGCAAGTGGATAAGCAACTGTAAGTTTACATTGTTTACTATTAATTTTGCTACCTGCATTTACCCATCAAGTAAAAACAGAATGAAGCCATGAAAACTATAATTTAATTGAGGACTCAAAACTGAGAAAACATTAAAACCCCTCTTAAAATTTACCTTACATACCCAGAAGGACTCAAACTTCAGCAGAAAAACTTCAAGCAGAAAAGTCCACAATTCAGTTACTCCTGCTGCTGTCCATATACAAGCACACTTACCTCTGATGATTGGGAGTTCTCATCTCAGCGACAGGTGCTTCCTGTAGCCCTGAACATATGTAATCTCACCTGGGTGGGGCTAAAATGCTTGTAGCTTAATTGAAATGTTTCCAACTGGATCTACTCCACACTAGATGTACTAATAAATAAACAATAGCTGTACTAACAGTAGTGAAAGGGGTTTCTAACATTAGAAGTCTGTCAATATCACTTACTGGAGTGAAGAATCCTTTTAGCTAGGACTTTTCAGCTAGGACTTCAGCTTTTTATAACTGAGTCATGCGTGTTTGCACATAAATGAAATGATTGGGTGGGTGACAGGAAGTTTGACATTTAAACAACGATTTCTAAGAAAACTCATAGGGCTATGAAGTGAAGATGCAGGTCTATGGTATAATTCATAGTTTGCTCTCCACAGCACCTTAATTAAAAGCAAGAATCAAGACAAAACCTTTCATAGGGGGCAATTTACAAGGCTTTGGATGATGAATGTTTGGCGGTAACTTGCTTATTCAAGTTTGCCACTCCTTATGTCTACACATAGAAGTCTAAGAAAATGACCTGGAGAAACCAGCGGTTGAAATGCCTAAAAGATGTGAATATATACGTATATATAAATACAAGAAGGATGGTATGTAAGATAAATAGGTAGATCTGTTACACACATAACTGGAAGCTGTTTGTGACTTTACAAATGTATATTTGTTGCAGAAAGAAATTAAAACTTCAATATGCATCTAATTTATATCCAATTTGCCCTCACACTACTGGAGCCCCACCTAATAAGTTTGCATGCAAATGGAATAACATCCCAGACAGCTATCCATTATACTTGAGCTGGAGTTTCAAAGGACACATTTGCTTTCATATTGTGTTTTCTATACCATCAAGTGAGAGATTGCAGGATCAACTTAACATGTTTCAGAGGCTAGACAAGAAAAGATGAGATCTCAAAACTTGCTAATGTAACTGGAGGTCATTTCATGCACATCAATCCATACTATTACAGCTGATGCTACTTTCTTTCCGTGCCAATTTAATACATTATTCAAGGGCAAAATATACATAACAAGCCTTCTATTCTTCATCCAGATGTTTTTAAAATTCTGAACGTTCAGCGTTATGAATTGGATTAGGTTTCTTCTTAGCAGAGTACAGGGCTACCATTCATGATTCTTTCAGGATAAAATGCAATACCTACTCTAATGTACATGAAGAGGAAATATATTGAATAGTCTTATCTTTGTGCAGTGTAAAAAAGACTGAAATAGGGCAAAATATCTGTAGAAAAGCACTTTGAAGAAATAGGAAGAGCAAAAATGACATTTAGGTTGCTATTTTACTCTTTGGCCTTATTATGAATGGACTGATTGGACACTTATGTCATAGTCACATGCCTACACCTCAAAACCATCTCCTTGTAACACAAAGCCCAGTCCGCGAGGATAGCAGTGCTGTCACAGCTGGGCTAAATCCCAAGACTGCGAGGACTATAAAGAGTCTACTGTTTGTCTTTGACCCAGCGAGGGCTGACTGATGGCCCAACTGTGGATTTCTGTTTGCAACAAGGCCAAGATCAGAGCCATTAGCACTGGAAGAGTTTCACTGACACACTGACACAATCTCAGCCAGGACTGTTGGCATCTGTATAATTTCCATTACAAAGGGAAGAGTTCTCTTTAGTTTCAAACATGCTCAGGAGTATAATGAACATGACTAAAAAAATGACTTTGATACTCAATCAGCATACTAACAGTATGTATTATCTTTTCACCTTTTAAACAACTTGCAAGGCAATGGAAAAATAACATTACAGCACTCACCTTGTACTATTCTTATCCTGTTCGGAAGGATTTTTCTCAGGTTTGGAACAGTCAGCTGACTTCTTTTCTTGAACTGGAAGTTTCTGGGATGAATATAACACATAAAGCTTAATCTTCTTGTTCAGGTATTAATATATTTCTACTGTAAACTTTTGCTATTTTAAGACTTCTCTATCCTAATTATTGGCTTGGTCGGTTGACATGATATGTGATCTTACTTGCAACTTTCCTGGTCTGAGGGTGTGTCTTTTTGTACTTAGTTTAATGTTTGACTAAGTTCCAACCTTTATATTGCTATCATTGCTATTCATTGGAGCTATATATGAAACACAAGTCACTTTTGTTTTATGATAGTTTCTAAATAAAGGACAAACTCTGAGAGTACATGTTTTGTAAAGTTTACACCCATAAGAACAGATATAAGAACAGAATTAAACCACTGAAAAACGGGGGGCTTCATTAAATATGAAATAACTAACCCGTCCATAGAAGTCAGCAGAAGGGGAGGATCTAGATCTTTCATGCACACAGGTGGGCTTACTCTGTCCCTCTTTTCCTGTATCAAGGATATTATCAGCGGAGTGGTATCGTCCAGATACCCTTGGTTCGGTTGTCTTCCTCTGGGTGTTCCATTTGGCTTCATACTCTGCAAAGGTACCAAGTCGCTGTTGTTCTAGCATGGCTTGTTGGTTCACTGAGAGAGGGCCATCCTGACCTTCATTAAGGTGGTTTTTACTGTTACTCCACCCTGCCGTGTCACTCTTTGCAGAATAGTGCATGCCTACAGGTTTGGACAGTCTGTTGTCTTCAGATATCTGCAGGTTTTGCTTTGGCATAGGTTTAGGGAAACCTGCTTTTCCTGTTGCTTCAAAGAATCTGTGCCGATTTTCTAAGGGTACAGCATTGTCAGGCATAGGGGAGCGCTCATCAGCCCCTACTTCATGAATTTTATCTGGCTCAGAAAAAGACCGAACTTTCTTTTCTGCAGAAAACCGTTTGCGGCTACCAATGCGAAGCACCTGATTACTCCCTGAGGTGGGCTTGCTAGGTGGGACCTCGGAGACAATTGGAAGTGGAGGTGTGTCCTTCCAAGTAGAACCCTCAGTGCCTGGATGCTCAAACAATACTGGCTCTAGGTCTTTTCGTCTAAAAGATGTAGCCTGGAGGACTCTGGCCTGGGCTTCTTTCAGATGGTCTTTATAAGAGTTAGAAAAGCAGCCATCCGAGGAGGGAGAAGTGGTCTTCCAGACAGCAGCCTCTTCTATAGCTTCAACCGGACTTTCTAAAGTGGCAGCGCTTCGACTCTTTTGAAGCTGGGCCCTTCTCATCTGGATCTCGTTGCGCAAGGTGGTGGCAAAACGGTCACTCCGTCTTGCCTGTTTGCCAATCTGACTGTCAAGGGATTCCTGCTGTGCACTTCCACTGTTGATCTCATCTTGACAGTCATCCATGTCATTGCGCTCTTGGGCAAGAGAATACAGCATAGGTGTTTTCTGGGGACATATCTTTGACTCGCTTTTCGTAAGAAGAGGTTGTTGTGAGTATTCTTTAAGATGGAGATGGCCAGCATTTCTCCTGTGCTCAAGTTGCTTACTGTGGGGATAACTACCAGAATGCTCATCTGAGCTAGAAATATAGTGATGCTTTTGGCTCCCCCTCAGCTCAGAAGGTTTTGTTGAATCAGGCATATTCAAGGAATTAGAAGGTGCAGAGAAAATGCGATTGTGGTTGTCACTTTGTTTGAAGGAGGCATTATTGTCCTTATGATCTATATCATGGTGCTGTGACTGAGGAGAGAAAAAGCGGTCTTTAGTTCCTCCCTGAGAACCTATGGACATCCTGTCCCGTCCACTGTTTGACATTTCTGAGACTGCAGAAGATTTAGAGTCATCAACTCTCACTAAAGAAACCTGTGTCATTCCCTGAGTGATATGGTGGGAGGTAACTCCAAAAAGACCGCAAAGTGATGCAGCTGGCCTTCTAGCTTGATTCTGGCTGTTGAGTTGCATGTGGTTGTTTGTGGGTAGCTCCTGCATACTACTAAAGTAGCCACTGAATGGAGGATTCAGTGCTGGCACCGTCCTAGTTTGAGCGTGGAAAGTTCCCTCGTCGCTGTACTGACGTGGATGGTATGGAACATGGGCATAAGATGGCTGTCTATCTCTGACATCTGTGGTTGATAGGGAGTATGTCTTGTCTGACGACATACAGTTGGGATACTGATGATAGGCATTGGATGAAATGCAAGGATTTGAAGAATCATTTTTGGATGGCAGGTTAAAATTTCGTTGACCCTCAAGACCTGTCTCAATGACTTGGTGAGACCTTTGAGCACTTTCATAGGTTTCTCCAGCCTTTTGTAATGCTTTCACCTGAGGCTTTAACTGGGCATGAACACCAAGGCCCTCAGAGGTGCCTGTAATCAGACCCTTCTCATGAACCTTGGTAGCTGCAAAGCTATCACTGCGTGTCGGTGGAGTGGGAGGTGGGGTACAGGAGACCATGTTTTTCTTCATATCTGGGACATGCCAGACAGGTCCAATACTAACTCTTCCAGAGCTTGAATGTCGAGTGCCTGGCTGTTCTTCGGCTCTTGGGATCTCATGGCTACCTGTACTTGAGAAATGCTGCAAGTATCCTAGCCTCTCATCTTGTCGTACCCCTTCGTTTAGGTTTTGGCTATGCCTGCCATTGCTGTGCCTGCCACTTGAGTCCCACTGATTAATTTTGTACAGCATGTTTTCAGTGGATGCAGCGTTATTTTTAGACAGTGTGTAATCTGGGGTTCCTGAGCTTGTAGAAAAGGAGCTGTATGCAGAGTCTCGTTTACCACCACCCAAATGTTCAATGCTGTTATTGTTGGACTTGCTTGGAGAAAGACAGCCAGGTGGATAGGGATGAGAGCTATGCTCTAGGCTGTCCATACTCCCCAAAGAGCTGAATTGATCAGATACTCTCTGTAGATTTGTTTGCTCCCAGTCGGTTGAGAGTTCAGAGGAGAATGAACTAAGAAAAACAAACATGTGTAAAGAGTGTTTAGGTTGTATGAACTAGCAAATGCAACTGCAGTAAACAATTTGAAGAGTTTGTGCAATTCATTATATATTTAAAAAAGAAAAATAGAGGCCTTGAATTCCTAATTCTTTACTGAAAGAAGCAATATAGACAGAAACATTTTCTGTCTATTCAATTACCTTGCATCATTTCTTGTTTGCCAGACTGGTGAGGGTGTGGACTGAGTTTTGGCTTCTGAGTGGCTCTCGTTGAACTTGGTGGCATGCCAGGAGTGTGGTCTGCTCAAGGGTTCATTTCTCCTGTGGGCAACAAACAGGAAAGAAAGAAGGATAGAGAAATAGGTAGAGCAGAAAAGGAAAATTAGAAAACAAGGCAATAAAATGTTGCTTGTGAACAGCTGTAAAACGAATGGCAAACACAGATCACCAAGCACCACTACAACTATTCTGAAGGACAGAAGAGTGTCAAAACATGGTAGATGATTATGGGAGTAGTATAATGATCATGGCAAGAGACAGAAAAGTTGCCTGTGAGCATGCCGATGTTGCAGTCATTCACCATCAACACAACGTTTTCGATTGTCAACCACAAATAAAAGACTAACAAACAACTGCAAACACCAAATTTAATTGCTGTAACCACAAGTCCACTCTCTCAACACTCATACCACAGTAACATACCCTTTAAATCGATTCTTTCTGAGATGCATGAAGTAAAAGAGACATATATATAATTGTTATTGAACTGTTATTTAATCGCCACAACAATTAAACGGAGGCTCTTGTAAGAAGTCAAATACATTGTGTCCTTATGACATTACTAACTGTTCAGTGCATATGTTTTTGAACTGATGCAGATGAAACCTATACTCAAAACAATATTGCATGAGCTAATGAACAGGGTTCCCACACCTTTGACCAATGACCAATAATACCAACTGGATAAGGATTATAAAAAATACTTCATTGAGATTACACTTATAAAGTGCAATTTCCTACAAATAAATATTTCAGAGAAACTTCTATTATTTTTAGTTCATTTAGGAGAGTTCACAAATTCTCATGATTTTCCAGGCCTGGAAATCACAATTTTAAAATCCAATGATATTTCCAAGCATTTCATGATCATGGGAACCCTGAATGAAGAATGTAGAGTATGTGCAAGGTGGAAAACTAATGAATGGAAACTTCTGATGGATGCTATCACAAGACAATGGAAGGAATATGATTGTAGATCATCATTACTAGACTGGGTGGTACAGGAAAGGATGTGGGTTTTCTTGTAGATACATTGATACGATACCTCATGGAACTTCGTAAAATCTTCGTGAGAAAGCTCCGGGCCATATGCACGTCGCTCTCTGATGGCATTTTCTGTGCTACAATATCCACCATTTTCATTTTCCTAAAGGGAGTTAAAAGGGGGAGGGACAAATATAGTCTGAATCTTCGAGTTCAGAAAAGTTTGACAGGGACTGTACTTCTGTAATCCAAATGGAGACATGAAAATCCATCTCTGTGATGGGAAAATACAGACATACTAGCATGGGCCACAACACTGTCTGTAATTAGTCAATCATTATACGCAAGAACACAAACACAAATATAGCTCTGCAGAAAAAAAACATAACCAATTCAGACAAAACAACCACAAAAAGTTATAATTAAGATGTTATACTGTATGAAAATACATCGGCAAAACAATCAATCCACATAAATGAAGCCATAAGGTCATTCAGAAAAATACCAGTGCCAGCACTGAGAGAGCGTTTAAAAGGACACAATCTTAAGGGAAAAAACAAAACAACACAACAGATTAATTTCCCTCTCATCATGCTCATACTGTAATATACTGACCACAGGCCTGTTGCATGAAGCTAGTTGTACAAACTAGTTTCAGAGTAGGTTTAGAGTTGACAAATCTATAAAAATCCAACTTGTTTTAAATCAGGTTCAACGGGCTCACAACGCTTGGTGTAAACATTCAAACAGCCAATCACACGGAACATAAAAAGCGTCAGTTTGATTTACTTCCCGCAATAGAGCGGGCACAAGTCACTTCTCTGCTGAACATTAAGAGATAATTATGAAAAAATATAATGAAATGAAATGCATTTACATGGCAATAACCAATTCACCTTCTTGAGCCCAAAAAAACAGAGTTCACTCAAACTATTCTCAAACTTACCTGGGTAGCTACTGAAACCGGCTTCACGCAACAGGTCACAGAGGCTACATTCACACTTAGCGTGCCTTAGCGTTTAATTCCGATTCATTGCTCAGATCTGATTTTTTTTGTATAGCAGTTCACATTGTTGTTTTAAATGTGGCCAATATCAGATTCCAGTGCGAACAGATCATGGTCCTGAACTGACCCGAACGAGCAAAAGAACGTTAAACAGATGTCCTGCAACACGTTGTCATCGGAAGTAAACATGGAGAACATTAAAGTAAGTGATTATGCGTTTATTTATAGCATGATCTGCTGATTTATGCACAGGAAATTATATATATATATATATATATATATATATATATATATATATATATATATATATATATATATATATATATATATATATATATAAAAAGTTTTAAAACATTTAGGATACAAGCCCTCATGTTTTGCTTGTATAGAGCTGTCACTGTAATACTGTACACTGTAGCTCTGACACATCACTGTCCTTCCACTGACAACCTTTCGCAACTGTCTTGATAACTTCGGTATGTAAAATCGTTGAAGTGACTCCCATGAGCACAGAATTGTGACAAATGTTGCTCTAGAGTGACTTAAAAGTTAATTCCGATATGATTGTTCAGAATGCAAAACATCTGACCTGTATCGGATTTAGTACCACATATGGAAGTGGCACAAATCAGAATTGAAAATATCAGATTCCATGTGGTTTGTGCTGTTCACACTGTCATGAGAAAAACAGATCTGAGTCACATGTGAGCAAAAAAAAATAAATCGGATTTGGGCCACATTTGCCTGCAGTCTGAACGTAGCCAGAGATCTGCAACTTGCATACAGACAATCGCTTGGTGTGAATAGTGGACATAGGGAGACATCTTGTGGTTAATGTTTAACATTACCATTCCAAGTGACAAGGTATGCCATCAAAGGGGTAAAGTTAGAAAAAGACAAAAAATTTAAGTTAATTAATAAAATATTGCAACCTCTTTCCAGGATCTGTGCATGTGATGTTCAAAAGCTTCATGCCACATGCTTTGCATCAGTGAGTTTAGCATGAAACATTCCTCAGTATCTCCCCAAACTAAAGTCCACCCACACCTGACCTGTGACCTTTAAGTTCTGAGAGTCAAAACATTCCTGTCGTTTCTGAAATTCAGTTGTTCAGTTTAGTGATAGGGTTGTAAAAACAGAAATCCATCTTCAAGATTTTCCAACAGTCTAAAACCCAAGCCTGTAAGACTCTCCATAAGATCGGAGGGGTTAGAATAACAGTCAAAGACAGACATGCAGTGCTGCTCCATTAGACCACGAGGTCAAGTGCCAGTCATCCACTAGCCAGTAACACAGCAAGAGACATTCTTTGAATATAAAAACTACTATGCTAACCCAAACATCCTTGACCCCAAAAGATTTGTTTAAACCACCTTTGGTTAACCAAGCTGATTTTGTCTAAAACAAAGATGTCCATGCACGTCCCTGTCACAGGTTTAAAAGATAGCAGAACAGATTAAACAGCAAATTATGAGCAGAGTGACCAAAAGACACCCTCTGCTCTCTCTCAATGATGCTGTCTGTTCCTGTGTAAAAGTTTCAAGTGTGTATGTGCTCGCCACACATGGTGCTGGCTATTCAGATGCTAATGACACTCTCTTTATTAGATGTATTGTCAGGGCTACAGCTGGTCTAGCACAGATATGCCAGTGGTCTGAATCAGCGGCGCCCAGGCGGAATGGGGGCCAAGGAGGGGGTTCGGAGGGGAAAATCCCCCACCGATGTTTTCAGAACAAGGCATGTTCAAAAACAAACAAAATCACTTCTGAAAAGACAACAACCAATCCAAAGCTCTGATGCAAATCAGCTTGGGTAAAGAGTTAACATTCAAATCTTATTCACAGGGCAAACCAACATGAAAAAGACTTAAAAAGACACCTACATGAAAGATTAGCAAGCTTTTGAAATTGAAAAGGCTATTGCTTACTAATAGGATCTGATAGTGTTTGAAAACCATCAAAGGTTGATTTTGGTTTGCCAAGATAAATGCAACAGGTTTCACGAGATCAAGTTTTCACATACCATCTACTCGTTTACACATGGCCTGAGTCATCTGAGGGACAAGCTGCACCAAAGCTTAGATTTCACAAACAGATAAAATAAAACAAGACTAAACATATAGCAAGATAAACAGAAGCAAAGGAACAACAACAGGTGTGAGACAAAGACAGCAGACGAAAACAGACAGCAAGATGTAAACTTCTAAACTCACCAAACAATCCCTCAAGCAAGCAAGTTTGCCAAATAGATCCCTAAAAAGAGCAGACTTGAGATGCTTTGATGGATGAAATGGTACTGAGAGTCCGGGTTTGCTCCAGTGGACTCCCCAGGCAGTGCATTCCACATTCACATCAAAGACAGGCCAGGACAAAGGGCCCTCCATAGACGGCCAGTCCCAGGCCGCAGTGTGAGTCTTTTCAACCATCCACGTCTTCCATATGAAAGAGTACAGAAAAAGGTATCCTTGAGGAACCCCATGTAGAGATCTGATCATACGAGCCTTAGCACATACACTCTCATATCTACTTCCAATGACTGTGTGACTGTTGCAGTCAGGGCAGATCTCAACAGGGATTATGGTGATTTTTCCCCGGGAAGTAAGGGGGGAGGGACTGAGGAGGGGGCTGTTGTCACAGCCAGTCTCCTTGAAGCAATCTAGCAGCTTCTGTCTCCCTATTGGCTCAGTGATGGTATGCTAATGAGCAGCCAAGAGGGCCAAATGCTCTCGTTGAACCCCTCTTGTGCAGCGGTCCTCTGTTTCTTCTATTACTATGGCAACAGGTTGATTTTTGCAGAGTCTAAAGTGCACTGGTTTGTCAAGTGGAGCGAAACCAAAGAAAGACACAACAACAGAATTAAATTTTTTAAAATAAGAAAAAAAGGGGGTTTTATTGAAATATGAACAGATCAGAAAAGCATTTATTTCTATAAACTGATCGGTCCAGCAGTGAATATTAAATAGTGGCTCTAGCTACACGACACCAGAGTTTTCAAATTCCCACTCACTGACGCCACTAGACGTCACCATGACCGTTGACCTCAAGCAATAACCCCTGCCAACCCCCGAAACTGATCATGTGACTGGTAGATCACTCCAGCTCTGAAAAAGGACATCTGGTTAAAGCAAAGTTAGAGATCTCAAATAAAAACAACCTGTTCGTTTTGCAAAAAGCACACTCTCAAGAGTGAAGCTTGACTGTGATTAGAGCTTGACCTACCAAGTTTTGAGCTTGATTAAAACTTTTCTTGGCATCAACACAAGTGGTCTGGTGACAAGCAAGAAGATTACAGAAGAACTGTTTTGGCCTATGCCTGATGGGCGGGCTTTTACGAAATCTTTCACAATGATCTATTGTAAGACGACTTCTCATCCGTGCATTCCAGACAGGAGTCCATTCCTAGGCATTAACATTCCCATAAAGGTTGCATTTTTCTTGCTGCCTCAAAAAGGTAGGCAAAAAGATTTGTAAAATGTAAAAGATCTTATTCCAGAGAGAGAAACCATCCTGAAACCATCTTGCCATTTGTTTGTTTTTCAAGGAGACAAGAATAAGTGTTTAAGGACTGATGTTAAGCGCTAAATCCATCTATCTTATCTGATCCATCTGTCTTTGTTCCCTCTAATGGAAACTGCACTTCATTCAATGTAATATTGGACACAAGGGGACAACGAGACTTGGCTGCATGGGAGTCAGTTATTCATTTGGCTGTTGAGTATCTGCACAAAGACCTTCTTTAGAACGCATCTCAATCAAACCGCTAATACTGGGCCAGGAGAGGCCAACCGTGAGGTGCCTGTAATGACAGGCACATTCCTGAGCTGCATGTCATACCAGCCAAAGAACCAATAGCCGTCTAGCCCCCCGCTGGGTTCACAGCCGTGTCTCTTTTGTTTGGGTGAACAGTACTAAGATATATCAGCATAAAGCATTCCTTAAACTTACACATACTATGCGTTACTATTTGGACCTGACAAGAAATTAATGGCTTGCTCACGCCTGCATGAGGTTTCCTGCATGTTGATGTGATTAAGGATGCCCTTGATCTAACCTCAGCTTACAGTGTAAGAAGTAAGAAAGGTGCACAGTAATCAGACTTAGAAGGTGAGCAAAGGACTCTAAATTCATTGCTCCATGCCAACATTTCTTGGAAGACTGAATCCTTCTGTGCAAAGTTTTACATTCCAAGAGGCTTAATATGACCTGTAGATCGACATCTGATCAGAGACCTAGACTGAATACCCAGAGTCCAGGGATTAGCCTGTAGTGATGTGATATTTTACTGAGATTAAATGAACAGCTATCATTACAGAAAACATTTTGAAAAAAAAAAATATATATATAGAACTTTACCTGCTTTCTCTCGAAAAACATACAAAGCACATTAACTTTTTTGTCTCTTAGGTTAATTACTTAACTTTACTTTGTCTGAATTACTTTTTTACTAATTTCTTCCTATTGTACTTTGGTAGTTGATAAAAAAGTGCTCCTCTTGAGCATAAAAAAGCACAATCACAATATAAAAGTGTGTTTGATAAGTTTTGACTTCATTAAAGACCTGGAACAGCAGTAATGCCCATAAAGACAAATATCACATCTAGTACCTAAATCGGTTGCACATAGGGAATATCTACAAGAACTAATCATTCTTGCTTGCAATTGTTAAGTGTGGCAAGCAGGGCGCGGCCGAGAGCCGTGAGAACAGTGCAAGGCCAGTGGCGTGGTTGCTAATGAGCGTCACCTGCGCGCCACACCGGTCTCAAATGTGTCTCATGGAGTAGCACTTGGATTGATAAAAGGAGGAGTGACGACAGTGAAGGATCAGAGAGGACCAGGCCTGGACTTTTTTACGTTAAGTTTTGTTTATGTGTGTGTGACAGTCGTCCGTGAGGGGCTGCCGATTTTATTTTCGTTTTGTGTTTAAACATTCACTGGCTTCCACCTCCTTCTTCCCTGAATAATAAACCTTGTTACATTGGTGCCAAAACCCAGGAGGAAGAAGGGACGTGTTGTCAGAGAGCCCTCGCTGCTGAGGGGGATCGCAACGCTGAGGAGGTTGGGCAGCACAAGGGAGCAGTGACCGCCAGTGGCTGCCCGAGGTGGTGGTGCTGGAGCAATGGAACTACAGGTGGGACGGAGAGCTCGCTGCCGTGCTTCTGGGTCGAGGTGGGATGGCTGCTGTCCGTGAGGGGACAGAGAAGTTACCAGCGTTCACCAGAGGCCAGGCCTGCTGCCATCCGCCACGATGGGAAGGAGCAGGCAGAGCGAGGTAATGGGGTGCTTGCTGCCGGGCCACCGTAGCAGAGAAGTCATCGCCAGCCGCTAGGAGGCGGAGGAGTATCGAGCCGTCCACCGAGTGTCCAGTACCATCGCATGGCACTGCAAGTGAAAGCCTCTCTGCTGGGTGAGGACTGAGCGGCAGATTTTTTTTCCCTCTCTCCCCATCTTTCCATCTCCTTTTCTCTCGCCTCGTCTGTCCTTAACCCCAGGTTTTGCGGCCGCTGTGACTTGCAGAGTGGGTACCCCCCGGCCTGCAAGAGCAATGGGGTATGTGGCAAGCAGGGCAGGGCTGAGAGCCGTGAGACCGGTGCGAGGCCAGTGCCATGATTGCTAATGAGCGTCACCTGCGCGCCACACCGATCTTGAGCGTCTCACGGAGGAGCTCCGGATTGATAAAAGGAGCAGTGAAGGACTTGACAGTGAAGGACGAGAGAGGACCAGGCCTGGACTTTACGTTATGTTTTGTTTATGTGTGTGTGTGGCAGTCGTCTGTGAGGGACTGCCACTTTTACTTTTGTTTTGTGTTTATTATTTATAATACTGTGTTTAAAGTGTTTAAATGTTCGCCGGTTCCCACCTCCTCCTTACCTGAATAACAAACCTTGTTACATTAAGCAACACTGAAGACTTCACTTAAATAAAACTGTGAAAAAGGTGTAATTTTGGAATCCAGTGATTAGCCCTGATATTCTTACATTTTAATCATCAGACTTGAAAAATTCTGAAAAAGTTGCACTTAAATGTCAATTTTGATTTCATTATGTATCAGAAAATTTATATTATGAATTTTATGAATGGATCAACCCAGAATTGTTCAAAAAAGTGAATCACAATTTTCATCAGTAATTTTACAATGACAGATTTTTTGTAGAAATATGTAGCTACTTTGTGTTGAGAGACTAAGACCAAAACTAAGTAAACCATACCCAACCACAACCAACTTGTGGTCAAAACTAACCATTAACCAGCTTCCCCTACCGACTAAACCAGATACAGGCAGATAAATCCCTCAGCACCTTTCCCATGTACCTTTCACTTTCACAGGCTGGTGATGTAACAGGTGTCATAGCAACCAAAATAAAGGAACAGAGATTCAGAGGGATCTCATCACCATAGCACTGTAGGAGCTTGTCCAAACAACTGTTTGATGCTGCTTCCTGTGAAGCCAAGCCACCTGCAGTTATAATATGACCTGATGTCCACAAATAAAAATATTCTTTATTTTTTTTTTTTAATAAAAGCACTGAAAAAAAAGCTGTCAGGTTTCTCAAGTATTTGTTTCATTCTTGACTGGTTCAATAAAATAGGAAAATATTGTACTTCATCATTCACTAAATCATGAAATCTAGACATTGATAACTACAAAAGTATGGCAACATTTCAACACTTTACATACCTCAATAACAACTGTATATCAAAAGGTCTGAGCCCACTACAGCACCTGGTTTGATTCAGTCATGATATGCTTTGCTTTAAAGACCAGTTCCCATCTCTGTGGTTATCCGTGTTTGATTATGTTTCCTTAAAGTACTTGTGAAAACAGCAGCTCTTCTTTTAATGCTAATGAAATGTGTCTAACCCACGGGTGTCAACTCACCTTGCCAATGGACCGTTCCACAAATCATTTTAGAAAAGGGGTGAATCATCGATTAGCACCACATGAAATTGCAAATTAAAAACCACTTTGGCATTTAGGTGGTGCTAATCCAAATGTTACATAGTGAAATTAAGAAAACAAGAAAGCAGTTATACTGGATCACTGAGCACGTCTATAAATCATATGCAGATGTCTTGGCTCTACCCCTGCTGTGGTGATCAAGTTCAAGTCATCCTCTTTCAGTTAATGCCATAGAAGAGGTTTACTAGTTATAATTGGATTCTGAAGCCAGAGTGACAAAGCTCTGGTCACTATAGCCACACAGCTATTTTACTCTATTGAGCAGAGGCATAGACACAGTGAAGCCAGTACACAGTAACACATCCTAGATGGGCCTATTGCATAATGCATCACTTTAACATTTAAACTACATCCTGTAGCTGAAATACTTAGTCCTTTAGATGCAATTTAATAGCTGAATACTTACTAAAAGAGGGACAGGTTAATGTCCTGTTTTAGGCAGCCTTTTGGAAAAATCTGTAACCAAAGTCTGTATTAATGCCCAATGGAAGAAAGGAAACCATTCCAGCTGCATCTTGGGAAACCATCATCAATTAATCCTGGCAGTTGGCCTATTGCAAGAGGGATAAGGATACTTGCAGAGAAATCTTATCTTCCTTCAACAGAAGGTTTCCAGAAAGTGTGATACAAAAAATAAAAGGGGGTTCCCAGTTTTGATCACCTCAGGATTATTCCATCTACAATTCCAATGTATAACACTGATGCTTTTGTTCACCAGCTAAATATATAAAATATTATATTTAGAATGACTTGGCTATACATAACACTACTGTTCAGTAAAACCCTTTTGTGCTATCATAAACACAATCGATTATTGTGTTATGGCTTTTGGCCACTAGGTGGCTGTAGTTGTTCTGTGTGAGGAGCTGGCTGTAGAAGAAGGACTGGCCTTGATGATCTGTTTATTAAAAAAAAGGTCCCTTGGGTCAATAAATGTCAATGGGGCATTCAAACACATGACAGACAAAAACAGACAAAAACTGGAAAAGGCTAAAAAAAAATATATATATATATATAAAAAGTTGTTGTCAATAAACTATAATGAATTAAACTTGCTCTCCCTGAGGTCTTTTTCCAATCAAAGTTTCTGAGAATAGTAAATGAACAATCAACAAAACTTTACAGAATAAACAAATGACTGAATCTGAAATCACAGCAATACACATTCTCTTTAATAGTTTCACAAGAGAACTCAAGGTCATGACGAACCAGTTGGCAGACGTTCCTAAAACAAAAAGATTTCTCTGAATCAGTCACAAGTGAGTAACTCTAAACATCACTCCAGACACACCTCTGTCACGTGACTGCCTTCTCTCATCTGTATGCCACTTTTAACATTAACGGATTGTATGTGAAGTCATGGTTGGAATTCTAAATCAAACAACCACAATATTCATGCGTACCTTGGGAAAATAATCTCCACAGCAGCAGAGCGCTTAGTGTTTATTGTTAGTGTTGGAATCACTATGAGATTGTTCTTTCAGTAAAGGTTGTATTAAATTGATCAATAGTACAGTAAAACCATTTAAAATGCTAGAAACGGTTTCTATTTCAAATGAGTGCATATTATTTTCAGATATTATGCATTCAAGCAGCCAGATTATTAAAATATCATAACTAAATTTCATCTCATGCTTTCTGCAGCACTTCTGTGATATTGGATTGTATGGCACTTCTAACAGACAATCTGTGCTCTTTTCGAATAATTTATATAGTTAAAAAAAGGTTATTTTGCCCCTTTGAATCTCCATTTTTTATTCATCAGTTCCAGATGCGTCTTTTTCTTTGAAACTTAGCACAATAGCTTGGCATCCCAGAATTTTCTCTTCACTGTTGCAGGTGAAAATGCTGCTTGGCATGCACTTTTCAATAAAGCCGCCATCTGAGAACTTTTGATGTACCCGTTTTCTCACAAAATACAAATGTATTTGTGCACCTGGACCATCCACATCTATCTCTGTCTGGGTTAAATCCAGTTTTCTTCTCTTGTTCAAGACATCAGTACACACACACACACACACACACACCATGTAGAATAGCCTTCAAAGAACAGATTGTGTGTCTGAAATCAAAATCAAACTTTAGAAAAACCCAAAATAATTCCAAAACTTGGTGTTGACTGAAGACCGATCTTGCATTACAATTTCCACACTTCATAAGGGTTATAGAATCATATAGCTCCGATTGTAGCACAAGACAGTCTGTAAAAGTGTGGATGTACAATCTAATCTAGAAGCAGCAGACTCCAAATCCCATTTTAATCACACTGACCATAATCCCAATATCGCTGTAGTTAGATTACCTACTCAGTGGGGAATCTGGGCACACTGGCATCCACAGAAACACTCAATGCTGCGTGATGTATGGGTGATAATATTTAGTGTGTCATGGGATGAATTTCATTCACCTAAGAGTTTTATAACCATGTTAGGTTAGAGTAGTTCATCGAATTAATCACTGTGTGACATTTATCACTTTTATTACTATGGCGAATTACTATCAGAATGTGTAAAAACTGGTTCATGTAGTTTATCTGTATTACTCAGTATATTTTTGGCTAAATAAACAGTTACATTAAGACAAAAATATGATCAATTAAAGGTGAACTCAGTAAATTGGTGTGAATACTGTATCACGCAAAAGCAATTAAAAAGGTTTTTAGTTACCAATGGATTTGTAGAAATTCACAGTCAGTCATGATTAATTTATTACGCAAGCAACAGTGTCCATTAACAGGTGGCAACAAAGATAAAGTCAGTAGGACTGGGCTGTGGGCTGGTTATGTGATCTCAAATGGCGGCCCTCGTCTGCTTATTCTAAAATAAAATCACTTTTATTAGGATACTGATATGACAGCAGTGTTAAAGGGTTAGTTCACTCAAAAACAAAAATTATTAAATTTACTCACCCTCAAACCATAGGTGTATATGACTTTCTTATTTCAGCCAAACATAATTGGAGTTATATAAAAAAATAGCCTGGCTCTTACAAGCTTTATAATAGGAGTGAATGGTACCATAGATTTGAAGCCCAAAAAAGTGTATCCAGCCATTATAAAAGTAATCTATACAGCTCCAGGGGGTTAATAAAGGCCTTCTGAAGCCAAGCGATGCGTTTTTGGAAAACATCCATATTTATAACTTTATAAACTATAAATCACTGGCTTCCGGTAACGGCCGTACGCAATTCTAGCTCTGGCTGAAGAGTGACATCTAACCCAACGCACATCACCGGTAATACCGTTATCACCAGGGGAAGACATTTGGGTTTTTCCCTCATTTCCACCTCGCTTTTAAATCACTTATAAATGTTCGTGAGGCCGTGCGCATTTCGAATTAGCGACAATTGCTTGATGTTGGGTTCATTATTATTCTTAATGAACTAAATGATTTTTATTACTTTAAAAAAAATAATAAAAACGACAGTGGGGGGTGCCGCGGTGGGCAAGTGATGTAATCGGTGTTGCGGCTGAACGACATGGAACACCGGTAACAAAGAGTATCGCAGAAAGCCTAATATACACCTTAAGGGCTGAGTAAATTATGGGATCATTTTCATTTTTTGATGAATTAACCCTTTAACTATTAAAAATCATTTTCATTATTGAAATAAAGCTGAAACAAAATAAAATATGAATAAGCTTAAAAAAAAAAAAACGTACATTTGAAATGTTATCCTCGGAACTAACTGAAAATAAGCTTAAGTATTAATGACAAAAACTAAAGCTGAAATAAAAATAAAGACGAACAAAACGTTGCTTACTAAAACATAACATTATATGACAATACCACATACAAAATAACTGAAACCTAACCTAAAATAAAATGAAAGCTGAAAATATAAATATAAAAGCTAAATTCAAAATACTAAAATCAATACTATAATAGTATAGAAATAATATTAAAATAACACTGAGTGCGATTACATGCACGTTCTTAAACCAATTATGCTCGACATAAACGGCTTAAGCATAAACCGATTGGCTAGATTTTTGCCCCATACCCCGATTTCTCCCAGTTCTTTGGGCTTATTGAGGTGCGCATGTATGAAATGTGACAGGAAAGCGTCCAGACACACTGTAGTGGAGGAGGAAATATATTGTAACTCAGACTTTTGACCCAATAAATGATAAAACAGACAAAATGCTGCATCTGTAACTGCATGAGAGGATAATATATCCATATATAATCCATAGGTTTCCCACTTGACATGTTGCAATACTCTTTGTTTTTTAATGCTTTATTTAACATCACAACAGAGATAATAAATGGAATACTGTGAGTCAGATACATAAATGGTTACGTTTGGACGTCACTACTGGGAAATAAACAGATTTATCAATAGTGTCTTATAAACGCAGCTTACTTGCATTGCTAGGTTATTGGTTTGTATGTAAACCGGGGCAATGGGTTATTTCAATAAGCTAATTTTTGTGAGTTAGGGTTAGGGGTATTGGTGTGCATATAAACGTGCTCACTGACAAGAGTCTTCATCTCATGAGAGTGTACATTACTTTATACATTTTTCAAAAGTAATGTTAATTTCTTTGTAAAAAGTATTTATTAAAAACCACTTAAAAAGTTCTTAATATGCATAAACTGAGTATCAAAGCATACATATGGTCTTGTTCCATTGTAAATGTTACTTTCTCTGTTTGTCCAGTGCCTTGGTCATGCCAAACTAAGCCGTCTATTCCAGCTCATCCCATGACCTCATAGTTTCAAATGAAGTCAGCATATGCAAAACAGGCACCGCCCACAAACTCAACAACTTCCTATTTCCTCATTTCACAGTCAAACTCCTATTTTGCTTGGATCTTACACAGACATACAATCCCTTTCAAAAGTACACTGGTAAAAGCCACATGTCACCCTCTGCTCTATCGTAATGGTACAGATTGAGGTGCATGGTTCGTCAGGGTCGTTTTGGTCACACAACCCAGTGACTTGCCTTAGGACTGACAAAACATGACAAATTTGTCATACAATTATGAAGAATTATGACTATTACACCCACCTCAACAGGTTTTTAAAGCAACATGAGGGTGCGCGTGGAGTGACGTAACAGCATGTTATTTGTTGGCTATAAATATGCATGTTATTTACAGTTGGGGTTAGAAGCCTGAGACCACTCTGTAAATCTGGGATTCAAATTGTATTTATTTTATCGATTTTTTTGAAGTTCTAGATTTAATGAAAACATTTTCACTGGGCCCAACACCAAAAAATTATAAATGTAAAATACATTACCATTCAAAAGTTTGGGGTTGGAAGGATTTTTTAAATTTTTGAAAGAACTCTCGGTGCCACTTTATAGTAGGTGTCTTTAACTACTATGTACTAACATTGAAAGTAATCATTTGATACAATGAACTTATTGTGTACATACATGTTTATATGTATACATGTCACTTATATTTTAAAAAATTCCTGCATGTAATTACAGTTGTAATTCATTTCTGTAAATACATATATAATTACACTGTTGACCTCCCCATACCTTTTAATCCACCCTTAAACCACCAAACCTGTCACTAACCGTACCCATATCCCACCTCAATAAGAGTTTTGCAATACAATATGAACACAAAAAAAGCACATTGTACTTATTTTTGGATGCAAGTACATAGTAGTTAAGGACACCTTATATAATGTGTGAATGAACTCTCTTATACTCATCAAAACTGCATTGTGAAATATTACAATTAAAAATAACTGTTTTCCATTTATTTATTTTTTGGAGACCATGCTCTTTTTTTCAGGATTCTTTGATAAATAGAATAGAATAATTTATTTGAAATAGTCTTTAAATGTCTTTACGGTCACTTTTGATAAATTTCATGTGTCTTTGCTGAATTATAATTATGAAGTATTCATTTCAAATCAATTAAAAAATGTATTTTTCAAACTTTTGAATGGTATAGAAGCTTAAATAATCAGGCTATTCTTAATGACAGCCATTTAAAACCACTCTGAATGAGATTCACACCTCTTGTGAAACATCAGTCTGCCCACGCGTGCCCCACCTTCCACTGTGGTCTTGTTATCTGCTCTTTGTTTGCTTATTCTGACTCAGTCATGTCTTGCTGCCCACTGAAATTATCTGCTACAGGCACAGGAAAATACAGGAAAATTTATGCACAACAAAAATCACAGCTACAAATGATAAACCTTTTTTTTCCAAATAAGGGTTTAGGTTCTCTTGATTTAAACATTCAGACGCAGTATCACAGAATGTTCCCGAATTCTTTCATGATTACTCTATTGGAATCTAACTGAATAAGCTGCGAGTTGTTTAACAATGTTAGCCACTTATCCCAGATTTCCTAATCAGTCCACATTTGTTTCACTGTTGGAGATATAAAAACCGACTCAATCCTTTTAAAAAGGGCTTTCGCACCGGAGAAACCTTTTCATAGTTCCTAGATATATTGGCAGAAGTACCAGGGTTTTGACGTGTTTGCACCGCAGGAACTAGAAACGATTTTAGTTCTAGGAACTTCTTTTGGGGGAACTAACCCGGGGGGTAAATGACGTAAACCAGTGACTCAAATGTACGCTGATTGGCCGAATGCATGCCAAACACCAGCACCAGCCATTTTTTAAAAAGCTGTCTACACACAGATTATAGCTTATACATTTACTCCAGAAACTAACTCTACAAATATGGAAACAGTGGTAGATGGACCTCTCAGCCTTTACGCTAAAGAGAAAATCTAACGCAACTTTGAGGGGAGCAAGCGAAACATGATTATGCATTTCTGCTAAGCTAGCGACATTGGACATCAACCACACAGCAAACGCTAATACTTTTTCACATACTGTCTACATTCTTTGTATAACAGTTCCATCTAACAATGTATTAGACATGACTGTTAAACAGATCGTAAACTAATGAAGACTAAGAATGGGAGCACCGTGTGCTCGGGCTCTGGCATTCTCAGCGGCGTCAAAATAAAGGTCCACCACACCGTCAAAATAAAAGTTGCAACAACAAACGTGGCTTACGTCACTTCAGAGTTCCTACTGGCGGTACAATGCAACCAGGAAAATGTTCCTAGGGGAACTTTTAGTCCTTGCTGAACCACCCTAGTTCCTAGAACTACCCGGTGTGAAAGCCCCTACTGTCACCAAACACAACCCCCATTTCATCTAAAATCTACAATAAACAAGAAAATAAAAAACCCTCAGGCCAAAGTCAACGTCATTCATCTCGTTTAATCTCAGCTTTGACTCGAATTTAACTTTAAATTGATAACTTTGCCTAATTCCCATGCATTAAAATTAAACTACAGTGAATCAAGCCACCTTAACGTAGAGTTCGAGTCACCTTCTACGCCGCTTCAAACCCACAGTAATGACTCTGTGCAATAGATAAACAGAGGCAGTTTTTCTTCCTGGATGACATTGTTTGTTTAGCAGTTATCCTGTAATGCGAACAAACATACTTAGTGTTGCCCACATATGCCAAGCTGAGACAAAGAGGACAGTGTTTGGCACACAAAGAAGTGGACTGACCAGCTTGCTCTTCTTCAGCTGCAATGGGCCAATGAAAATTGGACAGAGAAAATATGTCTTTCACAAAGCACATTTTTCTATACAAGCATAATAAAATAAAAATGAAATTAGACCTTTATGGCTTAATGACGACTTAAAATCAAACATGGTTCTGCATCCATTTATTTCATTTCTAGCAGAGAGATCACATTGTTGTAAGTGTTGCTGTAAACAAATGCATACATTGCTCTTAAGGTGAGAAAATTTCACCTTTGTGTTTGGAGTTGGAAAAGAACAGAAGTCGTGAAAAACCTGATAACAATCAGACCACGTGAATCAGGACCAAATCACTTCATTTGCATCACATATTCGACACACACTCTCTACCCGCTCTCAGCCCGCATGCAAATCTACATCAGAGAGGGTTGTTAGTGAAAACATAGTGGCTTCTCACTTTAATGTCAGCCTTTGACTACGTCGTAGAAATAGGAAGGGTGGCTGAGTACAAAAATGCACAATTTTATGTGTTTAAAAAAAATATTTAAAAAAATAATCATGTTACTGAAGCTAAAATAACTTATGATGACCAGTCGAATACAGACATGGACTGAATCCCTTAGCACTTTCACTCTTCAAACAAAGTATTGTGTTCTAAATACTGTATTTTAACAAACTGAATGATTAGCAATTACATTTTTCACAAGAATGTAAAAATTCGTTGTCAAATAAGGTCAGAAATGTCCACCAAAAGAAAATAATACATTTAATAAAGTTTTTTATTAGATGGGACCCAAAAGTCTGAGACCATATTGAAAATAAACCTGAGAATAAAGTTGTAAAAAATTGATGCGTTTAAAAAAAAATACAAAAAGCTGTCATAAAATGAAGAAAAAATATTTAAGATTCCAAATCTCTAATCAAATAATCAATTTATCACTATCAACTAATAGTAATAACAACTAAAAATTTGTACATTTCTCAGTTAAACTTTTCACTTAATTTTTGAAGCGGATTAAATAATTTGTTATATATACACACACACACACACACACATATATATATACACATGACTCTGTATGTACATACATATATATACGCGTGTGTGTGTGTGTGTGTGTGTGTGTGTGTGTGTGTGTGTATTTTTAATCATTGTTTTAAAGTAATACTCTAAAGTATATGGTTAAAAAATACTTTCATTATATAGCTGAAATGACAAATAAATTTTAAACTTATTTTAGCTTTCTATTCCTCCTTCTATTCCTGTTTGCTTTAAGTACCAGAAAGCAATCTGGCAGAACTGGATTGTCAGGAATTCAACGGCTCCCTCAGCATCAGCTAAACTAGTGATGCAAACCACCAAACCCAAACGGCTACACTCACTCACTACCCACCTGTGACGTACTTTGATTCACTGGTGTTTCTACCTAACAGAGCAATACAAATATCGATGGGAACGCAAATAATCCTGCTCAAAATATTCAGTGCATCTTTTATATGAAACAAGAACAACAGCCAACAACCACAAATATCTTTGTACTGAGAGGAGGTAATGTCAAAAACCTTGTTTACACCTGATATTAACATCGGTTTCTGACAACCTGCCAATCAATCATTGTGCTAAAACAATGATTCTAATAAACCTTACCAACTATGACTTATGATAATAGGGGCTTTACTAAAATAACTAAGCATTCAGCTCAAAAAGTCACATCTGCAATGAGATTAAAATTTGGAAGTATATTTGGAAGCAACAGCCTGTTGACTTTGCATGCGTGTTTATCAACGTGCAATAACACACTGACATAGTGAGTTATGGATGTATGATGATGTCATGAAATCAGAGACCCTCGCCTCAAAATTTGTATTTGTGAGGCAAGTTAGGTCAAAAACAGAATGACCACTTGTGATCAGATCCCCCAAGATTTTATAAACAGGTGTAAACAGGGTCCAAATATAATAGTGAGGTTGTGGGTAAATTACCTTTTCACCACCAAGCTGAGAGTCTTGTGGGAGCCCTTGACTAGGCAGATGGCCTCTTGTCTGAAGCCGGTGAGAGGAATGTTGTTGATGTTGATGAGTTCGTCTCCAGCCTGCAGTCTTGCGGTCGCGGCCTTACTGCCTTCTTCCACCTGTGACAGACACAATACACTCAGGATCAATCAAAACTCACAGTTTCATGGCCGTATATCACCTACAAATGAATAGATCTATACAGAGAGCACTCTCTTTGTTGTGAGGCTGAAATCCATCAATGACAATATTTGGTCGAGCATTCACCTTTTGTAAACAACTTTAGCCTTTGTCAGGTAGTGCAGTGCGGTTCAGATAGGGAGCAGAAATCTGATTGTTTGGCATATCCAACTTAAATCAGTTTATCCGATTTTTTTACACATCTAATCCAAATGTTTCAGTGTGAACAGTAACATTCAATTGTTTTAGTTGTTTGGGACTTGATTATTCAATGCATGTTATGTCATACACAATGTGCAGTAGTCTGTGATATTTTTGCCTACTTTTTACCCTAAAAACTATATTGTACCTGCTGTGTAGTGAATAATGAAACAGTAATGACTACAACACTTATGTTATTCAGTATCATGGTGTGATGTCACGATAGACACATTTTTGGTCCATCATTAGACAATATTTGGTAACACTTTATTTCGCAGTGTCCTTGTTACATATATTACATGTACTTACTATAGTAATAATAGTAAATTATGCATAAATTACATGCAACTAACTCTCAACCAAACCCTAATCCTACCCTAACCCTATAGTAAGTACATCTAGTTAATCAATATTACGCAGTACTGAAATATATAATTACACTGTAACAATGACATCTTAAAATAAAGTGTAACTAGGGATGAAGCGGTATGAACATTTCATATCACGATTATAGTGACCGAAATTATCACGATTGTCAATATTATCACGTTTTGTTCAAATGAGCTGAAAGTGTTCAAAAAGAACAGATGCACACACTGAAAGCTTTTCAACAAGTTTTATATTTCAAAATCAACAAACAACAAATAAAACAAGCAGCTCTATGCACTTTAAGATTCTATTCTGTATCATTTCCTGTATTCAGCCCTAAAGATCCTATTTGAAAAACAAATCCGATGTATGTGCACTGTGAACAAAGTCCTAGAGCATTTCCCTAAACAACTGCACACACTCCAGTGCCAAATATTATTATTGCTGTAGGTGTTTTAGCCTTAAATGACCAAATGAGAAAGGCATGTTCACCTTTCTAAATCAGCACGGGGGGCAAGTCATAAGCTTTCCACATCAGCACTTTACCTCCACAGCCGCGTTAGAAGCGAGTTAATCATAAATATTCTGTCATAAAGAGCAGATTTCAGGGAACATGTAGCCAAATAGGGGGTTTGGTCTAAAGTAAAGTAAATTCCTGACATGATATGTAATGCTGCCCTATCTTCCAGTAAGCCAGTTATCTGCTATTTGAGCCTTTACCCCAAAAGTTGATCACGACTGTTCATTATTTACTTTGCAGGTATGTCTATTACTCATCAAACTTGACCCTTTCTGGGGAGATAATATTCATTCACAGACATGTACTTGTATCATTACATGGTGCTATTAGCAGTTTTTTAGAAGGTTAACTTTAAGCTTGTGTGATAATTCATGCAAGCTTTATCACCAGCTGTGGTTAGATTCAAGTGCCAATCAGCCCTATAATAAACCAAGTTAAGGAATATACGTGCTTGGTCAAGAATGCACAAATGTGGCTATTCCTTTGTTGTATGCAGTCTTCCCTGCGTTTATTATTTTTACAGCAGCAGGACTCTGTGACATCCGGACTCGAGAGCCCCCCTCAGAGTTCATAAAACAAGGAAAACTTTAAGATGGCCGAAATAAGAAGCACTTAGAATAACCTCAAACGTTAATGTTAAACAGGCTCGCTATTGGGTGCCCCCCTTTGGCATTCCGCACCATACTGAGAGAATAAATTACTAAGAACAATGGAAATGTTCACAAGAGAGGTATCAGACCAAAATAAGCATAGCAAACACTGTTGGATCATCGGAAATGAGGGTGGGGTGTTATTTAATGGGAATGTGAGCTAAAAGCAGAGGTGAGAGTGAAAAAGAGACATATTTTCTTCTCAGTATCATGTATATGAGTCCGGTCTCAAGTACTACAACACTCTCTACCAAATTCACATGTCAGTTACATGGTACTTCAAGGTTTGTCAAAGAATACTGTGGTATTACCATGGTACAAATCCAAAATATTATGGTATAAACCTTTGGGATGACAGCAAATCAGTTTAACTGCTTCAGGACGGCCCAGAATGTCCAGTAAACGGACTTCTCCTGAGGAGTCAGCTACGGAATCACAGTGAAAAAGACTTTTTGGACAACGGCCCGGTGTCAAGAAGGGCAGAAACTCCAAGAAAAACATCAAGAACAGACTGAAATTCTGCAGGAAGTAAAAGGATTGGATAGCAGAAGACTAGTGCAAAGTTATTTTCTCTGATAAAGCCCCCTTCCGACTGTTTGGGACATCTAGAAAATTGATTGCCCAGTCCTGTGTCATGCAGTGAAGCATCCTGGGACCATCCATGTGTGCGGATGCCCAAGGGAGTGGGCTCTCTCACAATTCTGCCCAAAAACACTGCTGTGAATAAAAAATGGAATCAAATCGTCCTGCTAAAGCAACTTCTCCCAACGACCAAGAAGCAATTTGATGATGATCCATGCATTTCCCAGCATGATGGAGCACTATGCCACAAGGCAAGAGTGATACTCGGAGATCATTAGATTACAATTTTAGGCAACTCCAGGCAACTCCCCAGATCTTAATCCCATAGAGAACCTGGGGTGAGTGGACAAGCAGAGTACACAAATTGTGATCAACTCTGGGCACGACTGAGGCAAGAATGGATCGGCATCATTCAGGATTTGGCCCAGAAAAAAAAAACAGCATGAAAACAGATCCTGCCTGAAAAAAATATTTTTGTCATATCACCCACCCCTAAAGTAGATACATTTTTTTCCTATAAAATATCAATATTAATTTATCATCCAGCCCTACTCCATTGTATTTTTTAAGTGTATGTGTGTATGCAATACCATGGCTTTTTCTGACATCCATCCATCCATTCTCTAAACCGCTTTTCCTAAACTAGGGTCGTCCAGGCATCTCAGGCCGCTCACACATGAATTGTCTCTCCAATTCACCTATCCTGCATGTCTTTGGACTATTGGGGACTACTGAGCACGCTGACACAGGGAGAACCTACAAACTCAGACATGTATCATAGTATACTTTTCAATATCTAAGTACTATCTAAATACCATGGTAATAATGGCACCACTGTGTCATGTGCTAACCACACCACTACAGCTCCAAAAACCAGATGGTATTTCTAAGGAATTTTTCAAGAGCTTGAAACAAGCTCCATGACCTGGCAGTCTCTGCAAGGGGTCTGGAGCACGGGGCGGGGTGAGGGAAGGATGTGGCACGGAAGAATGTGAGAGTTCTGCTGACTAGTGTCCTGTGCTCTACGCTGACAGAGCACTGAGGTTTACAGCTACTGACTATCCTGCTGTGCCCAACACACACACACACACACACGTTTGTTTTTGTGAATTGTGGGGACATTCCATAGGCATAATGGTTTTTATACCATACAAACCATATTTTCTATCCCCCTACACTACCCCTACCTCTAAACCTACCCATCACAGGAAACTGCACATTTTTACTTTCTCAAAAAAAACCTCATTCTGTATGATTTATAAGCCTTTTGAAAAATGGGGACATAGGGTAATGTCCTCATAAGTCACCCTCTCCTTGCAATACCTGTGCCATACCCATGTCATTATACAAATTTGTGTCCTGATATGTCACAAAAACGCGCACACACACGTTTCCATGTTTTATGGGGACTTTCTACAGATAATGATTTTTATACTGTACAAACTGTATAGTCTATCCCCTAACCCTAAAACTATCTGCAATTTTACATTTTCCAAAAACATCATGTATGATTTATAAGCCGTTTTCCTCATGGGGACCAAAAAAAAAGTCTGTTCTATCTGGTATTACTATCCTGTGGGGACATTTGGTTCTCATAATGTAGGGAATATCAGGTACACACAAACAATATTCAAAGTACAAATGTTCATTCAAGAGACATCACCTCTCCACAATGGTGCCATTATCAATCTTGACAATAAGAGTATGTACAATACACACCGGGAGCTATAACAGGACTCTGCCTGTACAGAACAATACTATGACTAAGGGCTTTTTTGTTTCCGCTTAACTTGATCGTACACTAAAGAATTTGAGTCAACTCCAGCTATAACAGAAGTGTTCAACTGTACAGATTAAGCTCTTTTGAATGAACATTGTATCCTAGCAAAAACAAAAGAGCATGAGCTCCTTGTGGCTTAGTATTAGGAATGCTAAATTCCTTCCCCTCCAGGCAATAAAATAAATACTGAATATCTAAAAAAATAAAATACATTTTCAAAAACATTTCAAAAGAAGTTTGCTGCATTCCATATATCGACACTCCTAACGAGCGTTAATGAGTGCGTTTCAAGGGTATGGACAACACCTTGTATGTTTAAAGTAGCGGTGTGCGATATCACAATTTTTGATCGTGAACGATTAAAATTTCTCCACGATCTGCTTTTGAATAAATATCGTAGTATCGTGCTACAGTGCACATTCTATCAGTTGCAGTTCTGGCACCTCCGTCCCAACATGCAACTCAATGTACATTCACATAACGTTAACGCAGAGGTAGGGTTACACTCACATGACATTGCAGTTAATCACAATATTATTTGCAAGCATTTTAAAGCCTTACCAGTTAAACATTTTATTTGCATGCTGCTCTGACATGCATTTTTTTTTAGGGCATACACCTGAAGTGCGCACACACTAAAAGCCTGTCAAAAAGCGTGCGAGTACTAAACTAAGTTATCTTTCTTGTCTTATTGCGCATAAACTGTCAAATACACACAAGGTTTACATAAACACAGTTTCTGTATATTAGATCCGTGTATTAGGTATCAAATAACACAAGACAAAGAGAAAATCACTTTTCTTTACTGAATGAGGAGTTCAGTAGCTTTATTAAGAATCAGTGTATATATAATTTGTACAGTGAAGTCTTATGTTTAATTTTTACAATGTTTTATTCAATTTCTTACTTGTATACTGCTGTTAAATACACCCATGAAAAATATTCATTTGTATATTATATTGTATTTGTAATAGGCATCTTTGTTCTTATTTTCAATAAAAAGCTAAAATAATGAAATAAAGATTTTCATCTTCGCCCACCCCTAACTTTGGCCTAAATAGTCTGTCATTTTTTTTTCTTTTATAATTTGTTACCTTGTAAGGCTACATTTTTAAAATAGGGAAATTAGTTAGTTTGGCTCAACTGCTCAGTCACTTGCAAAATAGTAAAACCAAATGTATAAAATCGTGAATTTCCTGAAAATTATCGGGATATGATATTTTTGCCATATTGCCCTCCCGTAGTTTAAAGTATCAAAAGATTCATAATATATAGTAGGGATGCAAGATATTTTGGTTCACCAGACATGTTATTTAATTCTTTCTCTTTTTTTTTCTTTTTTTTGTAAATTCACTTCTAGCGTTTAAAAAAATATTAAAGTTTTTATTGTTTAATTTATTTAGACAAAATAGTATAACATGGATATAACATATATTTTGGATATAACATGAAAATAATTAATTATCGGCTTAGCGGTACTAGACAGAATTTTAATATTGGTACTCCCCTTGTTTTAGATTCCATAACACAGTGCAACATTAGGGGAACGATGTAAAAGAAAATGTTATAACATACTAACATATAAAAGTATAAACTTATTGAGGCAGATACTATGAGTTTGTTAATAAATGGCTTATACTTCTGTAGAACAGTGCGATTTAATTTAATTCTCTGTGAAGGACTACACTACCCATAATACTGTGTAGAGAGATCCACCAATCAGAGAAACTGATATCACTGTGAAAATAAGAAAATAACAACAAATGCCCTCCGCAGTGACCGCACACTCCCATAAACAACTGTGATTATCGAGTCTCCTCATGAACTTGAGCAATTTGTATATCTACGAGTGCTGTCAATCGCTTAAAAAAAAAAAAAACGAATTAATCGTACATTTTTCTTTCAAGTCAAGTCAACTTTATTTATATAGCGCTTTTTACAATGCTGATTGTTTCAAAGCAGCTTCACAGTGTTAAACAGGAAAATAATGTACAGCCACTCTGGAGAAAACTGGTCAGTCATCTAGCTAATTTTAATTGTCATATAGCGACAATATTGGCAGATCAGTAATTTAGTTGATATAGTTAATTTAGTTTAGTAATTACATTTATTTGGATATTTAGTTGAAAATGTTGTGTCCTCAACTGAGCAAGTCAAGCCAAAGGCGACAGTGGCAAGGAACCAAAACTCCATCAGGTGGCATAATGGAGAAAAATAAACCATGGGAGAAACCAGGCTCAGTCGGGGTGCCAGTTCTCCTCTGGCCAATTAACAAACAGTGTATGATTATTATTTTGGCAACCTTATAGGTCAAAAGTCATATTAGATCGGAATATTCGAAAGATCGGAGGCATCACTCCGGAGACAGGTTTAGTGATGAAATGTCGATTAAACAATTATTAAATAGGAATATTCGAAAGATCGGAGTCATCACGCCGGAGAAGGATCCATTGAGGATGCCATGTCGATGAGGCAATTTCAGAGGGGAGACTAATTGACCTTTAATTAACTGCAATTAATCACACCTAACATTAAAGTTAATACATTTTTATATTGTAATAATTTCACATTGTGCAATTTAATCCAAATTAATGTAGAAACAAATGCATTTACTCGCTGACCACCTCAATCACGTGACCACTAAACAGCACTGTGGGAGTTCTCCCATACAAGCCAAAAATCAAATGCCTTGTGATTTAAACAGCGCTGACATTCTCAACAACACTGATGTGGAAAACAGGAGAAACACTGAGCCACAACGATACAGTTAGAAGGCATTTTAATTCACAAGTTGCCAACATTTACCGTGATTTACTGTAGTAACAATAACTGAAACCATGGGATTGTGGCAGAAATGTGGTATATTCATATAGAATTTTATTAGAATATTTATTATTAATGTAGATGATATAATGTAGATGTATTAAAGGAGTAATATGATTACAGTATTTTTTTTGTTTTGTTAATAAACTACAGCAGTATTTGTGCATTTGTATTATACTCAAGCTACTGTCAAATGTGCATATCTAAGAGACAAAAATGTAATAATAATTTGTGAAACGGTCACCTGTTTGGCAAGTGTTTGTCATGTTCTCATGATAAAATCAGTTAACTGTGTGGTTTCTGGAACTTTCACTCAGGAGGAAAAATATGCCTTTAAACCTGAAAGAAATATTTGACGGTAACACTTTACAATAAGGTTCATTAGTTAACATTAGTTAACATGAACTAATAATGAACTGCACTTATAAAGCATTTATTTATCTTTGTTAAAAGGAACACGCCGACTTTTTGGGACCATTTTTTCATCTCCATGCGTGCCATAACGCTGCCTGATGCACCCACCGCTAGCCTAGCTTAGCACAAAGACTGGAGGTAAACGGCCCCAACACCCAACATTTTCCTATTTACATGTTGTGATGTGTATATTTAAATCGTGTACTAAGACCGACAGAAAATTAAAAGTTGCAATTTTCTAGACTGAAATGACTAGGGACTATACTCTCATTCCTGCGTAATAATCCAGGAACTTTGCTGCCGTACCATACAAAGTTCCTGGATTATTACGCAGGAATGAGAGTATAGTCCCTAGCCATATCGGTCTAGAAAATTGCAACTTTTAATTTTCCGCCGGTCTTAGTACACGATGTAACTATACACATCAACATATATATAGGAAAATGATACAAATTCCAGTACCAGAGCAAAAACTTTAAAAAAATTCTCCCATTTTGTTTCGTCTGTTGGTTATCACTATCAATCAGCACAGTTTCTGATTCAAAATTGTGCATTTAAATGTGATTGTCAATCCAGAAACTTTATAAACAAACAAACCAAACTTTATAATCACGAAGGCGGTCAATCTCTAAAGTGCAAGCTCACTAAATTATCCACTCTTGCGAAAAAAAAGCTGTCTTAATTGTACAATTAATATCTTATTTACATCTTGCTTGCACTTTGTTGGTTATAAAGGAGGGATTCACAAGCATAAGGCTCCCGTATGTACCTTGTGCGTTTTCAGCGGTCTTAAGCGGATTCTGACTAGCTTTCTGACTAGCACCTCTGATAGGCCATTGCGTTCACACGTTCAACCGATATAATAGTATACATTGCTCAACGCTTGTAAAAACACTATGTAAACAGAATACATTGACACTTAGAGCGATCAAACAATCATGAACAAGAGCGCTTGAATGCAGTGTCTATCAGCGGGTTTCTGATTTAATTCATTAGTCCATTTCAAATTTAAAGGTTTTGAATCAAATGTTGTAATCTTGTGATTCATCTCAGAGCTGGTTCGATGTAAGGCTTCAAGAAAAAATTAATGGGAAAAATACTTCCAGATTCAAGGCTGCTCAAAGTGTGAGAACTGTTGTGCTCTTCCCTTCAGACCACAAATGGCTGTCGTCTCCATATCTAAGGACAGCCTACACAAAGTGGTGTTTCTTTAAACAAACACCATTATTTTCACAGTAGCCTTGGGCAGTTTGGAGCACTCAAAACAATGGATGCGTGCGCATGCGTGTGTTTGTATTGAGCAAGTGCTCAGAAAAGATAAGAGCAAAGGTCTTGAAATACTTCAAAACATGTAAAGTAAGGTTAAATACCCTTTCCTGATACTTCTTACTCTGAACATGAACATACATGTATTGCTGAGTTAAAAGTCACGCTCTTTTGAAATAAATACTAATGAAAGCTCGACTAAATTCGACTCGTTCCTGCCACTCCTCAAGTGAAGTAATTACTGTAAAATAAAGACTATCATTAACAGACTTTTTTTCTCTGATGGCTTTCAATATGTAGGTGAAGAGCCGTCCACATAAAATTTGCTCTCAACAGGTCGGGGCATGACAGACAACTGATGAATTCTATTGTCTGCAAATAGGTTTACCAGTGCTCATTAAATTGCTGGCCTTTTAGGGTCTGTGTGCATTGAAAGAATGCATAAACGAAAAACAAACACAGGCGGCGTGTGAAAGGCTACACGGAGTATGAATGCAGTGTAAAACAGGATTATCAGAGTTTATTGAAAGTAAGGATTTAAAATAAATGCGATGAAGACCTTTGGCACATAAACAGTATGAGAGGAATAAGGGGGATTTAAATTTGTTCCATTTTTCTGTATAAATACTTGGTTTAAATTAAACTGCTTCCTGCAGCCCTCTTTTACCTAATGTATGGACAAATAAGGCAAAAACAGGGCTTTTTGACACTTTCTTGACCCTAACAACTGCATGGCAATGCACTAAAAACTACTAAACACTTTAGCAACTTCATAGCAACAGCCTGGCAAACATCCATATTTCACAATGTTGCTAAAGATACTTGGTACATTATTCATATCACAGGCCTGCAAAGATGATTTACTTGCAATTGCTCCTGCGGAAACACATGAGCGCAATAGCGCTTTAGACCAAACATAAAAATGTGACAGAGCGAACTGGACGCATCTGTAAATGATGAGATATTTTGCTAAATAAAATGATCCTACCAGAAGAAGAGCGTGATAACTTTATGATGTCTGTTCCGTCTGTATCATCTCAGTCTGCTTTTATAAGGTTTTACACACGCACAGTAAGGTGAATTTAGCATTTTTAATTTTTTTATGTGTCAGTGTGGATGAGATACTTCTAGAAAATGCTTGAAAACACAAGTGTGGACAGAGACTGTTTTGAAAGCTTATTTGGATTTTACAAAATTATCTTACAGAATAAAGCCCTACCCCCCCATTATATATCATAAACAGAAGAAATTTCTTACCGTCGTTTTGATTTTTATAGTAATACAAATCATTTATATTTTTATTACTATAAAAAAAGCTCAACTTCCATAGTAATTCATTGAAATTAAACACTTGTGCTGCTCTGCACTGTTATGAATGCCTGTGCAGCCGTGCACATTTTACTTTCGGTTTAGAATTAGCGATTTAAAAGCCCCCGCCGGTGATACCGGTGTTGTCAAACAATTTTTGTGTTGTCAAAAATTCTCACCCTCACATCATCTATCTCCATCTAAACTACTCTTTTTGTTTTCGCTCTTCTGATGGTTTTCAGCTTTCTCTTTCTGCAAATTGTATAGTTGTATACTGAACTTCAAAAAGTTTCCAACGCAGCCTCTATTCTTCACGAAAGATGGATAAAAAGGCGCACAGGAAACAATAACCTTGAAAAATGATATACGACCATGCCAAATCAGAGAGATGCCGAGTCGCACGGGACTAATATTATCACAGGACCTATATATCAGCAAAATATGGTAGGTCATTTGTGGGGGAATTTTTACTTTACAAATTACAGACATGGCGGATTCGCACGGGACTAAGATCACAGACAACCTCCGAAATTATTACAAATTACTAGAGGTCACCAGGTAATACTAATCCCGTGCAAATAGGGCTAAATATAAAATACAGTATCCTGAAAAAGGACATTTTTTGCTGGACTCCAAAGTATACAGATAGCTTGTCGCCAAACAGGTTACAATGACCTCAACTTTGTGCAAAGGAATTATTTTAGGAATTTAGTGAGACCATAATGCTCTCATCCTTCACTTACAAAGAAGCCCAGGTTCCTTTAATCCAATCTAAATTCATCCCAGATGCTGTATCATGCAAGTCCAACAGGCTTCAGGCTGTCAAAGATAATTCAGTACATTTGGATAATCAAGCAAAGCTTCAACATTCCAGTGCTGTTCCTGGCACTGCCAGTTTGCCTCAGGAATCTCAGAGAAATGTAGTGAGACAATCCACTGAAAAACAGAGTGCAAAGAAAACACTGTAAATACTGCTACTTAACCTGCAACCAGTCTATTATCTCTGATTTTACCTTCTGTAGCGGTCTCTTGTTTACATTATGTTTAACTTTTTCCCTTTTGAGGCTTAATAAATCTCAGAGAACAGACAGTTTATAAAACAGGTCTTCTTTCTTAACACTTGTCAACAAATCATCTTCTCATTATTAACATATACCTGTCACTTGATGTATGCCTTAAGGTTTGGATGAAATCCAGACCATGACAACTAAATATGTCTACTTTCAAAACACCAGTACAATCATAAAAAATTGTTGAACATTTCACAAATATCTGAAATGTACAGTAGATGGCAATCTCAATTTGCATACCATCCATCCTAAATAGTATATGAGAACTTTTAAAACGGTGACCATTTGAGCTAATAGTGCACAACCTTTTGCACCATTCGACAATTTCAGTTTAATAAAAGTGCTCAAGAAAGCAAGCTATAAACTTAGATACCAAAGAATTTCTCTCACCACTAACGCTTTTATGGCCATATGATGTGTCCTAATATAGGTGCTGTCTTAATACATACTTAAAAGTATGTACTTTTCTATCACAAGTTGGAGAACATCTGTCTACCGCGTGGTACAAATAAATGAACTGAGATGTAGCACATGTTTCCAACTGACTTTTGTTTGTGATGATCATAGATGTTTTCATAGATCTAATATTTAGGAAAAACTGAAGATAAGTGTTCCATAACCAATTGGCATGTACTTGGAAGAGATTTAGGTCATACTTGGTAAAGGTTATTCATTTGTTTTGTCTATGGCATTTCTACTAGAACAGCAAGGTCAAAAACACCAATATGCCAAGAAAAAAAAAATAACTTGCTACTAATGTTGCAAAATGATGACAGTCAAGTACTTAAAAGCTTTAGAAACAACAGAATACAGGTGAGTGGTTTGCCAACTATAATGGTTCTTGGTTCAATCTTCAACATCTTTAGATATGAGTTTTCCTGCATCGGCAGAATAATGGATTTTTATGAAAGAAAATGCACTACACCTTTAATAAAGTAATCGATCAGTGTTTAAAGCTTGAGCTGCTAATGAACCCTAAATCCCAGTTAGCAGCGACTTGAACAAACACGGTTCCTGAGAGCTTTGCACAATTGAGCAAAGAACACACAGTAAGCTCAGGTTGCTCCAGGCATATTGGGTGCTTTACTGAATTTTCTCATGACAACCAAATTCTAAATCTATCTATCTATCTATCTATCTATCTATCAAAAATAAGAAAGAAACACAGCAAAACAATTCAACACACCTTATAATCTTTCATGAATCAACGAAAAGAAACCTTGAACAAAGACAACCAAGCCTAAATATCGAAAAACAGGTGCAAAGGTTAATTTATGGCAAGATTTGCCATCATATGATCCAGTAAGAACAACTGACTTTGAGAGCATCAACGAGGGGGGTAAAAAGCTTCAGTACATTATTAACCGCTCTTACCAATTCCTGAAGTGTGACGGGGTCTGCAGGAATAAATGTCCAGATATATGTAAAACCACAGCACTACTCAGTCTTTAAACCATCCTCTGAAAGACTGTGTGCTAACAAATCAAAGGCTTCCATGAACTGACCTAACTTAAAGTTTGAGCTCCTTAAAGACCCCAGCAATGGCAGGAATTTACTTACTTCTGAAAGTCACATGCACACCAAAACTGTATGGCCAGAGTTTTAAAACCTGTCACTTTCTCCTTTATTTAACATTTTCTATAGCAAATCTTTGAGCTAAAACTGACTAAAAGAGACATGCACTTAATGGAGAGCATTAGGCATCCCGTGCTGAAAGTAAGAGAAACCAGTATTCTTTCCAAATTTATCTGCAAGGCCCTTCAGAGTTGATAAGTAACCAGAAAAGCACACAAAAAAGTTTCGGTCACTGTTCAAAATGAGAGAAGAAAAAAAAAAACAGAATTGTGAGAGAGCCCACTCCCTTGGATGAAATGCAACCCCAAACATGGATGGTCCCAGGATGCTTCACTGCACGACAGGACTCTTGGTAACGTTGACCTTTTCTTCTCTGGACAATCACTTTTCTAAATGTCCCAAACAGTCAGAAAGGGGGCTTCATCAGAGAAAATAACTTTGCACTAGTCTTCTGATGTGCAATCCTTGCACTTCCTGCAGAACTTCAGTCTGTTCTTGATGTTTCCTTGTAGTGAAGTGGCTTCTTTGCTGCCCTTCTTGACACCAGGCCGTTGCCCAAAAGTCTTTACCTCACTGTAATTCTGTAGCTGACTCAGGAGAAAACTGTCCTGTTGCTTGCTGGACACTCTGGGCTGTCCTGAAGCAGTTGAACCTCTCTCCTCGAAGTTCTTGTTGATTTGGTAAATGGTTCTTTCAGGTGCAATATTCTTTGCAGCAATTTCCTTGCACGTGAGGCCATTTTGATGCAAAGCGATGATGGCTACACATCTTTCTTTGGCGGTGTAACCATTGCTAACACAAGAACACACTTCTTCCCTGCTTCACGTTGTAAAATTATATTTCAAATAAATGCGGTTCTTTTGAATGTTCTATTCAAATAAAAAAAAATTTAAGCAGAATAACTGTTTTCAACATTGATATATAAGAAATGTTTCTTGAGAACCTAACCAGCATATTAGAGTGATTAGTGAAAGATCATGTGACACAGAAGACTGGAGTAATGGCTGCTAAAAATTTTGCCATCATAAAAATAAATTACATTTTAAAATATATTAAAATAGAAAAGAGTTATTTTAAATTGTAATATTTCACAATATTGCGGTTAGAATAGTAGTTTTGATAAAATGCAAAATAAATGCTGCCTTGGTGAGCATGATAGACTTCTTCCAAAAACATTAAAACATTTTACAGACTCCAAACTTTTGAACAGTACTGTATACAAAAAAAAGTCAAGGCTCTATAAAAACACAGTACTTATGCATTTTAGATTATAATAATACAGACTTCTCTAGCTCATTCTTATGTCAGTAGTACAGGGTGGTGAAAACTTTCTAGTGTGCTCAATCTATCCTGTTCTATCCTTCAAACATTAAGGCTATATTGGTCATAAATACTTTCTATGACTTTTGAAAGATGGAGGCTATGTGGTACTTGGATGATCTGATTTGACCAAACATGGTCAGGTTGAAAACCTCTGGATTAGACCATTGCAACTCAAACATTCTTTATATTTGCATATAGGTTCAGTCATAAAGTTTTGATTTTTCTTTAAATTCTTATGACAAATATATTAAAATATTTGTCCAAACAAACAAGTGTACTCTTTACTTTAAATAGCTCTTTCTATTAAGTACTATGACCCACAGCATAAACTCTGGTAATGTCAAATGACAAAGAACAGATTTATAGGCTAATTAGGTGTACAAACCCTAAGGGTGGGTTAGTACTATGTGAAATCAATTTAAAAACTCTCATGGTTAGGCATTGTACATGTGTATATCTGCTGGCATGCTGTCTGTTCCCGCCTGTATTACCTGGACAAGAAAAAAATTGTATATTTTAAAACCTGCACTCTCTCCTTAAACTTCTTTCTTTGCATGTTACTTTCTTGTGAGAACGAAAATTTCTCTGAAAGTTTCCGAGAGTAAAACTTGCAGAAGAAAAAGATTCTTGCGTTGGCCGGGAATCGAACCCGGGTCAACTGCTTGGAAGGCAGCTATGCTAACCACTATACCACCAACGCTCTGTATGTGACACGAAACGACTTAAGCTCACCAGACTAAACATAACAGAACCTCTAAAGTACTATAAAACTGATGTGAAAAAAAATCTCATAAATATTAGAAGAGGAATATGAATATTAGAAATACAGAAAAACCTTTATTAATCTTGAGTAAAAAAAAAAAGCTTTATTACGGCTTTCATTAAACCAAATATAATAATTTAAAATATTATTATATATAACTTATATACCTTTACAACAATTTTCTCAAGAAACTGATGCTTTTTGTACACTACTTTAAAGTTACACAGAGGTCTAACAACAATAATCCCCAGGTTAACTAAAAAGTCCTGAGATCACTGTCCAACATGTAGACGACGGGTGACTTACCTTTGTTATAAGAAGAGGTTCTCTGTGCTCCAGTCCACCTCTAAGGGTAAAACCCCATGGTGCTCCCCCAGAGAGGGTCACATCCACCACTTTCCATCCCTCACCATTACCATGATGTTCATCAAAACTCCCAGATCTGTCTGAATTGTAAAAGATCCTGTGGTCTCCTTCAGGAAAGCCGGAATATTGGTTAATCGTGTCCATTTCATGCACAACCTGTCTCTCAACCAACAGAATATGACAGTCTTTTGTGTTTAAATGCAAAAACCGAGGTGGATTAATTCCAAAAGGTCAAAATCCTACATAGTCTTTCACATTAACAACAGCTGTTAATGTTAATCCAGAAGAACATCACATGAACGTCTCTTGGATACTTTGTTGCGTCGTTTCCTCCTCTAGACGAGGCATCATTTAAGAGCGCTATTTAATGAAGTGGAGACTAAATTCACAAAACAAACTTTCAAAATAAAACATAATAGTTTTGTTATAATTCCTGAAACAAAGCGCGATGTTAACAGAAATGTTAAGTCTTGTTCGTTTATAGTTATCTAACCCCTTTCTTTATGTTAGCATTAGCCAAATTATCCAGTTTAAGTTTGTCTCGCCATTAAAATCAAGTATTTCCTAAAATAATAATAATAATACACGCTCACTGACTGACTGTCGATAACGCAGCCGTCCGGATTCAAGTCGTCAACCAGAAATACTGATTAGTCATACGGGTTTCGCTGTGTTCATAGTGAAGGTTGTGCTGTCCCAGTCCTGTGGTTGGTAAGTGTGTGTACCGGTGGAGCTAGTCAGCTAACCGCGAGTCTTGTTCAATCAACAAGTGGATGAACACCGTACTTTACATCTCTTCCCTGAGCCACATTAGAAGTTTTCCAACTGTTGTACAAACCGAAACAAATACGTGTCTTTCTAGTTTTTATGCTAACGCAACCTGTACTCGGAGATGATACACAAAGGCTGCAATGCCTGATGGCAGAAGGCTGATCTGTTGGGTTAGTGTGGATTACGCTAACGAGACTCAATCTACCTGTGCGCTCGTCACCAACAATGATAAGAGAGCAGCAGCGACCTCTACTGTTCACTGTGTGTGGCCGCACTCATTTGCAAGCGCTTACGAATACAATTATTGACTAAAATCATGTGCTTTGTAGTAATTTATTTATCGAAATGGTAATAGATTGGTATGTATATAGTTACTTTAATTAAACAATGTTGAAAGTGCTTATAATTTGAGAAAGATATGGGTTATTTTCAAAATACAGTAGCCTACACGGTAAACCCGAATACGTTGGCAAAACAAAAACAAAAATGAGGCAATCAGTTGGTTAAGAAATTTAAAGTATTTTAAAGCACATTTTTTATTTTGTAATCATACATTTTAATTGCTCTGAACTTGAAATATTTGAGTAAGCTAATTCATGCATTTAACTTAAATTTTATTCAATCTCATTTTTTTGTAGTGGAAACTTTACTAGCTTTAACTAGCTAATTCAATAAATGCCACCTTGCTAATTGGTTGCAATGCTTTGGTAGCATTAACATAGCACTTGCTGAATGAGGACAGCGATATATATAACATAACTGTTCTCAAACTTTGTAGGGTCACCATGATGATAACATAACAGAAATAACAGAAACTCTTCTAAACTAGCATAACAAAACATTACACACTAAATCTCCAACGTAACGTTAATCTTGCACACAAAAAACACAATATGACATTTCATTTTGGCATTTACTGTCCCTTTTGAGTGTCGTGGCAAAGCATGCTGGGAAATAGAAATCCCAGCCCAGTTTCGGTTAAATTTAAGTTAGTCTAAATTAAAAGAAACAAGTTCATAAAACTCAAAACAATGAAACAATTCAGATTACTTAAAATGGGTCAGTTTTGAGAACTCAAAAGAAAAAGAAAGTTCTAAATACTCATAATTAGTTTAATTTGAGTTAGCTCTACTCAAACCAATTAATTATTTTGAGCGTTAAGGTTTACAGTATGGTGACATATGTCCATTGATATGTCAGTCATGAGAATTAATATTCAAGAAAGTCCAAACAAAAGGCATTATAACCCTACATTTTATTTAATAATAGGATTTTAAAGAAGTAGCCTACCTGAAAAAAACTCTATCCTCTTTATTAGGCATTGTAAATATAAATATTATATGTATTTATATGGACTCCTCTATGTTAATATACATGTGGTTTTACATTGTTTAATGTTTGTGAAAAAATTTCCAAAAAAAAAAATCTTTTATTGACCAAAACTGCAAAAACTGATCAAGAGAGCAAATAAAATGTATAAATGTAGTGAATAATGTATTCTCACAAATGGTATTTCTTATAATAAAAACCTCATAAAACATAAATCAATAATGCATACATGACATCTCTTCCCAGAGAGGGCACTCATGGGTAGCTTTCCATTGATTCCACTGTCCTGTTCATGATTTAAAGTTCTATGAAAACAAGTTCCCAGTGGACATAACAAATCAGTGCATTAGATTAACTTTTTTTTTTTTGCCAGATGGTTCTTGTACAAGTAATTGTCGTGCTGAAGTAGCCTACACTAGCCTAATTCTGAAAGCATGATATGTCTCAGAAGTATATTATGATAGGCATGCAGACTGAGCTGCCCACACTGAAAAAAAAGTGTGTTGGATTTACATAATTTAATTGTGTACATCAGTCCCACATGAATCAATTAAGTTACACAAACATAATTTGTTCATGTAACTTCAACATCATGGAATTAGTACATTTTAAGTGACCCAATTAAGTAGTCTCAAAGTAAATTTTATATGGCTCCCTGACATGATTCAGGAATTCAATTTCATATATTCATTCATCCACTTCAATTTCATATATTTTAATGTTACACAACTGAATTAATAATACTGTACTAGCTAGTTGACAAACTTTTAGCTAGTAATAGCACACATTAGCATCTTAAATGCTAAGCATTAAAAGCTCCTTCAGCAAAGCCGTTATGATATTATTGTATTAGTCCACAGCCTAAGCAAATGCTCCACTCTTCTCTTTACAATGGTAACCCACTGTAATTTAAATTGTTCTAATAATTCCAACATAATTGAATATTAAACACTATTAAACACAATCAAGTCTCCCACTTTATCTTGCTCAAAAATACATAAAATAACACTTTTACATATAAAATAACAACATTTACTTTCTCTTGATTTAGCCATATGCAAAGCATGGTGGGAACTAACAAGCCCCGCCCAGTTTTAGTTAATGCAACACAAATCATTCATGTAATCTCCACACAAACAGATTAAGTACACTTTAATTTGACTTATATATATTAAGTGGATTGAACACAATCAAATTAAATTAGGACAAAATAGCAATTGTGTTGCTTTAGCTCATTTTAATTAAGCAATTTGAACAAGCAGTAAAAATCATTTTTTTCAGTGCACGTTCTTGGTAAAAAAAAAAAAAAAACATCAGCTTTGTGCTTGCTAAGGCACATATACCTAATTTGGATCAATGCAGAGAAAAATAAGCTTTGTTGCTTGCAAAGCAATCCTAGAGTAAGACAATCTTCTGTGCCATGCAGAGAGAACCACATTTGCAGAATACACACAAACACTCTCTCTGTGTAGGCCTATATTGTGCCTACATTATAAACCTATAGTCTCTCTATTGGCAGCTCAACCTACTGTTACCTGTTACTATCATAGTAAAGCATATATATATATATATAATTTAATAGTTTTTAGTTTTTAATAATAGCATCTTTATTTTAGGCTACACTACATTTAAACTCAATTAAAGCTCAGAATGTGTTTGTTGATTTTAAAACTAATAATAAAACTATGAAAACATACAGAATTGCCCCACGAGTGCAGCGAGCAATAAAGATACTAATACAGCACCAATATGACTCACCCATTTATTTATTTTTGAAGATTATTAGGGATGACTCGCTGTTATAAGCCTACTATATTTTTGGGTTGATATCTGTGGTTAAATTAGCACAGCATATGGCCAGAGTTAAAAATGCAATTTATTGTGTATTACTGAACACCATAAGAAACTATCAAACAAACTTGATGAATGTCATATCTCAGAAGATCATATTAGACCATCAACACAGAGTCTATAGAAAGGTAGCAGAACCTCCGTCTTTTTTTTAGCACTGAGAAAAGCAAACAAAGCAAGACTATCTACTGTAGTTTCATTGTCACTGACAGCCGAAAAGCAAAAGAGCATTTACACATTCAGCAACAGGTCATTAGAGACCTCTAAAACAGTAGTTCTTCTCCCCATGTTAGCATAAAAAGAAATAGTTCTGCAAATTACCCACAAATTACCACATGAATGAATAATGAGGTATTATTATACATTAGGATGAGAAACTAGTATTTCTATGTCGAAGTAAATAAAAAACAGGTTCCACAAGCACATTGGTAGTTCCATTGGCAGAACACATCTTGAATGCCATGCAAATTTCTTCGGATAAGTGTCTGCCAAATATATAAATTTACTGATCCTAGTGATATCTACTAATTAACGAGACAGAAGTGGAAGACTTGGTAAATATGCGATTCTACATGTACAAAGTTACCATGAAATCTAAAGTGACCTTTCTTATTTGTTTACGGAATATTGCAGTATTTATTATAAATGATTTATCCATGCATATTTTTATTATTATTAATGTGTCCTCATTAATAATAATTCAAATCAATTATTATTTTTTAATCAAAATAACTTCCCCTCCCACTTGCAGCAACATCTCTTCTCTGATGATGTGTTTATTGGCGCGAGGGTGGGACAACCTGTCACTCAGATCGACCATTAGCAAATTATCCATAAATGATCCAATCAATTCCCGTTGGACAAAATAAAGTCCAGCCCTACAGTTTTTCAAGAAGCGTTTTTACACAGATATACATCACAATATAGGGAAAAAAAGACTATTGCAACTTCCGTCTCATGCAGACTTCAAAGAGTTTTTACACTTTTATTATGCTTGCATTATGGTGTCCATATGAATAAATGTATTTGGCACACTTTACTTTTTATTTACAATATAACAAACAGCTTTGGTATATGGATCACATGCAGTTCACACTAATTCGTTTTCATATCAGTGTCAAAAGTGTAAAGACGTTCTTCTGATCTCATCTTGGTATACAGAAAGAAGAACACACATACATTTGCTGTCTATAGTAGAAGCTCTAAAAATGTTGAGACAATGGCAGAGCTGAGAGGTGTGAGCATGAGTGCTGCTTGATGTCCTTGGTGTACTGCCATGGAAACACCACAGCCAGAATTACTTTTGAACATTTTTATTATTTTATTTATTTATTGGTTGTTTCTTCAACCATACAGAAACAATGTATTCAATGAGCCTTAAAGCAGTTCAGTTTGAGCCATTTCAAAATCACTCTGACTGTAATAAATGGATATTTCTGTTGATAAATGTTTACCTCTTACACCCATTACTAAGAGAAATGCACAATGGGGTAGAGGGAACATACTGTAGAATTTATTACATGCTCATAAAATCCCCACAGTGCACTGTATCTCTTGCATTCGTATTTAAAATGAATAACAGTCAGCATTATCTATGAAATATACAATTCAAGCTGGTCTATGTCAAGCACAAAATACAGAATGAGCATGAACATTTTTTAAGAGTTTTTAGATTCATTCCTTCTGCACTGCACTTTTCAGAGATCAGGCTGTTGCTAAGCAACTGTAAAATAAAGCAGAATCCTCTTAAGTCAGATAACCTCCTAACAATTGCTGTACTGTACATACTCTACACATCAGTGTTCAATGTGTATTTCTCTTAGCTGATGGCCTGTTGTTACTGTAATATGGAAAAAGTGAATGTAACTGAAGTCTAGATATTCAAGGAATAGTTTGTCATTCAAACTCTCAAATATAGGACAACAGTTTTTGCCCTGTGGATAAAATCCAACAATGGCTTGAAATGTTATATATGAGAAAAACGGTAGCTTCAAAATGAGGTCTGTTGTTCACTCTTTGTGCTCATTCTTTATTGCAGTGTGCACGTTTGACTCTATCATTGTAAGTGGAAGTGGGCTATATTTAAATGAATGCTGGTGTGTCGTATCAGTTTAATCAATATTTTTATGACATTGTAAAGTCTATTAAAAACTACTAAGGATTATTTATGACACATAGTAGATTATTGAGCAAATGAATCAGTTTCGACAATATTGAATATGAAAATGTCTAGCCACATTTATTTCACCACTGTCATTTTATGTAATGCAAAGCACCTTCAAATAACTCAGTAGACGTAATCTGTAATTGGTGTGTAATAGGTGTATTTTTCTGGTGTATTTTGTGCATGATCTATAGTTGCCATGGTAATGATGACTGAGTACAGTATAATGAATATCATAGAGCGGTATAGTTTAGTGTTCTCACACCACAACATTTCTTATTTTCACACACAAATGAGACAAGCAACTGTCTAACTAACCATATACACTCACCTAAAGGATTATTAGGAACACCTGTTCAATTTCTAATCAACCAATCACATGGCAGTTGCTTCAATGCATTTAGGGGTGTGGTCCTGGTCAAGACAATCTCCTGAACTCCAAACTGAATGTCAGAATGGGAAAGAAAGGTGATTTAAGCAATTTTGAGCGTGGGATGGTTGTTGGTGCCAGACGGGCCAGTCTGAGTATTTCACAACCTGCTCAGTTACTGGGATTTTCATGCACAACCATTTCTAGAGTTTACAAAGAATGGTGTGAAAAGGGAAAAACATCCAGTATGCGGCAGTCCTGTGGGCGAAAATGCCTTGTTGATGCTAGAGGTCATTGGAGAATGGGCCGACTGATTCAAGCTGATAGAAGAGCAACTTTGACTGAAATAACCACTCGTTACAACCGAGGTATGCAGCAAAGCATTTGTGAAGCCACAACACGCACAACCTTGAGGCGGATGGGCTACAACAGCAGAAGACCCCACCGGGTACCACTCATCTCCACTACAAATAGGAAAAAGAGGCTACAATTTGCACGAGCTCACCAAAATTGGACAGTTGAAGACTGGAAAAATGTTGCCTGGTCTGATGAGTCTCGATTTCTGTTGAGACATTCAGATAGTAGAGTCAGAATTTGCCGTAAACAGAATGAGAACATGGATCCATCATGTCTTGTTACCACTGTGCAGGCTGGTGGTGGTGGTGTCATGGTGTGGGGGATGTTTTCTTGGCACACTTTAGGCCCCCTTTAGTGCCAATTGGGCATCGTTTAAATGCCACGGCCTACCTGAGCATTGTTTCTGACCATGTCCATCCCTTTATGACCACCATGTACCCATCCTCTGATGGCTACTTCCAGCAGGATAATGCACCATGTCACAAAGCTCCAATCATTTCAAATTGGTTTCTTGAACATGACAATGAGTTCACTGTACTAAAATGGCCCCCACAGTCACCAGATCTCAACCCAATAGAGCATCTTTGGGATGTGGTGGAACGGGAGCTTCGTGCCCTGGATGTGCATCCCACAAATCTCCATCAACTGCAAGATGCTATCCTATCAATATGGGCCAACATTTCTAAAGAATGCTTTCAGCACCTTGTTGAATCAATGCCACGTAGAATTAAGGCAGTTCTGAAGGCGAAAGGGGGTCAAACACAGTATTAGTATGGTGTTCCTAATAATCCTTTAGGTGAGTGTATATACCTGTCAAAAGTCTGGAAGCATTACAATTTTTTACTATCTTTGAAAGAAGGCCCTTATACTCACCAAGGCAGCATTTATTTAATCAAATATACAATAAAACAGTAATATTGTGAAATATTATCACAAATTAAAAGAACTGTTTTCTATTTAAATATATATTTTAAAATATAACTTTTGACAGGTAGGGTACAAAGGGGCTAAAGGTACACCTTAAGAAAAACTTTGCTTTTTACTACTCCCATAGTGTATGATTGCAGAAAAAAAAGTTTTTTTTATGGAGCAAAAGATTTTGTGTGAAAATAAATGATAAAAGTTGTTTATTTTGTTTAAAAACCATATAAATGTATGAGGTGGCGAGGGGGGACTTTTTGCCCCATACACACACAGTATTGATACTTTAGCTAAAACAATGTTTTTAATAATGTTAATAGTCACTTTAACAAAGTTTGTACTATTCTGTTTATTTTGATAAATAGAAGAATTAATTTTTGTTAAAAAAATATGCAGTTAAAATATACAGATTCTGAAAGCATCGAAGGAGATCCCATAATAATTTAATATAGATTTACAGATTAATATATTTTTTAAATATGATGGTTTCATTATAAATATGGTGATTATCTCTAAGGTAGACACCCAACTTAATATATGATATTTGCCATCTGAATCTAACCATGTCATGTCAACAAATGGAAAAGTAAGCCAGCTGTTTATTATCATGTTAATTATTGTGCCTTTAGCCCAAACAGCAGGGGCGCCTTTTACCCCAAATACCATACTTTTACATATTCTTCCGTTATTGAAAAACTGTTGCTTTATTCACAAAACTAAAAATCATTAAGATGTCTCAAAATATATTCAATAACTTTAGTGATTCTCATTTGTTACTTAAATCTACAACATTGTAGGAAACTTAGATCAAATTAGCACAGAATCAACTTTGTGCTGCTGCCCGCGGGCCGCGATCGTATCAAGGATCAGCCAAATTTCCACGTGCATCTTGAAAAGTGGATGTTTTGGAAAGTTTCTTGTCCCTTTCTAGTGGTTTAGAGTAAAATAAAATCAAAGGTGCCTTTTACCCCGGGGTGCCTTTAGCCCCTACTGTATGTGTGTGTGTGTGTATATCAGAGGTTGCGTTAGACTTCCGCATTGTGCGGACAGGGTCGCCGTCATAATCACCCGTTATTTTAATTTTCAGATTGTAATAATAATAAGCCATTTAATAGGCTGTTTTTGTTCACATTTTCATTTTTATTCATGACTTACAGGACAAGCATAGGCTAGATTATGTATGAAAAAGTTGAACACAGAGAGGGGGGGAGAGGGGGTGCAATTCACAACCTCACCGCTAGATGCCGCTAAAAACCACACACTGCACCTTTAAGTATCTATCAGTTTCATGACAGAACTGTGTCATGTTCTGTCCATTTTATCACAAAATTCAAGTGAACATGATCACCCCCTCCTCTTTACGTTACAGAACGAAATAAACATGAATGAACATCAGAAAATATGTTAAAAATACAGTCCAACTTACCGAATTCGTCTGTCTCTCATGTAATCGCTCAAGCAGTGTTTCAACTAGAAAGACCTCAATAACAGCTTGTAAACAATGGCACAACTAAAAAAAAAAACATTTGTTGACCATTAACTGTATAGTCAGCAAGAGCACACTCGCCACCAAGTGGACAGGGGTGAGAATTACAGTTACAAGTTACAATAGATCACCCTCAGTGTAATCTGTCAAAAAGATGGCTTTCAGAGTTTTCTGTCACTGATAAAAAAAATTCTGTCAATAACGGAACATTTTCGGTTAACGCGACCTCTGGTGTAATACAAAGTTCTGTCATGAAACTGATAGATACTTAAAGGTGCAGTGTGTGATTTTTAGCGGCATCTAGCGGTGAGGTTGTGAATTGCACCCCCCCTCTCCCTTTCGGAACACATAGAGAAGCTAAGGTGGCCGACAAAGGACAAAACTGTCGTCAGAGAGAGCAGAGAGCGACTAGCGCTCTGTAGAGAAGTTTGTCCCTTTAGTGCTACTGTAGAAACATGACGCCGCAGAATGGCGATTTCACTGTAAGGGGACCCGCGGTGTATGTAGATAGAAATGGCTCATTCTAAGGTAATAAAAATATAACGGTACATTATGTAAGGTCTTTATACTCCACTGAAAACATAGTTATGTATATTATATTGCATTTCCGTCAATAGATCCGCCAAGACCAACCACATCAACGCTGGCATTGCTAGCGCTGTGTTTGAGCTGCCCTTCCTAATTAACGTTACTAATCTGATTTTTGTGATTAACTGAAATATTGCTGGAAAATTATGTGAGATTACGAGGGCTGAAAATATTATTTGAAATACCGAACTTTTTGTTTTGACTTCCAATTATAGCGTTTGTGTTTTCCCTCACTCCATATGACTCTTTGCAGCGGCTTTCTCTCATTATATGCTGAAATAAAAACCCGGAATAGAGTAATCTGGAGCCAGTGATCACAAAACTGTAACTCCGCTCTATATGCCAGACCGATTTTTATTGATGCTTATGACTTTGGTCATTTAAGTATTTTCATAGAAGAAATATATGAACTATTGGCCGATTTTTGTCTGAATCGTGTTATTTTTTTCCCCATTGAACTGTTAAAGGCAATGTCACACTCGCAATACTTTAGTAGCCTAGGCTACTTAATATTTATTTTACCGAATATTTATTATAATACCTGCCACCTTGTGCCTACATCCGAATAACATCACGATTGTGCTGATAATAAACGATAATAAACACCTATAAACCAGAAAGACTATTATATGCTCACATATCTGTTTGGCGTACCGAAATCATGAAGGTGCGTGAGACCCTCAAATACATAAGCTATAAACTCACGTGGCCTGTAAGTAAACACATGCGCGAGCAGGCGGTGCGATATGAATAATGTGGCGAAGAGAATAATTTAAGACATAATGCAACTTCATAACCAATCCTCGCACTCAGGACTGGAGTGAAGCGTAGGTGAACTTGTTTGATTGACGTCGTGGGAGTCCGTCCGCAGACCACCGTATGCACGCGCGCAGCCATTGCACTGAACCGCACCGACGATGCAGAGGGGATGGAGACGGTCTACAAGGAGGCACGATGGTTAATAACATAGAGAATTGTGTCGTTTTTGATTAAAAACGTGACCCATTCTTATTTCCACTGGATTTTTTTGGAAGGGAGGGAGCCGAAATCCGTTTTTTTGTTTTTTTTGGAAAACGTCTTTTTCTATCCTTGTTCATTCGGTCCCAAAATGAGCAAACTGCTCCATACGGTACGTACGAATTGAGTGCATGTTTTACATGTTTCTTTTGCTCTTTAAAGAACGCGTTTTACAGTGGCAGTGCTTGAATGTTCACTCATCTGCACTGAGTCGCAGCTGGTTGAAATGAAAGTACGCCTACTCAAAGTCAGCAGCTTTGCGCATGTTGCGGGTATCATGTCTCAAATGTTCAGATCCACTTCTGATTTAGTGTTGACCCCTTTGTCCCGAAGGAGTTCAGGTTTTTGCTAAGTAGTAGGCTAAAAGTTAACATGGTTGTTCGCGATCTCCCCTGTAATTTCTAGCATCAAAATCATAGTGCGTTTACTCAAAAACGCAGTGTAGGCATGTTAGTCCAAGTTCAGTTTGGGACTACTTAAATTAATCTACCCCTTTAAATGTGTATGCAGGTGTTATTATCCCCAAAAAGACCGAAGTTGATTTTTCAGCAACACTGTAATGTCATTCAGTAACTTGTCAGAAATGGGTAGAATACAGGTAAAGTGGGACGCTTTAAGATAATCTGTCATTTGACTGTTTTACAAATATCATCCAAAATGGCTGCATTAATGTCAACCTCTTTTAGTTTATGATTATTATTATTATTATTTTTTTAAATATTCACTGTAGTTAACTGAATGATATATTTGCATTATAGTGAATGTGTAGGGGACCTCTAAAATGTTTAGTGTATTTTTGGAGTTGCATGGGACAAAATTATGAATCACCTTCAGAAACTAGGTGACATGTTATACGTTTCATGCTGGTTTAGAGTTTGGAAAGGTTTGAAAAGTCTTGTCAGAAATTACATCCTCCTTATTTTATTGAGAAATCATTTTTGGAAACTCATTGGGAGCAGTATGATTGTTTTGTCGTGTTAAATGTTGAAGTGGGCACATTTAGCCCACCTAATGATTCGCAAAATAAAATAAAAGCAAAGTGGTTTAATATGCAGGTTATTAAATGTGTTCCCAAAGTTCTCTGAAAGGGCAACCCTGAGAGTGGGCAAATGATATGGAGTTAACAGTAATCACGACTTTGAATTTTAGTGCAAAAGCTTACTGCAGATCGATTGCCTGTAGATTGCTCTACTACAAATCATATATATATATAAAAAAGGTAAAAGCTGCAGGTTTGTGTCTAATTTTGGTTGCATGTATAGGGCAGACAAATAAGGATTTAGATTTATGCACAGAATAAATTTTTCTTGGTAGAGTTTAATGAACATTTAGTATGCACTTATAATCATTATTATACTCATTGTCCATATACATAGTTTGAAAGGATAAAAAGGTTGTTTGAAAGACTTGAAGTCAATGCCTTTGAGAGGCTCATCACTCCCTCACAAGGTCACCAAATCCTTGGAATGTTTTCCTCTAGAAATCCATCTGAAACCATCCTGACTGGGCCGCAGGCCAACAAGAGTCAGCTGAATTATTTGGGTATCTCATGTTAGAAAGAGCAGAAAGAAAGAGCAGAGAGTATCAGTAAAAACGTCCCTGTTGTTTCAGAATCAAGAAAACCTCTTTTTAATGTTTAATAGTCGGGTGAGTCACAATTATTCATTGCCATGCATCATTAAAATGTATTAATTTTAATGCGCATACGGGTCCTTTTGAGGCTTCTGCATGTTTCAGAGTTTATGATGATGATTTCACAATTAATGATACATAAACAGACCTGGTTTGAAGGAAGCAACAGTGCAGGGACTGGATCGTCTTAATAAAGCCAATCAGATTAAAGTAGGTCTTCTGTCAACTAGGTCACCCCGACCTACATACGCTTGTCCCATGGAAAATACTCAGCTTTTTTAATCATAATGTATACCATGATAGGGCAAGGAATGACGTTTATTAAATTCACAACATACTAAATAATTGGAGAGGTGTGGATTACCAGTACAGATCAATCCATTCAGCCCACACTGTTTTGGTAAAAGACAGATGTTTTAGGAAATGTAACCCATGTCTTTGTTTAGTTAGAGATATTTATCAATAAAGTATATATACTGTAAGTACATAGTGCATTGAGTGGCATTATGATATGGCTGAAGTATTTTATGGTAACAAACAATTTTATAGTTGATCTTTAAATAAATGATTTGTGGCATGACATTTTGGAGCATTTGTTCCCATTTTGTTTTATTCAGTTGAATACTACTACTCTTCAAGCATTTTTAAGCATGCAGATTCACATTTAGTTTCGGGATTTCTACTGAAGTTGCTTGATTACATCATGCCATGCTCTTTAAGGTCTTTACTCGCTATCTCTCTCATACACACACATTTTCTCACTAGTGGTGTGGAGAATGGAGGCAGCCAGAGCTGGCACTTTAATTCCATGGTGCTTTTTCCTCTTCATATCTGTCAGCGGGTCGCTGCATAATTAGCTGCAGATATCTGCACAGGTTTCCATGGTGCAGCATCATCTCTGTGTGAAAGGCCTGCCTACACACAAACACTTTCTCTCTCACACACACATACACAGCAGAATGCTGAAGGTTTAGCACTTTATTATAATTATCGCCTATTATTGCAGATCTGGAACATCCTTACTCACTATGTGACTTCACAACTAGGAGCAAAGCAATGCATCTGCTGTCTTCTCAGTGGACATAACGGTTCTTTGTTGAAGTGTTTGTTGAAGTGTTACTTTCCCATCTGTTGTGTGTTGTGCTGTGGTTTGCCGGTCATGGAAACACCCACAAGTTGTCACCTTTTGAATCATCGCTGTAGGTAAGAATGTCTGCGTGATGCATAATTTTCAGCACTTGCAGTGTAATCGCTGTTCCTCGATGACTTGCGATCTACATCGCTACGTTGAGGTTATGAAGAAGCGATATTTGCTCTTTCTGATTTTCTTTCTGTCTGTCTGTCATGATTCTCTGTACACTGGCAGAAAAGACCGTTTTTCGGCTTTTCAGCCTACAGACAAGGTTTCATTTCAGTGTTGTGTGGGCGTCTGCAGTGTAAGAGCTTACTCTGCGGAGAGAGAGGCAGAGAGTGGGGGCTTCCAGTTGTGCTCCACTGCAATGGCAGGCTGAGAGCGGCCCCTGCTGTGTGTGAGAAGGGTGACTGATAGCTGAGGGAGATTTCTCAGGAGCTGAGTAAAAGTTATTCAGCATGCTTATCCACTCAGTCAGTCATTCACTTTCTACCTGCAGCAAGGGCATTAGCTGCTGTATAGCTGTGTGGTACGGGACCGGGGAGGCAAAGTCTCTTCTCTGGGAAAAGTTCCAATACGAATTCATGTTCCAGTTTCATTTTATGTTTACAGTTTAGTGCGTTAACATATGGAACTTTATTTTACCTTTATTGACAACCGACCAATACTATTTATGATAACACTTTAATTTAGGGTCCAATTCTCACTATGAACTAGTTTCTTATAATGCTTATTAATACTAGTTGCACTAATGCTTATTAGCATGCATATTACTAGGATATTGACTTACTTATAAAGCACATATTAATGCCTTATTCTGCATGACCTTATTCTACATTTGTGATCTTACCCAATTCCTAAATGTAACAACTACCTTACTAACTATTAATAAGCAGTTATTAGGAGTTTATTGAGGAAAAAGTTGTAGTTAATAGTTAATAATAATCTGGGTGACCCTATTTATATTTTTATACATATAAATAACATTTATTTACTACTTCAAATGTTTGTTTTTAGTCTCTAATGCTCAACAATCTCCAAAAATACAGTAAAAACAGTGATATTGTGAAGTATTTTTGAAAGAACTGTTTTCTAATTATTATAATTTAAAATGTAATTTCTTCCTGTGATGAAAAAGCTGAATTTCACCCCAGTCTTTCACCTGTCATGTGATCCTTCAGAAATCATTCTAATATGCTAATTTGGTGCTTAAGAAACAATACTTATTATTATCAATGTTGAAAACAGATGTGCTGCTTAATGTTTTTGTGGAAACATACTGTGATACTTTTCTTTTGAGGATTCTTTATTTATTTTATTCTTTATTCTTTATTTGGATCCCCATTAGCTTCCATAGAGCAGTTGCTAATCTTCCTGGGGTCCACAAAAACTATACAAATACAAAAAGCTATACAAATATATACAATTACTCAGATTAAGTCACCAAACTGTTTTCTTCCACGTTGTAGTCATTTAACATAGCAGCATGTCAAACAACATACCTACATATTTGTAAACATATCTTTACATAATCTTCTAAACACATATGCACTTTTTCTTATATTTCTTATATTTATGGGAACCATATTACAAGCATATTCTTTTTCATCAAATTTGTTTGTGGACATGCTAAAAAGAGTTGAGCCTTACTCACTTTATACATGCATTATACAGTTATGTATAAAACCCACATACAAGCTTTTTAATGAAGAAACTTTGATGAGTATAAAGTTCAAAAGCAGACATTTATTTGAAGTAGACATTTTCAAATAAATAAATAAATGTCTTTACTGCATGTGACTTCTGATCAATTTAATGGGGCCTTGCTAAATAAAAAGTATTAAATCAAATAATAAAAATCTTACTGGCCCTCAAGTACTGTTTATTAAAATCAAGTCACATAAAATTATTTTAAGTTTTATGAACTTGTTTCTTTTAATTTAGATTAACTTAAATTTAACTGAAACTGGGCTGGGAATTCCATCAAATGATGGTACCATCATTTGAGAACAGATATATGTTAAATGTATTATATTGCTGTCCTCATTCCGCTCAAGTGCTATGCTAATGCTACCAAAACACTGTAACCAATTAGCAAGTTACAGTGGCATTTATTGAATTAGCTAGTTAAAGCTAGTCAAGTTTCCACTACTGAAAATTTGAGATTACATTATAACACGCCGACTTTTTGGGACTTTAGCTTATTCACTGTATCCCACAGAGTTAGATAAGTCCATACGTACCATTTTTTTCTCCATGCATGCCATAACTCTGTCTGACGCACCCACCTGCATACTCTCATTCCTGCGTAATAATCCAGGAACTTTGCTGTGTAATATCATTGCACCGCTGCACCCATGGTACGGCAGCAAAGTTCCTGGATTATTACGCAGGAATGAGAGTATAGTCCCTAGCCATATCGGTCTAGAAAATTGCAACTTTTCATTTTCCGTCGGTCTTAGTACACGATGTAACTATACACATGACAACATGTAAATAGGAAAATGTTGGCGTTATTTTGTCACTTACTGAGCAGTAGGCTAGATGGAGCCGTATACCTCCAGTCTTTGTGCTAAGCTAGGCTAGCGGGGGGTGCGTCAGACATTTTGAGTTATGGCATGCATGGAGATAAAAATGGTATGTATGGACTTATCTAACTCTGGGGGATACGGTGAATAAGCTAAAGTATCAAAAAGTCGGCGCGTTCCTTTAAGTTAAATGTATGAATTAGCTTACTCTAATATTTCAAGTTCAGAGCAATTAAAAAATTTATGATTACAAAATAAAAATCTGCAAGTTCTGCTTACTTAAACTTTAAATTTCTCAACTGATTGCCTCAATTTTTTTGAGTTTTGCCAATTTATTCGGGTTTACAGTGTAGTGGGCAGCGCTCTGACATGTGGTGGCGCTTCAGGTGACCCGAGTTCGAGTCCCAGCTCAGGGAGCTTTCCACAGCCCATCTTCCGATTCGCTTTCTTTTGAGTCTCTGTACTGTCTCAAAGGCAAAAATAAATAAATAAATAATTTGTTTAATTTATCAAGTGATTTTTTTGTGAGGTTTTTAGCTTTTTTAATTAGTGTGTCTGTTTTCACCACTTTGACCAATTTGTAAGGATTTGTGGACCAGTAGCAGACATGATGAATGGTATTGGCAAGGTAATCAGCCAACCACAGAACTGCCTCCTTTCACATGACTTTTTCCTGTACGCACTTGATATGAACTTGTGGTCTTTGTTTTGTCTGTGAAGTTCAAGAGACCTTAGGATGTCCCGTTTGTCATTTTATGTTTCTGTAGTGTGTTCATGAGTGCCATCTATGTGCCCTCGGTACGCCCACACTGGTGTGAATTTCAGGATTTTTCCCAACAGTCCATACAGCAAAGCTTGACTCTGAGAATGTGGTCATGATTGTGCTAAAATGTAGCTATTGCAAGTATACTTTAGGTACACTTTAAATATCTTGCATTAAAAGACTGATATTGTACAGTGATCATACTATCCTTACTAACAGTGATATTAAACACATTTTAATTATAATATTGAATTAAGTTTAATTATAATATTTATATCAGTAAGTCTCAAGTGATATGTCAGTAAATATGGTAGTGTACCTACTATGAAATAGATGTATTTTTTACTACATTTTGGTATAGGGGGGACTAATTGTGGATTCGCATCAAGCTTAAGGGCAAAGGAACCCACAATCTTCTAATTCACTGTTCCTTATTAAAACAGTCTGGAGGCAGGATGACCGTGGTAGGAGAGAAGAGATGGGGGGGATGTGATTGGAATACACAGTGATTCCTGATTACACCCCCCCCCCCCTTCCCCCACCTTTTTTCTCTGTCACTTTGTCTTATTCGTCATTTGTATTCCAACTGAAATGCACATCTTCTCACACGCAATTGCTGACACAACATGACCTGTGAAGATTCACACATCAGCAGGACAGATCTCATGTTACTCAAATATTCATAGATCTTTTTAAAATTCACAAGCTCTTTGCTTATCCTTAGAATCTTTGAGGGAGCTTTGATTTTTTGACACACAAGCAAAGGTCACAAGACTGTAAATCCACATTGCGTGGTTGGATAGCCTCAACTACTAAACTCTATATGCAAACTTGTAAAGTAAAGCTGATGGTGCATATTGCATAATAAGACATTTGAGCCTGTCACTCAGAAAATACTCAGGGATTGCTGTTCTTAGTTTCATTCAAGTTTTGAACTTGAAACCAAGCCCTTCCATTTTGGACAACAAGCCAAATCCATTTACTTGTACTACCGTTTGGGGTTAGTAAGGATTTTTTTTTTTTTTTGAAAGATAAGACTTTTACTGTAAGCAGGTCTATATGACTGTTCTATATGATTTTTCTTGGTCCACATGGAGGATAAAGCTATGACCAGTTACAAAGCCTGTCACTAACATTAGAGCAGCACCTATAGTGATCAAGAATACATAAATAAAACTACTGTCAGTGTGAATGGGACTTAAAGTACCATGAAATCAAAAAGGACAATTCTTGTTATTGTTCATGTGTTTTTACGAGGGTGGGACAACCTGTCACCCACATGAGATCACAGCAATAGCAAACCACAATGATCCAATCAATTCCTGATGATCAAAATCGAGTCACACCTACATATTTTTTTCCTTTTGCGATATACTATAAGTCACAATAGGGAATAAAAGACTATTGCAACTTCAGTTTCATGCTGACTGTTGTTAAACTAAAAGTCAAAATAATATTGCAATACCCACCAGGTATGCTAGACATTTTTGCAACCATACTGAAATTAGGTTGATCTGTTATAGTCCTAGAAGGCAGACACATCCTGCGTTGACAAAACTCCCAGAGCCTCTGAATAAACTGGGCCACAATCTCTCACCGTTGCCCGCTGGTCAGGCAGTGTCACAAGCTGACACTGTTCAGTCTCTGCCCTGGTGGTGAAAATGTGTTAATTCCAGTGGGCTTTGCAGAAATTCTCATTATTTCTTAGTTTAGAGAGACATTACGTCGTATTCCCCGCTACAAAATGTTTGACTGACACTACTCCATTGGATAGTCTTGTTCACAAAATTTATCTGCTGAATTATTGAGATATTCATAAAAAGATATTTGTTAAAAAATAACTCAATAATTTTTCATTTTATGTGAAAATGCTACAGTGAAAACAAGTTAATTGGTTAACTCTGTTACCTTAAAATATACAGTGAAAATGGTAAATGATTTAACATTACATGCAATTTAACTGTAATTTACTGTCAAATGCATGTATTTTTGCAAGTAATTTACTGTGAAAACAGTATAAGGACATTCCCAGAAGTCCCTATCTTGTTAAGTACATTAGGGTGTTTTATATTACATTTTGTTCTTTAGTTTGTTTATTCCATTATTTTAGTGTCATGTGAATTACCCTGATGGTGTTTTGTGTATGACCCTGTGCACCGTCTATTTATGAGTATTGGCCATGTTTTATAGACAGACCATTTATGATGAACGCTGATTCATCATGTGTCGTAGCAGTACATTTGAAAGTACAAAGCAGATTTTGGTAGTTCAAGTAAATTGGTATATTAACATTTAAATAATTTGATGAAATATACAGTTTTAAAGTTGTAAAATATATAGGTACTAATGTCCTATCTGGTAATGTCAGAAATGCGTGAAACCATGGGCGAAACCATCTCTTTAAATAATGGGAGCTGAGAGATGGGAATATGTGAGAAATGTGAATGAATTTGGCAGTATATCATGCCCTTGAGCATGTACTTTGTGCCCTTGTTGTTTTGCTTTTTCCTGCTGCTTTTCCCACTGATTGTCTGGTCACTGGTGAAGGTTGATAGGAGTTGGTTACAATGCAGATAGAGTTAGAGAATGCTTGCAGTACACCTTTTATGCTGATACACAAGTGGTTTGATAGATGTGTAACTGTGGACAATAGTGTAGTATGGAAAATATGACGGATGCTTTCTTTTGTGTTTGGTTTAGAATCTGAATGTTCCTTTAAATGCCATTTTATAATATGCCCTAAAATAGAAGATATATAAAAGATGCTACTAATACCCCCCCTCTAAGAAGATCTTGAGGATCTTCTAAATTAGCTAGCATTTTCCTGATTGGTCCTTATTCTGCTACAGGGCAAATAAAGCATTACTGCTGAACTTCAGGCGAATGAGAAACTAGGGCAAAACATAATGTACTGGACCCATATACTAAGTGATCTCTTGCTACAGTATCTATTTTGAGCAGAAAGACAATGAGCAGATTTGCTTCATTTTAATAACAAATTAAGTTATTTGGCTTTAAGAGGATATTCACTTAAATACGATATAGGAACATGGAGAAATGTAGGACAGGAGTTATGAAGTTTATCAATCTGTCTCTGTGCACCAGATGGAGCCATGACTGCATTTTGAAGCGTTTCAATCAGATATGTGAAATTGCTATTTAGAAACCAAAAGCAAGCTATTTATATAATCTGAATTCAGATGACATGTACTGTATGACTTTCTTTGGATATTTTGAAAAATATGCCCCAATAAACATTTTTGTTTTGGACCCCATTGCCTCTCATTGTATGAACAGGGTTCTTCAAAATATATTCTTCTGTGATCCTTAGAAGAAAGAAAGTCATACAGGTTTGGATAGACATGAGGGTGAGTAAATAATGACAGAATTTTCATTTTGGATAACCTTTCCCTTAATGGAAGGTTTTGTTGGGATATACACATTATATTCCATTTGATACATGTTCTGGCTCTTCATGCAGTGCTAATCTCATCATCTTTGAGCATGGAAATGGAAAATGGTTGATGGTTTGAAGTCTAAAGTAATCCACACTACATAAATGCTTGTACAGTACATTGACAGTACTGATGGTGGCTATGAAGTACAGCCAATTTTGCAAGTCTTAACTAGAAGATTAGTGAGGAGTAAGTATGTTTGCTTTAGTGTCTCGTTACCATTTCCACGACGCACACGCTGTAGTCAACAGTAGATGATAAAATGACAGAACTTAATTCATATCCTCTGTCTTGCACTTTCTCCTCCGTAGCCTGCAGTTTCCATGGCAACTCTGTGTAGCATGAGCGCTTGTCAGCCCACTCAGGCAGGCTTCGCTGTGTGAAGTCACAAATAAAACATTCTCTCTCTTCATCTCACCATCCCTACTGCAGTACAAACCCAAGCACTTCCTCCTGACTATACCAGTTCCATCGATTCACAAAGGAATCATCCCAGTCCACTCAATTTGTCCTCCTTTTTGGAATAGTGGAAGAGTTCTAAATCGCTCTATGATAATGCCAACCCTGGTTGAGCTTAAATCTGCCATCAAATCTGCCATTATATGTGTTGTAAAAGCAACAGTAATGTACTGGCAAGGTAATGTTTTATTTTAAAGGAGGGGGTCTAATGCTATTTCATGCATTCTGACTTATTAACACTGTTAAAGAGTTGGATTGTCATGCTAAACATGGCCAAATTTGAAAAAAAAAAAAAGAGTTGGATGTATGACGGAGTATTTCTGTGCCAAATACACTCCTTCAGGATTCGAATAAGTTTATGAAAATTTTTTTTCGAGTATGGCTCTGTATGACTTCATAAAGGCGGAAATTGCTTGTATGGGCACTTCTCCCGGATGAGCGTGTGCGCACATCAACCAGAGCGAGAGCAAGAGCACGCCCATCAATGAGCTTCGATCAGTTACGGTAGCCGTCGGCAGCGCTGTCATTTTGTTTTTAGACCACAAAATCAACAATGTCACTAAAGAAGTGGGTTTTTGGTTGTGAGGGAAAGATAACCAAACGTATAGTGAATCGAAAGTTCCAGGGATAATGACATGATGTATTTTTGTGTGTGTGTGCGCTTGTGTCTCTTTAGCTCCGCCCACTTCACGCCTGCACGAGTTCAGCTGTTTTTGGAAAGAATGGAGATATAAAGGATGCAATACTACTCTATAGGTAGTCTCAGCCTCAGACGTTACGCCCACGGACCGTTGGCTGAACGTCTGATGCATATGGCACACTTATCTGGAAACACTTCAGCAGTTTCGAAGTCGTCATCTGATTGGTTGAATTCTACAGGATGTCCGCGAGACTTGTGTGTTGCATTCTTTAACGGTCAACCTAGAAACAAATGCCGCGACTCCAAACTCCCTTGTGGAAGAAGAACACCGTTGTGTTTACAACTGTGACAATGAGCGCTTACCAGGATCAAAACATTTCAAAAGTATGTGAAGTTCGCGGCTCCATTGTTGCAGTAAACTTGAACGTTCTTGAATGAATAATTTGTTGATGCACGCCCGGTCTGTTATTGCAGGGACATTGATTTTACATTCACGCCCCTAAACATGACGCAGAACAAAACAAACTGTGATTGGTTGCATAACATGTCAGTCAAACGTCCTCTTGGGCGGTCCATGACCAATGAAAGCTGCGATGGAGTCCAGACCTTCTGCCGCCAGTTTATAGACTACTCTATAGGTACTCAAGATTAACATGAGACTGGCAGAAACTGTGTGTGTGTTATGTACCCTTTAAGCATTGATTGTACAGTGCAACAGCTTTTATATTGTGAAGACTTATATTTAAAAGGTATGTAGGATTGACTAGTGGTTGAAATAGGTACTGCAGTCCAAATACAAAATATTGGAGAGATTTGTTCCCCCGCCCCCTCCTCCGCAGACTTGACGCTCACGCGGGTTGCCAGCTTGATGACACACAACAGGAGCGAGCACAATTGACAATGAAAGCCACACTGTAAGTTGATGAGTTAATTTATCCGCGTTTTAATATGCTCTTGTTCATAGAGATTATTTGATGGATGCTGAGGCTTTTTAGGTCAGGTAGAATCTGCAATCTCTGATCCATTTTGTTTGCTGGCTTCCATGGCAGCAATACGCAGTGTTTTCCACCAACTGGCAACCTGTGGTGTCAAAATACTTTTGTGTAAACTGGCAGCATGAGGTATCGCACAGACCTAAACAAAAACAGACATTTTGACACAGAACACACATTTCAAAGTTAAATAACTGGCTGTAGCATTGTTTTTCTGAGAAACAAGTAGGTGATTTTAGCATGTTTCCTACATATCTGCAAGCATATTATGGTATTTTTATGCTTTAGTAAAGTGAAAAACTTAAATACAGCACCTTTAACTTATACTAAGCTGAGAGGTCACCTTTCTGCGTTTAAAAGACATCTAATAGCCGTCCAAACACAGCCCTGGCGTCTAGGCTAAAACAAGGCAAAATTTGGGCTGTCAGTGAAAATGTAATAGACGTCTAACCATAGCCCAAGAATAGACTAGTCATCTAGAACATGAGCATGTCAAAGAAATGAAACCAAACACCTTGTAATCACTGTTAACTTTGCTTACATGATGGAATATCATACATCTTGCAAGTTATTTTGGCAAAAACGATATGTAACCAAAGGTTATCTTGGCTAGAAGTGGGTTACTCATAGCCGGACTATATCGGGTCTATAGTTAACCGAGACGGTGAAATGACGGCTATTGCTTGATGGGCAAGCTTGGATTATGGCTAAGGACATCAGTTTTAAAGTCAGTTGACACTGTCAAGCTCAGTTAATTTTTGATCTTGAAATGTAACAAAGTGCAGAAACTTCATGATTTATTTTCCAGAAATCATTCCATTATCTGGAAAAACTCTGTAACTCTGTTGTACTGGAAGACTGTTGCTTTGATATTTGTACGTTCTGCGCCTTAGTAGCTATCTAATATTGTCGCCTTATTTTAGAAATTATGACTTTCTTTCTTCTGTGGAACATATATTTTGAAGAATCTTCACGCTGGTCTTTTGCAATAAAAAAAGTGATCTATGACTATAAATGGCACTCTATTCAAAGCCTTCTAAAGACACATGCTAGATTTGTGTGAAAAACAACCCAAATTCAAGTAATTATTTATTGATAATCTTCCCCTCCAGATAGCTGATAACTATCAATAAGTTAAAAAAACGATTCATGAATAAATCAGTCCGATGCATGAATAAATCAGTCCGATTCATGAATAAATCAGTCCGATTTCATTTAATGAATGAATCTGAGTAGTGAATGAATCATTTGGTATGATTTGTGATTGTGAATCTGATCCACAAGTTCATTGAAAAGAACCAGTTCCAAATTCTGAATCACGGTGGTGAGTAACTGAAGAAAGAACTGTGTTTAACAAGTAGAAAGTTAAGACATTTAAGGACAAATACTATATTGTCTGTCTAAGTGGGTTTGTGGCTGATGGTACCTGCTTGGTCATTTCCCTCCCCTTAACAGGGAGGATGTGATTTGTAGTTTTAGTGGTTCATTCCGGCTGACGTTCATTTTGACCTCTGCACCTAGACCTGAGGGGGAAAAAACTTAATAGGGGGGAAATAAGTTACATGAACGCGATCAGTTAAAGACATTTTTTTCTTTACTTGCTTTTATTACCACATTAGCTGGACTGTGAAGTTCAGCTTGAATGTTTAAACAGGTCTTTCCTTAATTCAGAGTACAATTCTTCACCATGTGCTGACAAAATGCAGGGGCACCAGAAATAACAAAGTAGGCCAGTGCAAGGCATTCTGGGATGCCTAGACACCCTTTGGGTGCCATCAAGAGACTTTTGTCTAATATTATTACTCTCTTTCATGGCTGCCTGTTTAGCTTCTCAAGGAGTCTTGTGACATTAGATGGTTTACAGCATCTAATTTGATCTTGAACTAATGGGCTGTTTATTTTATGTTTAGTTAATAATTAATCAATCTTCATGTGGAATAGTCAAGATCATAGCTGAAAATAAAACTTAAAAAGTTGCATGGCTATAGTGGATCTATTAAGAAAAAACAAGCAACTTGATAATGAAAACAGGAAAGAATTCTAGGATAATTAATGTTGGAGTATGACCTGAAAATCACAGAGCCACATATTTTTATGCATTATAAAACATAGGTTAGTCAAATGCATAACATATCAGTTCCATTTAGAACAGGCCTCTTCTTAAAACACAAAAATGCTACAGGCAGGTATAGGGGATGAAAATCTTGCTCTGTGAGAGGCCATATGGGCAGTGTTAGTGCCTGGAGGTGCTCTCGTTCAAGTGACTCAGTGATCTCGTCTCCTCACGTGGCAACTCCACTTATCCTCAACTCTCCGCCGTGGGCTGTCAACATTAGAGGCAGGAATGATTGTGTGTTCCCTGCTGTGCTTCATAATAAACATTCATGATATGTTTTAGCATTTGTACTACCTCGATAATGTGTAGCAATGTTGATGGTACGTCCCAGAAACAGAGGACCTTGGGGACGATTGCTCCATTTCCCCCTTCCTTCTGTTTATTAATTTATCTGTTTTATTTGTGCCATGCCTGACCTGAGGACAGCTTAGCCGCCTTTAAATGAGTGCAAGGTGCTTTGGTGAACATTTGCTTTTGAAGGACGTTTCTGCATTTGAAAGATTTCAAGACCTTTTCACTTGGTTGAAATCATGTCAGGTAGTGTCATGGGCACTTTTACTAACAGTAAACTATAAAACATTGAATGTACATGCATTATTAGAGAATTTCTTTCATTTTCTTCTCCTGAACTATTGTGAACAAATTTAGGGTTATTAAACACCCAGGGTTATTTACTTGTTTATTTTACAAACAGTAAAATAAAAAATAAATAAATAAATAAATAACAACAACAAAGATTTTTTATTTGAAATAAAATAAAAAAACATTAACCAAAATAAATGTAAACATAAAAAAAAAAAGATTTAATAAGGGTTTTATTTGCATATCACATCTCAAGCTTTTACATATTCCATCTCAAACATGCTCATTGTCTTTGTGGTACAATAACTTTAACATTTTAGTACTGGTAAAATAGTTGGTTGTAAAAATGATGCCAAAACACATTTGTGTAAAAATGTATGCAAATAATTTATAATTTATTACAATATTTGTTACAATTACAATTGTATTATTATAAAAAAGTATATTTTTGTATTTTCACAATTTAAGATGAATTTTAATTAGTATTTTTTTATTGTTATCAATAAAATAGAAAGTCAGAGCAAATGTATTTTAATTACAAAAACTGTATTTACAAAGCAACTGTAACAAATAGATCTACATGAATTGAATGTTTCCAGTCCACATATTTTCTATGTGGAGAATCTCTTTCCTGATTGAATGGAGGTTGTATTCCACTTGGTATTCTACCTCAGTTTTAGAGTGTCCCATTAAGCTATACATCATCATTTGCAGGATGGAGACTGGGTCCCATCTCCTCTGCCTCATTGGTACAATGACCTTAAATGTTTCACTTCCATTAAATAGAGCGATTGAACCTGAGCTTGGCATGTTTAAATGCTGCTGTTTGCCATACTGTGCAAATTACAATTCTTTTCCCCAGCATTGATCGCTGGCTGTGGGCTCCCCTCTGGAGATGTGATTTAATTACACTCCATCCTCTCTCTTGGTTAAGCCTGTTTCATCAGCATGCTCACGCATTCCATGGGAATCCGTAAGCATGAGGTCACTGGCTTCACTTCCTGCTGAGCAGCTCTGGACCTCAGGTGTCAGATGCTAGATGGCATTTGGCAAACGGCACCAAGCGTACACCTGGAACAGTGATTTTGCTGTTACGATGACCATGTGATCGGCATTCTCATTCAGTGTATTCCCAACCGTCATTTAATTATTTATTTTGCCTTTGAGTTCTTAAAGGAATAGTTCACCTAAAAATTCATAATGTGTAATATTAATACCCACCCTTATGATATTCTTCAACTGTATGCTGTTATTTTATTTTTTAACACAAAGGAGAGTTTCTGAAGAATCTTCACAATGCTCTTTTCCATACAACATCAGTTAATACTGATGGTTAGATTCCAACAATGACAAAAAAGACAACAAAAAACACACCAATTAAGCACCATAAAAGTCATCTATGACTCATGCACTATATTTCAAGTTTTCTGAAGCCTTAAGACATAATACACTGATATTTTGCCAAATCATTTCCATAAGGACCAAGGCAATCTACCAAGAGCACGCAAATTAGCATCTGGTTTGCTTTTTTTGGGTGGTAAGTAATGGAGCAAATACTAGGAAATTGACTAGCGCAAACCTTAGTAAATCACCTTGTATTTATTCAGCGTGGTATGGTGATAGGTTGCCACCTGTACAAGAAGTCCATTCATGAAATTTCCTCACAACTAAATATTCCACGGTCAACTGTTAGTGGTATTATAACAAAGTGGAAGCAATTGGGAACAACAGCAACTTAGCCACGAAGTGGTAGGCCACGTAAAATCGGGGCATCTCAGCGCATGCTGAGAAGTCGCCAACTTTCTGCAGAGTCAATAGCTACAGACCTCCAAACTTTGTGGCCTTCAGATTAGCTCAAGAACAGTGCATAGAGAGCTTCATGGAATGGGTTTTCATGGCCAAGCAGCTGCATCCAAGCCTTACATCACCAAGTGCAATGCAAAGCGTCGGATTCAGTGGTGTAAACCACGCTGCCACTGGACTCTCTGGAGTGATGAATCACGATGCATAAACACATTTTGGTACGCTCTGAAATATTGCCTTGTAAAAGCAAACCGAACCAAGAAAATGCAACATTGTAACAAGTTAAGTCCCAGTTTCAGAACAAAGCAAGCGATATATAGGTCTGAAAACGTTCTTAGAATATAACGCAAGAGTCATATGGGCCACTTTTATGGCACTTTTTTATGACACGTTATATGCAAAAGACCTGCGTGAAGATTCTTCAAAATATCTTCTTTTTTGTCTCGCATTAAAAAAAAGAAAAGAAGAAAAAAAACAGGAAACACATGAGGATGAGTAAATAATATATGTGAGAGAACTACCTCTTTTAAATAGTACTACATCTATTCATTTTTACACCAAAAATAAATACACACTTGTGTTTGTATTTTTTTTTTTAGGGCATCTTTATAAATAGTTGCACCACCATGGCAGGGTGTTGCTGGCATTACTCACATAATCCCCCTTTATCTTTGAGCTGAGTTTGGCAACGTTTTTCCACAACTTCATCTCTAATGCCTGTGAGTCATGCACCCTCATTTTGAAGGTATGTTTAGATCCATTGACTAGTTTATACTGAGAAACACTCAAGCCTTCTTTTCCTGTTGTATCCATAGTTTTTGTTGTTGTTTTTTTAGTTGTGCTCCAAGAACCCAAGGCACATGACTGGAGGAATGATGTTCTAGAGTTCCAGAGGGAATTTGTAATATCCTGGGGTTGTGTGCTATTTGACTGGTGTTAACAATTACATGTACTTCAAAAAAGAAGATGAAGCACTGAGAAGAATTCAGATCGGTTTGTTCTCTGGCACCCAGTGAGTCATTTCTGTTTAACACAACACCCCCTCTGCTTTCTGCTTCCTGATTATATGGACAGTGCTTTGATTGGCTGCAGTAGAAATCATGTGTACTGAAGAGACGTAAATGGATTGTGAAATTTAAAGCAAACATATTGTGAAATACAGTCATATTTTGTTACAGCAATACTAAACGAAAGGCATGTGTACCCTAAGAGGGTACTTAAAGGTGCACTATGTAACTTTTCCGTCCGCTAGAGGTCGCCTATTTAAAACAAAGGCGTAGTTTGATGACGCCAAGTTTGAGTGCAGAATCTTGGGACATGTGATCTTTACCTCACAGTGCAAAAGAATCGGGATAGGACTCAGGCAGAAATCATGTTCATGGATGCAATTTTTAACGTTACTGTAGTATGAAGCAGAGCAGGACCGAGTGTTGTGGGAGCTGAGCAAGGCCGCTGGAGCGATTGTTAATAACACACGCGAGCAGCGGGACTTTTATTATGCCACAGTCACCGGCGCCATTTCTGCTTTTCCGGTCATGAGTATGAGGTAACACAGCTCTGTTTATCATATTAGATACATTTGAGTGTGTTGAAAATGATGTTATGACGTTACTCTGTGCCCTCGCTCGGCGGCTGCTATGACACTTGTTGCACACTGCAGTAAAAGTAGAGCATTTCTGCAAAATGAAAACGGAAACCGAGGGTAAAGCAGATATGACGCAATTGACAGGCGACACCCTCAGACGTCCCGGTTCCTTGGTTAAAATAGCAATTTTCTCAGGATTTACAAATAGTTGGAAACATTTGGGATATCGTAAGTACTCAACTGAACAAAATAACACTGTATAATAATATAACACTGGCCTAGTGGTTTTTGGATATTTTACTGAAAAAATGTTACATAGTGCACCTTTAAATACCTAAGCAAGTTCCAGGGGAAGGGTTTTGATTGTGCTTTTTATTAATTTAGAAATTAAAAAGAAATTATGACTTATAAATGTTAGGGGTATAAAATAACTTGCTGTGGTTAATTTCTTAAGCTTGTTAATTTGTGGATTGAAAGAAAGAAAAAAAAGAAAATTGTGTAAACATTCACAGCAAAATATACACCTATCGTTCAAATTTTTGGGTTTAGTACAATTTTTTTTACAGAAATTATATTTAGCAAGGATGCATTAAATAGATTAAGTGATTTTAAGAGATTTTAAAAGATTTCTATTTCTAAATGCTGTTTTTTTTTATTAATAAAAGAATCCTGAAAAAAATGGATCACAGAAATCACAAAAATATACAAAATACAAAAATAACAACTGTTTTCATCATTGACAATAATGAGATTTTTTTTTCTTGAGCACCAGATCATCATATTAGAATGATTTCTGAAGGATCATGTGACACTGAAGACTAAAGTAATGACTGCTGAAATCCAGATTTCGTCTCACTGCCTTATCAGCCAATGACTTTGTAGGCAGCGTTTGGGCACGAAGGTACATCACAAAACTGATTTTAGACAGGCTTCTGAGGCAGCGTAACGATTTAATGATCTACAATCCATCTACAATCGATCTAGTAATTTCTTGCTAGCAATGATATCAAAAAGTGGAAAAAGGTCAAAAACACATCGCAACTTTCAGACATGACAGGAAGTGAAAGCTATCATTCCTACCTTGGAATGCAGCCTCCGAAGTCAGCATTTTCAAGCTTTCGGACGCAGCCACGGTATCACCAGGCTCCTCCGTCACGTCCATACAATGCTCTCTCTTTCACCCCAATATGAGCACCTGCACCTGCACCTATTTCCCATCAGCACGCCAATCAGCACTTCAATTGGTCCTGCATAAAAGCACACACCTCTCACACACTGTGCTCAGGCATTTTCTGGTCTTATTTATGGACAATGGACTACTTACTCTAAAGAGTCTCCTAACAATACTTCAACGTACTCCTTGTGATTCTTCCAGTGTTCTCTTTTTGATCTCCCCATGTGTTCCTATGAGTCAAGCTTGTCATCTGCTTACCTGTATGCTCACGCTCCGCTGGCAACGAGGTGTGTGCTCCATCCATCCTCTGATCCATCTTCACAATCTCCTTTTCACCCTGGTAAAACAACAAATACTCCGTTAACATACTATCAACCATCCAGAACCTACAATACTGCCATACTCACCTGCTTGTCTTTTCTGCATCTGTTAATAAATTCACTGTTGTGATTTGAAACTAATATCTGTATCTGAGTCTGGTGTTCTGACACAGGACACTATATATATATATGTTTTTAGTGTTAGTGTTTAGAGCTGTATCATTTTTATAAGCTCCAGATATTAAATGTTTTAGGTGCATTCACATGCGGTTCCTTAGATGTGATTTACTGCTCATCATCTTGTGTCTCTGAAAGCAGTCTTGCCCTGCAGCCATAAATCTGTTTACTTTAATAGTGAGCTGTTCTCATATGCTGCTCCTAAAAGCTGTGCTGTTTGCCACCAGAAGTATATTTGCACTAGTGTTAAATCACATGGAAATGATACTTGGATTTTATCTTTTAAAAAAAACTTCATAAATAAATAGGAAGGGATAGATCTTGAATCATGTTTTCTCAGACCCATACCTTTCAAGTCAACATAACATCAAAAGAAAACCCAGTTAAGTATCTTAATACATTCTCGGCCGGCTGATGCACAATTCATCAGCATTCATGATCTTTTATCAAAAAGTAATAACTTGCTCCACTCTAAAATGACTTCATAGACATCACCTAGGGCATGCTGTCTATTGGTTAATGTTTACTAATATTCAAATGAACTTACTGTTAGATGTAAGTCTTTCTGAAATTGAAATTTTTTACGCAGAAATTGAATGCCAGTCAACTTTAATGTAGTAAATATTACAACATTACTAGCAAATTGTTGTAAAAAAAAAAAAAAAAAGCAATAAACTTGACCTTCAGGTCAACCAATTCCCGATGGATAACATGTTTCACTTGGAAAAACATTGCATTAAGGAAGTGAACAGGGTTACTTGTGTGGGTACAAACCCTAAAGGTTAAACATTTTTTAGCCCACATAGAGTTCAAGAGTTCTGCAGTTAGTCTATAATAATATACAAACTCTGTATTCTGTATGTGTTAAATGAATGTGTTAATTAGGAATCTTTCCTCCATGCTGTGTAAATGACTCTGTTTATTTTGACAGAAATGGTGAGAAGGCAAAAAAGGAACATATTTCTAGCTTGACTTTTTTTTTAGTGTAAAGTTTGAAATGATGGGCTAAAAAGAATAACAATGTCTCCTTTTCTCTGTTTTGCAGGTGCATCTGGAAACAAGAGGCAGCCTCTTTTGGTCAGTGCTTCAGGACTGAGAGTGTAGCATGGGCGATATAACAGGATATGCCATCAGAGTCTAGTGGCTGGCAGGATTTGGACAGGAGGCTGAAGATGAGGAAAACATGAGTGTTTGCACACAAATGAACTGGGTGGCTGTCTATACCCACCAGTGATAATCCACAAGTCCTGCCTGCTCTGGGAGTCTCTACAGAGAGCGGCCAATAAAATCTACAAAAGGTCATCCCATTTCTACTTCGGTAAGTGTAAAAAACAGCAGAATAAAAAAAGCAATATACTGATAATGACACCCCGCTGGCGCTGTCTGTCTGAGTTTTTTTTAATATATATAAATGTAATGTTCTCTGTACTGTTTCAAATTAGTGCTTGGGTTTGTATGTATTTTTTTTTATTTATTTTTTTTAAAGAAGAAGAATATGAATGAGGTTCAAGGAAAATAGTATATTAAAAGGGATGCGGTAGAGCTGGCCTTTGTTCTGTGCCTGTTACTGTTGTCCTTCCTGTTACAAGTTACTGCAACTGTCATGACAGTCCAAATGGCTCCATAATTTCCTGTGGTCATAGAGGTCTATTGAATGGTTGAGTGAACTTTTCTTTTGTAACAGGCTCACTGAGCTTTATTGCAGTCTTGATGCGAGACAGATAATGGCATCATTTAACTTCTGGCCCTGCCCTGTGATCGAGATTGGTAACAGCTGGACACAATTGTCCAACAGTTTTAATATGGGGGCTATATACTATTGAGTTTTGTAACTGAAATTCTCTGAATACAACAGATGGGTGAGGATAGAAACGATTACTCTGGACATTTTTTTTTTTAAAGCTGCACTTATTTGCTGTCTTTTTTTATTAAAAAAGGAGTGTGATTTTGTAGTAGAGTTAAGTGTATTTCATGTGAAATATTTTAAGTTGAAAACAAGAGCAGGGCCAAAACAGAGCAAGCTAAATATTGTTACTTATATACAGTCAAAGAAAATTTATTCAGACACCTTCAACATTTTCCTACATTATCACAGTTTATTCGCTATAGTTTAGAAAATGGTAATAAATTATGACAAGAATAAATTCATCATCAATAATGTCAGATAACTTTGATAGAAAGGTATGTAATGGATTACAATCAACCAATCAGCTATCAGCTGTTAAATTTAAGTACACAATTAGATAATACCAATTTAGGTCAACTAATTAGTAAGCAATGCTTAATTTAGGCCACATCCACACGAAGCCAGAGCTTTCCCTATCCAATCTTTTTTTCCCTTGTCTCAAGAAATATCTGCGTACACACGAAACCACAGAAACCGACTCAAAACGATGTAGTATACATGCCAGGCCAGTATGTGGCGCTGTAATTCTGCAACAGAAATACACTAAAAACAGAGAAGAAGAGTTGTGGCTAGAAGGGGTAAAGCAATGGCAGGAAGTGAGGCAAAATCTCACGATAAAATAACAATAAATAAATTTGCTACGTACCAGATTGTGTTTTATTAACGCCTACACCTACCCCAACCCTAAACCTACCCTTACAATAATGCAAATACAGTAATTAAATGACGCAGTATTGAAGTGCGCATGCCTATTGCCCTTAGCTGTGTTCCTTCTAGTCTTTACCGCGTGTGATGACATCACCGTTTCACAAAATATACGGATTGGCTGTACATAAAATCTTACAAGTGGTCAATAAAATTCTATAATAAAAAAAGCCCTTATGTATAATGCATTATAAAAATATTTTAATGCAGTAATTATACCTTGTAATGCACCTTATGATGCATTGCAATACATTATAATACTTATCTATTAATTTAACACACCTTTAGAAAGTATAATGCATTAAAACACATGACAAACAACCAATTTCAGAATCTGCAAATATTATAATGCATTTTAACTTTGGTTACAATTATTTATGTATTATGTATTCCAAGATATGTATTATAATGTACATTACTTTATAATGCATTATACATAAGGGCTTTAAGTAAAGTGTTATCAATATTTTCTATGATAAAATTCCTTAAATATATAAAAATATATATCAAAAACTAAGAAGTTGCATCACTCTAAATGACATCACCTAGAGAGTGAACTACGCAATCAAAAAAGGAATGTTATTTCACTATTTAAGGCCGGTGATATATTTTTGGTAGCCCGTCTGGAAAACACATAGCCCCAGGACATTGGGCTTTGCGAGCCCTGGCCCATACAACATGTGAACCAACAACACCTCAAATAAAGGATTCTCCAGCCTGTGACAGCGTGCTAAGTTATGTTCAGTTAGACACGTACACATAATCAATAGATATCAAACGATCTGTAACAATGCAATGCTATCGCATATAAAAAAAGATTTTTTACTCACATAAGTGTGTTGCTTCATTCATTCATATAATCTCATCATGTTTACAAACGAATCCGTGGTGAAATGAAGGAACAAATGCGCAATGTCTTACCCACGTGAGCTGGATAATTATTAAAAATAATGTTCATCCATGCATTCATAATATTGGAATCGAAATGAAGCTTATGCAGCATGTTTATTGCTTGGAAGTTTGTTTAGGTTTAGCTCCACGTAGGCCTAAATTATTTATCTATATGTCATGCACAAATCGGTGGGCAGGGCTACAGAATCAGGCTTTCTTCTTCTTCGGTTAAGGCGGTGTTTTACCACACTCTGACGTCACAGGGAGGCACATTCCTAGATCAAGCGTTTGCTGAGCCAGCTGTCAATAAAAGTTTTTCTTTGACTAACAAGGAAGTTTTCAGCTCTGAAACGTATGGGATATTCTTATATTACCATGACCTTTATATATCAAAAGCTCAAGGGAAAGTTGATTTCTAAATTCATGACCATAGGTTCTTAAATTTTAATTTTACTGTGATTGTATTTATTTTTTTAATTTACTGCCAGTCAACACTAATGCCGTAAAGAATATGACAATAATAGCAAATAATGGCCAATAACTAATATTAGCCAATATTATTTTGGCTAAATAAATAAATAAATACATAAAATACTAAAAACTAAAAGTTTGGCATCAGAACTTTACATGTACAGTATGAAAAAGAATGGATACTCATTTTGAGATTTGCTAAAGATTACATTTAACAATGTTTTTAACAGTTAATATTAAGTAACCTTTAGATTGCAGCAAAGTAATCAAAATGTAAAAATCTGCTAATATATATATATCCAAAATCGACCACATGCCAGTAAATTGCCAAAGTAACTGATATGGTACCATTAAATTGTGAATCCCTAATCCTTTAGCATTCCCATTTATTTGGGCCATACTAACCATCCAAACTCTTGACTCCTTGGTGAAAATTCTTAGATTGTATTTTTGTGGGTGAGTCTCAGTCTACCCATATACTCAAATTGGAGCTTTGAGTGATCTACACGAGTGAGTGTCGCTGTGAGAGTCCTAATGAATGGCTTCAGGAACACTTCTCGCTCTCAGCTATTCAGCCAGGTGTTCTCATTAGCACCTTCTTGCTTTGGTGAAGAGAAAAGAGATGTCAGGTAGAAATGAAGTACATTTTTTAAAACACATTCTCCTAAATCCTTCTGAGACTATACTCTTGATGTTTTTGTTGAGTCATGTGTGCTCTGATAGACTATTCATTTTGCAGTTCACTGCGCGATATTACACCAATTATGCTTAAGATTACAACAGTCCAATATGATTAAACACCTGATTTATTTATCAGGTGAAGGTTTCCTCCTTTTTTCTTCGATTTTGCTCCGCTTATAAACCCCAGCGTTATGTGTGTTTTGCGCACATGTCCACTTAAGTTTTAATGTCAGACCAGAGAACAGTTGCAAGGTTTTTATCATCATGTTGTGCATGTAACATACAAGTTTTGTTTGATTTAAGGATGTGTAAAAGCATATTCACCTGTAATTAGTATGCACAAGTTCCTTTGATCACATTTAGGGTCCTATTTTAACAATCTGAGCGCATGGTCTGAAGTGCATTGCGCAGGTGCACTTAGGTTGTGTCTGAATCCACTTTTGCTAGTTTAACAATGGAAAAAACGTGCCAGCCGTATGGTCCAAAAAGGTTGTACCAAGTCTCTTAATGAGTAATGGGTGTGTTTTGGGCATAACGGGCAATAAACCAATCAGAGTCTCATCTCGCATTCCCTTTAAAAGCCAGTTGCGCTTGCACCATGGCGGATTCACTATTTACATGGTGAATTTGCGAGAGGAAAGACTGAACGGTTCTCCAGAGAGGAATCCTTTAATTTTTAATATTTAAAAAAGTTTGTGTGCTGCTGCGCGTCCCTGTGTGTGTAATAAGCAAAGTGTATGCATGTTGTGCACCCGCCTATAGGTGCATATTACTAACATGTCCTTTAAATAACACAAAAAATACTTCGCTATTGACTTTAGAGCAGGTTTTTGTTGGTCAATGGTGCAATCGTTTTCAGTTGCAACTTGTCAACAATGTGCCTGAACACACTTAGTTTTCAGACCAGCACGACCATGGCATGGGCAAACAGATGGGCGTGAGTGCATTTGCTATTTAAACAACGTGCTGCTGAACGTGAAAATGATAACTGCGTCGGGCTGAAACTACCAAAAAACACTTGCTTCAAGCCTGGTGTTGCATTGCGCCGGGTGTATTATATGGCTCTAAGGCTTCACTCGGTTTTTAAGGGTTGAGATTACATGTTGCAAGTATGATATTTGAGACACTTACTGGACAATTTGTTTCTCAGATTGCTGGAATTGGTTGTACAACAGGTGTCAATCTAGCCGAGAATAGGCTGATCAAACCTTTAATTCAATGACCGAACCCTGTTGTATCACTTATTGTCCAGGACATCTAGTTAAATTTCTTATTATGAATGTAGATGCAGAATATCATCCTATACAGGTGCTGGTCATATAATTAGAATATCATCAAAAAGTTGATTTATTTCACTAATTCCATTCAAAAAGTGAAACTTGTATATTATATTCATTCATTACACACAGACTGATATATGTCAAATGTTTATTTCTTTTAATTTTGATGATTATAACTGACAACTAAGGAAAATCCCAAATTCAGTATCTCAGAAAATTTGAATATTGTGAAAAGGTTCAATGTTGAAGACACCTGGTGCCACACTCTAATCAGCTAATTAACTCAAAACACCTGCAAAGGCCTTTAAATGGTCTCTCAGTCTAGTTCTGTAGGCTACACAATCATGGGGAAGACTGCTGACTTGACAGTTGTCCAAAAGACGACCATTGACACCTTGCACAAGGAGGGCAAGGCACAAAAGGTCATTGCAAAAGAGGCTGGCTGTTCACAGAGCTCTGTGTCCAAGCACATTAATAGAGAGGCGAAGGGAAGAAAAAGATGTGGTAGAAAAAAAGTGTACAAGCAATAGGGATAACCGCACCCTGGAGAGGATTGTGAAACAAAACCCATTCAAAAATGTGGGGGAGATTCACAAAGAGTGGACTGCAGCTGGAGTCAGTGCTTCAAGAACCACTACGCACAGACGTATGCAAGACATGGGTTTCAGCTGTCGCATTCCTTGTGTCAAGCCACTCTTGATCAACAGACAGCGTCAGAAGCGTCTCGCCTGGGCTAAAGACAAAAAGGACTGGACTACTGCTGAGTGGTCCAAAGTTATGTTCTCTGATGAAAGTAAATTTTGCATTTCCTTTAGAAATCAGGGTCCCAGAGTCTGGAGGAAGAGAGGAGAGGCACACAATCCACGTTGCTTGAGGTCCAGTGTAAAGTTTCCACTGTCAGTGATGGTTTGGGGTGCCATGTCATCTGCTGGTGTTGGTCCACTGTGTTTTCTGAGATCTAAGGTCAACGCAGCCGTATACCAGGAAGTTTTAGAGCACTTCATGCTACCTGCTGCTGACCAACTTTATGGAGATGCAGATTTCTTTTTCCAACAGGACTTGGCACCTGCACACAGTGCCAAAGCAACCAGTACCTGGTTTAAGGACCATGGTATCCCTGTTCTTAATTGGCCAGCAAACTCGCCTGACCTTAACTCCATAGAAAATCTATGGGGTATTGTGAAGAGGAAGATGCGGTATGCCAGACCCAACAATGCAGAAGAGCTGAAGGCCACTATCAGAGCAACCTGGGCTCTCATAACACCTGAGCAGTGCCACAGACTGATCGACTCCATGCCATGCCGCATTTCTAAAAATCCTTTGTATTGGTCTTAAGTAATATTCTAATTTTCTGAGATACTGAATTTGGGATTTTCCTTAGTTGTCAGTTATAATCATCATAATTAAAAGAAATAAACATTTGAAATATATCAGTCTGTGTGTAATGAATGAATATAATATACAAGTTTCACTTTTTTTAATGGAATTAATGAAATAAATCAACTATTTGATGATATTCTAATTATATGACCAGCACCTGTACTATAAGCAAAGTACCCCCATTATTTTGGTTATTTCAGATGTTGACTGTTTATAAAACAGAAGTGTTGTAGGTTTATCTCTACCAGATGGAGATTTCCCAGCCTTTGTCCTCTTGTCTATTGTACTGATGGGAAACTATAGTGTAGAAGATCCAGAGTCTAGATTAATGGCGGGGTAACTGGATAAAAGCAGTGTGTTAGAGGGAACAGCTCTCTGGAGATTGAAATCTTAAGAAAAATGTAATGCAAGCGGTCAAACTCCCACCCACTCTGAATCTTCATTATAATCCTGTGGAATTTCAGACAGTGAGGTTCGGAACCGTGCCACTATTGGCTGGCTAATCAGAGTCACGTCTTGCGTTAATAGTGATGCTGAAATAAAAGTACTCCACATAGTATTTTGGCACAAATTCATCTGGCATTTGGTAGAAGCTGGCCAAATTAGGTAGATGCCAACATAAACACTTTCTCAGCCTCATCCTTAAAAAAAAACATTTATTTAATCTACATTATACTTGTTTAACTTGCCCTGTAGTCATTAATTTTATCCCTTAAAACTCATCTTTGATCATCAAAATGACATATTTACATTTTTTTCCTTGAAATAGCTTGAATGTAACTCTACACCCTTGCTTCATTTAGTATACACAAAGGATCTATGGCCCCACCTTCACTCTCTGAGATCCACTCAGTCAATTTTGCTGTAGTAAAATTGTTTTTGAGACTGTCTTTGGTTCACTGGACTTTTAAAGAGAAAATACTCAGCAATGGTGTTGACTTATGAATTTGCACATGGGTTGCAAATTTGCAAGTATAGCATGCAGTTATTACAAGTGTTTTCTGCAGCTTCTTCAGTTGTCTAGTTAAACCGATTGAGGTCAGCTGATCATGGAGTGTTGTAACACATTTTAGTTTCAACATGTATTGCACACACACTTTTATTTTAGTGCTCTCAAACTTAATTATTTTACTTATTTTTAACAATAATAATGTTATGTTAATAGCCATGATATTTCAGCTTTTTTATTTAAAGGTGTAAATGAAAAGCTTGTTGATTTTATTTATCAAAGAACCTGCGGATTCAGTTCTGCCATTCAAATTATTAACATGATCACAAATCAGTTACTTTCTTACTTTTTATCCCTTATTTTTTCTCATGATCATGTCATTTCTCCCCTGTAGCTCTTTTCTAATTGGTGACTCTGATTTTACACAAACTTATGTTCCAACAGTCTGCTACAGATCACGTTTTACTCCTAGATAATACATTAAAATCTCAGGTTTTTGGATGATACATTTTCAGAAATTATATTATTACCATAACAACTCTTCTGCATGAATATCATTGACAGCTGTGGCTAAATGTGCTTTAGCTTTTATTTTTAGACTCCCTGTGTGTGGGCCTAATTCTATTGCCTGGAGTATTGCACTGTGCTTTGTACCAAATTATGCGATTATAATGATCCTATATACTTATTTTATACACTTCATATGAGAATGACAGCACCCTGCTAGCACTTAGCCTACAGCTCATTTGCTATAGACATGTTTTTACAATGGTCTTAATCTAGAAATTGTCAGAAGAACTGTTTGAATTGTACCCTTAAAGTCCCAGTGAACCGGAAGTTGCAACTGATTTTATTTCAGTGCTGTGATGTATTTCCAAGTAAAACGGAATATTGAATAGAGGGCAGGGTTTTACTTCAGCGCTCCTCCTCTCCATCTCTCACTCATAGCAGACTAACGGTTGGAGGGGAGGGTTTAAGGATATTCAAACCCAAGCCTTCAAACTGCCGTCATCGGAAAGGGAACGCCATTCCAGACCAGAAGTTACTTTTCAGATTTTGATTAAAGATTACCACAGCAAACAATTTTTTTCTGTGTATTAACTTGCACGGATTAATTGTTCACCCTAAGACCTGTAATGTGTGCTAACAAAGTAAATAAGATCGATTTTGATTTCATGAGGACTTTAAAAATGTAAAATGCAATGTTCACTCAGAAATTGCTAGTACATTTCACAAACAATTACAAAGAAATGGCAAGCAACACATTGAATTAAATATGACATTTTGAATTAGAATAACTGAAATAGTATTTTTTTGTAAAATGTACTCTTTTTTTTTTTTTTACAGTGAATAAACAGTGAAATCATCTTTTTCGATCATTCGCATTTAAAACCAGTTATGTATTTGTTTCACAGCCTTGAGGGTTTTACATTAGCACTTAGATTATTTATAGTCTCTAGTTTATAATTGCAGTTAGAAACTGCTTCATTTAAAACACACACCGAACACTTTGATTAAAATATTTGCTTGAGGTGCAGGACTTGTGTTAAATTTTAGTGACATATATTTTAAATGAGGAGAGTGAAAACTTCCGCTTTCACTCGGAGGTCAACCTAATTATGTTCAGTCATATTTCCAAAATGACTGGCTTCAGGGCTGGCAAAGATGAAGATGCCATTGAGTCATGCTAATAGATCAGACGAACAGATCTCCCTCCATTGTCTTATGTAGATCAGTGGGACTTGTTGCCATGGTAACAGCAGCAGATGGAGCATAGCTACACCTCAGCAGCGTGTATAGGAGAGAAAGCTTGGAGTCCCTGAAGAGGCAATGTGGTAGGTGGTGTAACACTAGTTCCTGCAGTCAGCCCCCCTTCTTCCTCTCAGACACCCACTCTCAAGACTTACCAGTCTCTGTGTCCATTTCTTGTGAGTATGGGCTCATGATCACTTTCCATGCTGATATTGTCTGTTGAACTGAATGACATGTTATTCTGATGTTTGCATTTAAATTAAAGTCAGATGAGATTCATAAATAAAACATTTAACTCCCATGTAAAGCTCACATTAACATACATGCATGTCATGAATTGAGCTTCTCTTTGGAAGCTCTTTTATTTGTACTGTATCTCAGGGCAATCTCTATTAACATTTGTTGCAGCCATATATTTTCTTATCATAGTAATTAAAAAATATGTGGGGTGTGCAGTGCAATCACAGTGAAGTAATTAAAACAATCTTGAGGCCATGCAATAAAATATTCTGTTCACAACTCAAGCTTTTGAAATGGCTTAGAAAGAAAGAAAACATGTTTTCAACATTTCATAAGTCTCATATCTACGGCTAGATGAGATTTGTATGGTTAAATCCTGTTCTCCTTCATAATGTTTCCATGACATTCCACTTGGATTATCTCCATGACATCCCACAATGTTTCCATGGCACCATAAATACCTAAACCTGTCTGCCAGGTTCAGATTCAGGATTCAGTTCATACCATGACTGATTAAAAGTTGCTACAGATACATGAATAATTAAAAAGAGCATAACATTTTCTAAAAAGTTTCTTTAATTATAGCACTTTTATGTTCGCGAGGGTTGATTTTAATTTATTTATTAGATTTTACAAATATGTAGATTCATGCTTTTTACATGATGATGCTTTGGAAATGTTAGGGTGTATTCACACCAGGAAGGTCCGCTAGTTAACTTGCTTTGGTCCGGACCAAATACAAATTTTTCTTTTTTTTTTTGTGAACCGAAATTTGTAAACAAAGCCACATGTGTGCTAAGGTCATCCATTCATTAGACAGAAATTCTCAAGCAGGGAAAAGCAGGAAGTGATTTTAACTAATCATGGAGATCGTTCGTAGTGCAATTTTTATTCTTTTACTGATTTGGTGCTATCAGCTACTAATGCAATATGAAGAAACTTATGAGCATCATATGATACAATGTCATCTATACCAGGGCTTCTCAACTGGTTTGGCCATGGGACCCACATTTTCCCATGGTCATTAAAGGTGCACTATGTAACTTTTCCGTCCGCTAGAGGTCACCTATTCAAAACAAAGGTGTAGTTTGATGAGACCATGCAAAAAAGAACATATAACAACGTGCTCAGGGCACAACATAAAATAAACTCAGTCTCTCAGTATTCATCGGATTCTCCTCGCAGTTCCTCGCTGCATATTTCCTCCTCCTGTTTCGAGTCTCTCTGTGTCCTGCTCCTCTCTCTCCAGTCCTTATTTCCTGGGTGGCTTATATCCTGTCTCTCCATGCCAATCACTGAAACAAGAGACAGGTGTTTCTCATTTGGCCTTGATTCACTTACGTGCCGCTTGTCCTCTGACTCTCTCTCCCGTCACAGACTTCGCTAAATCACGCCCCCCTCGCCACACTTACCATGCGCTCATTTTCAAAACTGAAGCTAATAAAAAAAATTTGCGGAGCATGTCACAGAACAGACTATCGGGACTGGCAATTCTTTTCATTGAGAATGCACAAAGCCGTGAATTAAACACCAAAGACATCATGGATGAATTTGCCGAAAGAAATGCCCGGAGAATAGTGAGTCTGTGTTTTTACATTTTGGGCCGCCGTGCCAAGATCGTTTGTGCTTGCATGCAGTAGTTTATTATTGACATTGGCTGAGTCTGGGTTATTTTAGAATTATTTTTTAGTTCTGTTCTGGTTGTGATAAATTGTTGGGTAGAGTGTGTTTTTTTTTTTATGGTATTGTTTGGTATGGTATTTTCTTTACGCTACAGTGAATGTCTATAAATATCTCTTCGATGTACTTTGGGGCCTGTAAAAAATTTTTGTATATGGGCCCGGGACTGACTTGCTACGCCACTGGCCTGACAACATCTCATCTGACCGCAGATACTGAATCAGGACAACACGTTTTTCTCAGGCACTCCGCGACCCACTCAGAATGGTCTCACGACCCACCAGTTGAGAAATACATATCTATACGATGTTGTAATTAGGATTTTGTGAAGATGCTGCACCTACTAAGGTATGCTGACAGTGGCACTATGCAGAAGATGGATTAGGTACCAGAGTTCGTTTGGAACCGGACCGAGACCACCTCTTCAGCTGGGTCTTGGTACGGTTGTTTTGGTCCACACCAGAGTGTGATTGCTGTATTCACACCTACCCAAAAGATCCGCATCAAGGGGGGAAAAAAAATCGAACCAAACAAGACAGGTGTGAATACACCCTTACATGCATTTAAAAAAAAAGTTTTTTTACATCTTATACCTAAAGCTTCAAAAAATATTAAAATTTTTAAAATGAGGAGTGAACTAATTATAAATCGTTTCAATATTTGTAGTTACAAATTATGACTGTCCGTCAGTGGCATAATTTACACCATGACTAAACAATTTTGCCCCTAAGAAACTTTTATCAAAGGTTAATAAAGGCTGCTTGTTTAGGAGTTGGACATTGTATTACAAAAATACTGTTTAAAATCTTATTCCTAGCAGCATCAAACACAATCAAATTCAATGTTCATGATGTTTCATAATAATGTTTCAATTCCCTGGTGATGCATGTACCTATATATACACTGTTGAGACTTTTCAGAGTTTTTCACAGATCACAGGTTTGTTCTCAACAAAATGTATGTGAGAGTTAATTGAGAGTTTTCTTATCATCATCACTCCTGGCTGAGGTTTCACACTTCCCTGTTCCTTGCTGAGTTTGGCCCAATCTCAGGTCTGCCAGTGAGGCCTGTGGCTTGCTTGCCTTTCAAACCTTCATTATACCAGCATGACAGCACATATCCAGTCTGTCACAATGAGGCTTTACTCTGTGCTTATCTGAGTGGATATAACATCAAGTTGAGGATCTCAAGACCTAACAAGTGATGCTTTCAATGTTTGTTTAATGTTATGTAATTGTGAAATCAGCACTATAAAATTGCTTTACATTTAGTCAACTGGCATCTCTGTAGATCTATCTACTGGCATCTGATGGCATCCAGTACATTTCTGGATAAAAGATGGAAGGATCAGCTAAAATTAAATACATTCACCATTCTTATTCAAACTTATGAATTTGAAAGAGATTTTATCAACAAAGTCTGTCTCTCTGTAGTGGAAAAGATAAAGCTCCCTTGATACTCCATGTTCTGTTGAATATGGCTTGAGAGCTGATCCAAAGGAATATCTTAAATGATTTATTGCTTCATGGTGCAACACAGCAATGGTCTTTGTAAAGCTCTAGATACTTTCTCTTGCAGAGAAAAAGATGTTTGCTTATCATAACACTTTAGCATATTACTATTTCATGTCACCAAATGTACTGCGCTGAGTGTAGTAAGGCCAGGAAGTCAGCACATGACATATGAATATTATATATTTTCAATTATGCATTGCATTGTGTTGTGTTTTAGGCAGTGTTCGAAGTGGGCCAGTACACAGTACCAGCACTTATATATTTTAATCTGTAGCATACCCTCACTTTTTCTTGCGTAACGGCACATCTCACATGTTGCTGGTACTCACGATTTCAACCCTCGAGAGTACCGGCACTTTTCCACCAACTTTGAGCACTGGTTTTAGGGTTAAAGGTAATATCTGTAAACTAAATAGATATGTCCTGCTGAAAGTTACCAGTACCTTTTCTGTTTTTCTACCGATTTTTTTTCTTCTTACAGTGTAGAATCCAGGTTTTTAATGTTTTTGGCTTCTAAAAATGGACATTTTGTATAAAATAACATCTGATAAACATTACAGTTTCCCTTCTGACTGTTTAATAGCAGAAGCATCATGCCCGTCCATTTTTGAGCCAAATGGAATTTTAATGCAGCTGACAAGACCTGTAAATCACTGATGCGCTTAAGGGAAGATCAAGGCATCAGACGAACCACCTTAAGAGTCAGAACTCACAGTGAGGCTGATTCCAGAGGTTCAAAAGTGGGAGCAGAAAGACCCTCTAGGACCACAGAAAGGTCCCAAGAAGAAACAGAAGGTAAAAGAAGGAAAAGCCTCAGCCCTTTCACTCTGTGGAGAATTCCTTCCTAAGAAAACACTATCCACCTGCACATGCTTGGCATCAATAGCCGCCATATAAACCCATAACATGGTATAAGCCACACCGGTAGTGAACTGATCATGCAGAAAATCCAGCACTGAACCAATTGGGCAGCGGATAGGGATCTTCTCTATGTGTAAGAGAGTGAGGACTTTCTGCTTCTGATGCAGATGTGATTTCCACGAGGTGGCTGAGGAGGATGATAGGTGTGCAGCCAGCATGTCCTCCATCGCTGGAATGGATGCGCAGCCCTGCTCCACAGAACCAATAAAGTTGGTGAAGTCAGAAGCTGCTGCATTAGTTCAGTGAGCTGAGAAGGGCTGTTTCCATGATTTTGAAAGCTCCTGGTGGGGTTTGTTAAAGAATGGTAATTTCCTGCATGGGGGGTGCAAGACAGTGCCACTCAGAAAATGCTCACTCAGCTTAGAGGGCCAGTCAATGCCCAGCTTCTCCGTAGCATGGGAAAGAATATCCACAAGCTTGGAGTAGGCCACTAAAGGCCGCGCTTATAGGGCGCTAGGCGGGAGAGCACCAGCCGAACTAGAGCAGAATTCCTCAGACTCTGACACGGCAGTAAAGAGAACGTCCTCCAGGCCTGCTTTCCGGACTGGGACATACGTCTTTACAGGGGGAGATAGAGAGGGAGAAACAGGCCTGCTAGCTCTCCATAGCCTCAAGCTCGCTGTTAGATCCCCAAGGCCTGGTCTTGTGAGATGCCTCGACAGTCTCAAAGACAGGGTGACGGGGGAGGGCTGACATGTCTTCCTTTTCGAATAAATGAAGACGAGAACCCAAAACACAGAAGGCAGACGGAAAGGCCTCAGCCCTCTCACTCGGTGGTTAAAACTGGAGACCAGAGAATTCCTTCGTAAGAAAACACTATCCACCTGCACATGCTTGGCATCAATAACCACCATATAAACCCATAATATGGTAAAAGCCACACTGGTAGTGAACTGATCATGCAGAAAATCCAGCACTGAACCAATTGGGCAGCGGATAGGATCCTGCCCGCAACTTGCACACCAAGATTCGAAATGTGGTCATATCAGACTGACTGTGTGTCGATTTTTGAAGGCAGCATGTATCCTTCGCTGCCTTTGATATCCCACAATCCTATGCATTCCACTCGGTGACAGTTGAGCTAGAAAAAGAAAGATGGCATCTGAAATTTGCATTTTTGTGTAAATGTAATATTTGTTTAGTTCTTACCAAAGCTCGGTCTATTTTGCTGTAAATCATTAAACTGTTACGCTGCCTCAGAGGTCTGTCCAAAATCAGTTTTGTGAGGTGCCTTCATGCGCAAGCGCTGCCTGCAGAGCCATTGCCTATAAGTCAGTTGCCTAAGTTTTCGGATGCAGCTGTTGTCTGTCTGAACAATGATGTGATGTGATCCTGCCTCAGAAGACAGGAATAAAATGTGGTTCAAGGCCAGATGGACTGCTAACATCTCTAGGCAGTTTATGTGCCAAGAGAGACTCCTGCTGATCCAGATACCACAGACCGGGCCCACGTAGTCTGCTCCCCAACCGGTCAGGGATGCATCTGTTGTGAAAGAAAAGCGACAACAGACACGGCCCATGCTCACACCTTGTACAAGAAATTGAGGGTGAGACCAAATGGCAAGAGCTTGAAGGCAACTATGCAAGACTCTTACTCTCCGGTGGGCAGACCAAGAAGGATGAAGACTTACGGATCTCATCCACCACTGAATTGGCATCATGTGAAGCAACCCCACCAAAACTACAGAACCCAACAGTCTGCGGCAAAAACACACAAACACACTTTAGCTCTATCTGAAAAGAGACGGGCAGGTGCAAAGTGACATAACAAAAGCAGGAGACGGCTATATCTGCATAGTGCAGTTGCACCCCAGAAAGACCATCCATTGACTTGGAGTGAGGACACTTTTCTGGGAGTTCAGTCTGAGGCCCAGGACCCGTAGGTGTTATAGAATACTGTCCCGATGACTGCAAACCATGTGAGAACTTCACAAGACAGCGCCACTCAGAAAACGCTCACTCAGCTAGAGGGCCTATCAATGCCCAGCTTCTCTGTAATGCGGAAAAGAACATCCACAAGCTTGGAGTTGGCCACTGAAGGCCACGCTTTCAGGCCCGAGAGAGCATCAGCTGAACTAGAGCAGAATTCCTCCAACTCCGACACTGCGGTAAAGAGAGCGTCCTCCAGGCCTGCTTTCCGGGCTGGGACATAAGTCTTTACAATGGGAGATAGAGAGGGAGAAACAGGCCTGCATAGCCTCAAGCTCACTGTCAGATCTCCGTGGCCTGGTCTCGTGAGATGCCTCGACAGTCTCAGAGACAGGGTGACGGGAGGGCTAATACGTCTTCCTTTTTGAAGAAATAAAGACAAAACGCAAAACACAATTTTAAAACAAGTTTAAAATTGTCGCAATGCTGGCAGCGATAAGTGCAATACAGCGTGGCTCATGAGATGCCATACAATGCGAGGCATGGCAAAGCACTTCACGCACTTATCGTGATTATTGTCGCTGGCGAAAGAACAGCTGCACTTCCACTTATGACAATCCATAGCATTTCACTGCAAGGAGAAGAAACACCACTCAGTCACTGAGAATGCTGAAGAATCGAAGGGGTAGAAGACGAAATCTAGCACGGGTCAGAGAAATCGTTTTCTGAAGAAAAGAAAATCTGAGGAGTTGATGGCATGTATGATATGATCTTTGGTGACGTTATGCCTAAGGACAGCGTCGGCGCCATCACCCAATAAATACGTGCTTCAGACAATTGGTACTACCCATAGCGTCAGCTACCAACGTTTGTAGTTTTTTTGTTTATTTAGGGGTGTTTTTGGATCACTGATGACAACATAGATCAGTGATTCGGATATAATCTGATGTCGGGCTTAAACTGTTGCTTTGTTAAAACGAAATGCAATGAATACCCATTTTTATAGATGGAGACAATGATTGACTCTTATTCTTTTATTCTTACTCTAATTCTTTTATATCCATTCACCAAAAAGATATGTTGAGATTCATTCAATTAACTTTTCTGCACTTTATCGCTACACCAGTAGGTAGTGACAAGTGAGTTATAGCTGAATTTGTGCCACAATTCTGTGCAAGTGAGTCATTCACTTGATTTTATCAAAATTAGCTCATGACCAAAACAAGTCTTTATTCCCTTTATTAAATGTTGCATCTGTACAAATTTACTGCTCATTTCCACCGAGTGGTACGGTACAGTACAGTACGGTAGTAAATTATTTTTGTTGTTTCAATTGTCAGAAGAATGGTACCAAAATACCGAACTGTACCGTACCACTATTTTTGGGACTGTTCCGTTGGGGAACCTAGCACAGTAGTCCGGTTCTTAAAGAGTGGAGCTAGACTCACTGTAGAACGTTGATTGGTTGACAGAGAATCGTCACTTGCGCATGCTACAGGGGGAATGACAACACGAGGTGCCATTTTTTTTAATATGCAGTTGAAACACTACCGTTGCAACACAAGCCACATGTCGAGAAACAAGAACAAGATCTGCTGTAGGTCCTCCATTGTTGTTTACTGTGTCACTTTCTTCTTTGCACGAGAATGACGTTGACCGCTACTTTCTGGCATATACCACGGCTATCAAGTAAGGGTACTGTTGGCGGTGGAAAAGCAAGCTCGATCAGGGTTTACCGTCCCGAATCTTACTGTACTATACTGTATGGCTCGGTGGAAACGAGTCATAATAGACTCAGGAAAGAGCATTAAATCACTCTACAAATGACAACAGATCTAACTTTTTGTCCTGGGTTTTTGTTTATGATTAATTTACTTTTTACAAAACACCATGCTGCCTGCTTAAGACAGATTGTTATTGTATATCTCACTCGAAAAGTTTAAAATAGTTTTTAAAAAGTTGAAAAACTAGTCTAAATAATATTTTTCTATAATTTAAAAAATTGTTCATACCAAATAATATGATCCATTTTGATGTCATTATTCTTGCCATTGTAAAAGTATTCAACTTATCTCACTGAAGGTATTCAACTGATCTCACTTCCAAACAAAACAGATCGGATATTTAGTTTGACAGACAATAGGTTTGAGAGGCTAATCCAGTTGTCTGACTGGAATGAATCCTGCCTAATAATTAAACAATAACAAAGGAGAAGGGAAGACAGTGACTTGGAGCACCCCAGAGACAGTTCTTGGAATACTTAAAGCATAGATTTGCCAAATAGAATTGCCCTGCCAGGCAGACAAGTGATTAACCAGTCTGCCTCAGACAGCAGAGATTAGCAGATATGTGGTTACGCACAAAACATTTGTTTGCATTCAGATCCATTTAGCCCCATGCAGTTGTCCAATTCAGTTCCATAAAGGTGAATTATATTGCTGTGTAATTTTTGCTTTGAGCCTCAGGATTCCATGTTATATTCATGCCATCTGTTACACAAGCTGATCTGACACAAATATGCATCTGTTCAACTAGTATGTTAACATTATCCCTGAAACTAGCCCCACCTGAAGAGACAAATCACAATGTTGTTTTCAACATATGTGTTGTGTAACATAGGGATGTCTATAAAGAAAAAAGAAAAAACATGAAGACATGAAAAGTGTGCATTGTGCAATGTGAATTGAAATTTATTGTAAACACTGAGAAATGATATTGCTAGAAAAGATTGTACTTTTACAGTTCATGTGACAAATGTAACCGCTCTATGATGTGTGATGTGATATTACAGAGAGAAATCCAGTGGTACGACAGTCTCACTGAAGTCTATGGAAGCATCTTATGGTTAAGGGTATGTTTGTGTATGTAGAAAATATCAAATTTAGCGTAGCATCTTTTTAAAATATTATAACATTAATTCAATTGATATTACAAAAATAAATAATAATAATTAGTTCTTAGTGTTTCAACTAAGAATTTTAATTTTGGTGCATCACTAGTATAAGTGCAAATTTAGATAACCTGAATTACATTTCTACAAATGAAGTAGTACAGTGTGTGTCTATTTATATGTATGTCTGCTGTTATTCAGCCATTTTTGGTCAGTCAGTGTCCTTGTCTGTGGAAAATGTGCTTAGCTGACAAAACTTGCCATCTCTTTTTGCCATTATTTTGCTTTCTTTGAAGGATCTGGACTTAGTTCCTAATCCTGTTGTCCTACACTTCCTCTTCAGGCACTTTATCCATCTCCTCAGCTCTCACCCAGAAAGAATTGAGAGACGGATGAGGTTGCTATGGCAACAGAGAGCCCACAGGGAAGCTAAATACAAATAGTGTTGCAGGGTTGAGATTCATGCTTCAGATGAGGTGCAGAATTGTGCTTCAGAAGCTATACAGTATAAATATGATCTTTCCTTCCAATTTTGCATCTTCATTAAATAAGATAAATAGTCTCCTGCTTGGCCATTGATGCATGATGTCATGTTGTCGTCAAGCTTATGTAATGGAACATTAGATAGTGAGTGTATTTCAGAAACTCTCTGAGTCTGCACATTTACACCTGCATAAAGGATAAATTGACATGTCATTACAATGTATTCTCAGGTATTGGCAAAGGGATCTATTTTAGGGTACGCAGATGCATGTTTCATCATTAGGTGTGTACAGATCTGATTCACAAATTAGGAATTCTGTCAGACCTGACAGACCTGATTTTGTGAATAGAAAGTATTTCTTTCAATCAGGAAACTGGAGATTTTCCCTTTTCAGTTATTAGCGTCAGTGACCAGCTATCTAGCTAGTATGCTAGCACTACTCCCTTAGCAAAAATACAGCAGTCAAAAACATTTTCAATGCAAAAATAAAGTATTATTCCTAGGGCAAATGAACAGCACCCTTGGCACAAAAGAAAGCCGCTGTTCCAATTGCAAGAATATTGCATTGCAAAAAAAAAGTACAGCTCTGTTCCTTAAGCAGAAATAAATCATTGTATCTTGAGCAGAACAACATTGCCTCATGGGAAGAAATACGGGACTCTTCTGGAGTAGATATAGCAGTGATGGGACAGTTCACTACTGAACTTATCTAATAACCCAAGTGTTCCCACATGTGTGGGTTTTGCCCTGAAAAGAAAAGAGAAGAGAAAAAAAAAGAGTGACTAGAAGTTCTGCCCAAAACATGGTTTGGGTAGAAAGTTAAAGTTTTATGTAAGGCAAAGGACTGAGAAACTCCCTGCTGACCATGATTTTTGTTGGCTTTAACCTTTTCTGTACTTTAAAAGGAACATTGTACCCAAAAATGTAGTTTTTCTCCATATTTGTTGTTTTCTCCATTAAGTGAGAGTGTATTGCACCATAAAAGTATCCTTTATATTCCATGTTTTCTGAAACCATAGTTTTTTATAATTGATAATTTTATGTGAAAAACAGACCAAAATTGTAACTTCCCCAGATACACTCACCTAAAGGATTATTAGGAACACCATACTAATACTGTGTTTAACCCCCTTTCGCCTTCAGAACTGCCTTAATTCTACGTGGCATTGATTCAACAAGGTGCTGAAAGCATTCTTTAGAAATGTTGGCCCATATTGATAGGATAGCATCTTGCAGTTGATGGAGATTTGTGGGATGCACATCCAGGGCACAAAGCTCCCGTTCCACCACATCCCAAAGATGCTCTATTGGGTTGAGATCTGGTGACTGTGGGGGCCATTTTAGTACAGTGAACTCATTGTCATGTTCAAGAAACCAATTTGAAATGATTCGAGCTTTGTGACATGGTGCATTATCCTGCTGGAAGTAGCCATCAGAGGATGGGTACATGGTGGTCATAAAGGGATGGACATGGTCAGAAACAATGCTCAGGTAGGCCGTGGCATTTAAACGATGCCCAATTGGCACTAAGGGGCCTAAAGTGTGCCAAGAAAACATCCCCCACACCATTACACCACCACCACCAGCCTGCACAGTGGTAACAAGGCATGATGGATCCATGTTCTCATTCTGTTTACGCCAAATTCTGACTCTACCATCTGAATGTCTCAACAGAAATCGAGACTCATCAGACCAGGCAACATTTTTCCAGTCTTCAACTGTCCAATTTTGGTGAGCTCGTGCAAATTGTAGCCTCTTTTTCCTATTTGTAGTGGAGATGAGTGGTACCCGGTGGGGTCTTCTGCTGTTGTAGCCCATCCCCCTCAAGGTTGTGCGTGTTGTGGCTTCACAAATGCTTTGCTGCATACCTCGGTTGTAACGAGTGGTTATTTCAGTCAAAGTTGCTCTTCTATCAGCTTGAATCAGTCGGCCCATTCTCCTCTGACCTCTAGCATCAACAAGGCATTTTCGCCCACAGGACTGCCGCATACTGGATGTTTTTCCCTTTTCACACCATTCTTTGTAAACTCTAGAAATGGTTGTGCGTGAAAATCCCAGTAACTGAGCAGATTGTGAAATACTCAGACCGGCCCGTCTGGCACCAACAACCATGCCACGCTCAAAATTGCTTAAATAACCTTTCTTTCCCATTCTGACATTCAGTTTGGAGTTTAGGAGATTGTCTTGACCAGGACCACACCCCTAAATGCATTGAAGCAACTGCCATGTGATTGGTTGATTAGATAATTGCATTAATGAGAAATTGAACAGGTGTTCCTAATAATCCTTTAGGTGAGTGTATATCCACCTACCACCTTATTTTGCAATGCAGAAGTAAGCTATTTTCTGAGAATGTGCGAGGTAAACTAGAAGAATAACAAAGTGCAGTAAACGCATTGCGCTACAAACCAGTGTGTTCATGATTATGATAAGAAATTAAAATAATACGATAACAATTAACAGTTTGCGATATAAAGCAGCATAACAGACTGTTTTTTTGCAGCTAAAATAACTGTAAATGGATGACACTGGAAGCACATATTCAACATTCAAGTTACAAATGCACTCGCTCTTACCTTAAAAATAAGTTGGATGTTGCTCAAATCTCATTATTAAACTTGTAACATCACGATTGGTCATGTGACACACAAGAACCAATGGCATTTATCTTATTCAAGATAGAAAGCATGTGTGGGTAATTCTTTCCTAATGTTTTTGACTGAGCTGAAACATTTTGGAAAATAAAGGATCACTTTTGCTGAGTGTTTTTCTGTGTATTATGATGTTATGTGACAGCAAGGAAAGGTGAAATTGAGTTGTTATGACTGTAATGTCTTTTCAAAAGCAATCTGTTTTATCTGATATTTTCAGAAAGAAATGGTGGGGAATGAAGACAGTCATTTTGGAGTAGCAGTAAAGAGTCTTAGGGGGCCTTTATTTCTCAACAAAAGTATTTTCACCTTAGTGAGTGGAAGAGGGAAGTAGTGTCAAAATACACCTGCAGGTCCAGAAAGTGCTGTAAAAGATATGTGTGCAGGAAGAGTGGAAAATCCATGAGCAATACTTGGTGGTCATCAATAATGATGAAAATACTCATGTTTTGCTGTTGAATGGATGTGGTTTAAGGGTTATGACCAGGGCCACACGGAATCTGTGGACTTTTTTTGTGATTTCTGCGCTGAATTTTTTGAGAAATCTGCGGAATTATGCGGAATGGTTTTAAATGTGTTAAAAAGATCTACGAGTATTGGAACTGAAAACATTACAAATAAAATATAACATATTCACTTCTTAAATTTATTTAAGGTTTACAATACAAATCCAAATAGAACAATCTGTTTTTTAAACAAAGCTAGATCTCTCTTCTAGTACATCCACTAAAAAATTAAATATTGCTTTATCAATTGTATTATACACAAATCATTTAATAAACAATTTCATATCATTCATAGAGGAAAATAAATAAATACCTACCTAAGGTAATAAATTAACTACTTTTAATAGCTATAAACAAGTAATTTTCATAATTACTTATTTATACAATCTGTGGAAATCTGCGAGCTAATGGTTTTAACCTACCATTAAATACACTATGTTGGCAAAAGTTTTGGGACGCCTGCCTTTACATGCACATTAACTTTAATGACATCCCATTTTTAATCCGTAGGGTTTAATATGGAGTTTTTTTGCAGCTATAACAGCTTCAACTCTTCTGGGAAGGCTTTCCACAAAGTTTTGGAGTGTGTTTATGGGAATTTTTTACCATTCTTCGAGAAGTGCATTTGTGAGGTCAGGCACTGATGTTGGACATGAAGGCCTGGCTCGCATTCTCTGCTCTAATTCATCCCAAAGGTGTTCTATATGGTTGAGTTCAGGTGTCTTTGCAGGCCAGTCAAGTTCCTCCACACTAAACTCGCTCATCCATGTCTTTATGGACCTTGCTTTGTTCACTGGTGCACAGTCATGTTGGAACAGGAAGGGGCCATCCCCAAACTGTTCCCACAAAGTTGGGAGCATGAAATTGTCCAAAATGTCTTGGTATGATGAAGCATTAAGAGTTCCTTTCACTTGAACTAAGGGGCCAAGTCCAACCCCTGAAAAACAACTCCACACTATAATCCCCACCAAACTTTACACTTGGCACAATGCAGTCAGGCAAGTACTGTTCTCCTGGCAACTGCCAAACCCAGACTCGTCCATCGGATTGCCAGACAGAGAAGCGTGACTCGTCACTCCAGAGAACACGTCTCCACTGCTCTAGAGTCCAGTGGCATGCTTTACACCACTGCATCAGACGCTTTGCATTGCACTTGGTGATGTAAGGCTTGGATGCAGCTGCTTGGCCATGGAAACCCATTCCATGAAGCTCTCTACGCACTGTTCTTGAGCTAATCTGAAGGCCACACGAAAGTTTGGAGGTCTGTAGCTATTGACTCTGCAGAAAGTTGGCGACTTCTGCGCACTGTGCGCCTCAGCATGCACTGCCCCCGCTCTGTGGCCTACCACTTCGTTGCTGAGTTGCTGTTGTTCCTAATTGCTTCCACTATCAATACCACTAACAGTTGACCGTGGAATATTTAGTAGTGAGGACATTTCATGAATGGACTCATTGCACAGGTGGCAACCTATCACGGTACCACGCTTGAATTCACTGAGCTCCTGAGAGCGACCCATTCTTTCACAAATGTTTGTAGAAGCATTCTGCATGCCTAGATGCTTGATTTTATACACCTGTGGCCATGGACGTTATTGGAACACCTGAATTCAATGATTTGGAGGGGTGTCCCAATACTTTTGGCAATATAGTGTACCTATAAGTAAAATTTGTAACACTAACAAAACATACAATTAATCAAACAGTATTTCTAACAAATACTTTTATAATATTTCATTCACTCATGATAACTTGCCAGACCTGAAAATTGCCATTTTCCTGAGAACACAGTTAAACTTTTTGGTTACTGCATAGTCTGCATTGAAGGTACTGTGGTTTATTGTATTTACGCCTTTACCCAACAGAAATTACAAAAAGTTTATTATTTTTAAAATGTACTTTTTATATACAAACTGTTTTGATCTACTGTAAAGTATATTGTAGTATATTCATCTGAATGTACTAAATCCATCGGCATTAGCATTTTACATGTGAACTATAGAGTGAGTTGTGACGTTTCCCTGCCATTCACGACTCCTCTCCCATGCTGGTCTATGGATAATAAAGTGTCCATTGGATGTGAACTTCACAATCAGTGCAGAAGTAGAAGGTCATCTTTTTTGCCTACTGTTTTATGAATACTGTGAGTTCAGACATACTACTCATTTCACATAATGCTTTTAACCTACTATATAGTATTATGCATATTAAAACACAGGTTTGGTGGCAAATTCTTGGCTCAGAGCAAAAAAATCAACAGACTTTTAAGTAATCCATAATGTTTCAAGAAAGAAAATATTATTGACAAAAATGTTCGCAAAAATACTGTCAAGTCAAAATTCCATAGGAGATGAATACAGGTCAATTTGACCCCCTTTTTGTAGTGATACAAAAACACATTTGCCTATGTTGTCTATCATCCCCCTGTATTTCTCAATCTATTTCACTGTGTGAATAATTTCTAAATTCTTTATTATGAGAAAAGCAGGAGGCTGAGTGTTTGAATGGAAAGTGGAGAGTGTAGTTGTAATAGCCATTTAGGGATTAATAACTCCCTTGGAATCAATATACTATCATGGATCTGAATTCTTTTAATCACTGCTCTAAAGGAATTTCACATTCTTTTTTTTTTTTACCCCCAATAATAATCTACTTGCTCATAATTTAAGATAATTGGAAAATATTGGATATGGGCTGCATGTATGCTGAGCACAAAAACAAATGACTGTTACAGAAAAATGTGTACAGTACTGTTTTGTTAGTTTTAATGAGTCTTTGTGGAAATATACAATTTTTAATATTTAATTCCTCATATAAGGAATCTTTCATTTAATTTAAATGGGTTGATCAGAAAAATCAAAAACCATTTTTCAACCATGGAGGTCAGTGGTTTATTATCTTGAGTATTGTAACTGAATAGAAGATTTAGGAGCCTTGATTCTGGTTTGGTGAATTGAAAAAATTAAATGACCTAACATATTCACCAAAGAGTCCTGGAAATTTTACATTATTATACATACTCAAACTCCTTCAGATTTTACATCAGGTAGACAATAGCCCATATTTGACCAACTGAACATATTTCTGGCCAAAGAGTTCTCAGACTTTCTATACATACTCATTGACTCCTTCTGATGTTACAACAGCATATATATATATATATATATATATATACACACACACACACACACACACACACACACACACACATATATATATATATATATATATATATATATATATATATATATATATATATATATATATATATATATATCTCCTTGTTCCTAGCCATATATTGATCATGCATAAATGCATGCATTCATGCATAAATCATGCAGAATTTCTCTGAAAACTTCACAGATACATTTATGCATTTATTATTTTCCCCCTTTTTTTCATGCTCTCAGGTTTCTCTTGCGTTTGACTAAACTGTCATATGTGGTGTCATTTTACCGATCTGATCTGTTCTACAGCATTAAAAGGAATGTCTGTTAGGTAAAATAAGGTGAGAGAATAAAGAGACAGAGAGTACTGGGTGTGTATCAGTAGCAGGTACATTTCACTGTCACTTCAGAGTGTTCACTTCTGTTATCTGATTTTACAGCCATATGAAACTGAAAAGGCTCTGCTAGCAGCGTATTTAAAACGCATAAAGCTTCTCGCTGAGGTGCTATGCCAAGATCCTGATCTAAGCACTAAAGGGGCTCCATAGATATAGGCTATGCAGATCTTTAATGAAATAGTCACTACTTGAGTATCCCTGTGGGGATTTTTATGAAACCAAAAAATGCAAATTAGGCCGATGTTGCTGCAATGGTTGACAGAATTGTACAACTTAAGCCTGGCTTACAGACATATACATTATTTACATCTGAGCATTAGGAAGGTGTATGTTAGGTGCTTTATTTGCATAGTGATATTACTGTAACTATTTAGGATGTCTAAAGCATATTCAAGATGGATGCTTAATTTAGAAGCTACATTTTCTTTTATTTTTGTCATTGTCTTTTTATTTAGAAGCTATTTTTTCTTTTCCCTTTGTTTTGAAGATATTTGGAGACATATCTATACATTTGTCTATACATTTTTGTCTACAAATGCAAGTCAATGGGCTCCAAAGTTATTTGTTCCTGTCTTCAAAATATCTTCTTTTATGTTCCACATAGAAGTGCAGGTTTGGAACCGAGAGTGAATTAACGATGACAGAATTTAGATTTTTTTTCTTACTTTAATGTGACCTGTACCTGTACTTAACATTGTAAGGACAAAATGTTGATTCTACTAACATCCTGCTAATTGACTGTCCAACTGATGTTATGGTTCAAGTATAATCTTTATAACAATTTTAGAGTACGCTTGAGCAATTCCTTGAACCTAGCTTTATTTAGACTTTGTAATGTCATGACCTTTAGAACATGAAGGAACATAAAGCAAATTGTGAGGGTCCAGAAAGTGAAATTGTGAAAATATGAGGGGCCGTACTTCATTTATATATGTGTGTGCGTACCTCTAGAAGCAGCTGACCATGTAATTCATGTAGGAGTTTAGCCTGCTTCAGAATATAATCATAGATGTGGACTTGTCAGAATCTGTAAAGGAAGTCCTTGAAAGCATGAAGAGCAAACCAAATAAAAAAAAAAGTCATTTTAGAAAAAATAATTATTTCTGGGAATATTGCCCCTTGAAATCACTTCAATAGCTTACTCTCAAATGCACTTTCACAAGTTCACATTTCATGATTCAAGATATCAGGGCACTTTTATCCAGTGGGCTTGAATGGGAGGTCCTGGACAAATGTATACTAAAATATTGTCGCTGTCAGGCAGAAACCTTGTATCTCCATATTTACTTTTTTCATAAATCATTACAATTGCTCACCCTTTACGTCTGTTTGTGGGTTTTGCAAATATTTGCAAAAATCGCAAACTTCTAAATACTACTAAATACACATACATTGAGATATGTTCCTCACTGGCTTTAAAGAAACATCAAATTCTAAAATATTTAAGAATTTGACTGAAATGTTGTCCAATATAGAAGACTAAAGTGTCCAAGGGGATATGTAAGGAATAATCTATGGCTAGCTGTGCATTTTAATGCACAATGTGGAGGCAAAGAACCGCCTGACGTCAGAACCTGGAAGTGTAATTCGCCACTGGTTCCTACAAGATTTTTCTATGAGGTTTTTTAATATGGTTTTTTAATTTATGAGTAAAATAAAGCATGTGGTAAACATAACTTGACAATAATTTGATGTTTTGTTCTACAATGTAGACTGCACACTATCACACCCCAAGCTGTCTTATCTAGTAGTTATTAAAAACGTTACGTTTTAAAAAATGAACATAACTGCTTTAAAATTCACGTTTTCGCTATGGCTGTGTGTAATTTACGTCAAGTATACGTAAAGTATAAAGTATAGTCAAGTTATATAGTTAAATTATACTAAATGACAACTCTCTAATCATGACAATGACAGTTAAATCACGTTTTATGTGGACAAAATTTCACAAAGTATATATTGTGGGGTTAACTAAAGTTTATTGGGTAACACTTTACAATAAGGTTTTATTAGTTAACATTTGTTAACTACTTTAGTTAACATTAACTAAGAATGAACAATACTTCTAGCATTTATTAATCTTGGTTATTGTTAATTTCAACATTTACTAATACATTATTAAAATCAAATGTTAATATCATCTTGCATCTTAATATTAGTTAATGCACTGTGAACTAACTTCAACAAACAAACAATGAACAGGTGGATTTTTATTAATAGACTTTTATTTTTATTCATGTTAGTTAGTACATTAACTAATGTTAACAAATGAGACCTTATTGTAAAGTGTTACAGTTTATTGTTGTTCTTATAATTAAAATTATGTATAAGATAAGAACAAAATATAGATCCCCTAGAACCACAGAAACACAATGTAAACATGGAGAAGGTCAAAACATTTTCACCTGCTAACAATTGCAGCAGACCTTTAGGTCAGACAACGTACTATTGTCATGTCATCCGAAGATGAAGAAGGATTACGAAGATCAAAATAAGCTTTGTTTATTAAATAAAGAAACTAACAAGATAACAAAGGCAGATAAAGTTGCACACAATGAAAATTAAACTAAAACTGAGCATAACTGTTACAAATATAAGTCGAACACAACACAAGTAGAATGAATACAAGTTCTGTCATGGCAACTCTCAGAGTGTTTAGCATGGCACAGGACTTGCTACTGCCAATACATACACGACAAGCTGCTGTGAGCAAGTAAGACATGCTGCTGCTGTACAATAGAGCGTACATGAATTACCCGTAGAAGATCTATACAGGTGGTGCTGGGGAAGGTGGAGGGTTTCTGAAAGCGCGCTGCACTGCTAAAGCAAATGCTACCCGAGTATTTGAAAGTTGAGCACGCAAGCTCATTGGCTACTGATACAGCAGGAACCAATCAGCTGTGCCCTAAAGACGAAGATGAGATTACGAGCAGGTAAAGGAACCTATTAGCCTGTGCCACAGAGTTTCATGACAGAACTTATTTCTGTATTTGTATACAGTGCAGATGGAAAAAACAGTACTGCCTGTGAGACAGATGCAAATTAGAAATACATTAACAGTTTTAGTCTGGTATCGTAACCTAAAGGTGACTTAAGTGTCAAGGTTGTGCTCAGGCCGCAGTCTCTGGGTCTCACACTGCGCTCTCTAAACACATTCACATTTGAATTTATTAAAAGCTAGATAAATAAAACAATAAAACAGATTTTAAACTGGGCAAACTTTGTCATCTGTTTACATTTATATTTTAGTTAAATAAAATCAGTAGTTAGTAGTTAATCAATCAGTTGATAAAGGAGAGAAATATTAATGAATACAACACTTTTGTTTATTATAGATTTGATAATAATTAAGAAATAAATAAATCCTGGGCAAGTATGTCCAGACACCCCCTAAAACAGATTTTTTCCCCCCTATAGTGGCGTCTCTGCTGTATGGGCATGTAAATGCATTAATCTGATTATAATAGTGGTCACTGGCCTTGTGAAGAAATTAATTTATATCTGTGCATGTCCAAACAAAGGTAATTCTAGGTGGTATTGAACACATTAAAGTCACCATGAAACCAAAATTGACCATTCTTATTTTTTTAAAGAATATTACAGTTTATTATAAATGATGTATCTGTGTGCAACATTATTTCTTTGTTTTAATTTAATTCTCTTGTTATCTTTAAACAAAATACCACATTATTAGAAAAGAGATGTTGAAGTTACTTTGATTAAAGGTCACGAGGGCACATGCATTTAATAAAAAATAATAATGATGTGCATGGAAAAATGATTTATAATTAATACTGCATTAGGCTATTACATAAAAAAAACCATTTTGATTTCATGTTGACTTTAATTTAAAAAGCACAGTATAGTAGTATAATAGTGGCTGACATCAAATTACCAGTTTTAATGTATGGTATTTTGATTTAGTTATCTAGGTAAAGTTTTGCAAGGGTAGTGAGAGACACATTCCTCCATCTTCCCAAGAAAAAAAAAAAAAAAACAATGAGCAGATGGGCAGAATAGTGTCAGAGACCGGAGTCACGTCATACCGGTTTTCCTCTCTCGCTCTCGCTCTCTCCATCTCTCTCTCTCTCTCTCTCTCTCTCTCTGTCCTTCGCACGTTCTCTCTCACTCAGACCACTCCTCTCTCCTCTCCTCCGATCACTCCCTCTGATGATCCGAGTCTCCGGTACCAGGGACAGAGTCTCGCGCTGCGCTCTTGCGATCCCGAGGAACTGCCGCGCGTTCATCCGCTGTCTCACCGCGCTGGATTTGATTCACTAAACAGAAATAAGAGACAAGATGGATCGAATACAAGAGGATACGAACGGGCCGTAGCTATATACTCTATCCCTTCACGAGATGTCACTTGTCATGAGAGAGCCGTATGGGCTTTATTGAATATGCGTAACGAGAGAAGCAGATACGATTTAATCGTTGGCAATGAACTTGAATTTCCATTCCTCCACATCAGCGGGAGGACATGGCTCAATGCACATGTTCCTAAATGCTTTGGAACGTAATTATTTTTTTTGTATCATTTCAATAAGGCATCAGTAGAACAGTCTGTCAGTGCACACTGCACAGCGCATTATGTCCGTTCAGTGCTGCATTGATGTAAGGGAAACGCTGGAGCGGAGGACAGACCGAAGCGTCGTGTGATGTGACTCGTGTCTCAGCACTAGATCCGTCCTGGGATTACTGCTGGAGTACCAAACAATCTGTAGAAATACTCTAATGGACAATTACTCACCGATTCAGTGTAAGTAATCTTACCAAGTCAATTTACGCTAATATTACGTGATGATATTCAGATGCCTGAGCACTTTGGGTACAAGGGTCTAAAGGCCCCAGTGTAGTGATTGTTTCTGCTTATTTTTGTCCCCCTTTTTATTGAATATTAATGGCGCAACACAATACTTAAGAAAATAAATTAACAGAACACTGTTCTGATGTTTATTTATTTAGTTAGTTTAAAAAAATTGTGGTGAGAGGCCCCTGGCTACAGGAAGGGTTGGAACTGTATACTTGCGCAAATACGCATGAGATTGAAATATGTTTTTTTTTAATTTTTTTTTTATAACAAATAAATTCAAAATAAGCATATCACTTTTATATCTCATGAGGTGTATAACAAACTACTTTATAACAAATAACTTGAAAACAATTTGTTGCAATTCCGGCATTCTTCATCTTCCTAGCAAGTAATTTTGGTGCCGTTTCTGACCAGAATGGGTCTTTTTGAGGGGCCTTTAGCCCCTGACACAAGGTTTTGTATATCAAACTAGTTCAAGTGGGCACTCAAATTTAGGTTTGTCATTGTAGCCTTTTGCAATGACCTCATGGAACAGAAAAAAATTGCTGTGCATATAGTGACAAAACAGGTGTTTAGGAAAGTGCTGTGGTGGTGTCTGTTGGTTTTGAAAGACAATACATTAAAAACGTTCTTTTACTCTGCCTTTTTAATAATTGTAATTTGTAAATGTGCCGATATGACAATCTGCCATAATGTTTAATATTGTACCTTACTGAGACTGTACACAAAAATATTTAGTGTCACTAAAACTGGCCTATTCATTCACACTACTAATATCTCATATAGCATTCTGCATGTAACTTCCATTATTTCTACAATTTACACTACAGTTATGCCTGTTTGTGAATATCTAAAAGGGCCTAATGTTATTAAGAAATATTGGTTTTGTCAAAAGAACAAAATGTCTTTTGAAAAAGCTCCAGAAGTTTTAAATTGTTCTTGAGCACTGCGGAGTTTGTGCATTTTGACATTTTTAGAGGGAATACGTCACAAAAGACTAATTTTTTAAGTGTTATTCTATTATTATCTTTTCTGTTAGCTTTGGCAAAAAAGTTCTGTCCATCATTCTGCACTTCCTTGAACATTTAACAGATATTTCTTAACATAGCTGCTGTGAATTTTTTTTTTCCAGTCTACTCAGAAAGGCGACGCTATTACCCCTTACATACTAAGCTGCCATATTCTGAGAATGTATGTATGCTGCAGATAAGTTGCTGGACAGGTGTAAGCAGATTAGGGGTGGCAGTGCCTCATTCTGCCAGAGAAATAACACCTTAGCAAATGTGACGGCTGAACAAAAGCTGAGTGGCACGGCCGGTGGAGAGATGTTTGTATGATGGGCCTTGTGGCTGTCAAGAGATAAATAGCCCTCTGCTAGCAGAGGAGGGAGTTGGAAGGCCTGCTGGATATGTTCCAGGAGCTTGGAGAGAGCAGGGGGAATGGAGGCTGTCACCAAGGGCACTGATACGAACTGTCCTGCTGCCAAATGCCAACCACTGTCTGCGTATAAAAAAGATGATTTCTAGGTGTTTGTCAAGCAAGATGCCTTCAGTGCAGCCTTAAAAAGCCTCCTAAAGACAGATAGTCCAATTAACAGGATCAGATTGTGCTACAGCTGGGTTTATGTGTCTGAATCGGCTTTGTATTGTCTGTCTTGTATGTACAGATCTCATCAGTTGCTATTATGACAGGAATTTGCAAAATGAACACAATTTTGCACATTCTGTTCATTTACATTCTTGTAAAGTTCCTTCAAATCGTATGTCATTAAAAAAACAATCAAGAGGTCCTACCAGTCACAGTCACATTTTGGATTAACTCAAATTTGGCTTCAAAAACCATAAAAATAAGATTTGAAGTGTTAATAACTCAAAATGATCAAGTACAAAATTGAGGCTGGGGGAATACCCACAAGCCAATGTGCTTGAATAATTTAATTATGTATGTTTGATCAAAGCATGTGAGCTTATGGGGACATGCAGTAGTTGTTATTCAAAGTTAAAATAGGCTTTAGCTCTTTTTGAGTATTGTTGGTGGTTCACACGGGCCATGTTAAATTCATTCCATTTCTCCCATGCAAATATTTTATAAAAGTGCATTTTTATGTGCATTGAATTTCATTTTTAATGATTTTGAGCTTGACTTGAGCTAATTTAATTGAAATTATAAAGTTAAAACAAAATATTTGAAATATACAAATATAAGTTTCTTCAAATGTTTTGAGTCATTTTAACTCATTAGGCTTTGCAGCAGTGTTATTTTGTTATCATTGAGATACTATTATACTTTTTCTGTTTTATTAAAAAAAAATTGTTTTCCATTTACAATTTAGTTAGTTTTAGTAATGTTTTTGTGTTATTGTTATTTTACCATTAGTTATGAGTTTTTAATAATATGTCTATGTTTTTTATTAACTTATTTCATTTAAGTTTTAGTTTAGTACAACTAAATTAAATTGAGAAATGTTGCCTTGGGAACTAGCTGAAACAAATAAATACTTCATATTTGATCTGGGTTGCAGTGAGTGTAACCTGTCTCATACTTTTTACAATTTTTCTTCTGTTGATGTGTTGTATAGGGTCTTCTGCTACTTCTCTCAAGGTGCTTAATTGTCTGTTTATTTTGGAATATGTCAGGATACCATGTCTCAGTGATTTTGACAGAATACAAGACTCAAAATGTTATGCAATGTTACTATCCTTAGAGTAACATTTAGAATTTTGCTCTTTGTATGCTAGTGCAACACAAGAAGACTAATGCTTTTCTTGATGCTGTCCAGAGTTTTGCCCTGTGGTCTGCAGCCCACTGCTTTCATTTGCTCTTAAGGTACATTACAGTACATTGCCCTGTATGCAGTTCTGCTTTTTGAAGGTTTCTTACAATGAAGACCATTTTCACAGCTTTAGGCTGCCATTACATGAAACATGAAAGTGGCTTTATAAGATGAGTCCAGTCCATGCAGGTCCAGTCTATTTTTTAAGTAATTTCCACAGACTTAAGAGCCAAATGTCCTTAGAAAACCCAAACTGTAATTTCCATTGATTATATTTCTCAAATTGACCCCTGTCATTTTTTTTATGGTTTCTAAAATAGTAAATCTTCATGGTAATAGACTTAATTGGCTTTATATTTGCATAAATAGTCTCAGTTCTTTGAATCATTTATGTTTTATTTGAGGTTTCATGCAACATTGTCAGAAGTCATTCATAGGCCTGTAGGCAGTGACAGGAAAGAAAAACAGTTCACTCCATTAGCAGTGTGTCTAAAGACATGACGCAACACTTTCTTCCCCCCTCACATATTAATTATACTAGTCTGCTGAGATTTAGATTAAAGCTTTGCAGTCAAGACCGTGTTTGGTGTATAACCAAAGTAAAAGTATTTGAAGTTTTTTTAACTATTAAAATATACATAGCATTTGAGTTAGAAGAACACAGATGCAAACAGTATAAACAGAGGTTATATTTGATTTATATTTTGAGTGGTTGGGTCACATTTGGTGAGTAATGTCATCCTCCATATGTGTTTGCATGGGAGAAATGGAATGAATTTAACATGGCCCGTGTGAACCACCAACAATACTCAAAAAGAGCTAAAGCCTATTTTAACTTTGAATAACAACTACTGCATGTCCCCATAAGCTCACATGCTTTGATCAAACATACATAATTAAATTATTCAAGCACATTGGCTTGTGGGTATTCCCCCAGCCTCAATTTTGTACTTGATCATTTTGAGTTATTAACACTTCAAATCTTATTTTTATGGTTTTTGAAGCCAAATTTGAGTTAATCCAAAATGTGACTGTGACTGGTAGGACCTCTTGATTGTTTTTTTAATGACATACGATTTGAAGGAACTTTACAAGAATGTAAATGAACAGAATGTGCAAAATTATGTTCATTTTGCAAATGCTATGTCCGCAAACAGTGGAAATAAGATACGGCAACTATGGTGCAAGATATCTCGCTTAGATGCTCAGACATTAATATTTTTAGAAAGATGCATTGACTCTCTTCTTACTGGCAGTGTAGAATGTCAGATATGATCATCACAGACAACCAAAAAAGTCTATTTCAACCACAAATGGTGACAGAGTTGCCAAAGTTTTGTATACTGAAAAAAGTTACCTAAAAGTAACCTAAAAATGGTAAAATCTAAGTTTTATTTAGGTCAAAAATATTATTTAACATCACTGACAATATTATTTAACAAGACAGACAATTAAAAGGGGCTATATGTAAGAATTTTCATGTATTAATTGCTTTCTTTATTGCCAATGTGTGAACCGCTTGTATCGAAACTTAAACATGAGACCTTCTCCGACTTCCTAGCTTATCTATGAAAGCCTGTAGACTGATTTTTACTTGAAAGACTCGACAGGATGTGATGTTTACCTGCGCTCCTGAGAGCCTCTCTTCTGTTCAATGACATGAAACGAATGCTTATACAATGTTCAGGATAATGACAAATGTAATCTCAATGTGTCACTGTGTCAAAGAAAATATATTAATTGAAACTATAGTCTCACATAGCCAGATCTATATAGTCTCAATTATCATTCATAATCAAACTATCATATCAGTGTAATTTTATGGACTGTCAGTGGAGGGACAGAAATCTCTCAGATTTCATTTAAAATATTTTAATTTGTGTTTCAAAGATGAACGAAAGTCTTACGGTTTTAGAACAACATGAAGGTGACTAACTGATGACAATTTTTTTTTTTTTTTTGGGTGAACTAATTCTTTAAGGTAACAATTGCAGGTTGCCACTTTTTACAGTGATATAGAGCACTGTATACAGTTAATTTCGTTACCTGACAAAACATTTTTACAGCTCATATTGTCCCATTAGAACCACCTAGAGGAATTGAAGTGCATTTGAGTTGGAAGAGCACAGGTGCAAACAGTACAAACAGAGATTATGTTTCACCCCAGCACTTCTGCTGCAAGCTGGTTTGCACAGTTGCGCGTCCAGAAACAATTTATATAAAACTGTCAGATACCTGTTCAAGCTGTATTGAATTACACATCATATTTGAACAGGCATGTACTGTAAATAACTATTTTTTTTATATTTTTTAATTCTTCTCTCTTTTGTGGCTGTCCTCATTTTTGCTGTTTCCATGGTAGAAAAGTCTACTGAAGTTATTTCCATTAGCAGCAGCAGTAAGGTGAATACAGACAAATCAGGCCACATTTTGACAGTCATCTCAATGTCAAAACAATGCCCAATTTATCTACATTTACTACATATTTGAAATAGCGTTGTATAACACCAATGCTAACTCCCTTGGAAGATTTTTGGAGGGTCACGTCACATTAAAACTGTTTAGTTAGTTAGTAGTATTTTTTGTACGTACGTGGTGGTGGTGGCTTCTCATGCATATTTGGTTGGTCTTTGCTATGCGGTGTATGCTGATTTTGCAATTCTATTAAAAAAACATATTTAACATTCCGACAGCGTAACATTCTCTGAGATTAGAGAAACCCAGCAGTCTCTCATGCAGAAATGAAAGTCCATAGGGCCTCATCAGAATCATAATGCCAAGTTAAGTATAGACTAAACAGTCTGCTGAAAGACACTCAAAAGAATTATGTAAGTGCATAAAAAATGTGAATTTATTACCATTGCCTAAAACCTCTTTGGACTGGTAGGATGTTGTCACTTTATTGTAATAATTAGGGAATGCACTGATATTTCGCCTACTGAAAATCTTCGGGGGAAACAGCTAGTTTGGGTTTCAGGCCGAAATGTTTTTGGAGGGCCGAAATTAGTGACCGAAACACGTTTAATTCAGTTCAGCATCTATTTCATTTAGTTAAACATGTCAGCTGTGTAGACACTAGCTCTGGATTGACAATATTTATTTCTTGACTTTAATCGGTAATGATATGTGGTTTCTTAAATCTAAAATCTTAGTCTGTGCTGTTTTCTGTTGATGTGATAATCGCAAAAAAGCTTTGTGATTTGTTACTTTTAATATGAATGCAATGTCTCAACTTTAAAATTCTGCAATAAATGTAGTTTTGCCGCTCTTAAATATGGTGTGACGTCACTGTCACTGTATCTCCTCTATCACAAAATAAACATGGTGAACACCAGAAGGTATGTTGAAAGATACATTACAACTTCTCATTGCTCAATCAGTCTTTCAACCAGGGAAATACATCAATAAAACAGCTCGTAGGCTAATGTCACTTAACATTACATTTACCTCAAGAAAGCTATTCAATGTCCAAAAACTCATTAGTTAGCTAGAAAAAATAACTCTAGAGAAGAGCATTTTGCTAAATGTGCACTGTATTACACATTCGTTATATTTTTACTTAAACTGTTAGTGATGTATTTAATGTATGTTTGAATAAATCAAGAAATAAAATAAATAATTCATTATTATTGTCTTTAAATGTTTATATTTCACCAACAAACTGGAGTAGAAGCAATTCTGTTATTATTTACATTTACATTTAATCATTTAGCAGACACTTTTATCCAAAGCGACTTACAAATGAGGAGAACAATAGAAGTAATCAAACCAACAATAGGGCAACAATATGCAAGTGCTGTGACTAGTCCCAGTTAATCTAGCACAGTACATGTAGCACAGTACATCTAGAAAATTTTAAATAAATAAAACATAAATAGATATACAGAATAGAATAGTAAGTGTTAGTAATAATGGGTCAAGCGTTGCCGAAAAATAAGCGTCTTTAGCTTGGGTTGAGTTAGGCAGGTCACTCCACCAGTATGGAACAGTCATGGTAAAGGTCTGTGAAAGTGATTTTGTGCCTCTTTGGGATGGCATCACAAGGCGTTCACTTGCAGAACGCAAGCTTCTGGAGGGCACATAGTAGTGTGATAATAGTCTGAAGTAGTGAGTTTAGGTATGGGGTGCAGGGCCAGTGGTTGTTCTGTAGGCAAACATCATTGCCTTGAATTTGATGGCAACTGACAACCATTGCAAATTGATAAAGAGAGGTGTGACGTGTTAAAGACCACTCTTGCTGCAGTATTCTGGATCAGTTGCAGAGGTCTGACAGTGCATACCGGAAGGCATGCCAAGAGAACAATACAATAGTCCAGTCTAGATTTAACAAGAGCTTAGACGAAGAGTTGTGTAGTAGCAAGCTCTGATAGGAAGGGCCTGATCTTCCTAATGTCGTATAAGGCAAATCTGCAGGACTGGGCAGTTTTAGGAAAGTGGTCTGTGAAGTTTAACTGATCATTGATCACAACTCCACAGTTCATGGCTGTCCTGGATGGAGTTATGGTTGACAAACCTAGCTGAATGGAGAAGTTGTTATTAAGTGTGGGGTTGGCTGAGACCACAAGCAGTTCTGTCTTTGCAAGGTTGAGTTTAAGGTGATGGTCCTTCATCCATTAAGAAATGTCTGTCAGGCAGGCTGAGAAATGAGCAGATACCATTGGAACATCTGGCTGGAATAAGAGGTAGAGTTGTTTGTCATCAGTATAGCAGTGATAGGAAAAAACATATTTCTGAATGACAGATCCTAGTGATAGCATGTAGATGGAGAAGAGAAGAGAAGTGGTCCAAGCACTGAGCCCTGAGGCACCCCAGTAGCTAGATGTTGCGACTTAGATGCCTCACCCCTCCATGACACTCTGAAGGACCTACCTGAGAGGTAAGACTTGAACCACTAGAGTGCGGTTCCTGAGATGCCCTTCATCATGAGGGTTGACAGGAGGGTCTGGTGGTTAACTGTGTCAAAAGCAGTAGACAGATCCAGCATGATAATTACTAATGATTTGGAAGCTGCTCTTGCCAGTCTCTGAGCTTCAATAACAAAGATAATAAAGAGAAGATATAAAAACTGCCTTATGTGCAATTTAAATGTTTGTACAACTCTTAGCTATTTGAGTGTTGATTATTAAATACGTTTGAATAATTAATTGATTATTTTTATTTTCAGTTATCAGCCAAGTGCATCCTAAATTTTCGGTGTTGGTGCATCCCTAGTAATAATCAAATTTGACTTCTATAAAGATGATCTGCTTTGATCAGTGCATTAGCTCTCGCCGACTTGACAGAGCACTCGATAACTGAGATCTTATAAAAGAAGCATTCAAAGATGGTTTCTTTTAGTTTTTAAGTATGGATGGATGTTTCTGAGCTGTCTCTGTGCTGAAGTTGGGCTGCGCCTGAGGGCTTTTATTCACTTACTGGCAGGAGATGTGGATTTTGCTGTGAACACTCTCTTTTTATTCATTTTTGTTCATTCTATTAGATCATCTCCTTAATTTATGTTACTGATATCACTTTTCTATTTACTAATAATCACAAACATTATCGCTCTCAAAGACTTTTGTATTGACTTATTTCAATATCATAATTTGCTGACTGTTTCTCTTAAATGATCATGTGGTGTGTCACTTGGAGAACATGTAAAAATGCCATTACAATACTGTACATATTGCATGCTTTCTGTTTGTAGTTTGTGTATTTTGCTATTGTACTGAAAAACTTTGAGAACAAAGTTTTATGTACATGAATTAAGTGTTTTGGTTAAGAAAATATGTTTATGCGGATCCTCTTTATTCGTTTGCAGTGAAAATGTCCATTCCTACTTGCTCTATTTTCCTCTTTTTTTTTCTCCCTTTTTTTACTGCAAGTACTAGAGCTAAAAATCCATAATGCACTGTAAATTTGTGCCTCTTTGGGATGGCACCACAAGGTGTTCACTTGCAGAATGCAAGCTTCTGGAGGGCACATAGTGTGATAATAGTCTGAAGTAGTGAGTTTAGGTATGGGGTGCAGGGCCAGTGGTTGTTCTGTAGGCAAACATCATTGCCTTGAATTTGATGGCAACTGGCAACCAGTGCAAATTGATAAAGAGAGGTGTGACGTGTTAAAGACCACTCTTGCTGCAGCATTCTGGATCAGTTGCAGAGGTTTGACAGTGCATACCGGAAGGCATGCCAAGAGACCATTACAATAGTCCAGTCTAGATTGAACAAGAGCTCCAAGTGACACACCACTACTAGAGCTAAAAATCCCTAATGCACTGTAAATTTGCTCGATTGAAGTGAGCTTGTACGTTAGTAGCATTGTAAAAACTTTTTATCTTACTGTAGCTGAGTAGTTTCTGTTAAATGAAACTCCACTTGAAGAAGCCTTGTACTTTGTCTCTTCTCTAATACAAAAGCAATCAGAAATAAGTAGGCCAGCGTTAAACATGCCTAATAAATAATATATGATGTGATAAATCCATGCATGGGCTGCTGCTGCCTGTGGACTTTATATAAAGCACTTCATTTAAACACATTTTAATTCAGCCATTTAAACATTCTAGATGAAGAACACCACTGTCTTTATGTGGTAGGATGTGGTTATGCTTGTTGTATGACCATTTCAGGCTATGCTTGCTAGCTGAATTCTTGCTGACACATACATACCCGTATAGCAATGCCTTGATACATAATTTGTTGAATTATGTTCAATTAATTAAATCGTTTTTTTAGTTGATTTATGAGATATATTTATGTTTACAAACCAGCCATTTGGTCTGACAGTAGCCGGAATTTGAGTTACATTGTTACAAGTTTTTTGTTTCATTTTCTTTTTTATGATTTTAAATGTATTTTATTATAATTATTTTTTCCTTCTAAAAAATCAGGGTTTTAACATGTCATACATGTTGGTAACTTATTAAAAATTAATGGAAAAAAACAGCTCATACAGTACAGTATATTCAACATTTTCTGTGGGCTTTCACTGACCAACTGTTTTAAAAAGAATTAGTGGAAAATGCCTTATTACATTACTCACTTATTTCATTTTTTCGTCATCCAAAGCTGTTTCAGTATTTGTGTAAGCTGTATTTCACATAGAAGCTTTCATTTGCTTTTCTGCTACCTTAAGATGGGAGGTTCTCATTTGGCATTGCCCTCTTGAATCAGGCTCAGCACAATAAAGAACAAGAAATTTCCATTTTCCCATGTGTAGGCCTGTGACCACATGACTCTATACTGTCTAAGTCAGTTTAGTGCAGAGAGTCAGAAGGGATTACTCTTTCTTGTATAAGACCATACAAATTGAGATTTCACATGCAGTGCATCGCTCTTTAATCCGTTACTTGGGTCGTAGTCTTGTGGCTCACTGCGTCATGCGTGGGATCCTAATTAGACTGTTTGATTTCTGGCCAGTACTTTGCTCGCAATACAGTTTGACGCTCAGATGTGATTGTTGTACATTTTTTAGACTCGTTGTGTTATGGAGAAAGGAAAAAAAAACCTTAGTACTAAGACATACATTTTAGATTCTTATCTTGCTCAGTTGACTATGCAAGTATCCATACTTTTCAGACTGTACAGTATGCAAGACTGTATGTATTTTAGTACTTCAAGTTAAACTAAACAAAAATGAGAGATGTTAGCATGGCAACTAGCTGAAGTAAAATAAGTTTTAAAAAAAATTCTTTTTTGATTTTGTTTTATTTCATTTAATTATTTTATCAAGTAACGAAAATGTTTTATGATTTATGATTGGTTTTGGTTTTAGTTTTAGTTAACGATGATAATAATAATCTGGAAGAGACAGACCACTCATATAAATGAATGAGAGAAATTTGAGAATGAGAGAAATCATGCTAAATGTAAAAACATCGATTTGTCACCAAAATCCACAATATCTACAAGAGACATTACTAAGAGACAAAATAGCAAAATATTATACTAGCAGAACAGCTTTTGACAGCATATTAGCATCATAACATGCTGAAATGGTGAAATCTGGATTGTATTATCTTATGAAGTAACGCAGTACATTGCACATTGACTCGAGTTTTATTTAAAAATGAGGGTGATGTAAGGTCAGTGACATAATGTTGGAAACTAGAGAGGAATTAATGAATTGTGAGAAACGAATATCAAGCTCTAAATGCAAGATATCTTTGATTTAATTCATCCGGATTTAATTAGATATTTAAATGTTTGTGTATTTTTTGCGGGGGTGACACCAATATGTTCACAATAAGATGAGGAACATGAATTAAGAAAGTAAATAGGCTTCATTTTGTTTTCATGCTGACTTTAAGGTGCTATTTCTACCTGAAAATACCACCTTTGCATTATTCATTCATATTAAATAGTATTTCTGACTTTTAAAATCAGTTACTTTAGAAAATACCACATGAAGCACATTTTGAGGTTATCTTTTAGGTTACTTTTCAGATTGTAATTTTACAATTGGTGGGAAGTGCTGCTTGTTGGATGTTTTCCAGCTGGAGCATTTTAAAACTTTACTGCTTTCCATTATCTCCAGCCTGTGCTTGCACAGAGGGCTCATGGAATCTCTCAATTCACTGCCAGTGCACATGGTCCATTAACTCTGCACAAGAAAGTCATTGCAATCAGCTTAGCATTTAATTAGTTTTTACTGGGGTGTTTAGGAACTTGTTTTTCTTTTGAATTTCATGAATACTGCACAAAGTGGGAAATTAATAGTTGTCACCCTCTATCAGCTTGCGAGCAATTTCCAGTATCACCGGTAGGCCCAGTCACAGAGCTGTATTATGCTAGTGAGATTGCTATACATGTAAACAGACTTACATTGCTGGGTTGATGACATGGTTTTAAGCCACCAGCATGGATGTTGTTTGCTTATCAGGCCTGCACATGTGGCACACTGATTCTTTCCTATATCAAGACCAATGTAGTTTAACATGGATGCTGCTGCCTGAATGAGAATATGCTATTTCTTCCTCCTTTTTTGCATCAAGACAATGGCATGTTACACCACATTTCCCACTAATTGTATTACAAGCAGCAGTTTATATATATATATATATATATATATATATATATATATATATATATATATATATATATATATATATATATATATATATATATATATATATATATATAAAATAGCATTGTCTTATAGGAATAGTTCAGCCCAAAATGAAAATCCTGACATTATTTACTCATCCTCTTGTCATTCCAAACTCATTTTTTCTGTGGAGCCATTCTCAGACTCTGAGGAGAAGTGAAAAGTTGCAGGATTCCAAGGGTGAGCTACCTGTTCTATTTCCTTTCCGTCTTGTCTAAAAAAAGCTCTCTCTTCTGCCTTGTGGCCTGGATCTGTCTCGATTAGTGCAACTGTCCCGGGCCCCAAGATCCACATAGGCAGCTAGGACTCCCTTCCATCAAGGTGACCTAAAATACCCATATCTACATTGCTCAGCCTAAACTTTGAGTTTTGTGCATATTCTCTTGGTGTTTGGCAGCAAGATTGGCTCTTTTATCACTGTCATGTCTAATAAATCTTTAGGATAGTTACGCAAGAGTGTTTTAACTTTTTGGGACAAAGCAGAGCTGTTTTGGGTCCATAACTAATTTCACTTTGGATTATTAAATGACATGTCCTTGCATATCAATTCATCTTCTCATGTTGTTTCTGCTTCCTCCCAACATATTTAGACTAGAGGCCTTCTCAGATCTAAACCCAACCCGAATCGACCTGAATCACTTCTCACCCAAACCCGATGTGCATAAATTCAAACTGACCCAAGTCAGACCTGATAAAATTAGAGTCCAACTTGACAAAAAAAAATTTCAAACCTGACTGAACCCAAATATTAACAATGCAGCGACGTCTGAACATGCCTGCAGCCCTGCGCGGCAGTGACATGTAGTGACGTTTTTAACCTGGTATGACAGACCAAAATCAGAGATGCACCACAGCAGGTGTAGATTTAAAAGTATGCCCATTTTCCTACCTTATTTGTAGATAAAATTCATTCTCTGATCCTTCTTCGTAATGTTTATGTCAGCTATGTTAATGACTCGCCCAAGCAGAAAAAATTATGTACTGTTGCCAGATATCAATTACATTGGTCTACAGCCAAAATGCATACAAATAAATCAAACTTTACTAATTCTGGTTCACTGAGCACGAAAATGAGGCTTAAAATTGAGTGGATCTAGTTTTTTAAGATATGCCATTGGGTCAGTATATGACCCTTGACATGGGAATGGAAGATAAGTTAGTAATAAAGAGAAGGGATCTCAATTTCAACCAGAAATTACTAAAATACTTCTTTGACTGGATATATGAATAAATCTATGACTGGGACAGTACTTGCTTTTAGGAATGATGCAATCTAAAGCTGGTATTGTATCATACATGATATGAATTGCATCATGTTATTTCTAGAAGTCATGGATGGTGCAATAATATTGAAGCTTACATCACTCTGCTGAACAAATTGCCCTATATCAGCTCTAGAAATCATACAGCAGGGGTGCAAAACTCAATTTATAGAGGGCCACAGATCTGCAGAGTTTACAGTAGTTCCAACCCTGCTCCAACACACATACCTGTAGTTTTCAAATAAGCCTAAAGGACTTGATGAGCTTGATCGGGTGCGTTTAATTAAGGTTGAAGCTAAACTCTGCAGGGCTGTGGTCCTCCAGGAACTGAGTTTTACACCCTTGTCTGTCACACTGTGTTGTGCTCTCTTATTTGTCAGTGTTTGATTTGGCAAAGGGACATATTTCTGTTTTCTGTAGCCAAAGTGAGCAGAAATGCCTCGTACTTGTGTGAACAGTGCAGAAAACTTCAAATGGAGCAAATGGAGCCCATCAATGGTGCTCCATTTAAAGGTGCTGTATGTAAGTTTTTGACTGTACTAAAGCATAAAAATACCATCATATGTTTGCAGATATTTAGGAAACATGCTGAGGTCACATACTCGTTTCTCTGAAAAACAATGCTACAGCCAGTTATTTTACTTTGAAATGTGCGTTCCGTAACGGAATGTCTGTTTTTGTTTTGGTCTGTGCGATAACGCACATTGTCAGTTTACCCAATAGTATTTCAAAACCACAGGGGAAAACACATTGTTTTGCTGTCATGGAAGCCAGCAAACAAACAGGGTCAAAGATCGCAGATTCTACCTGACCTAAAAAGCCTCGGAATCCATCTAAAATCTCTATGAACGGAAGCACATTAAAATGCGGATAAATCAACTCATTAACTTACAACTTACAACTTAACAATTGACAATGGAAAGCGAGGAGACTTATACACTATAAGTCGCCTCGCTTTCCATTGTCAATTGCACTCATTCCTGTTGCATGTCCTTAAACTTGCAACCCTTGTGAGGGTTGAGTCTGAGGAGGAGGGGGCGGGGCAAACTATATTTTTAATTTGGACTGCAGTACCCATTTCAACCATTAGCTGTCATTCCTATATACAGCATAAGAATTAATAATCCTTGAAATAATCTCTTGAATAAGAGACAATCCAAGAAGCGCAGAGTAGACAGTAGGACTAAACTAAAATCTACATAGTTTTGTTTCATAATACATTTTATTTATATAACCCTGTTCTTGGAAACAGTAGCCAATCAGTTGTTTTAATTGTTATATTTGAACTCAGTGCATGAAATTACATAACAAATAGCACATTTTATCTCTGAAGCAGATGACTTCTAAAAAATTGTAGATCAGTGTTACAGGAAACCATCTAAATGCAGCTGATGTCAAACTAATCAAATGAACAAAAATACAAAGAATAAGTAACATTATATTTCCAGATAATGTTGCCTATTCTTGTCAAAGTTGTGGGAGAATATGTTTTCTTTGGATTTTCACAAATTGTGTTTGAGAAAAACACAAAAATATACAGTTATAGTTACATTTTTGTCTATTTGATTAGTTTGGCATCAACTGCATTTAGATGGTTTCCTGTAATGGATAGTTTTTCCGCTTGGGTGAGCAATTCCTAGTATAAACTACTCAAAAACTGTTGCACCTCAAATGAAATTTATATAAATTAATTTATATTAATGTTAATATTAATAAGTAAATCTCTACCCTCTTTCTTTTAAATGCTGTTTTAGATGCCTGAAAAAGCAAACTTTAGAAAACGGGTTTCAAAGTGCACGTTTTTGAAAACAATACCGTTATCATCTCCATGTAAACTACAAAAATGTGAATTTGTGAAACCAGTGACGTCATGCGTATGCATATTACACATTCAGTCTACAGGCACATAGTGTTTCTTTACAAAGTGACATCGCCAACTACTGGCCAGGCATGCATAATACTGCATTTTTTGTCATTTTTACGGATCCATGTGTCCGTTTTGACAACATTGTCGTCTGTATGTAAAAAATGCAAAGGAAAAACGTTTACGTTTTAAGTACATAGTTGTCGTGTAAACTTACCCTCAGACATTTAAAGGGATATTTCCCTTGTAAATGACAATTGTCATAACCGTTTTTTAGACTTACATTGTTACAAAAACATTTTTTTAAATTGTAGTAACATTTCACAACATTACAGATTATATTTTGTTTTCAGTATTTTTGATTAAATAAATGCAGCCATGGTAAGCATAAGAGACTTACAGACCCTAAACTTTTGAACAGTGTACATGTATGGAAACTTTTCAATATTTTCTTTATTGTTTCTCTTTTTTTGAACTTCATATGGGTTTGGAACAGCATTAGGCAGAGTAAATAATGACAGTAAAAATTGTCCCATGTCTGGAATGGGAAATGGGCCATGGATCATTGACTGAGGTTTCAAAAAACGAATATTCAGACGAAGATCTCAAAAACACTTTTTTACTGGTGTTGTTAACCAGTAAAATTTGCAGTAAAATCCCTACATGCATACATTTACGCTGTTTAAAATGTTGCTCTATAGAAGTACTTTAATTCTAAAGAGTTTGCGTTACCATTATTGATTTCACTTTGTAGTGAAAAAATAAAATGATGCCTTGCCAGCGGATCATTAATTGATTCTGAATTTAAAGTCGTGGCTCTCTATTTGCATTGCTCTGGGAAGGATAGGTTTGAAGATCCCAGTGGCATATTTGTTTTCCTGCATGTCTTCTGCCTCTGATTATTGGAGAAAGCTGCAGTGTCTGCCAAATAGCTGTGCCTCATGCTGAGGCAGCAGTGAGGCTGTTCTGAGCAGTCATGGTCATTGAGAAGGAGAAATGGGGCAGAGCCAAATGGAGGGAAAGCAGGTTTCCTGGTCATCACAGCAGTTATGTCCAAACAGTTGTCTCCTTTTTTTGGAGAGGTTCAACAATTGTTCAGTGAACCCAACAGAATGTCTCTGACTGGGCATGGAGAGGTTATACACATCTGTGGCATCCGTTTGCTTGACTAACAGACACAGGAGATTCATGTTTCATCAACCGATTCACGCATGAACGCTTGTGACAGATGTCTCTACAGCAGTGGTTCTCCACTAGTTTGGCCATGGGACCCACATTTTCCCATGGTCATTAAACCACGACCCAAATTTCTAGGAATTTGAACCAGATAAATTTATGTCTCAAAAATGGTTGACACACACAAGCACCATCCCAATTTACTTATCTAGTTTTACAAATACAATATAGAGTTGGTATGAGCAACCACAGTCATCAAAAATAACACAACGTGAAAAAAAGGTTATTTGGATTAAGATTACAGAAACTACAGTTACCATGGTAAATACACAATACTAACATGTACAGTACTGTTAATAAGGACAGTGATTCTGAGGACTATTAACATCATACCTTTATGCAAATCCTTCCCAGCTAACACACGACATACATGTACCAGTTATGTAATTTATTGGTACTTTTGGTAATTTCACGATTGACAATGTAACTACAACGTTTCATGCTCATAATTTAATTTGCTCTTTATATATAGTGAAGTGATATTTGCATGCTGCAAGCATAGCAACGTCTGTCAAGACAGGAAAGTTTGCTTTTCTGAGGTGAGACTGTAACAAGTTACGAAAATAATGTTAGAATAATGACATTGACATATAGCCTGACAACATCTCATCTGACAGCAGATACTGAATCAGAAATACACATTTTTCTCAAGTACTCTTTACTTGAACTGTGTCTTACAGAATAGTCAACAGCTTTCACGCACGTCTTTAAAAAAAAAAGAAGCCTTGTATCAGAAAAATATTTTTTTTGTTGTTATTTCTTTAACTATACACTCCACAACCCACTCAAAACACAACATTTGAGAAACACTGCTCTACATGATACTGTTTTTAAAATCAAGTTATTTTTCATGACTATATTTGTTGTACTTTGTTAAAGCCTCTGATTGACCTTCAGCTTTTTAAAAACAACAATGCCAAGCTTCACAGTGCTTTCCCAGCAAGTCTCTATAGGACGAATACGCTTTTAGAAAGATCTGCAAATTTGTTTCTGTTACCTGATGTTCTACTGAAAACTGATCTCATCATTATAGTGCATGTCATGAGAGAATGATGTACTCTGTGTACATTGCTGGCAAATTATACTGCCAATGGTAACATCCTGTGCCCTCTAAAATTACACCGTCCACATTTGCCGACCTTCCCGCTGCCATTTTGCCTTCGTTGTCATCTTGTATAATGAAATAACACAAATACTGCAAAAATACACCGTAGACCTACATGATCTTTTCCGAACCTTTCAGTTGCAGCTGACGTGTGTTTTCGGTTTGCTTGATTGTAATTCAATTGGCATGCAATATAAAATATTCAACGTTTTATTGCGTTTTCCATAACACGATTCATATATAGACCCTTTTCACATTTCCGGGGTTCTCAGAAGCGGAAGTTGTTATAGTTGGGTAAACTTCTATAGTGGTGAATGGGAGACGACAGCAAATACATGTTAATTTGTTTTTTTACTGCCAAGGTAATAACACAAAGTATAGTGTTATAAATGTGTATATGGCACAGTGTAGGCAGTTACATTTAAAAACAAATAAAATAAAATATGAAAAACTTAACTAGATTCACAATGGAAACTCATCATGTGAAAAGGGTCCATTAAAATTAAAATATTAATCTGATTTTTAAAACACATGAAAGTCTTAATATCAATATATATTGACAAATATTTAAGATTTGTACTATGAAGTACTTCAATTATTCTGGCCTTCATCATGTAAATTTGAAACACCCAATATTCTTTAGCTGCTCCGATTTTTTGAAATTGTCAGTTTTATGATTGACCTAGCTAACAAATCTGACGTTTCCATGCAGAAATAGTTTGACTATTTTTTTATGCTTAAATATGACCTTTTTGGGGTGTATATTCCGTCAAAAACATATACAGTAGTACTTGGACTTCTTTTTTGTGCTCATGTTTAGTAACAGATATCTATGCCAGGCATTCTACCTGTATGAATTGTATTGCGCTGTAATTTCACCACAGTCAAGTCACCTTTATTTTTATAGCGCTTTAAACAATACTAATCTTTTTAAAGCAGCTTTATAGTGATCAGCGGGAAAATAATGATTCAATGAGGCAAACATATTTCAATTTGGCTTTAAAGCAGCTCTAAAAAGAAAAAAGTGTCATTTTTCAGCTAAAGTCAGTTCAGTGTTGATTCAGTTCCATTGTAAAGATCATACAATTCTTAAATTAGTTAAATTCGGCGATAAGCAGGACAAGTCCTTTGCACAGACCCCAATGGCCAGCTTTGTCTGATGAATGATACCGCCGTGATGAATCCGATCTTCAAGCAGAATGAACTGGATTAAATATTTTGAATGATACCAATCCACAATCTGATTTATGAGCACATGCAGTCAATGAAAAAGTAAGCACAGATCGAACACAATTTTCATATTTAGTGTTCTCTTTGAATTCATTCTAAAAACACATCTAGTTCTACTCTGGTTTGAACCGGTGTTGCCGGCATGGGAGGCGGGCACGCTAACAAGGACACTAAAGACCACAGCCCCTAGTGTCAGTCGGTAGTGTGCCTCTTGAGGCCAGGGAAGTGAGGTTTTACTTGCATAGCTCTTACTGGCTATCCTCCATTACATAAACAACCAATGCTTACATTACATTGACTGAGCTACACATGTTTGAGAAGTTTGTCAGCAAAGTTAATTTTGAGAAAAATCAAGTTAAAGTTTTCTGAAGGTTCCAAAATAAAATCACCTAGCAACCATACCTTACCTGGTAATAACACCAAATTTGACACACATCAAGTTTTCCACAACAGTTAACCAAACATTCATTTAAGACATAACAGATAATGTTTGCATGAATACTCGCCAAGACAGATATTTTGAAGTACTGTAATTATGTGTATGTGCGTATATCGGGATCCTGCGCTGTGAGAGGCATCTTTGTGCGAAGTCGGCTCTGTCAGTCAGTGTGAGTAAGATCATTTTTATGGACAAATGAAAGGTACTCCTCTCTGAAAACATACAAATAAAGATACTTTTAGATGTTTAATTGCTATTTAGAGCATTGGGAACGCTAGGGTGAAAAGCAATGGTTCTAGTACTGTGCCTTGCGGTACTCCATACTGAACTTGTGATCGATATGATACCTCTTCATTTACTGCTTACTGCTAACGGTTAAGTGATAACGGTCAGACGAATATGATTTGAACCATGTCAATGCAATTCCACAAATGCCAACATAATTGTTTTACGATTTCTTTCTAAGAATGAACATAGTTGTGAGAACACTGCCTTTCCTAGTATTTTTGACAGAAAAGGAAGCTCTCTCTGTAATGAACTAATTCTCTAGGATCAAGTTGTGTTTTTTAATGAGAGGTTTAATAACAGCCAGCTTGAAAGTTTTTGGGACATATCCTAATGACAATGATGAATTAATATTTAGAAAAGGATCTATGACTTCTGGAAGCATCTCTTTCAGTAGCTTAGCAGGTATAGGATCTAACATACATGTTGTTGATTTTAATGACTTAACAGATTTGGACAATTCTTCCGCTCCTGTTGCAAAGAATGAATGGAATTGTTTGTCAGGGGGTCACTCTACAGTGCACTGTCTGCTGTGATACTGTAGTAGACGGTTGGGTTGCTTGGTTATAATTTTCTCTCTGATAGTATCAATCTTGCATGTAAAGACATTCATAGTCATTATTACTGTGCTGTTTTGGAAATGTCCGAACTTGTTGAAGCTTTTTTTCTTGTTAATTTAGCCACTGTATCAAATAAGTACCTAGGGTTGTGTTTGTTTTCTTCTAAGAGTCGAAAGGTAAGCAGATCTAGCAGTTTTTAAGGCCTTTCTGTATGTAGTAACACTGTCCTTCCACGCAATGCAAAATACCACTAGTTTTGTTTTCTTCCAGCTGCGCTCCATTTTCTGCACTGCTCTCTTGAGCGTGTGAGTGTGCTCGCTATACCACAGCATTAGACTGTTCCTTAATCTTCTGTAAACGCAAAGGAGCAACCATGTCTAAAGTGCTGGAAAAGAGAGAGACTATAGTTCCCATTCAGTTAGTCACTTCCGACACCATGTTGGAGACCGACGAATAGGAATCTCACTAGCGAGAGCCAATCTACTTCGAGTGTAACTAAACGAGCCAATGCACATTGGCATGCAATGATTACACCAGCTGCTCATGCCACGCAGCACGGGTATAAATAAGCCACAGGTGCTTGCATCAACTCAGCTTTTTGCTTCGAAGCAGAGTGGTGGATGGTTCGTCCTGAAATCACTGGCTACAAAGCGTGTATTAACATTATAACGATTCAAGCTCTTCGAGTGGACCTCTCCTTGTTTGGTGTTGGAGTGACGGAGCTGCCGGGCTGCACATGGGTTGTCATGGCAACCCAGTGCTCGCTCGGCGCTCTAGGTGCGCTGTCTCCTTGCCTATTTCCCGTTGTAGCACCCTCCCTGGTGGCCAACAGGAGAGGTCTATTTCGGTGAAATAGCTTGGGTGACCTGAGGAGGGGAGGGCTTCTCCTTCGGGGTACCACCCTCCTAGGGCCCCTTCTCCTCTAGCACACTGCAAGCTGTGCAGCTTCTGGATGGAATTGCTGGTCCTTCTTATGGGGGAACCTAGCGTTTCATTCAGGGCTTCAGCTGAGGATAATCGGAGAGAGGGCTGTTGTGCTCTGGGAATGAAGATGATGCTAAGCCCACTGTAATGGTGTGTGCTTTGCTGAATCAGATTCAGAGTTAACACCCATGCTTTTCCAGGATCCTTCCCGGATGTGCATGGAAAACTTAGCAGTATGGAACCACTTTAGTGGCAAAAATATGGAACGCCAAAGGGGCCAAAACTGCATAAAGTTTTCTTTCTCTCTCACTACCCTCAATGGTGGGGTGGCTGTGTGAAGACCACCTGCACTCTTAATGCACAAAGGTAGTTTTGAGTCGGGGTTGAGCTGCGCATGCCAGACGATGTCCACCTCAGAAACGGATCCCATATGTTTTCCACGGTCGCTCCTACGGAAGCCTGTGTCTTTCCCTTGGGACGTCCTGTCGCCATGTCCTCTGTGCCCCAGTTCACCTACTCGGCACCTCAGCGAAAAACTGATTTGATGGAAGCACCTGTGGCTCATTTATACCCGCGCTGCGTGGCATGAGCAGCTGGTGCAATCATTGCATGCCAATGTGCACTGGTTCGTTTAGTTATACTCGTTTAGATATAGCGAGATTCCTATTCGTCTGTCTCTGACGTGGCGTCTCCGTTCCCTCCTTCAGGGAACGAGGGTTACATATACGTAACCGAGACGTTTCTGTTGCAACATCAAGTTCTTCCAACCTATCTGGTATGCTGAAGAGTTCAGGAAGATTATTTACAAAGCAATCTTTAGTCCAGGCTGGTCTCTGGAGTGTACGGTCACACCGGTGTGATTAGAATGCTCAGCGCATCATACAGACTATAAGGTATTAGGTAACTATAAAACTCTATTCTTCTCCCACTTCACCAGCCACTTACTTTCATGTATTTTGTGAGAAGTGGATGATTGGACGTTTTGTAAATCCAACAGATCCGATTCTCTGAATTGCAGTGCAAACTAACATGGTGGCACCCATCTCACATTTTAGGTCAGCTGACATGATCATTATAAAGATTTAAAATAATAATAATGTGACACGTTCTAAAGTAATGTCTGCCTTTAAAAAACTCACACTGGGGGTTCAAGTAATGTAACTGGTTTTAGCCAGGTTTCTGTCAAACACAGCACATCTAGTTTATGATCTGTGATCATATTTACAAAAAGTGCTTTTGCAGAAAGAGATCTAATATTCAGTAGGCTAAGCCAAGCTTTATCATTTGTTTATCTGTATTATATCTGTTTTTTATTGAATATCAATTTATTACCCTTAAATGGGTTCAGGAGGGTTTTTTTGTATTTACTAGTTTGGAGAACAGAGACAGTCTCTACATTATGATATCTATACGTGAAAGAATCTCTATGTGCTTAGATTGACCTGACTTCTGTGATTTGAGACAGCTAGCAGACGGTGGGTTTAGCCAGTCTGTCTGCTTCCTGACCTGGGCCCCAGTTAGTCAAGTTTCAACTTTAATGTCTGGATTACGCGTACATTTTATTTCAGTGCGTATGCGGATGCACACGGATGCGGTCCAGCAATACAGGAGCGATGCCGTCTGCAGCTGTGCAGCGATCACTTCCGCACCGAGTCTATTTTTGCTGTGCTGCATGCACTGAAAGTGACAGCGCATTGTTTGCGTAAAAATAAACATGGATCTTTATGACCTGCAGGATTTATTGTATAAAGATTTAAATGCAAAAAAAGTTGGCTGTTGTTGTCAATTGTAAGTTATAACATATAATTGTTTGTTTTTAACATACATGTTTAAATGTTTTGCCACTTGTTTGAGCAACTTAATATACGCATATGTAGAAGTAATGAATGAGTTTAAACTTGAAACGTGAAACATTTAAACGTGGATATGTCTATGAAAATCTATATTACTGTACTATGTACAGAGAGAATCATAATGCTGAAAAAAACATTTTCAGTAACAACTTCTGGATTTTAAATAAAAATAATGATTAAAGGGGGGGTATCACACACAGTTTCTGTCAATTTCATGTCAATCTTGAGTAGAGTAGTATTATATACTTCATATCTACGAAAAGTCTTTAGTTTTATCATATTTATAAAAGACCGTTACGCTGTACCGAGTCTTTCCGAATAAAACCGAGCGGCTGGAGGCGTATCGTGTGGGCGGAGCTAAGTCACGAGCACGTGCAACTATAGTGTTGTGAGCGTCTGAAAGCTGTGACATCCTGTTTTTAGAACACCATGTCATGCGCGAGTTTTACAATATTTGTGTGTGTTTACTCATGGTTTATGAGGACATGATTTGGTTTATGGACTATTGTGCGTGACTTAGCAGTAGCAAGCGCGTCAGACTAGTGCGTGTTTATAGAAAAACAATGGAATAGTAGCGCATTTGAATGAAGAAGCACGCTTTGTGTGAATGGCCCCTAGGTTTAATATGAAATAATGAATTTAGTTCAACATACACTCACCTAAAGGATTATTAGGAACACTATACTAATACTGTGTTTGACCCCCTTTCGCCTTCAGAACTGCCTTAATTCTACGTGGCATTGATTCAACAAGGTGCTGAAAGCATTCTTTAGAAATGTTGGCCCATATTGATAGGATAGCATCTTGCAGTTGATGGAGATTTGTGGGATGCACATCCAGGGCACGAAGCTCCCGTTCCACCACATCCCGAAGATGCTCTATTGGGTTGAGATCTGGTGACTGTGGGGGCCATTTTAGTACAGTGAACTCATTGTCATGTTCAAGAAACCAATTTGAAATGATTCGAGCTTTGTGACATGGTGCATTATCCTGCTGGAAGTAGCCATCAGAGGATGGGTACATGGTGGTCATAAAGGGATGGACATGGTCAGAAACAATGCTCAGGTAGGCCGTGGCATTTAAACGATGCCCAATTGGCACTAAGGGGCCTAAAGTGTGCCAAGAAAACATCCCCCACACCATTACACCACCACCACCAGCCTGCACAGTGGTAACAAGGCATGATGGATCCATGTTCTCATTCTGTTTACGCCAAATTCTGACTCTACCATCTGAATGTCTCAACAGAAATCGAGACTCATCAGACCAGGCAACATTTTTCCAGTCTTCAACTGTCCAATTTTGGTGAGCTCGTGCAAATTGTAGCCTCTTTTTCCTATTTGTAGTGGAGATGAGTGGTACCCGGTGGGGTCTTCTGCTGTTGTAGCCCATCCGCCTCAAGGTTGTGCGTGTTGTGGCTTCACAAATGCTTTGCTGCATACCTCGGTTGTAACGAGTGGTTATTTCAGTCAAAGTTGCTCTTCTATCAGCTTGAATCAGTCGGCCCATTCTCCTCTGACCTCTAGCATCAACAAGGCATTTTCGCCCACAGGACTGCCGCATACTGGATGTTTTTCCCTTTTCACACCTTTCTTTGTAAACTCTAGAAATGGTTGTACGTGAAAATCCAAGTAACTGAGCAGATTGTGAAATACTCAGACCGGCCCGTCTGGCACCAACAACCATGCCACGCTCAAAATTGCTTAAATCACCTTTCTTTCCCATTCTGACATTCAGTTTGGAGTTCAGGAGATTGTCTTGACCAGGACCACACCCCTAAACGCATTGAAGCAACTGCCATGTGATTGGTTGATTAGATAATTGCATTAATGAGAAATTGAACAGGTGTTCCTAATAATCCTTTAGGTGAGTGTATTTTCCCACTCTTTGTGTATTGTTGTTAGGAGTGGTTTTACAATAAACAAACAGACACCTATAGTGGTCCGTTAAACAAATGTATTAAACACACACCATACATTGCATGCTCCACTGATAAATTAACTATATGTTCATGTTGTTTACTTGATGTGCACTTGTGCCGATAGCCAACAACATTTGAAGCTGTTTTACTCACCGCCTGCGCTTCCAACGCATGACCATGAACCTTTATTGTTGGGACCGCTCCATCTTTCAGCATTTGACGATCTGCAAATCCGGAGTTGAACTGGGCCTTGTTTATAAAACAGTCATCGCAGAAATGCAGGGAACAAACAAAAACACTTGCGCAACTCCTTTGCTGCTCCGGAAAAACAAACTCCATCCACTGTTCCCTTAACGCTGGGTTCTTTGGGAAGCTGAACAGGGTTGTCTTGCCCTGACAAGCAAAAACACACTTCTTTGGTGACTTTTTCCAGGAGAAGTGCCCATACAAGGAAATTCCGCCCTTGTTGATGTCACATATTTTTGGCACAGAATTACTCCATCAAATGTCCAACTTATTTTTTTAAAACTTTGGCCATGTTTAGCATGGGAATCCAAGTCTTTAACAGTGTAAAAAACTCAGTATGCATGAAATAGCATTATACCCCCCCCCCTTTAAATGTTGTGTTTGTGGTATACAGCCATGGATCAGTTGCACACTGCAAACATGTCATATGTGAAATGAGCCCGTGCTGCTTCTGCACTGCATATGTAACTACAAAAACTTGTCCAATTGTCTATGAAACCTGTTATTCTGCAGACACCACTTAGACATCCAGCCATTGAGTGACGACAGTCTGTTATGTATCTCGTCATCCCGGAAAGCAGGGAGGGGGCTGGAGCATATAACAGTGTCTTTCTGACATCATACTTGCGAGTTCACACACCTCTTTAATGTTATTTTTAGTGATCTCTGGCGAAGTCAGACCTCATTACTGCCGATGTGAATAACAATCTTAGAGTATTTATGTTTCGCATTAGCCAGCACTTGTACATTTGCTTTGATGTCAGGCGCTCTGGCTCCCATGCAAACATTTGACTATGGTGGCTGGTGTCTCTATTTTCACGCTCTGTACTATAGATTCGCCAATATTTAGGACACTTTAACACTAGAACCGCCACGGGGTAAAATTTACCCATGGCTGTTTTTCAGATGTTCATAACAGATTTTCAATAAAATATCCAAGTCTCCCAGTCATTGACTTTTACTAAAATTGTGTTATTTACAATCCCCTGCTGTTAAAAATTGTTTAGATAAAACCAGATTTAAAAACAGGGCATTTATACCTATAAGCGGCAGCGGGTCAAATTTACCCCTGTATAATTCCTTAAGATTTGCGCTGTTTTTGAGCAACATGCTTACTGTAAACAGTCACACAATGCACATTCAAAAAAAGATGTTTTAGCCTATTTATAAATGTTCAAACTTTGTATTAATTATACAATTTTGTTTTGTAATTTTTATTGTGTATTTTTACCTGCTGGCGGTTTTAGGTATACAGTGACCCCTGGCGGTTCTAGTGTTAAACAGGTTTCTCAGGGGGTGCATCACTGAGTGGGGAGAACATTTTTAATGTTTAGATTTTTTTTTTACTGTTAATGTTTCAGAACGGAAGAGCAGTGTTTTGTCCCATGACTATGCCATCTTACAATCACCCAGTTGCACTGCTGCGAGGGCTCTGCAACAGGAACCGAACAATGTACAGTGTTCGCTAAGCTAGTCGCATCCAAAGCCGTATCTAGAGCCTTTGCATTCTTACTATCTTCAATTAAAGGATGCATGTCTCTAATTCTGAAATCTTCTCTGTCAGCCTAACTATTTCCCTGCATTTATCACATGTGAAACCCTCACCACTGACAGAGAAGAATACACTAAACATGTGGCAGGCAGTGCAAGTGACAATAACAGGAGAAGATGAAATTGTATGAATGCTGATATATCTGCAGATGGAATTGTAGCAATATAGGAAAGACATTGGCTTTGGATTATAACATTCTTGCCATGTTTTTTAACAATAAAACTTAATAGAAAAGCTAATTAATAACCTGACATTTTGAATATTTACAATAGTGCAGACATCTTGGGGAATAGTTTTCTGTATTAATGTGCAGATGTGCTCATATAATCCTCTGTTTCCCCCTTGAGCTTAACTGTCCTGAGGCAGGACTCCCAGGAGATCAATGTCAGACTCACCCACAATAACAAAACCCACAGACTCACGCATGCAGCAATGGAAGAGATCAAAAGCTCTATTTTAATTATAAATAATCATAACACATTCGTTAACATGACATTAGTTAACATGAACTAACATTGATAAATACTTATAAAGTGGCAGCGTGGGTTGCAGCAGGGATGAACTAGATGAACTAGATTTAGTTGCAGCAGTAAGTCGATTTATTAACAACTCAAAAGAAACCAAAATACTGAGCAATACGTCGCATAGAAAATCAGAACGGAACAACCAACTTAATAAGATGAGAACGGACAATGAACTGAATAAACACAGGGTATAAATACACAGACAAACCAATCAAATCAAAACATAATCAAATCAATAAAAAACCATAGAAACAAACCCAAACACAGGAAACAGAACAAAAACACAAGCAAACCCCACACAATTTTTTTTTAACTCTTTCATTTAACAGTTACTTCTTACAATACAGTAGTTTTTACATACATTTTAAGATATTCAGAATTTACTGTGAATTCAATGTATTAAACAATACCTACAATTGACGTTTAAAGTCCTCATGAATTCAAAATTTACTTATTTACGTATTTACGATCTAAGATCTTATTTACTTTGCTAGCACACATTACAGGTCTTAGGGTGAACAATTAATCCGTGAAAGTTAATACACAGCAAAACAATTTTGTCGTGGTAATCTTTAATCAAAATCTGAAAAGTAACTTCCGGTCTGGAATGGCGTTCCCTTTCCGATGACGGCAGTTTGGCGGCTTGGGTTTGAATATCCTTAACCCCTCCCCTCCAACTGTTTCACTTGGAAATACGTCACAGCACTGAAATAAAATCAGTTGCAACTTCCGGTTCACTGGGCCCTTAAACAAATTGCTGTAAAACATGGCATAGTTAGTTTACACCAAAATTACAAGTTCTGTCATCAACTGATCACCCTCATGTCGTTCCATACCCATAAACCCATTTCGTTCATCTTTGAAACACAAATGAAGGTACTTGTATTAAACCTGTGAGATTTCTGTCCCTCCATTGAAAGTCCATTCCACTAAAACTTTGCTACAAAAAGTTCAAGAGATCAAAACAAGGGGTTTAATTCAAGTCTTCTGAAGAGACACAATCACTTTTATTCATTCATACATAAACATTGATCAACACTCAAGCACAAAATATATATAGGCCTATATATTATTTTGATTTAGAAGTTGAAACTTTTATGAAAGTGATCTCTGAACTTTATGACCTTAATGTGGATCATATTACTGACTGTGAGAAGAATGTGTGAAATTATTGTAAAAAAATACATTTCAGCTTCTAGAGGTGGTTTCCTAGGAAACAGTTTTCAGCTATTACGAACAATATGTGTCAGGCAGGCTGCATGTGGCTTTGAGAATGCGGTTGTTAGATATACATGCATTTTAAATGGCCATATGCAATGTTTTGCTTTTATTCCTTTTAAGAGTGCCTTTACACCTTGCTTAGTCAAATGAATACATTTATAAAACAGAAGAGATGTTAAAGTCTGTTTGGCAGGATAAATGTAACCTCATTCACCGGCTGAGGAGTGGCACTGATAGCATTTCATCTTGTGGCACCTCCGCTCTCTGTAGATCTCACATAATGCGGCCTGGCTTCACCAAAGTCATTAGAGTTATCCTCTACGGGAATGGCAGTGAATTATCGGAGATGTCTTTATGTGAGGCGACTGCAAGACAGAAATTAAGCCATTTTGCTAGAGCGGAGCTGGGAAACTTGTGAATGTGTCCTCTCGCCTTTGCAGAAGCAGCTCTTGCGTCATGCAGTTTCCATAGCACCCTGGGCAGATCTGGCTACTCTGTGAAATCACTCAAGACTTTGCTTGTGTATGTACTCGGCTGCTGGCTTTCCTATTGGATACAAATGTTGTTGCTCTGTGTTGGATTTAAGGTCATTAAATGGATAGTTCTGGTTCTGAATGCTGATTGGCAAGTACAGTGATCCAGCCGTGTTATATTCCACGATTCAACAGCTTTGACACGTTTACCATATCACTGCGCATCTCCCATGGCGGATCGTTATTTTGTGTTGCATAGCAACGTGCTTTCATGTCAGGGGCTGTTTCTAGTGTCATCATTTTTAGTACAAATTTTTATAAAATTTTGTGCCCTTAAAGGGTACATAACACACACAGTTTTATGTTAATCTTGAGTACCTGTAGAGTAGTATTGCATCCTTCATATCTCTGAAAAGTCTTTAGTTTTATTATATTTATAAAAGACAGATACGCTGTATTGATTCTTTCCGAAAACAGCTGAGCTCGTGCAGTGGGCAAAGCTAAAGAATCACGAGCGCGCGCACACACACACACACACATACACAAAATACATCATGACATTATCCCTGGATAACTTTCGTTTCACTATACGTTCATGTTGTTTACATTATATGCACTTATGCGCCGATTGCCAACAAAACACAGACATTTGATGCAGTTTCACTCACCGCCTGCGGTTTCGACTCATGACCGGGAACAAACAAACACACTTGCAGAACTCCAGTGCTGCTCTGGAAAAACAAACTGCATCCACTGTTTCCTTAACGCTGGGTTATTTGGAAAGCTGAACAAGATCATATTTCCTTCACAACCAAAAACACACTTCTTAGTGACATTGTTGAATCCAACTCTTTAACAGTGTAAAATAAGTCAGAATGCATGAAATGGCATTAGACACTCAACTTACTGTTTTGAATATCAATCAAGCTGATCACAATTTTTATTCCACTCCGCTCATGTTATTATGAAAATATGCGCACAGGTAAGATGACATAAAATTATGACACCCTTCTATCTGTTCAGTTTTGATTTACTTTCGCTTTCATCACTTTTGCTCTTATTCTCGTGCACTGACTCGTTCGCTAAGCTGAACAGCCAATCAGAGTTCTCTCTCTCACCTACGGGCCGACGCTGATTCTACATGTTGAACCGGCCAAAAAAACCCAGACGCTCTAAAACTAAGTCGGACGACTCGTCATAGTCTTGATGTTGCCCATCACAGTGCGGTACAGGTGTCAGAACCGCATCTCCTCGCAGCAGATCTTCGTTTGTGTGTGATGGAGGGATTCCTGCCACTGTTTTGACTCATTTACACATTTTATAAGCTCTGCACAAGTTGTCAGCTACATCATATACCATCATATGCACATACAGTGAGCGCATTTAGCCCAGCACACAGCATTGGTTTGGATGTTCGACAAGTTCCGTTGCAAAATGTACATCATAAAAGCCGTCCTTCGGATGAGACGTTAAACCGAGGTCCTGACTCTCTGTGGTTATTAAATATCCCAGGATGTCCTTCGAAAAAAGAGTAGGGGTGTAATCCCGGCATCCTGGCCAAATTTGCCCATTGGCCTGATTGGCTTTATCACTTGGTCTCCTCTCCATCCATAAGTTGGTGTGTGGTGAGCGTTCTGGCGCAATATGGCTGCCGTCGCATCATCCAGGTGGATGCTGCACATTGGTGGTGGTTGAGGAGATTCCCCCTTCTATATGTAAAGCGCTTTGAGTACCCAGAAAAGCGCTATATAAATGTAACAAATTATTATTATTATTATTATTAAAAGCCGTTTTTTGTGTGTGTGTCTTTAGGTTCAGTGTTAAAAATGACAGTGTGAATGCTAAGTGAACCAGGACTAAATGTATAATTTACTGAAGAGAACCGAACCAAAGAGAACCGAACTACAAGTGTGAACACACCCTAAAAATAAAATTTTTGTACAGTTTTTAAATTAATAAATTGAGACTGCACACTCTCATTGTATTTATATTTGTAAAAATTGATCTATTACACCGCAGGACTATTTAAAATTAAATAATCAAGGTAAAATGTGGTTACATTTTTTTAAACATTTAAAAAAGTAAATGGTGACCAGTTACAGGACATAAGATTGTCCTCCACACTTTCCTCACGATATATGGTTAAACTGATAATGATTATTTTGCTCAAAAATTGTGATCACAATTATTCTTCATGCTTGTAAAAAGAAAGTTCTCAAATAAGAACATTTTGTTAGAATTTTTGCCATTTCACACAAGCACAAATCTTTTATCACATATAAAAATGCACTCTCTAAATTATGAAAAGAATATTCTCTCGAACACTAAAACAGTAGAATTCCTAATATTAATGACAATAATTCCAAATTGTGTTACTGTTTTTGAATTAAAAACAAAAAAGACTTATGTATGTAGCATGTAGCACGGATGTTGCACAAGTAACTGCATTTATTCAGCACAATTGCAAACAATAATGGGAAGATTAAGTAAAACACTAGGAAGAAAATGTATCCATTTAAGAGAAAATTATAATTGGGGGATTTACTGGCAACCCCAAGCTCATGGAGGCTTATCAATGCAAGAATGGAAAATGAAAGAAAAGCTGGTTTCAGGATAAATAACCAGCTGGCCAGTATCACAGACGATTATGCTCAATTAATCAAAAACTAGAAATCATGATCACGATTAAATTACTAGTAATCGTACAGCGTAACTGTCCTTTATACATTCTTATTAACCTAAAATCTTAATGATTATTTTTTTTAAAGTCATTGGATTGCGCTAATGTTTCTCTCCATTTCTTTAAAGTTTAACATACTTTAAGTTTTCATTTTAGAAAATGAAAGACAACAATGGTAGTCAGAATCTCTCACATAACAGATTTGCTGTCCATGTCTCCCCTGAACCAAAATCAAGGGTGCTCTCATTACCCGACTTGTGGCATGTGTGTACCCACAGCAAACTGGCAGACACATGAAACAGTGGATGATTACTGTAATTAATTTGTGTAATGTAGCAATCAACCAAACATTTCCTCCTGAGGAATAATAATCTCAATAATGAGAGGAAGGTGCACTTAATGAATAAAAATCTAAACTAACTGTAGACAGAAGAACTTTCAAATAAACAGATGATATAAATAGTATCGGCTTTCATATACAGTATGTCTTTACAAGACATTTAAACAACTTTTTAAAAAATCTTAAAATATGGTTGTATTGTGCTCTGGTAACGTATTCCGAAACTGTAATCAGTACACTAACAATTTGAATCTAAACATCACAGTGTATATTGGTGTGATGGATTGGCGAGTGTTTGTGTACTCTTTGCACTTGAATAATGAATATAAATGGAATGAAAAGTTTACCATGGCGCTGAAAACATATTCTTGTGTATTACTACTTTACATTTTGCAAGTCCATGCATAATGAAGGGGTATGCTTGGACCAGCCAATTATTCAAATGAACAAATATTTGATTAAAAAAATATGGTGAAAAATGATAATATTGTGAAATATTATTACAATTTAAACTAACTGTTTTCTATTTTAATGTATTTTAAAATCTATGGTACAGCTAAGGTAATTTTCAGCATCATTACTCCAGTCTTCAGTGTCACATGATCTTTCAGAAATCATTCTAATATACTGATTTGATGCTTGAAAAACATTTCCTATTATTATCAATGTTGAAACCAGTTGTGCTGCTTAATATTTTTGTGGAAACTGTGATACTACGATTTTTTGATGAATAGAAAGTTCAAAAGAACAACATTTATTTATTTGATTATTTATAACATTATACATGTCTTTACTGTCACTTTTGATTTAATTTATGCTAAATAAAAGTATTAATTTCTTTCAAAATATCTTAGTGGCCCCAAACAAAACCTTTTGAACCTTGCCCTTCACAGTGTGTCATGTATGCACGTTTTGGGTGTATTATATAATGAAAAATTTTGTTTCCAGTTCAATTCAGCTCCCGTGATGACTGTAGTGGCACCTTGGCGTTATCTTTTCTCAGGATCCAAAAGGAGGACACTGAAGGACCCATAGGAGCTGTACAAATGGTTAGGGTTCACATACAAGTGAATCAGATGAGAAAAATCTGCTATCTTATCTGAGACGTTTTTATTTCTTGTGGGTGAACATGACTTTATCTTATCAGAACCGATCATCTCTCTCTCCAAGCACATCTCCTAAAAGAAAACCAGTTATCTCAGGCCATTGTTTTGTTATCTCACAATCCCCACGGAAACATTGTTTTTCCTTTAACATGGTGGATGACAGTTCTCGGCATGTGGCGGTCATTCAGATGGAAGGATGTTAGATCTTAAGCCTGTAAGGAGACCAGATAAAGCAGATACAGCGGTCTGAAGTGATATTGCATGCTTTTGGAGTGGTCTTACGAACTAATTATGCCCCCTCCAGACACTTTTCATCCGATTCATTTACTTAAAGTATCACCTGTCCTGTAACCCTTCCTTCTTCTTGCATCATTCTTGCCTATTGGTTTAGTTACTATGCAACACCTCTCAAAAGGACATCATAAGTGAGAGGAAGTGACATGTTCACACAATAATATAAAATGACTTTGTATTTCCCATATGAGGAACTTCATAGACTAATAAAAAATATCTAGGGCTGAATTTAAGATATATTTGAAATGCATATAACATTTCCATCCATTTAGATTACTATTTTACATTCTGCACACGCATGCATAATGAAGGGGTATGCTTGGACCAGCCAATTATTCAAATTAGCAAATTATACATCTTAGTGGTAAAACATTTTTGCTCAGGCAGGAAGAACAAATATCTTCGCTTTGAATTCAGGTATATACTGTATCTATATATTGTACTCTACCCTTCAAATATTTAGAGGTTTGAGTTTTAACATAAACTAATAAACATAATGTGATGCATATTTGTCAGTCAATGATAAATAAAACGGGTAATATTTTTGTGCTCATAAAAATTATGGCATAAGCCCTATTCGGACAGTAATTGTTTCTCACGTGGAAGTCCGTAAAAGCTTTGCATGCCACCTCAGTGATAAAACTCAAGTTATATAATAAACAATAAACAAAAGTTGTATTATTATGGCATAGTTCATAGTATATCTGCTTTTATTTAATTTTATTCATGTTATATAACAACTATTTGTTAAAATTGTTTAGAATTAGCATAAAATATTAATTGTCAAAACAATTACATTTATTCAGTTAAAAAGTATGAAACAGAAATCGTACCTGTTTTCTATCCTTTTTATTTATGTATACCTGTATGACATTCATTTATGTATGCCTGACAAATATGCATAACAAGTTTATTAGTTTTTTATGTGAAAACTGTAAATCCAAAGAGATGGAAATTATATTTGCATTCAAATACATACATTTTAGATCTACATATTTTTTGAGCAGCAGGATAATATTTGATTGCTGTGTTCAAGCAATAGCAGCCTAAAATTTCCACTCTCTTACACTAACTCTTCCTGAAATTTTAATCTCCAGAATCCTCTGTAGTCGTTCATCCAGAGCTGCTGCTTGTCTTTGTTGAGTGGAGGATGTTTTAATTATCAGTGATACATTTGCATTTGCAAGGGACAAAAGCACTCTGCATTAGCGCAGCTTGTCTTTCATTTCAGACATTATTCCCTAATGCCCTCTCAAACATTGTTTTGGCAGCGTGTTTCCGTCCCCGAAGAACATTACAATGCCTGCCCTGCCGTGTCTCTTCTCTCTCTTTGGCTTCTTGTCAGGACAGAGGCGCAGTAGAGGCATATCTCGTCACAGTTGATTGATATAAGCAATTTTGTGTTATACTCCTTCCTTTTTCGCTGACTGATATTTGCGATTAGCTCCCAGACGGGTTTCTCTCATAGGTGTTAAATGAACTTTCATGATAAACTAAATCAGATAAACTGCTTTGATTTATGACACAGGTTACTGCACACTAACACATCTGAAGTACAGCATTGAGTCTTTATGTCAGATTGTCTTTGTCTTATGTGTTATCAGTCGCTGTATGATGCTCATCTCATGGTTCAAATTAAGGGGATGGTGCATTTTATGAGGGATCTGGTAAGGTCTACCATCTCTGCCTCTTATGCACTTACAGAACCCTGTGCAGTAGGATATGGCAGCTTTTTTTCCAGGTTAATATATTATTTTGATTTTTGTTATGGAAGTCTGATTGATAGTGGAAAATTGGTGATTCAGAAATCTGTGACTGTGGTCTGCAAATTATTTCACAAATGTGGAGCTGTCAAGCACAAGGTGGTGTTTGTGCTTATTGGGATGCAGATTTTATTTGTCTGGTCTGGTCTCTTTTTATATGCTGTAAATTCAAGGGGAAAAGGCATAAAAAGGCCATAGATTTATATAAAAACCCTAATAAAACTATATTATGATTTAGCACTTTCCTGCTTCTTACACCAATATTGCCAAAATAATACATAATAAACATGAACATGAAATATTGTTTTGTTGAAACTATATTATGTTTACTTTTCGATTATCTATTATTATGTAGAAAACAATGTATTATTAATATTATTAATCTGTGATACAAGTTACTTATATGAACTAGTTATCTAACACATTTAGCTACAATGCTAACATGGTTTTGTCAGTTTAAAAATTAAAATGATCCCATAATTCCTTGTTCTTCAGAGCTTTTCTTTTTTGTTTTTCATGCTTTAACTGGAGACTCCTAAAAATCTAACCATGTATCAAAAGGCTTAAAGATATATGATTGTGTATAAAAATCACTCAAATTTAAAACTTGAGATGCACAAATGGCAGCAATTGGGTATATCAACTTACGCTGAAAAGAGAGAGACCATGGAGTGATACAAGAGACATGAAAGTAACACTGGTCTGTGGCTATGGGCACTTGTCAAATATAAATTTAGTATTTGACTGATCAATGTCACAATATTCCAATGAAGAGCAAGTACTCCAGAGTAATAAGCGAAGATAATGATAGCCTATAGTAAGGTTCATAGATAATAAAAATCTCTACCTCAGCTCGAATAAAACACAAAGCTCTAGACACCAACTTGCTTTTGGTACCAATTATAGAGAAACAGTGGCACTCTGCAATTTGTTGTACAATGCTTAGCATTTAAACGATACTAGCTTTAATAATGTAGAATGTTATTTGTGTGAATATGTGTGTGATTTAGTGAATCAGCTATATACTTATGAGAATCCCATTTCTGTATGTGTTTTTCTGTCATAAACTAGCATGTTCTTTTCTTTTCTCTTCCTAAAGTGCAGTGTCTGGAGATGACTACTAAGAGGAAGATCATCGGCCGCCTGGTGCCCTGTCGATGCTTCCGGGGTGAGGAGGAGGTCATCTCAGTGCTGGATTATTCCCACTGTAGCCTGCAGCAGGTCCCTAAGGAGATCTTCAGCTTCGAGCGCACACTAGAAGAGCTCTACCTTGACGCCAACCAGATTGAGGAGCTGCCTAAGGTAAGTTGTCAAGTGTCAGCTTAAACATGCATAATATCTGCCTATAAGTGGATACTACAACTCCTGAACATCATCTTATACAGCAGTACAGCAAAATTGTGCATGGAATTTTTTTTTATGTGATTGTTACCTTTTAAAGCACTAAAAGTGTTCCATAATTGAAGTTTATTAATGTTATTGATTATTTTGTCTATAGTATTTATTCTGATATACTCCTTAGACAAGTGTTCAAGTAAGTATATTCACACTTGAACTCAGTGTCATAGGGTTTACACAGTGTTTCATGTTTAACAGTGTTCATGCTTAAGTTATTCATCTTGGGTAGTCAGGTTTTCAACAGCCATTACTCCAGTCTTCAGTGTCTCATGATCCTTCAGAAATCATTCTAATAAGCTGATTTGGTGCTCAAAAAACATTTCTTATTATTATCAATGTTGAAAAATGTAGAAAACAGTTCTGATTACAATGTGGAACCCATGACACATTTTTTAGTATTCACTTCAGTGAATGAATGAATTAATGAATTGAGACTTCAAGATGGTTGACAGCTCAAAAATACCAAACAGATTGTGTGATAGTTGACGGTTAAGTTTTGTGACAAAATATATAAGCACAATTTTAAAAAATCTCCCTAGTTCCTGGGTGATGTTATTGAAAGCAGTAAATATCAAACAAGAACCATAAGGATGAAGAATGACTTTGATATTGGTTGATTTTTAAATGCTTTTATAGTTATCTGGAGGAACATATATGAAACCTTATAGAAGATATTTTTCAAATCATTCTTCTGTAAGGACATAGTATGTTTCTTTTAAAGATATTTATACTATGGGGCTGTTGAATGCTTTAATCTGATTAGTTGATGAATGTTCGAAGGTGTGCAATCAATGGCTCAAGACTCCGATACTATCTCTAAAATTACATTTTGGAATTAGCAACAGAGGCGTGGGATGAGATGCATAAGAAATTAGTCCTACACACAAAAGCGTTTTAAGGACAAAACCCTGACAAATGTCTTGAAATACAACATCTGAACAGTGTCTTGTGGTCTGGTAAATGTAATATAAGCAGAATAATTGATTCCGGCCCATTGAATTATTAGAAAATAATGCACACCTGAGGTGTAACAACCACGACGCAAATTACCACCTTGGGTGTGCATTATTTTCTAATAATTCAGCAGCCTGTCATCAGTTATTTCTTACATATTTATTAGAGTAAATAAATCAAACATTACTGAATGAGATGGTAGTGAGGGGTAATAAGTGATCATGTAAAGTTGTAGGACATATTCCAATGTCTTGGATATTTTTAAGTAAATTTATAAAGTATTTGGTTAAAAATTATACAAACATAGCATGGCTCAAGAAACTGTTCAAATAACAGCTTGTCCATCTGTGGACATGTCATCACTCTGGTTGTCCAAAAACACCTATTAAAAAATACAGGTGTAAAATGTAGTTTTACCCAGTGTTAACTGTGATTTAAAAATATGTTAAACTGGGGTTAAGTGTAGTGTGAAAATCCATATTTTTATTTTATAACCAACAAGCTGGACAACACAGAACATAATAAAGGCCATTGCTTAGATTCATGGGGCCTGTGATGAAATTATTACAGGTAGGGCTTCTCTCAAGGCCTTGATGATGGCTCTGCATATACTGTAATACTCAAAAATTGAACACAACCTTCAACCAGATCTCTCTATTTTTTCATCTTTCTCAGCAACTCTTCAACTGTCAAGCGCTCAAGAAGTTGAGCATGCCTGACAATGACCTCTCCAACCTGCCAACCACCATCGCCAGCCTTGTGAATCTAAAGGAGTTAGATATAAGTAAAAATGGTATATCTTTAACTCAACTTATTCTATATTTGCTTTTTTAAATTAATTGGTCATTTATATAGTATTGTATTATTGTATATGATTGTACCTTTATACACAAATGTATCAACAAAATTGGCTTTATTTCAGGTATTCAAGAGTTTCCAGACAACATCAAATGCTGTAAATGTCTATCAATTGTGGAGGCCAGTGTAAATCCCATAGCCAAGTAAGTAGAGCTGTTTACATTTCTTGAATCAGAAAGACTTCAACATCAAATGTTTGATAATTGTTGTATTATGTACATATGGGTTGACGAATCCATGTTTTCTTTATTTGACTTTTGATTTTATGTAGATTTTAGGTTAAATGTTATGGCCACCATTAGTTCTCATTTGCCTTTGCTAGTTTATTTAAATGGTACTGTGATTTTTTTTGGTTAAAAATGATCTAAAATAAATTTGAGGAAGTGCATAACCAGCCAGTGTTCAAAAATATATCCTTACCTTAACCTGATTCACAACGGTAAGCTTGTAATAATGTGTTATAAATGGTACTGGTGGATTTCCACAGGAAATACGAGCTTCTGCCGTTAGTCTTTGCATCGTTACGTCACGTCTGTATACATAAAAGAGTCCCGGCTAGAAGGCTATATCGCGTGTGTATATGCTGCAGGTGGCGGATCGTTTGTGGCCTCTTCTTACAGCAGCTGGAATGTAATTAAACTTGTCATTTTGATGGCGGCTTGTAATCCAGAAAGTTCAAAACGACAATCATCAGTGACAACTGGTGCGTTGATAGACAAAAACATTAGATTCTTCCGTGCTGAGGAGCCATGCCGATGCACAACCCACTTAAAGAAGATAACGTCGCAAATAACTGCAATTTCAGGGTTCAAACAGAGATGGCGACAAAGAGGTAAAACCTAGCAGCTTTAAAAAAAAAATTTAAACATAGTTTTGAATTATAAAGCACATTTGTGCATTAATTCTGCATGTTGTAAGTAGACATCATGCCTTAAAAATGAACCAAACTCCGCTCAAGGAGAGATTAGACATGGATTTCTATTTTTATCTCAATATATTCGTTTGGCCTTCAGTCTGAAGCTGAGCTTAAATTCTTTGATTCAGAAGTTTATGATAGAGGATCAAACATTCAGGATCCAGTGCATGGTTTTTGCAGAGAGCCTTTTCTTCATATTATGATTAAATCAGCCCTCAAGTGACTCCCATTTACTGGGATGCTAACAGAGCCAGTAGAAGGGGAAGTGTAGAGGGATTACAAATGGCTCTCACCGCTCCTGAAGTACTTAACGCTTATCAAATCTTAAGGGCACTGGCCTTTGAGAGGGTCTGATCACCTCTCTGTTCCTGCAGGCTCCCAGACGGCTTCACCCAGCTCCTCAACTTGACACAGCTCTTCTTAAATGACGCCTTCCTTGAATACCTGCCTGCCAATTTTGGGAGGTAAGAGCTTCGTCATGGGCCTCTCTGTTCCTGCTCTACTGGGAATTGTGAAACAGCTCTTTACCACACCTGTCTGAGTCTCATTCTTGTAGTTGTCATCATAGTGTTTTTATTTTTAGATGTTATTTTGTATCCAAGGAGCAGCATGGTGCTGATTCTGGCAGTGATTTGCCTAAAGCTCTCATGAATAAATGGGTTCTTGCGGCTTATATTGGGTTTAATAATGAATGGTTATTTCACTTGCATTGGGGAAAAAGGGATTCATTATTGCAGCTGACATTGGTCAAGGGCTGTTGCATTTAGCTTTTATAAAAGAATCTGCAGGAATTCACTAAAAATGAATTGCCCTGACAACACTGTGTATTTGCACAGACTTTCTGCGTTGTTATAGCATTTGATTCATTTGCTTTTAATCAGTCTTTTTTTATGCTCTTTTAGAAGGTGGTAACAAAATGTTAATTGTGGCAGGTAAATAGAGAATAAAATAGAAGTTTGAAAATGTATAGCAAGAGGGCACATTAATGCGTTTGTCTGCATTGTGAGTGATTAGTAAATATATATTTTTGTGCTCAAATACCACATGCAAAGTGTATTTATTTAAATAAAATGATCTGCAAACTGTTTTTTAGATTGTCTAAATTACGGATCCTGGAGCTTCGTGAGAATCACCTGAAAACTATGCCAAAGTAAGTCAATTTTTTTATATAATAATTAACGAATAATAATTTGTTGGGTCCTGCTAACATGGGATCAGTAAATAAATACATGCAATTAAAAAGCAAAGGAAAACGGTTTGGTGTAGGACAAACCTTGAGCCCGTGGCTCATCAAAAAGTTTTGTTTATTTAGATTCATCAAGAGGCTGTTTTTTATTGTTTTGAGGGTATTTTTTTATTCAATTATATTATAATTTCTTTACTTACACTGCCTTCAAATGTAAAGAGATGGAACTTTTGTCATTACACCTACTATAACAGCTGAGCAAATAAGGCAATATTGATGTTTGAATTTAATGCTACTTCAAATAATTGTATTAATATATAGAACTCTTAACTTCCCTGAAGAGGAATGTCATTCTTCATTTTGTTCATTCCTCAGCAATGTGTGACATGAGTTAGCATAGTAGAGAGTCAGTGTAGCAGAGTCTACAGTGTCATTTGTCACAGTGAGGAAGACCTCTGGACTCCTCTAGAGAGGGACACATATTGCACAGTGGTTTATGCTTGCTGACTTGTGAGAGGGGTGTTTGCTCACATGCAGCATAGTGAATGTGGGCTATGTCGTCACAAAAAATTGTTACAGAATTTTCTTTATTCAGTGGACTAGTCTTTTAAATACTTAACTTAAAGGTACATTTAACAATCCATAGCTTATATATCAATTGAGTTTTGATTTCTTTTCTTGTCATGTTGCAGGTCAATTCATAGGCTTTCGCAACTGGAGCGGTTAGACTTGGGAAGCAATGAATTCTCTGAACTGGTAAGAAGGATGTTCTCCTATTGAACACTTTTATCAATGGGACAGCTGTTACCTCACTCAGTCTTTACCCAGCATGGATTTTGGCTTTAGCGGGGATAGAGGAGGGGAGAGGGGAAGCTATTGCCTCCATTCCCAGAGTCTCTTGTCAGATCTCTGGTGCTGCACTGCGTTGGTTGCATCATGCGCTGATCCATTATTCATGAGTTGGTTCAAACACGCAGCGCTTGCCATGACAGAACGTTCACCACTGAGCTGCATTTAATTGGCTCACCCAAGCTGGAGTAAACAATGGCAGGGAATATATCATATGTATCCCAGGTAGCCCCACTCACAACCTGCCTATAGCAGTTTCTTTCAGTGCTTGATGCTGGCAGGTTTGCATTCATTTATTTAAGTATAAATCAGTGAACAGGTCTGTGAGCGGGCGATTTACTGTGTCTAGAGGAACTGTGGCAACTCCAAATTAGCCATTAATAGCAATTTCCTCAAATAAGGACTTTGCTTTGTGATAATTCGATTAGGAGCTGTTGGTTGTTTTTAAACCGAAAATTTACAGACAGAATTTTTGTAGCAGTGATGGAAAAATCTGAAAGCCGTCCGTCATTTTGACAGATTACACTGAGGGTGATCTATTGTTATTTGTAACCTGTAATTCTCACCCCTGTCCATTTGGTGGCGATTGCACTCTTGTTGACTATCAAGTTAATGGTCAACGAATGGCTTTTATTTACAAGCTGTTTTATTGAGGTCTTTCTGCTGTTGAAAGACTCAGGTTGAGCGATTACATGACAGACATGATACGGATTTCAGTAAGTTCTGTATATTTCAACAAATTTTCTGATGTTCATTCATGTTTATTTTGTTCTGTAACGTAAAGAGGAAGGGATGATCGCGTTCACCCGGCGCTCGGCTTCGCTTGAACTGATGCGCTACAATGATCTCTCGCGCCACATTAAAGAGCAACAAAACAGTGTTTATTTGGTTTGAATTTTGATCAAATGGACAGAATTTGAAAGCTGAGACTTTGTTTCATATCTAAAGTAACAAAGCACAAAGCTCATTACGATTTATTTGGACAAACAATCATGATGAAGCCTGAAAAGTGACCCACAGTCTGTGTTCAACTTTCTCTTCATAAATAAATAAATGCAAAATCTAGCCTATATGCTTGTCCTGTAAGTTAATAAAACTGAAAATGTGAACAATAACAGAGCCTAATAAATGGCTTATTATCATTAAAATATGAAAATTAAAATTACGGGTAATAATGTATTATGAATTTTTATGACCCTGTCCGGACGGACAGTGCGGAAGTCTAACGCAAACTCTGTTTTTAAAAACTACTCCATTCCAATGACCCATTTTGGAAACATTTGTAATAATGGCTGGAAATCGATATTGACGTTTATCAGAAGCAATAAATCCACTATATTGATAATAAACTAATTGTACTAGTAATATACTTGTATGTGTAGTATTTTAATACTACTTGTGACTAAATTGGCCCACTTTTTAGTGTATAAATATACTTTGTGTAACAGTATCAACTTTGAGTAACTAGTTTGCTACTATGTTATATATTTTTTTAAAATATATTTTATTTTTGCCCAGCCCTATTTTAAGCTTCCCTGTACCAAACAGGTGGCGTTTGTAGAGTTGTGAAATTACTTTTAAACTTTGTATCAGTGTCATACACACGTTTGGAATATCCAGGGCACTTTGTCCTTGGGTGATGAAAAAATGCATGCGCGCACCAATGCTTTCAAAGGGAACAGATGGTTTGGCATTGCAGTAAGCGTACTTTACTGCTCAAAGCCCCCAAGTAATAAGAGAACACCCATCAACACTTTCTGGTTTTGCTGTCTGGCCTTCAATCTCTGTTTCCCATTTCAGGATGACTTTTTAAATAACTTTTATGACCTTTCCTGTTGGCAGTCCCATCAGTGCTCTTTTAATTTGTGCTCAGCTCCCTATCTTCTTGAGCTACACTCTTGTTTAGTGGTATATCAGCCCCTTCAATAGCGGTATTTTTTTAAACTACCACATTTGGTGAAACCTCTTTATGGAGTGATGGAGTCCCATTAATTTTTTGGAGGCATTAGAGGAACAAATACTGCTTTATTGTATAACTATAAACTATAAAAGTAAACTATTATCAAACCTAAAATAACGTAGCCTGAAAAAATAGCTAGTTTTAAATATCTGTTTCACCTCAGAGGTGTTGTCCTTGACTGTGTCTAGCAATTATAAACAATTACTTATAACTTTTACATAACCTATGAAATTGGTATTGAATTAACAACTTTTCATGATTAACTAATTCAGTGACTAAATAGTTCTTTAAATAAATACATATTTATTCATTCATTCACTCATTCACTCATTCATTCATTCATTCCATGTTTTATTAAAAAATGACTGAATCACATAAAATCAGACATCGTAGCCACGTAAAATGAACAGAAAATTAAACAGCTGTATCATTTAGTTATTTGACCTTCTTTGGTTGATGTTCCACATTATCTGAAGGTTATGCATCTCATTTCAATTAGTTTACTCTTTCATTGAAAGTACCAAATCTTTAATGAGAAAAACAATTAACAAGCAATAATCCTCAATTAAAATTATACTCAGTGTTTTTTTTATGTATTGCATCATGTCAGGTAGTCATGGCATAGCAGTTGCACAGCCTGAAAACCATCACAGGTTTATTTATTATAGCTCTGTTGATATCACGTTCTTTTACAGAGATATTTGCCTCTAACGGCACACAGTCCTCAAAGAATGGGTGTTGAGAATGGAGCACTGATGGCATGAGGTATTTGTCAGAATATCTGACTCTTACTGTGATGTTGGCAGATGTTGGCTGGGGTGGTGCCCTGAGCTGCAGATAGTTTCTTAATTGAAGTCTTTGCTGAGGGGATCATGAAGAGACAGATGCTGAGGCTCAAAGAGAGAGAAAAGCAGAGAGAAGCCATTAAGAACTGGATGAGTCTGCAGCACAGAGGATTTTGTCTTTTGAAACTCAATTTAAAACAAGGCCTCTGGAATGTTGAGATTTGTCAAGATCTTACTTTTATTTTATAAGAATTGGTTATTGGTTTCATCACCTTATATTTGTGCTTATAATGATTCAAAGGATGTGCAGTAAAGTGGTTTGATTTAATATCTACAGTAATACCCACTCTAAAGTGATTTTCTGAAATGAAAATAGGCTCCAGTATTTCCTTTTTGCAGTAATATTTTTATTTAGTTTTGCTTTTTGAATATAAAGATGAACGAAAGTCTTATGGGTTTGGAACAACATGAGGGTGAGTAATTAATGACAGAAATTACATTTTTGGGTGAACTAACCCTTTAAGCCCTATTCGGGCGGGATTAGTTTTACATGGAGAGGTGGGTTAAAGTAATTTTTTACCAGAGCTTCTCTGTTATTTTTTAATCCCGTCCAAATGTGCCATCTCAGTAATTTACGGTAATTGACTTTTACCTTCTGTAAAAAGGTCTGGAAAAATTACCTCAGCTAATGCTAGTCCCGTGCGAATAGATCAGCTGTAAATATGTACATAAGTATTCTGTCATTTCCTGTTTAAAAGTAGGTTTCTGCTTTTTTCAAGTATAGAGGTGCTTGAAGAAGCATTCAGTTGCATTCAAGTTTGTGGCAAACCTCAAGTGTTTTCCGCATACCATTCAGTTAAAAAGAAGGTCGAAAGCACTTCTTTTAGCTTTAGATAAGTGCCCATTACCAACAGAATCCAATCAGAATTTATTTAAATAAATCGTTCAACCAGACCTAACTGTATCGGTTGTGTTTGCGCACGTGATATCAGGAAGCAACCACTTGGCAACAGGGAGGTGACGGCAATGCGTAAATCTGTACTTCTGATAGTTTTACTGAGATTTCATATCCTTTGCGAATTGGCCATTAATATTCATATCCCGTCCGAATAGAGCCTTAGAAGAAAAGGTTCTATATAGAACCTTAAAGGGTTCTGTCAGGCACTTCATATTTAGAACCTTTTGGGGTTTCCATAATTGGATTGTTTTACGGAATTAGTTTTAATGAATACATTTTCTTTTGATTTATATTTAATTTTAATAGAGCAGCTTGTAAACATACTGTATCACTAGAAAAAAATTGAAATTACCTGTTAAATGTGAAATTATTTGGCAATCATTTAAGACATTTCTAATTATATAGAACCTTTTTGGCATAAAGGGTTTTTAAAACTGAGTCAAGAACCCTTTCCATACTTATTAAAATATATTTCTTTTAATTTTATTATTAACTTGCATTAACTTCGCTCAAAAAACATGCTTGGCCAGCTAAAGAAAAATTGGAAGCCAGGCAACAGACAAGTGACCAATCCTGAGTGGCGACATCACTACTGTACATGCATTCTACCAACATGCCTGTAAATGCTGAACCAAGCTCAAGTGGAAATATAACTGGAACCGTTCTTAGAACCATTTGGCCCGATGGTGGGAAAGCAGCTTGAGAGTGTATACCATAAAGATTTCATTAACATTCATAAATTGTTTTTCATTTGTGATGCAAAACTGTATATATTGTTCTTTTGTGGGTCATGACCCTCTTTAATGTTACAGCCAGAAGTGCTGGAGCAGATCCATAGTTTAAAAGAGCTGTGGCTGGACAACAATTCATTACAAACCATACCAGGGGTAAGCACAGGATACATTTTCAAAAGTAGAATACATTTCAAGAGTAGCATCTAGTGCATGTACTAAATCTCAGAATACCTTGTCAACCCTGTTATAGATTTCATACATATATAATATCAGTAAGGCTAAATTAACATTTTATCATTATATAATCTGTTCCTTGTCATTTTGACATTCCATTATTACGGTTATAAGAACTTGAGTGCCAGTAAATGATGACAAAATCTTAGTGGAAACTATTGGAAGTTGACAACATGGCATTTTAATATAGATACTGGACTATAATATATGTATAAAGTATAATATAATTATGATTTCTTTCATTTATCTCTCTTGTTGTCTGCCAAAGTCTGTTGGGAAACTGAGGCAGCTGCGATATCTAGACTTGGCCAAGAACAGGATTGAGAGTCTAGATGCAGATATCTCTGGCTGTGAGTCCTTAGAGGACTTACTTCTTTCCTCCAACATGCTGCAACAGTTACCTGATTCAATAGGTGACATTCTGCTTGTTTTTTGTTTTTTTTTGTTTTTTTTTATATTTGGGGTTTTAGGGTTTCAGTATATAACTTGTGTATGATGTATCTTTACAATGTTACAGGAAAGTTGAAAAAGTTGACAACATTAAAAGTTGATGACAACCAGCTCACCTCACTGCCTAACACTATTGGAAGGTTAGTAACTCACTTACAACTCATCCAGCTGTGTAAAAGAAAAATGAAAAAGGCAGAAAATACCTTTGAGACGTCTTAGATTGTAATCCCTGAACAATCATCTAATGCACAGGTTGTTTTTTGTTTAGATTTTTTTAGTTTATAGAATTTGTGTTGTGGTTTATTATAGCCATATAATATACCTCTGATGCAGGTCTTTAATGACCCGAGCCTTTGTAATTATTTATATACAGCTTTTTATGATGACATTCAGTGACATTGAACTCTATTTTATAGTCTGTGTATTGGATTTCTCTTTGAATTGCCATCTGGGGCATGATATAACAATTCTGCAGCTCTGCTGCTGTCATTCTGACAGTTTTTCTCACCCCAGCATGAGAAAATGCTGACTGTCAACTTCAGTGTTCTTCAACTCTCAGCTCAAACAGTACTTTTCCATCTTTATTACCAATATTTGAAGGAAATTGTGTGTAGAGTCCTGATTGGAAAAACATGAGATTATGGGATTAAAATGTACAATTAATTTAAAACCCTAAAAAAAGTATATACCAAAAAAATGCAAAAAAAAGTGCTTCAAGGGGTGTAAAAACTGTATCCCGGTGCTCTTTGGGTATAGGGACGACTAATACGCCTTCATCAGGGTGGATCAAATCTCCTTAGAGTCAATATATTGTTTAGCTCATATGTAAATCAATATCTAATAACTTGTAAATTAATAGTTTGATCTATTATTTTGGTTTGCCATTTGTGTCTTTCATACACTACTGTTCAAAGGTTTGGGGTTAGTAAGATTATTATTATTATCAAAAAAATAATACTTTTATTCAACAACGATGCGTGAAATTTATCAAAATGACTAACAACAGAAAATATCTTTGTTTAACAGAAAACAGAAAAGTTATTTTAAATTGTAGATATATTTTACAATGTTGCTGTTTTACAGTATTTTTGGAAATAAATGCAGCTTTGGTGAGCATAAGTGACTTCTTTTAAAATCATGGAGAAAAAAATATTTTTGAACGGTAGTGTTGACATGTACAAATGTATTTTAATAATGAATAGCGGATGCCAACCTTTTTACGTCTTATATTATAGTATCTATAGTATATCTTTTCTAAACTACTGATCATTGAAAGTGGATATAAGTAGAAGTATCAGCATTGATTTTTTTAATGCAGTACCTTGTACTGATTAAACTGTAAAACTGTCAAGCCTTCTGAATAATTATATCGCAGCATATATTAATATTTAATTTCATTTGAGATGTCACATTGCAATTAACACTGAGAAGTATTACCTTATTTTGGACTAATAAAATGTTTAAAATCTTCCTGAAATTAATTTCACAAATTACATTATCAAACCTGTTTTGTAAGTTTGACTTTGGATTTTTAATGCAAAAAGCCAAATGGGAAATTCAGGGACGAGGTGTATCCACAATATTTCACAGCATCTGTTAATTGAGAGGTCATATTTTCTGCAGACTGCCTTTTTCATTTATCATAGCTGTCACCACTACCTCATTCCTGTGATACTATACTCCATGCATCTTTCTTCTTGGTTTGTCATTGCTCGGTTCTGTGTGTTGTGTTAATCAAACATGCATCTTAAATGGGCACCTCAGTGCACGTGGCAAAACCGGGTAAGTAGACCAGCGAGTGTTTGTATTCCCCACACGTCTGCCACAGCATGTTTATTTAGGCAAGGGCATACCTTTGCATCCATATCTTGCTTAAAGAGACACAATGAAAGCCCTACATATGGAAGGCCAGCTGTGCCGGTCTGCTAGTACAAATGTTGTACTAATGACCTTATTTAGCCTTACAAATATACATTGACCTCTTTCAAATTCATTAAATTAAAATATGACATAAAATTTTTTTTTAATGACTAATGTAAGGTCCAAATGCATTCATTACTAAAAGCACTGAAACTCGTTTGACTCAATAAACACTGTGGCATACACCAGACCATTGTAAATGCTATAAACTAACATAAGGTTTGTTTTAAGAGCCCAGTATTTCATAGGATAAGAGTGTTGTACAACCACCAGAACTGCATTGCAGTGTATTATATTTAGTAAAATCATCATTAATCCCTTTAACATGTCTTCTGTTAATTCATACCCTTGTTACATGGAGACAATGGTTCCACATAACTCATAATTCTCATTTTCCATTAACAAAACTCATTTATTCCTTGTCTTAAAAGGATACGAACCCTAGACACTCATACTACTTGTATTGAATGTACTCAGGCTTGGATATTTTGTATGCGCTTTGTAAACATTTGAATGGGATGTTTGAATGTGAATTGGATATTAAAGGAATAGTTTACCTGTCATCATTTACTCACCTTCATTTTCTTCCAAAACCTTTCTTCCAATGACCTTATATTCCTCCATGGAACACAAAAAGTGAAATGTTGATAAATGTACTGGCCACTATTTTCCAAAAAAAAAGGAATGGAAACTGAACATGTCAAGCTTAAAAATGACAAAATAACACCAGAAGCATCATAAACTGACTTCGGTACTGCATGTTCCAAGTCTTATGAAGCCACACACTTTAAGAAAAGTCTATAAAAATAGAGCTCAATATACTTTGTTAATATGAAGGATACGTCAGTGACTGACGAATGGGGGTTTCACTTAGAAGTCTATCACCTTCGAGTTCTACAAAACGAGCCAATGGCAAGGAATTGCCATGGGTCTGCGGAATTTGCATAGCGTAGCTCTGCTCCACTTTGTGGGTATATAAGGAAGGACGCTGGCAATCTCATATTATGTTACCTGCTGAGGAGCCGAGACTGAACTCCCGGCCGTTCCAGCGGTACAGCGGAAGTGGCAGAGGGATGTAACGTCTCCGTTCAGGGAACGAGGGTTACATACGTAACCAAGACGTTCCCTTTCGTTCAGTCACTCCGAGTTACGTCAGTGACTGACGAATAGGGGTCCAATGTAATCACGCCACCTCGGCTGTCTTCCAGTGCCCTGCGCAAGTCTGAGCTCCCTGTCGTGAGACTAGCACGGACGAAGGACTCGACTTAACACAGGAATACCAAGGTAAACTAGGAAGCATATCCCACGTAGAAATATGCACCACAATGCCTGCCCACAGGGAGGACTTAAGAATACACATATGACCCGCGAGCGGGATGCATATGGAACGCACTGGGGTATCCAGCCCGAAGGGTGGAATGTTTCAACCCCAGGGGTGGCAAGGGGCTTGCCAAGGGAAAGACACATGCTCAGAGAGGCTTACAGTGTAAATACACATGTGGGGGTTGTCCAGAGGGGGAACCATGCACATGGAGGCACCTAGCCTAACACGAGGGCTGACCGACCGGGCATGCACTCTGGTGTCGGCATCAACAGTGCTGGAGGAACTCAGGGCTTACTGAGAAACTCACCTGAGTGAATTACTGTACGCATCCAGTCCGTGTAGTGGAATGGCACAGCAAGCGATGACACCTGAGCCTGTCCAGTTACTGGCCACTGGGAGCGAGTACATGAGAGGACACTGGCTCTACACAGAGATTGTAAAATCTTGCAAAAGTGTTGGGTTTCGCCCAGCCTGCAGCTCTGCAGATGTCTGTTAGCAAGGCGCCATGTGCTAGAGCCCAGGAGGAGGCCCTCACCCCTAGGGGGCATGGACGACCCTGCGTCTGGTAAGCCAAGACAATGGCGTCCACTATCCAGTGCGACAACCTTTGCTTGGAGAGAGCCTTTCCCTTCAGCTTCCCACCATAACAGACAAAGAGCTGGTCTGAGGTCTGAGAGCAGTGCCAAGGCTGGGTCTGCCTCCTCCAATGGCAGCGCTTGCAGGTTCACCACATGATCTCTGAAAGGAGTTGTGGGAACCTTGGGCACGTATCCAGGCCGAGGTCTCAGGATCACGAGAGAGTTAGCCGGCCCGAATTCCAGGCAACCAAAAATGCTTGCAGGTCCCCTACCCTCTTGATGGAGGCCAAAGCGACCAGGAGAGCTGTCTTCATAGACAGGAACTTAAGCTCGACTGATCGCAAAGGCTCAAAGGGAGCTCTCTGCAGGGCAGATAAGAGGTCCCAAGAGGGTATGAGAAGAGAGAGAGGAGGATTTAGTCTCCTAGCCCCCCTCAGGAACCTGATGACCAGGTCGTGCTGATCCACCGTTTTCGAATCCACAAGATCGTGGTGCGCAGAGACAGCAGCCACGTAAACCTTCAGGGTGGAAGGAGACAGCCTTTGTTCCAACCCTTCTTGGAGCAAGGAGAGCACGGACTCTATCTGGCATTTTCTAAGGTCTTCTCGGCAATAAGAACACCATGTGACGAAGAGGTTCCACTTCAACGCATAGACTTGTCTCGTGGACAAAGCCGTAGCGGAAGTGATGGTAGCCACCACCTGTGGTGGCAGGGTACTCAAACCTGCTGCGTCCCGTCCAGGACCCACACGTGCATGTTCCATAGATTGGGACGTGGGTGCCAGAGGGTGCCCCGTCTCTGAGAAAGGAGGTCCTTCCTCAGGACGACGAGTCGATTTCCATACAGAGAAAAGAGATTCTCTGCACAGGGGAGAGTTTGCTCTTTTCCCAGTTGACTCGAAGGCCCAGACGGGCGAGGTGCTGAAGCACCAGGTCCCTGTGTTCACAAACCTGGTCTCGAGAGTGAGCTAGTATCAGCCAGTCATCGAGATAGTTCAGGATGCGAACCCCGTGTTGCCTGAGTGGCACAAGGGCTGCCTTGGCGACTTTTGTGAAGACACGAGAAGACAGGGCTAACCCGAATGGGAGAACTGTGTACTGATATGCCTGCCCCTCGAAGGCAAACCGTAGAAACGGTCTGCGTCGAGGAAGAATGGAGACATGAAAGTATGCGTCCTTCAGGTCGATCGCTGCAAACCAATCCAATGAACGAACGCATTTGAAAATGCGTTTGGCTGTCAACATCTTGAATGGAAGTCAGTGAAGGGTTCGGTTCAAGACACGCAGGTCCAGGATTGGTCGTAACCCACCGGTTTTCTTGGGTACAATGAAATAAGGGCTGTAGAAGCTGGAATTCATTTCGGGCCGGAGGGACAGTCTCGATCGCACCCTTCGGCAGTAAGGTAGCGACCTCCACACGCATTACAGGGGCATTGACACCTACCATGGTATAGCAGACTCCCCGGAAGCGGGGAGACCACCAGGCGAACTGAATTGCATAGCGAGGAGACCAGGGAAGGACGTGCTTTCCACTGGTGTCTGCTCTGACAGGGGTCTGGCGCCAGAGGGGGACAAGAGTGGCGAGGCCCTTGAGCATTGCACACTGCCATCCGCGGCCTCTGGGAGCTCAGAGATGGGAACATGAGTTCCTTCTGGGCGCTGCTGGCCCGGGGGTTCCAGTTGTCCAACCGCGCCGCCGAAGAGGCCAGCCTCGGATATGGGAGCGTTGAGGAAGCGGGTTCGCTCAGCCTCTACGCAAGGCGGCAGCAGCAGCAGCGTAGCCGAATCTTAATCCCCAGAGGACTCCAGCCCACCTTGAGATGCGGTGATAGACATCTCGTCTTCGTCTGGAGCGCCAAAAGAAACACGCGGGGCGTCCGCAGACGATCCTGCTGCTTTAGTCCGAACACTCGTGGGTAGCGGTGTGCAAGAGGGGGGTGTGGCCCGAGGAATGATTGTTGGGGCTTTATTCCATACCGTAACCCTCAGGTCACCCTGGCCACCAGCCAAAGTATCACCTCTCGTGGAGGGGACAGATTGGGGTGTTGTAGAGGGGACTCTACCTCCATTACGGAGGTCATTGAGTCTCGACTGCAACATCGCGATGGTCATGTTCCTGCAGTGAGAACATGACTCATCCACAAACACTGCTTGCTGTAAGCCCAAACACGTCAAGCAGTGAATGTGCCCATCAGACGGTGACAGAGATCGACCCCACCCAGAAGTGCATGGGCGAGACATCTTTAAAAAGACATGCCACGCGCAAGCTCTTTTGTGAGAGGAAGCTTTGCAGAGTGCTGAAGCGCCCAGGGAAACACACACAGCTGTTGCAGATCACTGCACAGACCAGCAGGCAGGCAATGTGGAATCGCTGGAACGCGCTGTCACACCAACACACTGGAGAACCGCTCATCTCGAAAAACTGAAGAGAGAACTCAGAATTCGGGCTTGCAGGAGTGAAGAGATGCTCTTGGCTCCGAAGGAGAAACAATGCGAGATTGCCAGCATCCTACCTTATATACCTACGAGGTGGGGCGGAGCTACGCTATGCAAATTCCGCAGACCCATGGCAATTCCTTGCCATTGGCTTGTTTTGTAGAACTCGAAGGTGATAGGCTTCTAAGCGAAACCCCCATTCGTCAGTCACTGACGTAACTCGGAGTGACTGAATGAAAGGGAATTTCCGTACTTTTTATTTTACCCATATTTTGAATTATGCTTTTTAAACATTTGAATTACACGTTTTAGGGTTTAGAGGAAATTTCCTTAAACTGATAATGTCCTGGCAGAAAAATGACAAAATCTTTTCTGTTTTTTTATGAAATCTTGTGAAAATATATTTATTGATTACCTTCTACTTTAAATATAATTTATGTTGATTGTGCAATATAATATTTTCTCTAAATTATCATTTTAGGTCTTTTCCTCACACAAAGTTTTTGTTTGACTTTATAAGACTTAGTGCACAAGTTGTTATGGACTACTTTTATGACGCTTTTGTTGTCATTTTTGTACTTGACAATCTGTATCGTCGTTCACTTTCATTACATAAAAAAAGAGTGTTCTACAAAATGAAAATTAAATAGGTTTGGAACGACATGAGGGTGAGCAAAAAAAAAAAAAAAAAGGTGAACTCTTCCTTTGGTCTAGACTTTGGTTAAAGCACCTAACCTGCTACTCAACTTAAACCCACAAAACTTTTTTGAAGAACAGTTATCCTCTACAGTTGAGGCAATTATGTCTTTATCTGCTGGACTTTAAAAAGACATCACATACATTTATCTTATCATCTCATGAAGTGTTTTCAATAGGCTTTCAATAGGGACTAATCGACCTTGCATAACCGCACACTCCTCACCTGCTTTCTCTTACATCTGCCAGTTTATCACTTTTAGAGGAGTTTGACTGTAGCTGTAATGAACTGGAATCCCTGCCTCCCACCATTGGCTACCTGCACAGTCTTCGGACATTTGCGGCTGATGAGAACTTCTTGACTGAGCTGCCCAGGGAGGTGAGTATTATTATCCTGCTCTTTCTATAGAGTTAATAACGGAAATCAAAGATACATTCTCTACATATCTTACCTCTCTTTGTGCTGAAAATACATCCTACTGTAGACCAGTTAAGTTTGTTTAGTTTAAAACCATTAAAACTGTCAAAACAAGTTTAAAAACATAGAAAAAGTATGTTGAAGCTTGTCTACAACAGCCAGACCAACACTGCTCAATTAAAACCAGTTAACCAGTTAAATCCTGACCATTTTGGATTTTTTTTCCCAACTGGGTTCTAAAATTACTCACAAACGAGGCAACTTTTTAAGCTTACCTTTAGAACTTTGGGGTCATATAGATTATATATGAAATAATACCTTCATAATATCTTAATACCTTTTATATAGGTCACCTCGGCTTTTTTGCTGTTTTTATTTTGCACAGTTTAAAATTATTGTGTAGACCAGTGTTTCTCAAACCTGTCCTGGAGTACCGCCAGCCCTGCACATTTTGTGTGTCTCCCTCATCTATCACACCTGATTCAACTCATGAGCTCATCAGTAGAGACTGCAAGACCTGAAATGGGTGTGTCAGATATACGGAGACATACAAAATGTGCAGGGCTGGTGGTACTCCAGGACAGGTTTGAGAAACACTGGTGTAGACTATTCAACATGGTCACAGCTTGAAAATGGTTAAACACCATTCAGAAGTTTGTGGTTGGTAGGATTTTTAATGTGTTTGAAAGTATCTTATGCTTATCAAGGCTGCATTTATTTAGTTATTTATTTATTTATATTTAAATTTTAAATAACTTAAATATATTTTAAAATGTAATTAATTCCTGTGATGGCAAAGCGGAATTTTCCGTAGCCATTACTTTAGTCTTCAGTGTCACATAATCCTTCAGAAATAATTCTAATATGCTGATTTGGTGCTCAAGAAACAATTCATATTATTATTAATGTTGAAAAATGTTCTGTTGCTTAATATTTATTTCCAATAGAATAAGGCATCCTTGCTGAATAAAAGTATTAATTTCTTTCAAACAAATCTTACTGACCCCAAACCTTTGCGAACGGTAGTGTATTTGCTTCCCACAATCCCAAAGAAATGTTTACTGTGTACACACAACACAACATTTAAATAGGATATACATTTTTTGTGTTCTGTGTACACTTGGTCCACCTGTTCCATTAAAGTGGCTGAATACAGCACAGCTAGAATCTGTAAAACCAAATGCTTGGTAAGGCCCTGCTGACTTTCACTTACCTCACTCGCTGTATTGACAGTTTACAAGAGTCATTTTACCTGAGAGAAAGAGAGAATGCTGATATCCAACAAAAAAAGCTGACAAAACTGCACCTTACCAGAGCTATCATATCCTGTCCTGTGCTGCAGATTGGAAACTGCAAGAATGTCACGGTCATGTCCTTGCGCTCCAATAAACTGGAGTTTCTGCCTGATGAAATTGGACAGATGACAAAGCTACGTGTTCTCAATCTAAGTGACAATAGGTAACACCTGATGTTCCTGTAGTTGTTTTTTTCTTTCTCATTTTTACACCCTGTGCACGCATTTATCACACCAACAACACATGATCTTCAACATTGTTTAATAAATAAAAGATGAGACAGAAAAAATCTGCTCAAAGCATAGAAAGTACTTCAAAGATAGGTTTGATGACCAGTACCTGTATGAAACCTGATCGGTTTATGTAAAGCAGTAAAAGGATGGTGTTTATTATTTTTCATAATGGCACAGTAATGGGGCATGACATCAGAAAAGTGCCTGGCCTGCCCACAGGCCAATTAAAAAAAAGCTCTTTTATGAGCTATGCGGACAATTTAGATGCTCTGACTGCGATTACCTGGAAGCAGAGTAATTAAACTTAACCAAGACTAAACGTGGCATAGCCATTAGAGCACCTGAGTTAATGGGCCCCTTAAATGGACATAATCACCACAGGTCTTCATAACATTTTAACTACACCAAATAACTAATTTGGCTTTTGACATCCATGTTTTACCTTTTTCTGATTTCTCATGAACTAATTCTTTATGTTCTGTTTTAGGTTAAAGAATCTTCCCTTCACGTTCACTAAATTGAAAGATCTTGCTGCACTCTGGTTATCTGACAATCAGGTTGTTATTTGGACTTCCTTTATAAATTGTGTACAAAGTCTTGTCTATACAGTATTTGGACCACTTTTAACCACATTTTACAAACCGTTTAATACAGTGGGCCGCCAATTAGTGTTTGGCCTTATACACTCACCTAAAGGATTATTAGGAACACCTGTTCAATTTCTCATTAATGCAATTATCTAATCAACCAATCACATGGCAGTTGCTTCAGTGCATTTAGGGGTGTGGTCCTGGTCAAGACAATCTCCTGAACTCCAAACTGAATGTCAGAATGGGAAAGAAAGGTGATTTAAGCAATTTTGAGCGTGGCATGGTTGTTGGTGCCAGACGGGCTGGTCTGAGTATTTCACAATCTGCTCAGTTACTGGGATTTTCACGCACAACCATTTCTAGAGTTTACAAAGAATGGTGTGAAAAGGAAAAAACATCCAGTATGCGGCAGTCCTGTGGGCGAAAATGCCTTGTTGATGCTAGAGGTCAGAGGAGAATGGGCCGACTGACTCAAGCTGATAGAAGAGCAACTTTGACTGAAATAACCACTCGTTACAACCGAGGTATGCAGCAAAGCATTTGTGAAGCCACAACACGCACAACCTTGAGGCGGATGGGCTACAACAGCAGAAGACCCCACCGGGTACCACTCATCTCCACTACAAATAGGAAAAAGAGGCTACAATTTGCACGAGCTCACCAAAATTGGACAGTTGAAGACTGGAAAAATGTTGCCTGGTCTGATGAGTCTGGATTTCTGTTGAGACATTCAGATGGTAGAGTCAGAATTTGGCGTAAACAGAATGAGAACATGGATCCATCATGCCTTGTTACCACTGTGCAGGCTGGTGGTGGTGGTGTAATGGTGTGGGGGATGTTTTCTTGGCACACTTTAGGCCCCTTAGTGCCAATTGGGCATCGTTTAAATGCCACGGCCTACCTGAGCATTGTTTCTGACCATGTCCATCCCTTTATGACCACCATGTACCCATCCTCTGATGCCTACTTCCAGCAGGATAATGCACCATGTCACAAAGCTCCAATCATTTCAAATTGGTTTCTTGAACATGACAATGAGTTCACTGTACTAAAATGGCCCCCACAGTCACCAGATCTCAACCCAATAGAGCATCTTTGGGATGTGGTGGAACGGGAGCTTCGTGCCCTGGATGTGCATCCCACAAATCTCCATCAACTGCAAGATGCTATCCTATCAATATGGGCCAACATTTCTAAAGAATGCTTTCAGCACCTTGTTGAATCAATGCCACGTAGAATTAAGGCAGTTCTGAAGGCGAAAGGGGGTCAAACACAGTATTAGTATGGTGTTCCTAATAATCCTTTAGGTGAGTGTATAAAACTTGATGTATGTCATGCATTATATAACAAAATATGAAACTAAATTACTTTTTTACTATTACTTTAACCCAAATGCCACTGTTTTATTTTTATGAAGTAATTTAATGACATTCATACATTTATGTACCCAAATATTTTAAGGGGGCCACTGTATTTAACTGTTTGTTAAATGTGTTTAAAAAGTGGTCATAAAAAATACTGCCATTTAATACATTTGATTTGACAGTTGTATTTGTTTACAACAGTTATTTTTGTTATTCAGTCCAAGGCCCTTATCCCTCTTCAAACAGAGGCTCACCCTGAGACCAAACAGAGAGTCCTTACCAACTACATGTTTCCTCAACAGCCCCGGCATGATGAGGGTGAGAATACAGGAAATCAGTCATTTCTCTTTTCGTCTTTACATTTTACTTGATTAAATTTTTTGGATGGATGTGTGTTTTCCATGCTGCAGATTACCAATCTGACACTGACAGCTTTAATCCCACTCTCTGGGAGGAGCAGAGACAACAGAGGATGACGGTGGCATTTGAGTTTGAGGACAAGAAGGAAGAGGAGGACAACTCAGGAAAAGTGAAGGTCCCCTTAGGGCCAGCCTCTTTGGCCCCGTTTACACCTGGCATTAACATCCATCTCACGTGATTTGATCACAGATGTTAATATTAGATGTAACCGGGGCGATTGCTGTATCTGGTTAGCTGTGATTAATGAAACCTTTAAGCATCAGAAAAGGTCATATCACTGCCATATGGGCTGAATCCTCTTCCCTCTATCCGCAGGTTGAGATTAATCTGAAGCGCTATCCCACTCCTTACCCAGAAGACCTAAAGAACATGGTGAAGTCAGTGCAGAACCTGGTGGGTAAAACCACTCACCCCCTCAACACTGAAAAATGCTCTTCTGGGACCAATATGGAGCACCACAGCCAAGACAAGTATGAGCCCAAGTGGCCCATTGCTCCTAAGGAGGTAATGCTTCTTTATCTTATTTTATCACAGTGCCTACCTGGGTTCATACATCAATGTCTCTGCAATTTGGCTTACAAAGTGCATTTTTTTAAAATAAAAAGGATAGATCAGACTCAGAATTTTCGATTTCGAATAACTGTTGCTACTATATTAAGGATCCAAGTTACAGGTAGACCGAAAGATTTCAAAATAGGGTACCTCCTGAGAGACAAAAAAAACAGCTGGTTTTGTAGGGATGCCACAGGCCATAGGTTTAGATTCTTTAAGATTGTATTATTCATCTTTTTTGTTTTTGCAATCATTTTTAACACATTATATAATCATAATAATAATATTTATAATTATTATTTAATAATTATGTAAAGTAATTAACTAATAATTCTGCACGCAGTGTATATATATATATATATATAATGATTTAACTCGGAATGAAAAGTCAAAAATTATTAAATGCCCATGAGAAAGATGCAATACTAATGCAATACTAGAAATTGCAGTCAAGGCATGACCATTGGACAGTGAAATGCTCAGTGGGTCAGCAGGGTCAGACAAAAACAGGTGGCGGAGAAAAGACACATGTTAACTGCAAAAGAATTAAGAATTAAGGTGAAGAATTAAGTGTGAAACCATCAGGAACCCTTTAGTCTCCAGCGCCACCATTTTCCAGAACTGCAACCTACCTGGAGTCTCCAGAAGTGCAAGGTGTCAGGATCTCAGAGACTTAAGTTAGGTAAAGAATCCTAAAAAAGGACCCCCACTTAAGAAGAATCACAAGCTAAAGTGTTGTAAAGTACATGACTGTTTTTTTATAGGCTTTATAGACAGATAGGTTGAGAGTGACTCTTGAAGGACCAGCACCACATCCTCTTGTACCACTGTTTGAAGAATTCATCTTCCAGAATCTGGCAGTAAGTTTTGGGAGTTCATTTTTAGTCCTGGAAGATGAATTCTTCAAACAGCGGTGCACGTGGTTTGTATATATATATATATATATATTAATCTAAGATCTATTTATTGAACATGGGTGTCTTTTATTATATTGGTGTTGCTGCAGTTTTATAAACAATCAGAGGCAATATGTTACAGTAATTACCCATGTTAAAATGAAAAATGTGACTTATTGCTTGAATATCCATCACTTCGGAGTCACAGTTTATTTTGTCATTGAATCATGAGACACTTGTAGATTAGCGTATGTTCTTTGCAGGTGACAGAGCGAGAGGTCAAAGACTTTTCTAAACCACCAATGTCTGATCAAGGTGTCCTCCTCAACTCAGCCATTGACATCCCAAAACGCAAAGAGGATCTGACTGAGAGCTCGGAAGTATGACAAGTTTTCTCTTTTAATTTTGTCTCTTTTAAATGCTGAACGCCTTAGCTTTATCCTCTTAAAACATTTAGACACATTAATATATCGGGGGGGGCAGCTTATTTTGCACTCCCTTTAACCTTTATAATGGTTAATTATTGTAACTACAAAACACACAAGGGATTTATGAAGTCAGTAACTTTAATAGAGAAGGATGAGTGTGTAATGAAATTTAGGCAGTAGTTTCTTTGTTTTTTAAGACCTAGTATTTGCATCCTTGGTGTCTGAGTCAGTTTGGTTGCATGTATAGAGAGTGTTGTGTAGTGCTGAGAGTGTTTATTAAAGGTTAGTTGAACCTGCGGAGATAAAATACACAAAGACCAGAGCAAATGTTTCATCTTTCACAGCCAGCAAACCCCCTCCCCAACCGCCAGAGTTGCAGTGTTGTTTAGGACACAGGATAACAAAGAAGTCATTAACTTTGCCTATGAATATTAGAGCAGAGCTGGTGCAATTTGTAATGAATGTCACAGTCACCTTGTAGAATGCTTTACTTTTTTGGTAACTTACTTTTAATATATCCAACAATTATTTACTAGAGATCTAGACCTACAGTGTTTTACCCTCGCTCAGTTTTGAGTTTTAATTCCCGTAGCACTTCTCAGTTGTACAGCTGAAAATCTTTTAGCAAACATAAATAAAGGTCAGAGTGAAATGTCAAGAACACTCAGAGGATTTATTAAAGGTACCTATATGAAAATATTAATTGAATTCAGGAATGGTAAGATGGTTTGAGTAAACCAGAATAAATCTCAAGGAATTATGCAAACACAGCTACATTCATAATCCATTCATTGATGCCAGGCTTTTCTATGCTTGCACTAGCTCTTTGTTTAGAATAGCATAAAAGTGCATGGTGTATTGTGTCTGTCGCAGCTTGGCCTCACACTGCTTCCCCCCATGGTCTCAGAGACCCCCCAGGCCAAACTGTGGAGCTACAATCATTATTTTTATTATCAGGGTTATCGGGACCTTGGGAGTACCAGTGCCATAAACCTCATGTTTCTTACACATTCTTTTCTTTCTAGACCATGAGAATCCATTTTTGTTTGTTTGTTTGTTTGTATATATGTATGTATGTTTGTTTTGCTTAGATTTCTTTACATCGCGTCGTTCCCAAGCCGCAACAGCCAGAGAATACGAGCCTGGCCGTTACTTCCTCTTCCTGTTTCTGCCTCATAGTAAGTGGCTGAGAGACCAGACAGCAGAAAATCAGCTAAGCAAATGGGATGGCTCATTTCAACTGCCTTCAAAGCAAATTAAATTAATTTTCTCAGACACCCCCATTGTGGGTGAAACATTTGTTAAACACATGCATGGGTTTGTTTCCTATAATGAAGGAAAAAAACAAGAGGTGAAATTCGGTCACTCCCAGTCCATCAGTTTCCAGCATAATGTCAGTGTTCGAATTATAGGGGGGCTAGAGGTAAGACTACCCAATTTAAAATTTTGTCATTTACATTTGTTATCACAGCAAGAGACTTTTTAAATAAAATAATAATTGAAAAACAATGAATAATAGCTATTATAAAAGTAATACATACGTTGTATTAATAAATCTAAATATTAATTACAATTAAAATAGGTACTCACCTTGCTTTCCGTCTACAACACATACTGGGGGAAAACAAATTCTGGTTACCATAGTTGCCCCTTTATTTCTATGGTGAATATTAACAGAAACTGAATAGTAAAAGAAAATGTCACATAAACATTTATACATGTATGTAGTAGGGGTCAGTACAATTTTCACTTTTTTAAAAGTCTCTTATGCTTAGCGAAATTATTAATTTAATCAGCGATTAATTTAATCAACAATACAGTAAAAACTAGTAATTATTAACTACTAATATAAAGGAACAAAGGAAAGGAACCAATGTGTGTTAAATCACACATTGGATCTCAATGAATGAAATATTCAATTTGAAAATCTTTAATTTATATACATTCTATAATTTGTTAAGAACAAAATAATGTGACAACAGTCAATGGAAACCAAAACCATCAACACACTGAGGGCTGTATTAAAAAAAATCAATGTAAAAAAGTTACAGTTGCAGGCTGATCCAACTTGCATGAAGTTTATCACAGCAACTCATAATGTAAGTCAGTAGTGTGTATGGCCCCCACGTGCCTGTATGCACTCACGACAACGTCTGGGCATGCTCCTGATGAGATGGAGTCCTGGAGGATCTCCTCCCAGACCTGCATCAATGCATCAGTGAGCTCCTGGACAGTCCGTGGTGCTACTTGGCGACTTTGGATGCTCCAATACATAATGTCCCAGAGGCTTTCAATTGGATTCAGGTCTGGGCAACGTGAGGGCCAGTCAATGGCATCAATGCCTTCGTCATCTAAAAACTGCCCAGACACTCTAGCCACATAAGCCGGGCATTATCATGCACCAGGAGGAACCCAGGGCCCACTGCACAGGCATAAGGTCTGACAATGGCTCTGAGGATTTCATTCTGGTACCTAACAGCAGTAAGGGAACCACTGGCTAGCATGTGGAGGTCTGTGCGACCCTCCAAGGATAGTTCTCCCCAGACCATTACTGACCCAGCAACAAACCGGTCATGCTGGATGATGTTGCACACAGCATAATGTTCCCCACGGCATCTCTTTCTCTCGCTCACTCTTTCATGTCTGTCACATGTGCACAGTTTGAACCTGCTCTCATCCATGAAGAGAACGGGGCAGCAATAGTGGACTTGAATTCTGGTGTTCTCTGGCAAATGTCAATCGAGCTGCACGGTGCTGAGCTGTGAGCAGAGGTCCCACTAGAGGACGTTGGGCCCTAATGCCACCTTCATGAAGTCTGTTTCTGAGAGTTTGGTCAGAAACATACACACCAGTAGCCTGCAGGAGGTCGTTTTGTAGGGCTCTGGCAGTGCCCCTTTTGTTCCTCTTCGCATAAAGGAGCAGATACCAGTCATGCTGCTGGGTTGTTGCCCTTCTACTTCCCTGTCCAGCACTCCTCGCGTAACGGCCTGTCTCCCGGTATCTCTGCTCCCCCTATGCTCTTGGATCAGGACTGCCTGTGCAACCTGATTGGGTTGTAGGTACTGCCTCATGCTACAGACAGTGACAGGGACCCTAACAAAACACACAACTAAAGACAAATCAAACATGAAGAATAAGGAGAGAACAATTGTCTATGGCCACCACCTGCAAAATCGTTCCCTTTTGGGTTGTCCTGTTGTCACTTTCATTGGCACCAAAGCAGGTTAAACTGACAGATTGATATCCCTGAAATGTATAGTGTTCCCTTAATTTTTTATCCCCTAGTATTTTAAATTGTAATTTTATTGCTGTGATGAAAAAATAGATTATCAGCAGTCAGTACTCCAGTCTTTAGTGTCAAATGATCCTTCAGAATTTTTTGTTATATACTGATTTGGCGCTTAAGAAACATTTCTTATTATTATGAATGCTGAAAACACTTGTGCTGCTTGATATTTTTGTAGAAACTGTGACACCTTTTTGTTAGGATTCTTTGATGAATAGAAAGTTCAAAACAACTGCATTTATTTGAAATAGAAATATTTTGTAATATTATAAATGTCTTTTACTGTCACTTTTGATCAATTTAATGTATCCTCGCTGAATAAAAGTATACATTTATTTCCACAGAAAAAAAAAAATCTTACTGAACTCAAACTTTTAAATGGTAGTGTATAAGAGCTCTTTTATTCCAAATACTGGGCCTCCCTGGAATCTTTGGTATAATTCGAACACTGCGCAACATGCATCAAATGGCCCCCATGCTGAATTTTGTTCTCAGTTCATTTAATATAAATATGAAAGCATTAGCCTGCCGCATCAATTTACACAGTCACATTTCTTTTAACCCGTTGTGCCAGAGCAATGAAGAAAAAAAGACAAAATAGAAAAGATGAAGGCAGGGAAGGGGAGAGGTGGCTATAAACGGGTTAAGGAAATAACACAGAGACGTTGTTCTGAGAGAATGTTCTGATATGTGACTTCTCTCTTGCTCTGCTGCCGGTTGTGTGAGCCAGCCTGCTGATGTACAGTCAGGTCTGAGAGGTGTGAGTGTGAGACAGCTGTGAGAGACCTGGAAGCAACTGATTTGCTCCTGGGGGATTTGACCAGACAAGCCAGGACAAGGCCTGTGAATCCTAACAGTCTACATATTACTAATGATGAATCTCAACTTGATGTTGAGGTGTGAGATCACACTCTGTTACTTCTGATATAGTTCTCAGCTTCAGTTTTGTTTAACTTCCAGGTCATTTGGGGACACTGTTTGTGTTTTATAATCATGAAACTGTCACTGTAATATAATAAGGGAATTGTTTAAGCATGTTCTAATGAATGACTAATTTCAATATACTGTAAAATCTTTAGAGAAACTAAATACTAGCTACAGTAATGTATTTCACGTTGTAGATTTATGATCCTTTTGTGATGTTTTTAAACTGGAATCTCTTAACGTAATGCTGTCATGTGTGTTTTAACGGCTTAGTTTTTCTAAAAGAAGGTCCTGCCTAATAGAGTTTTATGTAATATGCAATTAGGCAAACATATATTTAAACAGCTAAAATGTTTGCAGTTAATATAGCAACCGTTTTCAATTTAATATGATATGTTGACATTTGAAAATAAATTTATTTTGATTTATATTTATTAACATTGTGATCTCAAATTGGATTACAAATATCACCTAGTATATTTTAGTAGGTCTATAAACAATTTGTGTTGCTTGATTTTGGTATTTAAATGATAGATTGTAATTTGATTGCAGGAAAACCTCACCCCACTCCCCTTGTTCCTGTTTTTAATTCCTTTTGTCTAGTGTTTAATTCACTGTGAATTTGACACTTGTGTTTCCAGGACTCAATGGGAGGTTCTCCCAATGATATCCGAATTTCTGACATGAGGCCAACTTTGGTAGAGCCACCTATGTACAAACCAAAGGTTGTATTACTAGGCAAGGAAAAAAAAGGTTAGTGAGTTCACCCTATCTATTTTCTAAATGCATGTTATTGATCCTATTGTGGACCAAAATGTCATAACTCGATCTTATCTTATGCTTATTCCATTTTTCAAGAAATCCCCTCATTCTTTATTAATAAAGCTAAAATCCCTCTGAGATTGATGTTCTGTTATAACGATGCATTGTGCAATTGTACTGGGGAACACTGGAATAATAGTTGTTGTGAGAAGCACAATAATTGGGGTTTATTCTAGACAAAGACCACCGCAGGAACTTTCCCCAGGAACTAGGGACTTTGGGGTGGTACTCTGTGTGTTTCGACCGCAGGAACCAGGGTCTAAATAAAGTTCCAGGTAAAAATGGCCCTGCTTGCGAGGTAGTATTTTTCAAAGTTCAGGAACTTTCGGGTGTGGGACTTGGGCACTGAACATGCTGATTGGTTCACGCAGCATTTTATTTCAACCTAAAAGTCTGCTGCGGTGCGTGCAGTAAGAGTTGTTTGCTATTCAAATCAACAAGGGAGTTAAAAAAAACAAAAACAATGGACAGACGACGAGTTTCAGGCTTTAAGCTTATATGTGGAGGATGAAATCCAGTGGGCTCTGGAAAGTCGCGCACAGTCCTACGTCACCAGACTAATCTTCGCAGTACTTTAGAGTTCCTGGGACAAAGTGTTCCGGGTCATTTCGGTGAAAATGGGGCTGAATATAGAGTCGTTGTTCATGCATATAAACTATTTTACCTTGATACCTATTTTTTTTTTTTTTTTTTTTTTTTTTTAAGAGTCCACAGATGAGTCTGAGCCAGACAAAATGCATTGTTTGAACAACAGCGGATCATCTGCCACTTATTCAGACTACTCACCCTCCCAGGGATCATCTGGCTCCTCCAACCCACCTGGAAATGTCAGTAATCTGCAAACATCTGGGAAAGAGGGGCCATCACAGACTCACTGGACCAACAGGTTGGCAAGAATTTAATCACTGCCACTATTCATTTATATGAACTAATAGACCATCTGTACTCTCATATGACATGACCGTTGATGAAACAGTTTAGATATCCAGCTCACTGACTTTTGGGTGGCCCAAAACTGACACGCTGTGATAAACATCTCTGCCAATAATCCAAAATTATTTGAGCCAATTAAAACCAATCGATTGCATATTGTTTTTAATAGCTTGCAATGTTTATGAAACACAGAATTGCATAAGAATTGCCTTTGTGGGGGTGTCCCGTACACCAGTGATGATGTTGTTATTTGCCTTTTTATTAGATTGAAGGTGCTCATTTTAAATTTCATATTTCTTTCCATTTTAATTAAGACAATTGAAGACAATTCAAAGAATGCTCTATCTGGGCTTTTGTTTCTTTTAAAATGTCTCTAATGCTCACATCACGCTTTCTCTCTCACTCAAAGTCACGCACAGCAGTATGACTCTTGCTGTCATCTGCAAAAGTGCAGCTGAAAATCCATCTCTGTTGCTAACAGTAAAGATTTTAGTATATTAGTATTGCTGAAAAACTTCACTCCTTTCACTGCCTGTTCTTCAGAAGAGCTCTTTGAGAGATTTCTGTTTTTGATAACCTTGCAGAAGTATTACAGGGGCGAAATTTTGTAAACATTGAAAGTCTATTCGATGAGGATGGCACTTTAGGCAACCACAGCGATATTTCTCAGCACTTTTCAATTTGAACATAAATTAGACTACACGTGTTATATTAAGAGAGTTGAAGGCCTAGTTTAATTAAATTTTCAATATCTCATCCCCAAAATTTCATGAATGAAGACATCAAGATATTACATTTTTTTCTTAGCATCTGCTAAAATAAATCATAGTACATATAGCAATGAGGGGCAGAGGTTGCCTAAGGAATTTGGCCTGCACACAAATGTTGCAGATTCAGTCCCAAGTAGGAATTAACAAGGAAATAGAAAGTAAATAAGATTGCAACCCTATGTTTTAACCATTGTGCACTTGAGCAAAGTACTTAACCCCAGCTTGCTCAAAGGATATTATGCCTGCAGTTAGTGTGTGAACAAATTAAAAATGTCCACAGTAAGGAAAAAGCTTTTAAAAATGTAAAGTTCTTAGTAATGTACTCTTTGTATTTGTTGGTTTTTATATAGTTTTGAACTTTTATATCATTCTCATAACATTTTTTAATTAAATGACTCTAAAATGTCATGTGGTGTAATCAAGTTATAAGAAATAACACATTTTCCTTACACTTTGAGTACACGTCAGTCTTAAAAAATATATTTTTTGTATTTGTTCCAATATCATGAATTATTAATACATAAATATAATTAAGTTTTAAGGGATATATAATTATAAATATATATATATATATTTTTTACAACCTGAACTACCCTTGCCTTGTCACAAAAAGGTCAATGGTTTGATATTTTGAGAGGCTTATTGACCTTGACAGTCTTGAGGGTTGTTTCTTTAGCTTTAAATACTTACGTTTTTTTCATTCTTCTAATGAGACTTTTTTCTTCATTATGATAAGTATTTGTATCACCCTGACATTTCTTACTTTATGTCCCCAAAATTCAGAAATTAAAAACATCATAGAAGTGATGTATTTCAAGTCATTGCATTTATGAAATGCATTTACATTTTGAATTAATTGATGCAGAACAAAAAAGAGTGACATGTCATTGACCCTATGTCTGAGTTTGAATTTTATGATATTGAATATGCTTGTCATATCCAGTTCATGTCCATGTTTTTGTGTACAGATCTTTTTCCATATAGTGCACTGATAAAATCTCAGATGTATTTTGTCTGAATATGTCAACAGGTTGGCTCAGTCTTTCCCAAAGCCCATTGAAACCAAGCCCCTTCTGAGCCAGAGGGAAACACCTCCTTCCAGCACACTGCAGCAGCGAGGTGAGAGGAGGCCACTCAGCGACACCTTCGACAGCTGGAACGATGCCCCCCACTATGATAACACAGGTTTTGTCGCAGAAGAGACACCTCTTGACACTCAAAGCAGCAGTTCTGGAAACCCCATGCTAGGCTCAAAGCCCCGGAGTGCCTCAATGGCACAGGGGCGACGGCCTCTCATGAGACAAGAGCGCATTGTGGGAGTTCCCTTGGAGCTCGATCAGACGCAACACACTTTCCACACAGTTCGCTCCACCCCTGAAACTGAAGTGCCTCCTCCCTCTAACCCCTGGCAGAACTGGACGAGGACTCCCAGTCCCTTCGAGGACAGGACAGCTTTCCCTTCCAAGTTGGAAATTACTCCAGCCAACAGCCCCAATCCTGACCGTAAGGACTTTGAACAGGAGATGGGAGAACTACCCAGCACTTTTCCCTCAACTAGAGCCTGGGGATTTCTGGACTCTACGGACTCAGGGTCGGGACGAGGACATCCCAATATTTTTTCACATGTACAGGGTGGTAAAGACCCAAACAAAGGAAGCACTATGGTTATTAGCAAGAGTTCTGAGAGACTTTCGCCAATGATGAGGGAGGTAAAAGCGAAATTTAAGAAATCTCAGAGCATAGATGAAATCGATACTGGGTCGTACAAGGTTTACAGCATCCCCTTGGACAGCTACAGTTCTAGCATAGAAAATCAGGGAAGTGTTGATAGAGCAGACCTCCCTATACCTCTAGAACAGAGCATGTCCAGGAGCCAATCAGCTCCAATGCTGGACGATGATCTGGATGGCTACGGTTTAAATAAAAGCTCTCAGCAGCAGAAGCCTGCCATCCCAAAGAAAGTTTACCATTTTGACCAAAGCTTCAACCCGCAAAGAGCCATGGACCTTGTGAAAGCGGAGAGGAGAGTTCCTCCACCATTCCCCAACACCCCTGAATACGTAAACCATCCTGGGAAGACGTTACCAAAGGAACTTGTGAGCCCAAGAGGCTACCGAGGCTATCCACCGATGGAACAGATGTTTTCATTTGCTCAGACTGCAGTCACCGACGATGCCATCAATCCACAGCTCTCGGTCCAGCCCCAGCGCTCCAGGCCAGGCTTCCTGAGGCGAGCTGACTCTCTGGTAAGTTCGACAGAGATGGCGCTATTCCGCAGAGTAGCTGAGAGCCAAGAGCTGCAGCTGGCAGAGCACTACAACAGGCCTCAGCAGATAAAGAGCATGCTGGAACAACAGAACAGCTTGTCTAACATCGCCGACACCCAGTTCCACAAGAGGAATGGTAGGTATGAGGAAGATTACTCATCTTATCAAGAACCCAAAAAGCCTATCATGGGTTACCCCACCAAGAGTCTGACACAACGCCGCCCCCTGTCTGCACGGAGCTACAGCACAGAGACATACGGGGCATCTCAGGCAAGGCCAGTGTCTGCCCGACCCACCATGGCTGCACTGCTGGAGAAAATGCCTTCAGATTACAATCTTAGTACATGCACTGAGAAGAGCCCTGAGGCTGACATGAAGCTGAGATCTGTCCCTCAAAAACAAGAGGACCCGACCTCCAAAATGCCAGTAGATTGGAGACAGCAGCTGCTTAGACACATAGAAGCGAAGAGGCTAGACCGGGTGAGTAAGCAAGCTTTGCTTTTTGTTCTTCTACAAAAGCTTGGAATTCATCTAAACGCTCAGTATTTTCAAGAAATACATTAATCCATTCCTTTATTCTGTCTTAGCCATGTAGTCATTTTATATTTTACGTTTGTTAATAATTGAGATCTCAATTACGAATTTTCTCAGTGCAGTATATTTTACTATATTATTAAATAACTACATATTTGTTTTACATAATATGTTTGTTTTGCATATTAAATACAAAGCTTAAATGAAGGCCACTTTTTAGTGTATAGACACATGAACAGTTGGGTGAATCTCATGTAAAACATCGTGTCTGGGACATATTTCACTCCAAAATCAAAAGTAATGAAAATAAAGCTTTTTCTTAGATTTTTTCATTATGGTTTCTGTGCATTTCTAATCCTAATTACTGTAAATTAATAGTTAGTATGGTATTTGTTACGTTTAGGTATTGGGTAGGATTAGGAATGTAGAATAATGTCATGCAGAATAAGGCATTAATATGTGCTTTATAAGTACTAATAAACAGCCAATATCCTGGTAATATGCATGCTAATAAGCAACTAGTTAATAATGAGAATTGGACCCTAAACTAAAGTGTTACCGAACTAAAGTATTATTAAAAAAATATTTTTTTCTCAATTTCTCACAAAATAATTGTCACAATGCAAAAATGTGTAATGCTCATTAAATGCCTTCATATTATTTCTGCAAAATATCTTTTTTTTAATTGGGGTGAAATATGGTGAGCATTTGTTTCTGTGTAAGTGGAATACAGTACTACAGCATACTTCATTGTTCACGTAATTTAGCCCCACACTGCTGCTATTAATATTATGTAAATGTAACCACTGTGTATCACTAATGTGTCACGTCGGCAGTAATGACGTACTGTTGTTGTTCTGTTTGTCAAGCTTACTCACTCTGTTACAGCAATGTGCAGTCCAGTGTACCCCAGCCACAGCCTTTTGACCTTTCTGTGTGGCACACCCATTCACTCATGTCATGTGGTTGTTTCCCTCCAATCAGAGCGCTGTCCTTAAGCACAACACAGTAAACTTCGGCATGCTGTACTCTGGAGGCTATGCTGCACCGCATGCCAGCAGAAGCATGACAATAAACTTTTACAATAACACAAAGCATGAAAACCAAACAACTCAGTGGCTACCTCTACCAAATGTGAGTATAAAGGAACTTCAGCCCCAGTTTCAGCATGAAGAAGTACGACTTATATTAAACATAACAACTCCTATGAAAGACCTTCTTTTTAGATCTATCTATTTTGAGCGGCTTCTGCTTTAACTTCTCGAACAGTGGTAATATTTTTGGCACATTTTGTTGTATGGTAAAATAGCCTTTCTATTAGGCAGACCATCTAACACATTTCACAGTTACACTAATCTAACACTTCACCTGTTCTGAGTTCAAGGCTAGACACTGTCTTTCACTGTCATGTTAAACATATATAGGTGTTTTCTGTTGCATGTGCTCAGTCTTTGTGTTTGGTCTATGCACTACAGTCTTCCACTGTCTTTAACTCACAGAACAAAGCAATCTGTGATTGACAGCAGAGATACATTTATGAAAGGCCTTCTTGATATTTATAAAATACAATCAAATTCAATGAATCAAGGTTAAACAGTCAGGGGTGAATTCACTAACCATTAACACCACCAATGAGCGTAGTATATCTGTGTGCACAGTTCACCAACCTCCATTTACTTATTCCGCAACAAGTAATTGCTGTACTGTAAGTAAATAGAGCTTAGTGAACTGCTCAAATCAAATTAGCCAGGTGCTGAGATAGCTCTGTACCATGAATATTTGTATTTCTTTTATTATAGATGTATATAAAGACATAGAGTGTAGTTTAAAAAAGCCTAAGTCTCTGGATTGCAGTAGTTGAATGCTGGTAAAGTACGCCAGATTGCAGTAGCCTGCTGCCTCCACCACAAACTAGCACTCAGAGGCCTGTTGCATGAAGTTAGTTGAACAAACTTAAGAGTGTCTCAATCAGCTGCCTAGCTTCCCTAGGTCGTGAATCAGTATATCGTGTACATGAATTTGGGCACTGGTAATGACAGTAAGGACAAAGAAACCATTCAGCTATATCAATGCAAGGGAATCAACTGAATTTAATTTAGCACACAAAGGTCTGGTTTCACAGACAGGGCTTAGATTAAATCAGGATTACGTGTTAGTTCAATTAGGACATTTAAGTAGCTTTTATAAATGTGCCTTAGAAAAAAACATTACTGGTGTGCATCGGGTGTCGCTCTGTGAAACCGGGGAAAAGAGCTTAAAAGAAAACACGCAAGCTTTGTCAATTTTAAAGCTTTATTATTTATTATGCTTTTATTTACATGAATATATCTATATTATTTTATTTAAAAAAATTAATATTAATTGTGAAAATAAAATTGCTTGTGTATAATGCATTAAGGATAATGTTAATTATTTGAGATTCATATATATAATAAATAATTAACCATGTAGCTCGAGTTACCATTGCGATGAACACCAATAAACCGATAACATTCCTGGGTAGCCACTGAAACCAGCTTCATGCAACAGGCCTAGAACCGACTCACAATATAGGGAATTTTGCCATTCAAAATGCTTTCAACACAGACTTTGTTTTGCACCGGTACTTATAGTTTTTTTTTATGAATTGGACAAAATAAACAATGCTAACAGCAGACCCCCCCAAAAAAATGTTAGTCCTTAAATTGACGAAAGCATGTGAATGGAACATTTGAATAGTGAGCTGATAATACCAGTTTTGTGGGAGTGTCCCTCTCACATCTCAGTTCTTTGAAACGAGCACATTTTTATTTTGGCAGTGTAAATTTAGAGCACTGTTTTGAATTTTGCTTGCTGACAGCACAATATCCTTTCAGACACCTTCACAACAGAGCAATATTTTAGATAATGGACAAGAGGTGGTTTCCCCAAGTAGTCAGTGGGCTCCGTATTCACTGGGACGGAGAGACGTGCCACCAGAGAACATGAATGTCATCAAAAAGGTATTGATTAAAGTAATTTTTTTTGATACAGCATGTTGTTTGTCATACGGATTGGTCAAATATTCTGTAAGGCAATAAGGCAATTATTGTTACAAACAGTGTTTTATATTATCTGCACTATGGCTTTTATATGTAAAATTATATATATTATAATTATATATACAAGTACTAGGGCTGTGCAGTATATTGAACATGTTCAGAATTATTATGCTGGAGATATAAAATAAAACACAGTCAAAATTACAATGAATTGAATGAATCAAGTTGCCTAAAGACACGTCATTTGATTATTTTCACAATCCCTCCTCGGTAGAACAGATATTATTAGCATCTCTGTTGTAAACCAGTAAAACAAGTTGGTAAGCTTGATTATTTCTGTAAATCAGTACTGTTTGCTTCAATTAATCGATTCATAACTGATTCAGTGACTCACTCCAAAATGATCACTGAAGTGTAAGTTTGGCATATTTCACGTTAAATTGTTCTAGTAAAAATACACACTACCATTCAAAAGTAAATAAGTACTTTTAGTCAGCAAGGATGCATTCAGTTGTTCAAAAGTGACAGTTAAGACATAACGTTACAAAAGATTTCTATTTAAAATAAACTGTTATTTTATTACTGTTTTTGCTCTAATTTTGATCAACACACACACAAAAAGTGCTGCAAAATGATCATCTCAGATGATAAGGTAAATCATCAGCAATCATGGTAAAACTCTCTCGCCTCTAAAATGGCCCTGTTTCTTTCAAAAGCCATGCTGAACTGAAAGGATTCATTGCATTTGTCTGGATCTCATTATAGATTTATTATTTCCACAAAACGTTTTTGGAGAGACACCTACATGTCTCTGAGTATTAAACCCTGTCATGTTCTACTCTTTAAGTTTCCTCTGGCTTAACCTGTTCTCTGTGAGATAGACATCTCTGTTGTATCGTGATTGCCATGTTCATTTTTTCAAATGCCAGTGTTAATTACTACCTGCTGTCGTGATTCATTTCACAACGCGTGTTCCTGCTCGGTCTCCTTAGCAACCTCAGTCTATTGGTGAATGTCTTTAGGTTGTCGCTCAATATTGTGAAACATTTTGCTTCTGCTGACACATTTAGTGTTGTGAAGAAAAGTATTAATGTAATGAAAATTAAATGAATTCAATTAATGAAATCAAAATGGTCCTGTGTAGCTACTACATGTCTTTATTCCTGTACTGATATAAAGGCTGATACTTGCCAGCTGTATGAACTACTTCATTAAGCATTTGCTTGATGTTTGTCCACAGCCTGGTGTTCACAATCCCCATCAACAACAGGCTATGATGATAACCTCAGCCAACCCACCCCACCGGACGGCCCGTGACCAGCAGTATGAGGGGGCCATCAACAAGGTGTCCATCCAGCAGTACCAGCCACCTCTGCCCATGCCCATCACCACCACCAGCCCCCGGCCTCAGAGTGCCCGCTGCTTCATCCAGACTAAAGGCCAGAAGAGTATGGATGGCTTTCCAGAGCAGGTACCATTGATCGCACAAAATAAAATTAAAAAGAAATGCAAAGAGAGAAACGCCCAATTGCAATTCAGAATGCAAATGGGAGCAAGAAAGACAAATCAAGATTCATGTCACGATCATGGAATATTAAAACAGTGTTTTCTTTTTTAAGTCATCTTCTTTTGACTAAGGGTACATTTCGGGTTAGGGTTAGTGTTAGACAACATTGTTAGACTACAATGTACTAAAACAGAAACGTTTTTCCTTTGCGTTTTTCGTGTACAGACAACAATGTTGTCAAAACTATCCCCGTTCACATGGATCCACGAAAACTATTAAAAACACTATTATGCATCCCTGGCCAGTAGTTGGCAATGTCACTTTAGTAAAGAAAAACTATGCACCTATAGACTGAACATGTAATATGCACCGTTTTCACAAATTCACGTTTTTGACGATAAAGGTATTTACAGGCCCCCAAAACGCCATTGTCATGTAAATGAACGACCAAAAACGCATAAAAAGTTTTGGTAACAATTAAGTGAGTTGCTATGGCTACTTACATACCCTAAAAGTTACTACCTCCGTTTTTGGAACCGAAAGTTGAGGTTATCTGCTTGCTTACCCTTAATCAGACCTGGGTATGTCACATAACCTGCTTTCTGGAATACCCCCCAGAAGTGAGACGACCAGGGACAAGGTTATTGGATTACATCATGTGTCATTCACCGGTGGGAAAACTTTACAATACAGTGAGTAACAGTACTACAATAATGAAAGTAAACAACTGTTCTCGCTCTGTCTGCACAGCATATGTGTTGACGTATGATGTCTGCGTAAACAGGCTGCGAGAGGTATGCAAACACACGTTGACTGACAGAGAACGCGTTATTTCATTCGGACCAAATGCAATGATTGAACGAACATTTTATGGTCCTACACCTACCACAGACGATATATATTTATAAAAATACATTTAGAACGCTTAACATAGTGATTTCTATCAGGATATGAGGAGACTTAAAACCAGCAAAACTAAAAAAAATGCACCTTTATCTTTGTTAAAGGATTAGTTCACTTCAAAATGAAAATTTCCTGATATTTTACTCACCCCCATCTCATCCAAGGTGTTTGTGTCTTTCTTCAGTCGAAAAGAAATACATTTTTTTGAGGAAATTTCAGGATTTTTCTCCACATAATGCATTTCTATGGCAACCAACGGGTTGAAGGTCCAAATCAATGCAGTTTTAAAGGGCTTTGAAGGGCTTCAGAGGCCCTGCACCATCCCAGATGAGGAATCTAGCGAAACCATTGGTCATTTTCAAGAAAAAAATAAACAATTATATACTTTTTAACCTAAATTGCTTATCTTGCGCTGCTCTGCGACGTGCCACGGATTGCGTAATCACGTCGAAAAGATCACGCGTTGACCTTTCTGACGTGATTATGTTATACGTGGCACGCCACAAAGCAGCGCAAGATAAGCAATTTAGGTTAAAAAGTACATACTTTTTTAAATTTTTTAAATGGCCTATCGTTTCGCTAAATAAGACCCTGAAAGCATTCTTTAGAAATGTTGGCCCATATTGATAGGATAGCATCTTGCAGTTGATGGAGATTTGTGGGATGCACATCCAGGGCACGAAGCTCCCGTTCCACCACATCCCAAAGATGCTCTATTGGGTTGAGATCTGGTGACTGTGGGGGCCATTTTAGTACAGTGAACTCATTGTCATGTTCAAGAAACCAATTTGAAATGATTCAAGCTTTGTGACATGGTGCATTATCCTGCTGGAAGTAGCCATCAGAGGATGGGTACATGGTGGTCATAAAGGGATGGACATGGTCAAAAACAATGCTCAGGTAGGCCGTGGCATTTAAACGATGCCCAATTGGCACTAAGGGGCCTAAAGTGTGCCAAGAAAACATCCCCCACACCATTACACCACCACCACCAGCCTGCACAGTGGTAACAAGGCATGATGGATCCAAATTCTGACTCTACCATCTGAATGTCTCAACAGAAATCGAGACTCATCAGACCAGGCAACATTTTTCCAGTCTTCAACTGTCCAATTTTGGTGAGCTCGTGCAAATTGTAGCCTCTTTTTCCTATTTGTAGTGGAGATGAGTGGTACCCGGTGGGGTCTTCTGCTGTTGTAGCCCATCCGCCTCAAGGTTGTGCGTGTTGTGGCTTCACAAATGCTTTGCTGCATACCTCGGTTGTAACGAGTGGTTATTTCAGTCAAAGTTGCTCTTCTATCAGCTTGAATCAGTCGGCCCATTCTCCTCTGACCTCTAGCATCAACAAGGCATTTTCGCCCACAGGACTGCCGCATACTGGATGTTTTTCCCTTTTCACACCATTCTTTGTAAACTCTAGAAATGGTTGTGCGTGAAAATCCCAGTAATTGAGCAGATTGTGAAATACTCAAACCGGCCCGTCTGGCACCAACAACCATGCCACGCTCAAAATTGCTTAAATCACCTTTCTTTCCCATTCTGACATTCAGTTTGGAGTTCAGGAGATTGTCTTGACCAGGACCACACCCCTAAATGCATTGAAGCAACTGCCATGTGATTGGTTAATTAGATAATTGCATTAATGAGAAATTGAACAGGTGTTCCTAATAATCCTTTAGGTGAGTGTATTTAGTATGGTTGTTTTAACCATGTAAAACAGCGCTGCGTTACCCCTGTCTCATTAGCATTCACTTCCAAGGGCTCTTGGTGCGTCCTGCTTCTTACCACAGTAATGTTAATAAAACTTTAATACATTCGCTCAGTGGCATGCACAAGAGGGGGGCCGGGGGGGGCTTGAGCCCCTGCCCCTTTGGAAGTGAAAGTGCCCTTTTCATCGTGCCGCGGTTCCCCCGCGAACACGATTTCTACCGAGGGGGACCGCGCCCGGAACGTGAGTCTTACCAACACAAGAAACTCCCCCCAACAACCAAACAACAAGAAGTTGCCTGTTCACACTAAAACATCTGAAAACACTTAAATCATCTTCTTGAGATCATTTAACTTTACAGAGAGATCAGACAAAGTTCTCAAGCTATTCTTCTGCCACAATCATTTTATTTGCAAAATATCTCACCACGTCCAGGTCGTACTCAAAATCGCCATTCCATGTATGGTCTAAAATGCAACTGCTCTCATGTTTTGCGGCAAGACAGCAATTTTCTGTTATCTTTGCAGGAATGTAATATGAAGATTGTACAAAGTAACATTTATTTTTAACAACACTATGAAAATGAATAGCAGGCACAATGCTGGTAAAACCATAGATATATATGGGTAAAATATGCGTCACATGACTAAACATGCATCATCGTTTTCGAACGCTTCAGTTTTCACAGTCCACACTACAAAGCAAAAACAGCATTTTCAAATGTATTAATTTGGAAGTGCATCTTTAGAAAGTTTTCAAAGGACAAAAACGCTGTCTCAGTGTGGACGGAAGGCCAAAATGTAGACAAAAACATGTTTTCAAATGTATGTGGATTAATGTAGACTTCTATTTATGTTGTTGACAGCTGTGTGTGAGAATCGAGAAGAACCCTGGCCTTGGTTTCAGCATCTCAGGGGGTATCAGTGGACAGGGGAACCCCTTCAAGCCCTCGGACATGGTAAGACCATTTCACTCTCTGTTTTAAAGGACAGAGCATAATGTTGTATGCTAATTTCAGCATTTCGTTCTCATAAAATTGCATTAACATGATGCTTTATATAGAACAAAATCAAAGCTATCTCTCTTCAGTCAGTAAAGTGTCTCTTTGTAGAGTTTCCATGGAAACATGCGCTACTGCAATGCACAACCTTGCACACCAGCTGACTGCATTACCTTTTAACCTTTTCATGTCTTGGCAACATTTGGTGATAGTTCAAACAAACGTATTTTGTGACTCAAATGTTGTTGATATTCACTAAGTAAATGCAAAAATGATATTCTACATCTGTTTCATGTGTTAGTAGATTGAATGTATATTAATACTATATTGATTAGATAGAGATTGTGTCAGTTTGCATGAAAAAGTGTCGTTCCTTTTTCCCCATAAGGTTTTCAACATAGCATAAAGATTGCTTGTGTTGTATATTGTTGCTTTGGGGATCTTCTAACAAGCCCAAATCCCTGTGAGCCCTGAAGAAATGATGTAAAGTTTGGTGGACTCTCAATATGTGGCGTCAATTATAAGACTTCATATTTGTGCACATGGTGCATACTGATGGGTCCCACATGTAATTTAAATATGTATGCTTTATAATCTCTGCCTTGATTTCAGCACAATGGACAGTCTCTAATGGATCCTCTAACTTTATTCTTTAAAAAAATCTAAGAAAATTTTAATTAATCGTATAGGTTTTACATTTACTTTTCAGTTTAACATTTACTTATTAATTGTAAAAGGTAATAATTTTATAGATAAAAGGTAATTATTTTTGAGTTTTTGAGGAAAAAGAGAGAGAGAGAAACTAAAGAAAATCTAAATCCAGATTAAACGGCAAAGATTCTAAACCATAGTCACCATGTGGTTCCTAACCTCATATCACTTTTGACTTATAGGGTATCTTTGTTACTAGGGTACAGCCTGATGGACCTGCCTCCAACGTTCTACGACCAGGGGACAAAATTCTGAAGGTAACACTGTTCTCAATCACATTGTCCCACAAGTTGCGACAATGCATCCTCCGCCACACTGCCAGTGGAGGGCTTTGCATGTGGCATTAAATGTCCAGTGTGTATGTGTGTGTGTGTGTCTCAAACAAGTGAGCATGGACTTCTGTTGTTATGTTTGTCCAACTTTGACATGACAGACTGTTATAACATTTCAAGCTGCCACATGTCTTGTAAGTACATTTAATGGCATGAAATATATTTTACATTAAATTATGAATTTTATTTATCAAATATTATAAAATGAATGTAAATCAGTGAAAGACTAATCAATACAACCAACTACCTCAACTTGAAATTTTACATCTTTGATGCAGATTGAATCTGGTATTTTCCAGTGTGTATCCCTTTACCTCACAATAAAATAACTAAAGTGCCCCTGTTATGCTAGTTTAAAGGTTCTTAATTGTGTTTTGGAGGTCTCCTACAATAGATTTACATGCATCAAAGGTCAAAAAACACTTCAATTTTCTCATAATATACATTGCACTACACCACATTTCTTAAAGAGTCTGAAAACGATCTTTGAAGATTCAGACTCTCTAAACCCTTCCTTTCTTCCCTCAGAATCGATTCTTTCTTTTAGGCGACAATAACTTTATTGGTCATGCTCATGCACTTAGATCTTTAAAACTTTGCAGACTTTTTACATTCACAAATAGCTATATTCGAAAAACCATAATGGGGCACTTATATACACATATATATGTATATAAACACACACACATACACACACACACACACATCGTTTGAAAGTTTGGGCTCAGTATGATTTGTTTAAAAAATACATATATATATAAATACATACATATATACATATATATATATATACATATATATATATATATATATATATATATATATATATATATATATATATATACGATATAAAAACAGCAATTTTTTTTATATTATTACAATTTAAAACAACTGTTTATTATTTTAATATATTTTGGTTACACTATTTTAAGGTGTCTGTTACAATGTAATTATATATTTAAGTATTGAGTAATATTAATTAACAATATGTACATATATAGGGTTAGGGGTAGGATTAGGGTTTGGTTGAAGTTGCATGCAATTATGCATATTTTACTGTTATTACTATGGTAAGTACATGTAACAAGGACAATGTAAAATAAAGTGTTACCATATTTTTAAATGTAATTTATTCCTTTAGTGGCAAAGCTGAATTTTAAGCAGCCATCTGGTGAAGAAAAACATTTCTTCTTATTATCAAAGTTAAAAACTGTTTTAATTTTTTTTATGAATAAAAAGAGCAGCATTTATTTTAAATAGATTTTTTTATAACAATTTAAATGTTTTTATTGTCACGTTTTAATGCAGCTTTAATAAAAGTATTATTAATATTAAAAATAAAAAAAGTATTAAAAAAATGTACTGACTGCAAAGTTTTGAATGGTAGTGTTTGTACAATTATATATATATATATTCCTAAAAGTGTTATGTTTTATTTCTGAACAGTAACAGGAAACTTACAGTAACAGTATAAAGAAATACACATATTGTCTGAATTTCTATTCAGACAGTATCTGTCTGTATATTTTGCATAAAAGCAAAATGCCTGGTATTGCTGCCTTTATCTATTCAGGGGCAATCCAGGCTCTGTGTGCCTAAATAACTTTATGGGAAGTTATTGGGCTGTCTCTGGTTTTCTGTGTTGCTGTCAGTGTTCGCCACTAGAATCGTCTGCAGAAAGCAGCTCCTTCTCTTTCCACAGATGCAGAGAATCTAAAGACCAGCTTCTTTCCACCTTCTCTCCTTTTACAGCATGATCTCCCGTGTGCATCTCTCTCTTTTCTCTCCCTCACAGTGTATATCTCTTTATCCTCTTTGAGCTAGGCCTGTTCCCAGCCCTCCTGTGCTGCCGTGCCTGTTCCTGCCTCCCTCCCTCCCTCCATCCCTCCTTTCCTCCCTGCCTCTCCCAGTTAATTTTGTTTACCATGTGCTTCATTCTTGCATTGCAGGCCAACGGACATAGTTTCTTACACATGGAGCATGAAACTGCAGTGTCTCTTCTGAAGAATTTCCCGAAAACTGTGGACTTGGTAATCTTAAGGGAGAGCACAATATAAATATTTTTATAGCTTAAAGACTTCTCACCCAGATGGAACACAGGAACTTGTACATCATCTTTTTATCTAGGAACAATTTTGCCAATTGCTGGACCAATGGCAAATTCCAGTGCCAAATGTACACTAGAGGACATATCTAATAACTTAACATATGGCTTACATATTCTACACAAACATACATTTGTTGAAATCTTTCGTTGATGTTGTTGATATTCTTCTTTATCTCAGCCTGTGGCTGTAAGTGGGTGCATTTTTCCTGCTTATTTATATGGCGTATTATTTTGTACCTATTTTTCCTAGCAGCTTTTCAGTTTAATCTTGGAGCATGAAAGCACATCTGCTTTTAAGGACATTTACCCACCATAACACTGCCTCAACTTTGTAAATGCCTTGTGTAAATATATACATTTACAACTCAAATGTGATTAGAGCGTAGAATGTGAATGAAAGACACATTGATGATTTTCTAACACACTGATGAGTTTTTGTAACAATTTACGAGAGATATCCTTCTCGTGAAAACGACAATTTAGGGAAAACAAAAAAGCCCCCTTTTACCATTCTGTATTTGCACAAATCAAATGACAGAAAAGATTCCCTAAGCAATATTTCTTCCGCTTTTTTTTTTTTTTTTTTTTGTGGTTTTCCTGCAGCACCCTCTATTGGTATTCATGGATTTTTTCCTAGCTCAGATCAGGGTGGGTCTAATTCATTCGCTAGGTAATGTGAATGTACATTTCCATGTTTTTTTTAATTCGTTTGCTGCCAGGAAAATTCATGCAGATGTGGCAGTTTATTGGCAACATTTTTTTTTTTATATAAAAATGTACTTGCATATCACATACTACAGTTTAAGTGGAAAAAGAAGGCAAAAAAAAGCTTAATTCCAGTTGCTTTGTTGTTATGCTGCTTTTTTTTTAAATGGGACAACAAAGGGAATTCCTGTCATAATAAAACGGACTAGATACAGTGTACACATGTAAGGCTTTACTGATTAGAGCATGCTTTCACTCTTAAACTTGTTTTATTAGGATGCTTATTAGGGGTCTGTGTGTTTTGGACAAACTGTTTTAACATACCCATTGTTTTACATCTCTTTTGGCATTTTTTCCCCCTTTTAAATCAGTCTTCATTGTGACAAACAGTGCCATGATATCAGAGAAAATGTTTCAAATGTTGCTAAAAATGTAGCATTTAGAGGGAGAGTTTCGGACCGAAATGCACTGAAAGACCCCAACACAACACCCACTGCATTTAACTTCAGAGAGAGATTGTTGAGTATTAAAGATTATTATGGATGATGCAATTAATTGTTCAAATACTATTGTGAAAGAACATTTGATAATGATTATTTTTACTAAATGTTTTCAGATAATGGTTTCTAATATATTGATATTAGCTATGCTCAAATTGTTAAATTTTATAAAGATCACTAAACCAATGTATGGACAGAGAGTTAGATTGTGAGGGAAGGAAACACTATAAACAAATATGTACAATTCTTTCTAAAGTAATTGTGAATTTGTGTCATAAACATATATGTATATGAATATACAAATGGTCATTTTTGTATGTGTTTAAAGACCTATTGAATATAAAAGGTAATATATGGTACTATTCAGTCTAATTGCAGTATTGATGTAAATAACTATGAATGGAGACATTTAAATAATTTATTCCAATAGATTGTGAATGTACTTAAAGCTTTCTGCAGTATTAAGACTTACTGAACTTGAATGCCGTTTCATTTTTGTGCAAAATGTAATTATATCTAGAATAAATTATTCAATTTAGTTCAAAAGAATTAGTGACAATTTATCATATCATTTATTTGCACATGCAAGTTTACTCCTTCCAATTTTTTTCTGTATTACCGCAAATATGTAATTGATGACATATATTCTGTGTCTAGAATGCATTTTGCAGATGATATATGTACATATTTAAAATACATTTTAGTTACAAAAAATTAAAATAACAAACCTGTATAAAAAGGAGAAGAAAGTCCAATGCTGTTCAGCAAATATTGGAGCCATTTTCGGCTTTGGAGTACAGAATTTTTTCAGTATCTAAGAAGTGTTTTGAATAATGTATCTTTATTGTACAAATAATAAAAATGTCACTATTGTTACTACTGGTCATTCTGTGGTCCTTTATAAATGATACAATACAATAACCAAACTTCATTTTCAGAATTGATTACTAGTGCTTTCTTAATGGAAAATGTAAACATTCACACTGAAAAGCAATTATAAAGTTTAAACTTGTACACACACTTCATTACAAAGCATGCCGACGGTTTATTTATAAAAAATATGTAATTGTAAAATCATTAAGAGAGTTTGGTAATGTCATTTTTAAGGGTAGAGTGGCAGATAAGAATTCATCATTCAAGATAATTCAAGTGGAAGTCTCCACTTTTTTGTACGGTCAGGAAGTGCAAATAAAAGTGTTGTAATGGCACAAGAATTGATCATTTATTACCAATGGTTGAATTGACATTAAATGTGAAAATTATGTTGGAATACGACTTCGGAGATACTCGAGGACAGCATCTGTTCCTTTACTAAGGATGGCAGCTCTTGGATTACGGAAAGGATTCCCATCAAGCATTAGAGCCCTAAAGACATAAGATAAATCATATGATCATCGAGTCTGTAAAGACCTTTGTAATGTTAATAGTAATCTGTTTTCCAGAGTTTTTGTCCAAAGACAGCTTTTCAACTGAACTGACCGTACGTTTGTTCTCACTACCTCGTTTTCATTCATGTAAAATATGTTGTCTAGCCAGACTAAAGTCCTCAGTTTGCTAGAATCAGAAGGAAACATCAACCTCACCTCAGACTGGTACAGTTGCCAAGTTCTGGTGGCACTTGTATGATATCATTGTTGGACAGATCCAGAGTAGACAGCCTATTTAGGGTCTTCATTTGGACAGGATCAATGCCTCCAACTTGATTGCTACTGATTAAAATGGTCTCAAGGGATGAGATGCGGTACAGCACATCTGGGAACGACTTAAACCTAAAGATAAATGTAAATGACGATTTAGACCACAACAAACACAGAAACATTGATATTATATATACAGTATTTATTTAAGAGTGGTAATGGTAGAACTTGCCTATTAAAAGACAAAATAACACTCCGCAGCTTGGTTAAGCCTTCCAACTCCATTGGCAGTGAGATCAATAGATTGTTTCTAAAAAAAGAAAAATTGTTAGTTCAGTGCACATGGTAAGATGTCATTTTAAGTGATATCAGAGCTCTTATTTAGGGTGTTCAGTATTATCATATTCGTTAAGCATGTATATTTATCACAACACAAAATATATATATGAACTTGATTTGTCCTTTAAAACTCAGAACAATCTAGAATTTACCAGCCAGAAGATAATTATAGTTCTTTTGTTTTCTTTGCGCCACCTTAGAAATACAACACTATCGAAAGCAGTAAAATGTTGCTGCTGTGACAAAAACAACTGAGAACCACTGAATTAGGAGAATTAAATCTTGAAATTGGAGCCTTAAAGCCACAATATGTAATTTTTTGCCGCTAGAGGTATTCAAAACAAAGGCGTAGCTTGATGACACCTTGATTTTGCAAAGCTTTTATTATGCTGCAGACGACCACTTCTGCTTTTTCCGGTCATGTGTATGTGGGATATCATATTAGATACATTTGAGTGTGTTGAAAGTTGTGTTATAATGCCACTCTGTGCGTAGCCGCTACTATGAGACACTTGTACACTGCAGTAAGCTAGATGGTACTCGCGAAAATGAAGATTTAAACAATAAGACTGTTTTCTGTCGATGAATGTATCCAAACAGTTGCTCACCTGTCTAATAAAACACATAATATATTAAAGCGTCTTTGGTGTTTTCATGGTTTCTACAAAATCGAGGGTAACGCAGGTATGATGTCATTAATAGGTGATGCACGAACACGGTCTGTGTCCTGGTTAAAATTGCTTATTTTTCTGGATTTAAACATTCTTGGAAACATTTGGTATAATGTAAGTACACAAGTCAACAAAATATATAACATTGTTCTAGTGGTTTTGGGATATTTTAATCCAAAAATCTTACATATTGTGCCTTTAAAAGGCATAAAACTAGTTAAGGATTACCTGAGATCTATATGTAGCAGTTGTTTCAGTTTGGAAAAGTCCACTGGAATGGTTGTTAGCTTGTTAAACCCAAGATTAATGTCTGCCAGGGTGTCCTTTAACTCCATAATTCTACAGGAAATGAGAGAATACGTTTAACGAAGCATTGTAAGTGTTCAGTAAATCTCTGAAATGGAATGGCCACGGGTGTACTGTACCTAGGTGGAACTGCCGTTAGCTGATTTTTGCTGAAGTTTACGTTGGACACAGGACTGTCGTCAACTACGTCAAACACTTCATCGGGAATGGATCCCTCATGTTTCTCACTAAGGAAAATGGCAAATTTTCACTGTTAAATACACAAATTCCTGCTCTCAAAATTGCTTATGAGGGGTTTTTGTTACCTGTAGTCTAGTGTTTTCAGAGTTTTGATGGCATGTACATTGATTTTAGCTTGGCTTGGGAGAGTCATTGCTGTTTTTGGCTCTTCTTTCAAGCCCCCATCAGGTTGCTCTACATTTCAAACACCCACAATCATGTTTTTATAATGAATAAATCAATGATAATTTAAAAATGATATTATACTCTACAAATCTTTACTTCATGTTAGACATACCTTGTATTCGACTTCTGAGATATTTTAGGAGTTCACCAGTGCCTTTCTGCAAAGAAGATACTGTAACACTTTCTGATGCATTTCATTTTCCGATGTTGTATCTGAGATTAATAAGAACAAAGCAGGACAGAAAAGCTGTTTACAGCTGTGTATTATGTTGAACACTCACAGTCAGAAGGTCTCTGCGGATTGTCCTCAGTGGATTGCCCTCCAAAGCCAAAGACTTCAGCTTAGGTAATGCGCCAAGTCCACATGGCAGACTGTTTCAAAGAAGAGAGAGACTTCGTATGACTTTCTTTCTTCAGCAGAACACAACAGAAGATATTTTGAAAACTGTTGACCATTGACTTCCATTGTATGGAGGAAAAAAAGGAAAAAAAAACACTGACACATTTCTCAAAATATCTTCTTTTATATTCCACAGAAGATAGAGGATGACATGAGGGTGAGTAAAGGATGACAGAATTATCATTCAATCATTTATTTAATATTCACTATCTCTGTAAGTCATAAGATAACTATCCTATCAATGACTATTGGTCATTGAGCAGTCATGTTAAGGAACAGAATAAAGAAAGTCATACATGTTTGGAACAAGTAAATAATAACAGAATTTAAATTTTTTGGGGTGAACTATCACTTTAAAGGTGCACTATGTAACTTTTCCGTCCACTAGAGGTCGCCTATTCAAAACAAAGGCGTAGTTTGATGACGCCAAGTTTGAGCGCAGAATCTTGGGACATGTGGTCTTCACCTCACAGCCGGTGGAAAAGAATCGGGATAGGACTCGGGCAGAAATCATGTTCATGGATGCGATTATTAACATTACTGTAGTATGAAGCAGAGCAGGACCGAGTGTTGTGGGAGCTGAGCAAGGCTGCGATTTACGATTTACAAATAGTTGGAAACATTTGGGATGTTGTAAGTACTCAACTGAACAAAATATATAACAATGGCCTAGTGGTTTTTGGATATTTTACTGAAAAAAATTTACATAGTGCACCTTTAATCGACAAAAATAATTTTTACACTGTGCTCTCAATCATCTTACGGTATAACAATTCTTAAATATTATCCGACTGGTTTGCAGATCTGTATTGCTTAATGAATAATAAAAAGGGATAACAGTCCATAATTTTGTTTCTCAGTGGAATGTGATACAGAACACAGTCTATTTATATTTTACAGTATACATGCAATAAAATATGTCCAGCACCTGCTGATGTCATTGTTAGTAAGATCCAAGCGCTCCAGGCCTTGCAGTAGGGTTATTTCTTCAGGAAGGTTCTTCACCTTGTTATCTCTGAGCTCCAAGAAACTCAGAGAACTCAAGTGCTTCAAATGATCTGCCTCCAACACCTCAATCTGGTTGTTCCCACAAAAGAGTTCCTTTAAAAATACAAACCGCCTTATATTAGTCTTTCTCTTTTAAGACAATCATAACTTATTCTTCCACATCAGTGGTTTTGGTTTACCTTGAGTGTTTTACAGCAGGGCAGTTCGGGAAGATACCGTAACTTGTTGTGTCTTAAGTAAAGCTGCTCGAGGGACTCCATCTGAGCCAGGACAGGAGGAATGCTCTCTATTTGATTCCGCGTACAGTCCAGCATTCTCAGGTCTGTCAGGGTTAATAAAAGAAGGATGAGTTCACAGGTTAACCAATACACATGATTCACATCTAACCTGCTGCTGTCAAAACATACTTTTCATTTCACTGATGGCAGGAGGGAGACTCTGGAGCTTGTTGCAGGACAAATTCAATTTCACAATATTTTTCAGGTTTGCCACGCTTTCTGGAACGTCCATTAGATGATTATTGGAGAGATCCTTTTAGAGGGAAGAGCAAGAAAGTATTCAATTGGAATACTGAAGTACATCATTCACAGCAACATCTTTGATTTCTAATATATAACAAATGGATCATACTGCAGTGAATTATTTCTGATGTACACTACTCTTTAAGAGTTTAGGAGTCAAGATTTGTTTTTTGAAAGAAAGAAATGAATACTTATATTCAGCCAGGACACATTCAATTCTCATTAAATCAAAAGTGATAGTAAATACATTTATAATGTTACAAAAGATTTATATTTCAAATAAATGCTTTTCTTTCTATTTATTAAAGAATCCTGCAAAATATGCAATTGCAAATTGGAACAGCAAAATCTGTAATATGAAATGTTTCATAAGCATCAAATCAGCATATTAGAAAGATTTCTGAAGGATCAAGTGGCACTGAAGATTGGAGTAATGGCTATTGAAAATTTATCTTTGCATCACAGAAATAAATTACATTTTAATTTTAAATTGTAAAAAAAAATATTTCACTGTATTACTTTTTTCTGTATTTTTGATCAAATAAATGCAGCATAACAGAGAATAGTCCTTGGTGAGCATAAGAGACAAAAACATTTTAAAAATCTTCCCCACACCAAACCTGTTAGTGTAAATTTATGTAAACTAAGAAATAATAATATTATTTGAGGAACTAGGCTTTTATGATGTTGTTGGAAAGTTACTGTAGTTTGTTGCTGGTCAAGACGAGAGATCAATCACTTACAATGTCATTTAAATTAACCAGCTGCCCCAAATCCAGAGGAATCTTTTTGATCAGATTCTGTTGCAGATGGAGACATTGCAGGTTTGTAAGCCTCCACAGTCCCAAAGGTAATTCTGTCAGTTTATTGTGACTGCAGAAAGGACAGGTATTTTGGCATAAGGTCAACACTTTAAACAGGTCTATATACTGCTTCATACACAGTGTTGCCTCCATCATTACCTTAATATGAGCTTCTGTAGTTGCTCTAAATCTCCAATAGAATCTGGTAGTGAGCTTAGCTGATTGTCATGGACCTGGAAAAAGGCACATCATTTACAATTAATTAAAACGTACACCCTCAAATTCCATGGAAAATTGAAATAATAAGAGAAAGGTTTTTTTTCCCCCCAATTTGACACTAAAAGGTTATGCTGATAATTTGTAATTAAAAATAAATAAATAGATATTTTACTAATGGTCTCAAACTTGTGGACCCCACTGTATATAATAATATAATACAATAGGCCTATAATATAATATAATTAGTGCTGTCAAATCGATTAATCGCATCTAAAATAAAAGTTTGTGTTTACATTATATATGTGTACTGTGTATAATTATTATGTATATTTGAATACACACTCATGCATGTATATATTTAAGAAAAATCAGTATATACACATGCCAATATTTCTTAAATATATACATGAATGAGTGTGTATTTATATTTACATAATAATTATACACAGTACACACACATATATTATGTAAACACAAACTTTTATTTTGGATGCGATTAATTTGCGATTTGACAGCACTAAATATAAAATATGTGTGGTTTAAACTTTAAATGACTAATTACATTGATTTAACCATCTATGTCATTTATATTTATTTAATTCAAAAAACAAAATAAATAGAATAAAACGTGTTGTCATACAGGGTTGTTTTTGTAATAACATTCTCAAACAAAATGAGATATGCGGAAACCTACGTCCAAGACAACCAGGGCAGGGAGGAGTTTGACGTCTTCAGAGAGGCTCTGGAGTTTGTTGGAGGACAGCAGAAGTTTGGTCAAATCTGCCTGTTCCCACCACCGATCTGCAGCTCCAAATGACAAGTTTTGCTGAGATTCCTGAGGTGTGTCTATATTCAACCTCCACACACTCTGAGGAACTGAACACAAATAACATGTAGAATCTTACAACAAGAAAAAAATCATTTAAATCATGGTTTCACTAAATATACTATTGTTGCTACAGCCCTTGTTTTTACTGTATACTGTTAACGTTAGACCTCATTCAAACTTTTTTTGAACAGAAACTTGAACAAAATCGTTTTTTTCCATGACATTAATGACAAATATCATATGTGCAATAGCAAATTATGGTTGCCATGGTGCTTTTTGTGAGGTTAGTGCACTTAAGTCGAATAGTACTGTTATTTTCCAGTACTGTTACCTTCAGTTAGACCGCGCCCGGATAGATTGAGTTGTCCGCTCTTTCTAGCAGCTTTCAGTAATCCAGATGGGACAGGGCAGTCTTCTTTCTCCTGTCTGAATCCTGCTCTAGAGTCCACATGTGCTCCTCTTTTGAAACGAGACATGAATGCGACGTTATGCGTTTAACACCTGTAAACGTGAATGAGGTTGTGGTGTTGTGAAGTAAACTACGATAAACTATAACATACCTAAACATGGCCTCCAAATTTTAAAATAAAAGTCCCAAGGAACAAAAGTAGTTTTCCATGTGGCATAAAAATATACAAATAATTCATAAAAATTACTGTTATTAAATATTAAAATATAATAACTATATTTTAGAAATAAAATATCTAAAATATTTTCTACTAATATAAATATTTCTAATAGAAACCTTTTATGATTCGTTGACCCTTAGAGATACAGAAATGAAACATTAATTGCACCTTCAGCTCCAAATAGTTTTGATGTTCATTTAAAAAGAGAAAAAGTTAAGTTATTTTTTCTTTCTTTAATGTTACAACTGTATGCTGTGTTGTGGTATCCAATATGGTATGATCAGAAGATAGTGCTACTGTATAAGTGAAAAAAGACAACAGACATTATGCCGCCATTGAGATAACCACTCATCTACAATGAAGAGATGGATAGCTATATGTGTGTGTGTATGTTTACTTATTATATTACCATTAATAATGTTACATTACTTAAATAAAATATAAATATGATAACACAGGCTCTTGACTAGAATCTCAAAATCTTTACGAGGGTTAAAAAGATATTTACACCTTTACAACCCCAGCCAAAAAAATATGATCCAAGAACATTTTGCTAACGTTCCCATTAAGTTATTTTAAAAAAATGTTAGATTAATGTCCAACTAAAACGTTACCATCATTCCATGAATGATGTATAAATAATGCTTTTGTGCTAATGTTTTGAGAACATTATTAAAGACCAGGGCCAGTTGCATAAATTGCTATAGTCTTATATATTACATTTTTAATATTCATATTAAAAATATTCATAACTTTTTTATGTCAGTAAAATAAAAACGTAGATTGGCCTAATTTGATAAGCAAAACGTAAGTGCTAGTGGATCATACTAGACTAGATACTAGATACTTAAGACACTGTCTTAACATAATGGCCATGTTTATTCAACTGGCCCCAGATAATTTCTGAGAATGTTCCTTGTTAGTTGGCAACATCAGGAACTTCAGGAACATGTGATGACTTACATTGTGACACCTAAAACTCTAAAAAGTGTCTCCAAGTTAATTTTACAATATGACCTCTTCATAAACTTAACTGGAGAATAACAGATCTGGACTAAAATGAAATCTTGAAGATCATCATCTTTAAGTAACACAGGTCAATGAAAATACAATTTTGGGAAAAAATAGCAGTGATAACAACCCAAAATTGTATGATGCTTGTTTATTTAAAATAAGAGACAGTATGCAGTAATACTTGAGCAGACGCACTGGCCTGGCAACTAAATATTAGTTATATCTCAATTATTTCATTAAGAAATTGCAACCAAGAAAAAGCAGGCTAAACATTAATGCAAGACATTCGTGTGTCAGCACATATACACTGATATGGTATCTGAACAACATATAAAAATAAATCTCTCAAAGAGAAACATCAAATTACAAAGCAAAAAATGTAATACTATAATGAAACATACATCAAAATCACACACTGATGTGAAAAAGCAAGCTGGAGGGATGATCTATAATATATACAGTATATAGTCCAGTGAGAAATGATACAAAATCTGCTGAGGTTCATCCATTGTGGGTTTTAAAAGGTTTTAAAAGACTCTTGAAATTGAATTTCTGTTAATGTTTAATGAATAGTATTCATGGCAGAGTCAGGTTTACCTCACTCAAATGATCTGTATGTATAATTTTTGTAATTTACAATCAGTTACTATCACAAAGAAAGGCAAGCAAATTGTCATCTTTCTAATATACAGTTTGAGAACATTGTTTAGTAAATTGAATTTAACATTTGCTTTGCAACAATCCTAACAAAGTGCAGAAACAAAAGGTTTGTAATGTTGCAAGTTGCAACAGAACAGACTGCACAGGCACTGGAAAGATATATTTCTCCCCCAGATATGAAAGCATAACTGAGTGTATCAGAATTCAACAACTTATTTCAACTCAGTGACTAATTATCAGATTGGTAAAAAAAATTATTTTGGATTTGATATGCATTAACACAATATGCTGTTGATTTGAGAATGCAAAAGCAAGAAAAACCCCCACTGAAAACTCATTTTCTTCTGCTTTCAGTCTGGGGAGAATATGAGAGGAAAGGAACATTTTAAATCCATTCAGTAGTAACACTCCAGTGCATGCTGCATTCAATGGCATGATAGTAGTTAAAAAATTAAAGAGGAAAATGCTAGACACAGCATATTCCCTGATATGGCATGTGCCTTCAAGTAGTTCATAATGCAATAAACATTGTGCAATAAATATGTAACAGGCAAAGCATATGCACTGATATGGCTATTGCCCTCATCAATTTCAGAGTAGAATAATACTAATGGCCATAATAATGAGTCAGCTTTGGTTTAAACTCGAGACTTCAGCCAACTCTTTGTGGTTCCTAATTTAAGATGTTCCTCAAAATCTCCCCAGACCCACTCAGAAATCTTATCAACCGTACTATGTACCATTACAATCACAGATAAAATGCATTGCTATTGCTTAAGCACATTGTAGCTAGATTTGAACTTGAATCACCTATAGATATATTGGTAACGGGTATGAAGGTCAGAGTCAAGATAGAAGTTGCCGAAATCCTGCTGTGGCTGGCAGACCTGCTACAAAGCCAACAGAGACACCAGGGAGCTCACAATGGACATCAGCAATAGTGAGGATGAGGAGAACACTGCAAGAGAAGAGAAACCAATGCACACACAGTGGAAAGAATTACTAAAAGAATCTAAGTAGTATAAATGATTTAAAATTTAAAGGGCACCTACACTCACCTAAAGGATTATTAGGAACACCATACTAATACTGTGTTTGACCTTCAGAACTGCCTTAATTCTACGTGGCATTGATTCAACAAGGTGCTGAAAGCATTCTTTAGAAATGTTGGCCCATATTGATAGGATAGCATCTTGCAGTTGATGGAGATTTGTGGGATGCACATCCAGGGCACGAAGCTCCCGTTCCACCACATCCCAAAGATGCTCTATTGGGTTGAGATCTGGTGACTGTGGGGGCCATTTTAGTACAGTGAACTCATTGTCATGTTCAAGAAACCAATTTGAAATGATTCGAGCTTTGTGACATGGTGCATTATCCTGCTGGAAGTAGCCATCAGAGGATGGGTACATGGTGGTCATAAAGGGATGGACATGGTCAGAAACAATGCTCAGGTAGGCCGTGGCATTTAAACGATGCCCAATTGGCACTAAGGGGCCTAAAGTGTGCCAAGAAAACATCCCCCACACCATTACACCACCACCAGCAGCCTGCACAGTGGTAACAAGGCATGATGGATCCATGTTCTCATTCTGTTTACGGCAAATTCTGACTCTACCATCTGAATGTCTCAACAGAAATCGAGACTCATCAGACCAGGCAACATTTTTCCAGTCTTCAACTGTCCAATTTTGGTGAGCTCGTGCAAATTGTAGCCTCTTTTTCCTACTTGTAGTGGAGATGAGTGGTACCCGGTGGGGTCTTCTGCTGTTGTAGCCCATCCGCCTCAAGGTTGTGCGTGTTGTGGCTTCACAAATGCTTTGCTGCATACCTCGGTTGTAACGAGTGGTTATTTCAGTCAAAGTTGCTCTTCTATCAGCTTGAATCAGTCGGCCCATTCTCCTCTGACCTCTAGCATCAACAAGGCATTTTCGCCCACATGACTACCGCATACTGGATGTTTTTCCCTTTTCACACCATTCTTTGTAAACTCTAGAAATGGTTTTGCGTGAAAATCCCAGTAACTGAGCAGATTGTGAAATACTCAGACCGGCCCGTCTGGCACCAACAACCATGCCACGCTCAAAATTGCTTAAATCACCTTTCTTTCCCATTCTGACATTCAGTTTGGAGTTCAGGAGATTGTCTTGACCAGGACCACACCCCTAAATGCATTGAAGCAACTGCCATGTGATTGGTTGACTAGATAATTGCATTAATGAGAAATTGAACAGGTGTTCCTAATAATCCTTTAGGTGAGTGTATAATGCCCCTTTTTACAAGATGTAATTTAAGTCTCAGGTGTCCCCAGAGTGTGTCTGTGAAGTTTCAGATCAAAATTCCTAACAGATCATTTAATATACCATTTTGAAAATGGCAATTTTTGGGGTTGAGAAAAATGAGCTGTTTTGTGTGCATCTCCTTTAAATGCAAATGAGCTGCTGCTCCTCACCCCACAGGGCGAAGCCTTCACAGCTCGTGAACACCAGTGAACACGGGAATGAAAACTGAAACATGATACATCTGTTTGGCTTTGATTATCATCTCTATCGCGGACACGCTTACATGACATTGCAGTTCTTCATGATCATGAAATATTATCATCTGCATGCGTTTTAAAGCCATATCACTCTCAACCTTACGGTCTATACTCAACTTGAGCACACACACCCGACGCATGCTCACAGAGAGCTGGATGTTGGTGCGTCCGTGAGTAGGCTATTAAACTAGACTAGTTCTCTTTCATGTGTTATTGCGATTAAACTGTCAAATGCACATAAGGTTATGTCAGAAACACACAAAGTTCACATGAAAACAGTTGGTTATGTCTGTGCACGTATGCAGCAAGTACAGAAATCCTGTGTGTATATTAGATCTGTGTTACTAAAGTGAAAGCAGTGTAATATACAGCAGCCTACCCACTGCTATATCTGCTGTTAATATGAATCAAACAAAAGATAAACAGAACTTGACTTTAGTAGCTTTATTAAGAACACATTTCTTACTTGAATGCTGCTGTTAAATGCTCTGGCGAGGAGATAAACATGGTGGACTTTATACAGCTCTTTGAGGGCGGGGTCTATGCTAATACAGCAGTGTCCATCAACACTCGTGGGCGGGGCCTTTGAAATGTGACGTCACTTTGCCAGGAATCTGCAAACGGCTTGTTTTGAGACACTGCTTATGATTTATGGGGATTAAAAAACAGGAGTAGGTGGATTTTTACCATTATAGGGTGGTTGTGTTGTGCAATAGAACACAAGAGGGAGTTAGCCTTGATATCACTAGTTAACACTGATTTGAGAAATGTATTAATTTTGACATGTAAGAGGCTATTGTACTATAAAAACATCCTGTAAGTTTCAGAACTCAAAACTTCCTCTTTAGTCCAAGTTGTTGAAACCAAGCCCTAAAGACAACTCGTTTCGGATTTTGTCACATTATGATGTAATAGTGCGACGAAAGACCACCTCTGCAGAATCAGATACAAGAGAGATACAGGATCGCTGGATTAAAAATCAGGGTAAAAAATGGCCTTTTATTTCTAAATTATGACAATTTTTGATGTAAAAACCATACTAACATTATAAGTGCTCCTCAGGAAACATTATAAAATAGTTTTAAAAATGCAGTTCATGACCCCTTTAAATGTTTGTACGTGCAGCCTGTTTTCTCTTGACATTTTACTGCATTTGGCAGACACTTATCCAAAGTGAGTTCAATTTCATTCAAGTTACATTTTATCAGTTCATGCATTCCCTGGGAATCAAACCCATGACCTTGGTGTTGTTAGCACCATGCTTTACTGTTTGAGCTACAGGAATGCTCAAACACAATAGCATTGCACTTGTTTTTAAAGAATGCATTTTAATTAGATATTTTGTACATACAAATAACAAGAGACTAGTAGAGAGTAATATAATTAAAGATAAAAAGAGAGAGATACACACAAGATGACACAGAAAAAAACAGAGGCCTATGCAGATTGGCAGTACCTGTTGACGTGGCTGAACACTCCATGGCTATCACAGCATCCAGGTAGCTCTGGCCAAGCCACTCCTCATATGTCTTCTTCTCTCCCACACCAATTAAAGTGATAGTTGAGTCTTTGAAAATCAGGTCGGATCCCTCATAAGCTTTGGAGTCAAACATCTTGAAGCCTGAGGCAGCATTAACTCCAAAGAAATTCTGAAAGATGCAAACCAAAAAGTCACACCTACATTTTCATATTACCCTGAAAAATGACATTTGGTGTAAGCTACCTGAGCTTTATCCAGAAGTCCAAAGATGAGATGGTGGTTGGTATCGGGTCTTATCATAACAGCGTGGGAAGGGACACGGGCCAGGTTGCACTTAGTGTACTGAGTGACTTCAGCACGTGACTCCTGAGAACAAAGCAGCTGAAACTGACGGGAATCCAAGTTTACCGCCCAAGAATCAGTATTGTTTCCTGGAAAATAAGAAGTCTCACATGATCGAACTACTAGAGACTTTAACACACACAAAGTAATTGTCTGCTTGCTATTACATAATTGAACTGTTCAGTTTATTGTCCTAAAAACCCAGATGAGAATGAGCATTTTCGAGCCATGGGTTCTCTTTGGAATTTCCTATGGGTTTTTTTTTTCTTTCTTAAATCAAAAACTATTCTTCTTATTGTTGTTATTGAAGGATTAATAATTAAAGGGTTAAATTAGACCAGTTCCAACCATTCACATTTTTAAAAATCAGGTGATGACATATCTTTTTAAATAAAATAATTAGCATTTTTTGTTTCTTTACTCATCATCATCATTATCATTATTTCTGTTGTTTAAATAATTCAACATTAATTATTAACATATTTTCTTTTTCTTTTTTAAATTCTATGCTTTTGCTATTGTCCTTTCTTTGCTTGGTGTTTATTAATTTACTTTTTGTTATGCTTTCTTTTTTCTAAAACATTCTTTATATTCTGGCTTGTGAAGTAGCCAGAATTTTATTTTATTAAATGAAAGGTGATACAGAAAATAAAATGTATTATTATTATTATTATTAATACATTTTTAAATCATTTAAAAATTCCAGAGGGAGCCCATGGCAAATTAGCCTTCCAGCTTGGCCTACAAATTGATATCATGACTGAACTGCTCTTTAAAGATGTTTAAGGTTTTTTTATTACTAAATTAAAACTAAAAGCAAGAGAACTTTTGAGCGTTACCATCTGTGTTCTGAAATACAGTGGAATGTTTGACAAAGGCCACATCACCATGATCTTCAACAAGGCACCTGGGAATATAATCAGAGACCATGTTAAAATATTTAGTTGTCATGCAGATTCATTAACACCAAATCTTTCGGATCTACTGTGCAGTAGAGCGGATTACCTAAAGGCTCCATCGTAACCGTCGAATAAGTCCTTGCCTTTTTCACACTTGTTCTGACCACTGGAGTCTCCAACGCACTGCTCGCATAGATTACTGGGGAAATCTTTCTGATTGGCTCCAGGTACACAAGATGATTCAAAGAACTCCCCAGCAGCTAAAGGCAGATTCACACCCTCATTTTTGGTTAATCATACAGCAAACACCATATTCATATAGCAAACAACAAAATATAACAATTTGTGATTAATGAAAATAAATAATGAACCGGACTTAATACATTATACAAATCTTAACAGATCACTAGTTCCTGTACAACGAGAAAGAAATGTTACCACTGGTTATTTAATTCACATAACTTGTATTTATTAGAGCAATGTGTTTGCAAATATTTAATCATGATATCTCCAACATCCCCTTGACCCTAAAGAGAATAAGCTGTTTGGAGAAACTCATATTTTTTTCCATCACCATGTCCCTTTAGGGGCTTTGTACATAAACAAGCAAATGTAAAATCATTTTTCTATTAACTAACATTAACAAAGGTTAATAATGCTGTAAAAGAATGTGTTGCTAATTGATAGTTAAATTTAGCTATTGCATTAACTAGCGTTAACTAAGGAGACCTTATTGTAAAATGTTACCACAAAATGCGTTATTTACATATTACAAATAACAATTTGAGAGAAACGTTTAACTGAAATATTTTACTTTGGTCTCTAACTTTGGGACCCCATGGTATACAGCAGTGGCAAGCGGTGACTTTTTTTAACCGGGTATGCTGGGTGGCACGTTATTTCATAAATGCACCTGGTGCAAATTGGAATGTTAGTTGCTCAGTTGCACATAGCAACACAACTAAAAGTTACCTAATATACTTGACCCATTTTTTGAAAGTGGCCTACATTTACCTGTTGATGCCTTCACAAGCACACGCGCATTAAAGCTGTTGAGTTGTGTTTGAGTTGAGTCAGGCGTGAAGCGCGAAAGATTTGCAAAATATGCTGTATTTTCGTAATTCCGCTAGGTGGCACTAATGTCGCAGAAATTACATGCTTCACCTTTAAACGGTACAGCACATCAGCTGAGGACACACATCTAAATCAGAGATGTCAAATAAGAAACATCATGGCAGATGTCAATTTAAATGTATGCCAGAAGTGTTTTTTTTAAAATTAAGAATAATAAAAATACATATAATATGATAAATATTAGTAGCCTATTATAAATAAAATATAAGTAAAATATCATTAGAATAAATGTAAGCATAATAAAAATACAAGTATTCTTTTAAAAAAAATTTTTGAAATAATGCAAATAGATGACTTTAACAAAGGCATAGATTAACAGCCTCGGATAGTTACAGCAGGTCTGTATTTAACAGTTTATATGTTTTTTGTAAAAATAGTTTCAGTTATGACTTTTTTTCCCACTTGACTTAGTCTATTTAGTTTTGTATCAAATAGACATGTGCCGGTATACGGTAATACGATATATCACGATAATGAACATGCACAATATTGTTATCGTGGTCACTTCAAAATACCGTGAATAATTATTTATTAAGAATTATTCAGATTTTTATTATGCATTTTAAGAATACTTTACCCATCTACCGTTTAAAATGAACAACACTGCTGTATGCTGCATCAAAGAGGCACATGCACTGATGTAAACAGGCCCAATGCGCATGAGCAGCGCATGGCGGAACGAGTAAAGGAGACGCACAATTACTCTCTGACAACAGATGGCGCTGATGGAACAGCAGAAATGCAGCCGTTTACCCGGTAACCCTCGTAACAAAGCAGACGCACGCTACTAAACAGTATTTAAATGTTTCAAACAGTGATTCAGTTTTCTGTATTCGCTATGGTGCTCAATCCACTATATATTGTTTGAATATGTTCTGATTCTTTATTGTTCAGTCACACACTTTACAATAACGCTCCATTATTTACCACTAGTTAATTCATTAGTTAACAAACTGACAATGAAAAATACTTCTACAGCATTTATTAATCTTAGTTAAATGTAAATTTCAACAATAAATAACACATTATTAAAATCAAAAGTTGTAACTGTATTATTTAATGGACCTGAGCTAACATTTGTATTTTTTAACTGACGTTAAAAGGATAACTTTGTAACAAATATAGCTATTTGCTCTTTGTTAATGTTAGTTAATGCATTAACTAACATTAACTAATAGTGAGACCTTATTGTAAAGTGTTACCTATTGTTCTTTATAATTCTTTTGCACTTTAATCTGTTTGAAACATTTGTATACTTTATTGTATTTAAATGTTCAGTTATTTTTGTCATAAGAAAAAGTTATTAAACCTGTTATATAACACTTTTTTTTTTACAATTAATTTCAATATCGTGATAATACCGTATACCATGATAAAAGCTTCAGCAATTAATCGCAACATGAAAATTTGATTCCGTCACATGCCTAGCATCAAATACGATGTGATTTTCATTGATCGAGATCTGACAGTAACAGCACATTTTTCATCTTGGGCGAGTGATTCGTGGGCAGCTTTCCCTGTGCATTAAATCCCCCATATGCCTGCAAACCAATGAGAACGCGGTACAGTGATGACGATACATAACAAAGCTGGTGACAAAGTAGGTGACAAAGGTGACAAAGCTGCTGCGGATCTGCTTGAAATTCATTTTATGCATTTTGGCAGCCACTTTTATCCAAAGCGACTTACATTGCATGCAAGGTACACATTTTACATTTTGTCAGTTCTTGCTTTCCCTGAGAATCGAACCCATGACCTTGGCGTTGCTAGCGCCACGCTCTATTGTTTGAGCTACAGAAAAGCCCTGCTGTAGATCTGCTTACCCGGAACTATCAGTGAGTGGTTGATTTGAAGAAAATTACTGTTGTTTAAATAAATGATGGACAGTTACATAAGTATTACTAACCTTTTATCATGTAAGCTTTATTGTACACCTCAAACAAGGGAATTTATAGTAATTTATAGTGTTAATACTAATCAGCGAGTCCACGAATGGCTTGGGTATGCAGAGCATATATGGACCGCACGCCCCTGGTATACAGTAAGTCCACTACATGTCCTACCTTGGGGCACTTGGCATGTCTGCGGTCTGATGATGCCTTTTTCTATTAGCAGACCCATGGGAATGTTCCAGCCTGCAGTCCTGCCATAACCTGTGTGACAAGAGCGCTTGCTCTTGAGGTCACTAAATCTCTGGATGTTTCTGTTGCTCTTCCTCAGCACAGCCACAGCATAATAAATGCTTCCGTCAGTGTCTCCTAAGACAGAGAATCACAGTGGCTTGTGAAAATGAATCATCAGTTATGAATAAAACAGGCACTGCTGAAAATCTTTCCCAAACACAAAAATAGTTACCCAGTGAAGCTGAAGGTTGCTTTACATTGTACATTACAATACATTTGCAAACCCACATACACATTGTAAGCACATATGCCACATTATCCAAAATACATATTAAATAGGTATGTTTTTAAGCTGGGTCTTGAAGGTAGAAAAAGATGATATATTACAAAGTGTAAGGGGTAGTGAATTCCATAATTTAGGAGCATTAACACTAAATGACCTTCTACCTATGGTGGACAACCGAGCACATTTTGTTTACTTTGTACTATATTCAGGTAATTTTGTATAAAAAAGTATATGGAAGCATATATGAAGCTGGTAAGTCAAAGTGCACTGACAGTGTATGGCACTTACCTGTGTAGCTCTCCCCAACAGCAGGTATCAAACCAAAACTCTTCCCTGCTGTGTAGATGTAGCCTCCATCAAGAGTGATGGCATCAGCTTCCTTGTTCTGGAGGAATAGAGTTTCATTCAAAGAGAGCACAGTTTTTCAGGAAGGGATTTTTAGTTTCAGAACTTGACTGTTGCACTCTATTGCAGGTGTTAGTAAGAAAAATGTAGAAAAAAGCAAGTATGGATGAGATGGTTTGGTATTTTTATGTCTGTTGATTGGCATACTTGTATTTTCTTCAAACAGTCCTCCACAGATGCGCCGTAGACACACTGAATATCAGGAACCAAATTTTTGCTTTTGAAAGCAACAGCCATGTCTGCACATTTTTGCTGCTCTCCATAAGACAGGACGCACCATCGAAGTTGAGAGGGGACATCTATATAACACACAAACCACAGAGAAACAGATTTAAGCACAATATATTTAAGAAAGAAAATAGAATAGTTTTATTCTTTGATGAAGATGCGAAGATTCACACCTGATTTTGAGCAGTCCATAGCTCTCAGTATGTGATAGTATCGGCCCATCCATTCAATATAGTTTTCATTTCCAGCTTGGATAAATGTGGTTGAAGCGTCGCTGAACAACAAGTTCTGCCCATTAAAGTCTGCTGAGGAGAACATGGAGAACCCAGACTTTTGCTGAAGAGAAACACACAAAAACACGTTTAAATAAAACAGTAAGTTGCACAACAAAATAACATGTACATTTTTGTATTTACTCCTAATGAATGAATCCTAATGAGGTGGAAATCCTTCAATATCACTAAAGGATCATACCAGTCCCTCACGTAACATGCTGTAAACCACCGAACTGCTGATGTCAGTGTGGACAACAACCCCCCTCGATGGCACTCGAGCCAGATGACATTTCTCATAATCACTGACTGGACTGCGTGTGCCATCTCGACACAAGAGCTGATAGTCCTCAGAGGTCAAGCCTTGAGCCCATGATTCCCCCTGACCTGAGACACAAAGTTAAAAGATGATTAACTTCATATACAGATCACAGTCTATCACTTCTCCAACTTTACTGTCCACACTTCCTGTAAAATCACTGTGTATGCTTCTTATCGACTATATTTTTTTACTTGAAGGCCACTGTCTAACACAATATTCTGTGGCCCCCTATTTACTATATTAACAGAACTACAACTATACTGTATTCATGTTAACTAATGGGACCTTATATAATATACATTAAATGTTAATTAATTACGTCATTTTTTTTTATCATTCTGTGGCCCCCTTGTTGAGAAGCACGGACTGGACTACACATTTACCATCAGTATTCTCGCCTACAGTGGTGTGCTTTACAAAGGCGACATCACCTGCATCCTCAACCAAGCACCTGTGAAGCCCAAAACATCAGTTAACTGACATACTGAGAATATTTATCACTATCAAAGCTGCAACTGCACCAACTGCACCGGTGTATAACACTACAGCAAAATACTTAGGTGTAGTATTATATAACAAAGAATATGGTACCTGAATGCTCCGTTATATGCATAGTATTGCTCCTTAGTGCTTTCGTCACACTTAAAATTTCCTGTTCCATCTCCCACACAGAGCTGACACAGGGATTCAGGGTCGTCTTTAGCCCCCGGGATACAGCTGGCCTCAAAGAAGTCAGCAACTCCTAAAAAGCCAAGATAAGCCACAAGATACTTTTCCATCTGAAAAAGGCAATCTGACAATTTTTGATGCGCTGCACCAAAAGTAACGGAGTACCTTGAGGGATGTCACAGCCCATGGCAGACATCATTCCAGTGTCAATCAAATACCCTAGAGGGATGTTCCAGCCAGCTGTGCGGTTCTTGCCGGTGTGACAAGACTTCTTCCCCTTTAGACTGTTGATGTTGATGGCTGAATTTGTCTTTTTAACCACAGCAACACCATAATAAGTTATTCCTTTCCCTATGGCCATTAAGAGAAGAATGTATGACTTTATGTTAGTCTATAAGTTGAATTTTATATAAACACAAAACAAGGGATGGTCCATAACATACCTGCATTACAATGTAATCATTTGTTAATAATCAACCTAATGTTGCCTACTTGCCTCTGACATTTAAATATGTCCTTAATCACTCTCTTTCCATTTCAAGAGTTCACTGATACAATTTGTATAATCTGGTGTCTAAAATCTGGTATCTTGAAAATAAGAACATCATACCATCTGCTCCAGATTCTCCAGCTGCAATTTTGAAGCTGGCTTGCTTGCCAATGTTGTATATGTCTGTAACACTGGCTGAAAAGGCATCAACTTCTTTTTTCTGTCAATACAATATTAATCACAATTGCAACTTAATTGAAAGGCTTTTACGTTGTAAATGATAATACTTTCAGTACTGCTGCAAATAAAATGAACAGACAAAGCACTACACACTTTCAAAGCATGCTATCTGAGACAGACAGACATACAGACAGATAGACGGATAGAGAGATAGATAGAGAGACAGACTTACGGTGAGTTTTTGAGCACATTCTGGTATAGATGAGCCGCGGACGCACTGTATCGCTGGTCTAATTGAAGCACTGGTGAAGGCCTGAGACATGGCTTTACATTTGGACTCCTCCGCGTCAGAAATAGTGCACCACTTTATTGTACTCTGTCCTGACACTGCACGAAGTTATGATTATTATTATTTTTTACAAAAGGATCTGATTTACTTAACTGCTCAGAATGCGGTTTAGATATATTGAAAACATTATATCTTACATACGTATAGCTATAAAAATCAGTTTTTGTTTAAGTTAAAATGTTTCTTACCATAATGCGTGACTACAAGCAGAACGCTTAGAAAAGCCCAGGTATCCATCTCTGACTGGAGAGTGCGCAGATGCTCGAGTGTTACTTAATGTAGCTTTATATCTGAGAGTCTGTTGCAAAGTCCAAAATACGACTCAGCCCTTCGACATAACTAGGCAGGAAATGGTACCTTATCATAAAATATATACCTCTACGTGCAGTCAAATTCGAAATTTATAGACTATAAAGGGACTAGACATGAGGAGGACTCAAAACGACACGTCCAAGGGACGGGCGGAGGTCCAAGGTGCACACAGAGGGGTCTTTCATTCTTGGAAACTCCACCTTTTTCCATAAGAGAATGAAAAAAATGCTCCGAAACAAGGGCAGTGTCATATAAACCAAGGTAAAATAACCTTTAACCTTGAAAAAGAAAATTACTGTTTCAAACGAGCAACTGACGGCAAACGTAGTATTTTGTTCAAAGACAAAAAGTGCTTGGACACCTTCTGGTTGTCAAATGTAATAATTTAATCTAAAGCGTCCGAAATTGTGCAAACATGATAGGCTACTTTCTCAAACAGGCTATATGAACAATACACTTCTTTAATTAACTTAAGTGTTAAAATGCATCCGAGACGCAATCACTTTGATTTTGGCTGACTTAGCCAGGCTTTTGCATCCGTTGGAATAATAGATCAAATTTTACTGTCGTAATAAAGTGTCACACCATTACACACATATCAGCTCAGCTCTTGCCAAGGGACATATGGCAATAGTGAATTGTGAGTTTGTGACTGTGCTTAAATGTTTTACCACAGGAAGGAAACATGCTTAACGACGTCAGATATAGCACAATAATACAAAAATACAGCACAATTGATTGTGGCAGTGTTTTAACTGATCTCAAGACTTATATTTATATTGCTTAAAGTGGTAGTTCATCTAAAATTAAAATTCTGTCATCATTTCCTCACCCTCATGTCGTTCCACTGTGTATGTGGAACTGTATTTCTTACGTGGAGTGCAAAATAAGATATTTTGAAGAATGTTGGTAACCAAACCGTCTTGTTTACTATTGACTTCTATTGAATGGAGAGAGAAAACAAGACAAAAAACACTTGATATATTTCTTAAAATATCTCCTTTTATGTCCACAGAATAAAATCATACAGGTTTGTAACGACATGAAGATGAGTAAATAATGAGGTTTTTTATTTTTATCACTTTTTATCACAGAAAAACTCAGGATATAACAGCTCAAAAGATAAAGCCTTTGTAACAATTCTTTATTATTCACATGAAACGAAAACCATTATGCCCTATAATGCTTTGGCAAACTTTAAAGAAGTGAATTACTTTATTTGTCTTTATAAAAACAAAAAACAATCAAAACACTGGGTATGAGAAAAAAGTTTTTATTAGCTGTTCTCCTCTTTGACAAATGGAATGAATCAAGTTGGCAGATTATGTACATAATCCAGTCATAAAAGTGTGTTAGAAAGCCATGAAGACAAGTTAAGCAATCTTTTAGAAAACAATCATCTCCGAGTAACTCAAGAATGAAAAGGGGATGCTGTCAGCGCGCCCCCTGGTGGAGAGTTAAAGGCTTGTGTTAGAGAGTGGCAAAGCAAATCTCTCTTCAGCTATGGGCAATCGACAAGTTCACATACATGGAGGCAAGAATCTCCTAGCCTCTAACGTTTACAGCTCATGCTAACTCTGACATTTTCACAATCCCAGGTGAAAACAGAAAGAGAAGCCCTCTCCTCCGCTTCTCACTCATATTTAATGTGTCAAAGACTATTGCTTTTAGAAATCATGCAAGTCACATGAAAAAGTAAACATGACATAACTACATAGGAGAGAGAGCTGAAGACTACAAACTGCCAACTTGAGTTTTTTTCATATTGTTTGAGTAGATGCAAATGTAACACCACCATTCAGCCCTGGTGTCCTGCGAGTCAGTGTTGTTTTGCATAAGAACAAACCATAAACAACAAAAGTGATGGAGGTAAAAGTAAATGAAAATATATATATTTATATTTATTTTTTATATACATACACACATAATTAAATGAGTGCATGTTTGACATTATAAAGAAAATAATTCCCATAGGTATAGAGTTTAATTAAAGCTCAATATAGACTTTTATTATAACAAAATAGGCAGTATACTGAGGGATTGAATATACATTACAATTTATACTCTCTTATTTGCATTGCTGTTTCTTGACGTAAGAATATGTCATCACCTGGATTTGAAAGATAATCGTAAGCCGGTCCTTTCTTCACCTCAACTATAAGCTACTCCCATATGCACCTTGATTAAAATGTACACAGATCGTTAAGACAAATAGACATTTAATATAAAAAGAAGAACTTTTGTGCCAAATGTTTTTGTCCTCTTTGTGCACTTGTGACAAAACTGATCAACTGTGTAAGGTGAGCGGGCTGCTTGATTTTACAAGATAAACGAGAGAAAACAAAAGTAATATGACTGCTGCAGATCACATAGCTCAAACCTGTCTAACAAAAACATAGGAACATAAGTTAACTGAAAAAGAATAAATCCAAAACATGCTCTTAATGCAAAAAACGTGCAAAGTGTTGCTTTATGTCTTTTCAGAGACAGACATGAAAGCTTTAACTTCTGATCATATTTGGGAGAGAAAAAAAGAACAAACCAAAATGTATATAATTCATTAACTCATTGGTTTTCCTTCGAGAAAGTCACCTCCCTTAAACATTAAGGAATCTGTACCGTATAATCTGTCCAGTAAGTCGCTGTTCAGGCATGTCTCCTCCCACCGGAGGATGAAATGCGGAGATTGGGATGCGAGTTCTAGACAGCAGTTTCAAAGAGAGGCATGGGAGAGAGAGAGCGAGAGAGAGGTGGCAGTAAGACCACCATGACCCCAAGCCAATCCAAAGAAAACGTGTTTCCTATCCTCAGGGGTCAGAAAGCCAATGTCAGCAGCAGGCCAGGTTAGTATAAAAAAAAAAAAAGAAAACAGGGAGAAAAAAAAAAAATACAAAAAAAAAAGTTTAAAGAAGAATAAGGTTTATTTGTCTCCAGCCGTCTCACAGTTTCTCTTTGACTGGTACCCAGATGAACGGCCCAGACTGCTCCTCGATGATCTGCTTAACCTGGTTGTAGATCTCTTCTAATGTGTCCCCTTGTACAATGGCTGCAAGAAAGAGAAGACCAACATCGATGAGTATAATACAACTCACTCAGTGGAAAAATATGAAAGGAAAGGTGGGACTGAGTACAGGCGAGCCATAATGATTTGCACTAATACCAAATGCTGTCACTCCCTTTAGTGGAAAAGTTTTTGCCACACTTGCCAATGGCCAGTGACTTGAGAAAATGTACCGGCCAAAAATATTTTTTACCAGCCATGACACCAAAATTTGAGATACTAGTAAAATTCACAATCCTCTATAAAATTGCATAATTATTAGGCACACTGATTTTCTGATTATATTTTTTTTATATATTCTATTTTGTATTTTACAACACTTCAGCTTGTGATTCTTCTTAAGTGGGGGTCCTTTTTTAGGATTCTTTACCTAACTTAAGTCTCTGAGATCCTGACACCTTGCACTTCTGGAGACTCCAGGTAGGTTGCAGTTCTGGAAAATGGTGGCGCTGGAGACTAAAGGGTTCCTGATGGTTTCACACTTAATTCTTCACCTTAATTCTTAATTCTTTTGTGTCTTTTCTCCGCCACCTGTTTTTGTCTGACCCTGCTGACCCACTGAGCATTTCACTGTCCAATGGTCATGCCTTGACTGCAATTTCTAGTATTGTATTAGTATTGTATCCTTTTCATGGGCATTTAATAATCTCTTTTGGCTCATTTTATCTGTAAAAGAAAACGTGCCTAATAATTCTGCACACCTGAATATAAGTTTTTTTTAATTTCCAGCCTTAATGAACAATTATATATCACTTATAAATTATTAAATACGAAATGAATAGTAGTTATTAAGATTAATGTGGTTTGGAATTTGTAAAATGTGCCTGGAAAAAAATATGATCAGAAAATCAACATGCCTAATAATTCTGCACGCAGTGTATACCAATTTCGATACCACAGCTAAAACTAGCTTAACTAATATAAATTTAATAGCCTATTCCTATTGAAATGACTGGATTAGACATGCAAAAATTAGACTGAAGTAAATGTGACCGAACCTTTATGCAATGAAAAACTGCATGGGAAGAAATTAGTTAAGCAGCTGTTGCTACATTTCATGTCTGTGGTGTTACAGCAATATAAAAACTCAAAAATCTTCTGTGCAAGCACTAATACAACAACAAGACGTTATTCTCTCTTGCTAAACGTTATTTGCAGTGAGCTTCTGTCGGTTTTCAAAGGTTTGCCTTGGCTTGCTTCCTCTTTTAATGTTCTGTTTTGGACATTTTAACATTTCTTTTGAATATTGAGGTTAAACTGAAAATAAATTTTTTATAGTAAGATAAAAACTCAAGGAAACTTTCTTGGAAATACTCCAGGCAACCTTTCCTCAGGCTAAAGTTTATTTGCTGTGAGGAGATATAAAACCACACAGTGAAGATGCACATGCTTGTGCCTTTTTGTGATATTTAACTGAAAACCACAACCTTAATTGTTATTTGAATGGCAGTGGATTTGTGCAAATGTTGATTGCTTTTTATTAAAATTTGTATTAATAAGCTTGGCTTCTGTCAACACAGCGTGTCTTGGTGGGGAGATAAATGTAAACATTGTAAAATGTAAAAATTAGTTTTGTGTCTTAAAGGGATAGTTCAATGCAAAATGAACAGTCTGTCATCATTTACTCACCCCCATGTAATTCCTATACATAAGTCTATCATAAAAGAATATATTTTTAAACATATCTCTGTTGGGGTTCAATGATGTTTTGAAACCTGTTGACTTTCATTGTACGGGGAAAAGAAAACACTGAGATATTATTAAAAATATCTTCTTTTGTGTTGCACAAAAGAAAGTTATACAGGTTTGGAACAACATGAGGGTGAGTAAATGATTTATTTTTTTTCCCACTATTCCTTTAAATTAATGTAACAGGGTTCGTACAGATACTGTAAAATGAAATTCCAGGACTTTCAAGGACTTCAAGCACCTACTTTTTATGGTTTTCAATGACTACAATCAGAGAGCACACTTACCAAAACAATGTCTTTATTATCTTTTAAATTCTAAAAAAGATCAACAGATAAATAAAATATACTAATAAAATAAAATGGTACAAATAAAGTGCAGCACATGCAAAATACGCAATGACTGTGGCAACTTTAACCATTGAAAGGATACTATGACAAAGATATCGCTTTCCTTATTCAAACTGATTTTTTTCCCGTGATATATTCACGAAAAAAAAAATCTGTTTAAATAAGGAAAGCGATAAGGAAAGCTGTATCATATACATGGATATTTAGGAGCAATATCACGCTCCTAGTCATGCAAAATGTCTTTATATCTATGCAGCGTTAATTTTGCATTAAGTTTCATCTAAAAAATTCAACACTAATATATATTGTGTTTCAATAATTCAAGCACTTTTCAAGTACCTTCATAAATATGGCTATTTTCAAGGGTTTTCCAGGACTTAAATTTCAAAAAGTCAAATTGAAGTACTTCAAGCACTTTAAGCACCTTGTACGAATCCTTATGTAAACAGGTGTAATAAAATTGGATGCGTGTCAAAATATCTGGGTTTAATAGAGTGGTGCAGGGATGACTAATTCACCACTGATTCCTTTGAGATTTTCCTATAGGGTTTTATAATGTTGTTTTAAATAGTGTAATGAGTAAAATAATGTCTGTGGTACATAAGACATTCTCCATACGCCCCCTGGTGTAACGATAAACAATACAATACATACTAGTGTCAAAATACTTTTTTAAAATATGACTTACTTTTATTTTCTGATCAATACCATGTTTATACTTAAATTATAAAATTTTACTCCAGTACACTTTTATCCCGTTATTTAATTGTTTGTAACACATAAATAACGTTAATGTGTGGTTGAAAAGATTGTTTGCTTGTAAAGCTGCTTCACATGGTACATTTACATGGCACATGCTCTCTCTGGATCAGCAGCAGCGCGAATGCAGATTTGAATGTTGCAGTGTGATTATCGTACTTTTATAGGTTACCAAAAGTCTTAGTTTTAAACAGTTTCACATTGCAAGCATCAGCGGAGCGTGAGCAGTGCATATTTTGTCACTGCCCATATCAATGAATGAGAGCATTCAGATCGGAAGTGTGAAGGCCGACCCCCTCACGGTGCGTGTCCATTGGCGCAGAGCAGAGTGAGCTTTTTCAATTCATTCATATGGAAGTTGAGCTTTACGCTCACACGCTTCTATAATAATGAATTGTAAATGCTCATTCAAAATATGCGTTGTTCACGCTCTGCTGACGCTTGCAATGTGAAACAGGCATAAAAGACATAGCAGATAATTTTGTTCAATTAGGAATAAGATTGCATGGGTGTTTGAATCGAGATCGGAATCTGGTGTGTGTGCAGTTTACGTTGTAGAGTAAAACATCCAAGTATTGGCAAGACCTTATTTTACTCATAAATTGAAAACCCCCATAGGAAACTCTTGAGGGAACCAGTGGCAAAGTAGCCCTCCAGGTTTTGACATCATCCCTGCACCACTCTATTTATAGAGTATAGATTTGTTGCAGGACAGGTAAGGTATGATAACTATGATGAAAATGACTAAGTAGAAAGGTCAGAATTTATTTGGATGTGGGTAGGTTTATTCTACTGTTCTCACCGGTGAAGTGCTCGAGGAATTCCTGCTCCAGTTTCATGGCTCTGTCATAAGTCTTCCTACCTTGCTCCTCCATCAATCTCTTATTCATCTCTCTGAGGAGGACAAAGAGGACCAGTTACTAGTGCCAATCAGTCCAAAATGATCAAGCTTTAGTATTTATTGTGTGTTTGAGGTTCCTTTGATACAACAACTTACAAAATATTCTCCACTGATTTTGGTTTCACAAACACCGCTATGGGGTAGAGCTGTGCTAACTGGAGTCGTTTTATGGCATTGCCTGAGACATCCAGGATGCAATGTTTGCCCTTAAAGAACAAGGAAAAAAAGATCTGTCACATGAAAAATGAGAAAACTGCTGCACAATGAAATCTAAAGGTCATCATGAAACTCTCTCTCACAAAAAGAAAATTCCCTTTTTTATTACTTTTATTTCTTTATTACTTCCTAACAAGTTGAACTTGTTCACCTTTTCTGCAACCTCTCGCACTGACTGCACGCTTGTCCCGTAGAGGTGGTTGTTATATTGGCCGGCCTCGATGAACTTGTGATCTTGAATGTCTTTTTCCATTTGCTCCCGTGAGACAACAAAATGGTAGTCTCTGCCATCAACCTCGTAGTCTCGCTTTGGTCTAGTCGTGTCTGGGCAAAGAACATTATAATGACCATTAAAACAATGCAGATAATACTGCAAAAGAAATAATAAAACAGAGTACTCACGGGGAACACATGACCCAAACTTGTCTGGAAACTCTGAGATTAGATCATCGTTGATCCGGTCTTTCATGGGTCCAAGGATAATCACTGGACGACTATAACTCACTGTAAACCACAATAATAATAAGTCTTACAATTAATCAATCAAGCAGAATTATACAATGACACCTAGTCAGATTAAGTAATAAAAAGTAATTTACCATAATTAAAGAAAGCTTGCAAGACGACACTCACCTTCCTGTTGCGTGACTGTCTCATAAGAGAGGACATAATCTTCCTGTCCACCTAGTAAAGACAGAAATACTGATATGAGTTCAAAAATCCTGTGTACTGTGTAATTAAACAGTTATGAGTATAATTAAACCAACATGCATGTGCTGTATAGCCTCAGCTAAACTTTTCCGAATGTTTACTGTTACAAACTCTTTAAAGTTGCTTGAACTTCTGATTTTCAAGAGTAGAACTATTTTTATCTTCTTAGATGCGTCTTAAAACACCATGCGCATACCGCAAATTCTTAGAGAGGACTTTAGCCTGCTGTCTAACAGCTAAAGTACACTAGTTAGCCAATTATTCAGTATGTAAAATAATGTATACTAACGTTCAAATGTTTGGGGTCAGTAAGATTTGAATTAAGATTTTGAATAAATGTAGTTCTTTTGAACTTTCATCAAAGAATCCAGATTTTATCCAACATAATAAGAAATGTGTTTTGAGCACCAAATCAGCATATTAGAAAGATTTCTGAAGGATCATGTGACACTGAACATTAAGTAGTGGCCGCTGACAATTCAGCTTTGCCATCACATGAATAAATTATATTTTAAAATGTAATATTTCACAAAATTACTGATGTTACTGTATTTTTGATCAAATAAATGCAGCCATGGTGAGCGTAAGAGACTTCATACCGACCTCAAACTTTTAAGCAATAGTGTATAAGTTGTTAAACAAGTTAAAAGACTGCTGCAATAAATAAACAAACAAATTAATTAATAAATAACCTCACTAATCAACTAATTTGTTGGATGACTAGTCAACCACTTGTACATGAAAACTGAAATGTAATTGAAATCTCATGTTGAGTGTTCAAATATATTTTTCTTTTGTATTCATTACTGCTCATTTTCAATTCAAATATATTACTCGATAATCTTATGAAAGCAGCTTACATGCCTTTGTCATGAACAGTAGTCTCTAATTTTCGCTCACTGTTCAGATGAGGTATATTTGAGAGCCATGTAGCATTAAATAAAAGTTCAAGAGGTTTTTCAGACCACTTGATGTGAATGACAGGCCATGCTTTACAAAACTACTGAAAGACACATGCTTGTTCAAATGTTAAATGAAGGTAATATTCCAGGCCATAATACGCTGTGTCCCTGGCATGATCACTAAAGCAAGGTACACAGATAACAGCACCTGTTTTAAAGTAAAGTAAAGGCAAGCTTCTATCGGTTAAATCAATAGTGTGTTTAGATTATCTTGGCTCTTGCTATCACATTTGAACACCTTTTAAATGTGTTTTAATGTTCTGTTCTGGAAAATTTAAATATTTTTTTCTTTGAAATATTAAAGGGATAGTTCACCCAAAAATGAAAATTACCCCATGATTTACTCACCCTCAAGTCATCCTAGGTGTATATGACTTTCTTCTTTCAGACCAATACAATCGGAGTTATATCCAAAAATATCCTGGCTAATCCAGGCAATATAATGGCAGCCCAAAATTTGAAGCCGAAAAAAATGCATCCATCCATTATACAAGTAATCCATATGGCTCCAGGGGGTTAATAAAGGCCTTATGAAGTGAATCGATGGGTTTGTGTAAGAAAAATATCCATATTTAACACGTTATAAAGCAAAATATCTAGCTTCTGCCAGACCTTCTATATTCAACTTACACAGAAAGTGTAATGCCTCTCGCAGTTCAAAACGCTTATGCTACGTCTGACGTCATACCATTTACGCTTTTTCCGTAAATTGAATACGGAAGCTTGAATATAAAGCTTGGATTAGCCAGGATATTTTTTTATATAACTCTGATTGTATTCGTCTGAAAGAAGAATGTCATATACACCTAGGATGGTTGAGGGTGAGTAAATCATGGGATAATTTTTTCATTTCAACTATCCCTTTAAATTAAACCGTTTCTGTGCAAAATCCTGGTCTTGAATAGTACACATATTTCAATTGTGTGTGTGTGTGTGTGCATATAACAAATGGAAAGCTTAGAAAACAAAGGGAATTAAACACTCAAGGAATGAATTTAATATAAACATGACGAAAGGAAATAAAAGGGAACACACACTTACGGTAACTACTTTCACTATCGCTGGCATTAGAAGTTACATGCTCTGAAACCATAAAAAGGAAAATAAACACCAGAGACACTAAAACACAAGCCTTGCAGGAATACGCCAGACACACTAGGAACAGTCACCAGCAGATGGCAGTGTTAAGAACCTGAACAGGACATGTGAGGCTTTGAAGCTGATCTCATTTTCTGAATTTCTCATAAAACTGCTTCCACGAAATAAATTTGGTAGTATGAAAAATTTCAAATTATTGAACAGCCTCTGAATGCATGCAAGAAAGTCTCTCAGGGGGTCTTAACAGTGTCATGGTGCAGTGAGGGGCTCCACTCCACCACCTAAAAGTGTCTCAATGTAGAAGTCTAAGAAAGGACAGAAATACTAAACATTCAGAAGTCATGGAAGATTGTAAACAACCTTCATTCCCTCTTAACCCCTCATGTTCTGTAGTGACTGTTTTTACAGTACTGTTCAAAAGTCTGGGATGAGGTTTTGTTCTTTTTAAAGAAATTAGGTTCATACTTATTCAGCAAGGATGCATTAAATTGATCAAATGTGGCAGCAAAGACATTTAAGTTAGAAAAGATTTCTATCTCAAATAAATGCTGTTCTTTTGAACTTTCTATTCATCAAAGAATCCTGAAATGTTTAAATCTATAAATGTAATGTATACTTGTATAAACTTGATGTTTTCAACATTAATAATAACAAGAAATGTTTCTTTAGCAGCAAATCAGAATATAAGAATGATTTCTGAAGAATTGTGACACTGAAAACTGCTGAAAATTGACAGGAAAAAAATAATTATATATAATAATGATACACTCACCTAAAGGATTATTAGGAACACCTGTTCAATTTCTCATTAATGCAATTATCTAATCAACCAATCACATGGCAGTTGCTTCAATGCATTTAGGGGTGTGGTCCTGGTCAAGACAATCTCCTGAACTCCAAACTGAATGTCAGAATGGGAAAGAAAGGTGATTTAAGCAATTTTGAGCGTGGCATGGTTGTTGGTGCCAGACGGGCCGGTCTGAGTATTTCACAATCTGCTCAGTTACTGGGATTTTCACGCACAACCATTTCTAGAGTTTACAAAGAATGGTGTGAAAAGGGAAAAACATCCAGTATGCGGCAGTCCTGTGGGCGAAAATGCCTTGTTGATGCTAGAGGTCATTGGAGAATGGGCCGACTGATTCAAGCTGATAAAAGAGCAACTTTGACTGAAATAACCACTCGTTACAACCGAGGTATGCAGCAAAGCATCTGTGAAGCCACAACACGCACAACCTTGAGGCGGATGGGCTACAACAGCAGAAGACCCCACCGGGTACCACTCATCTCCACTACAAATAGGAAAAAGAGGCTACAATTTGCACGAGCTCACCAAAATTGGACAGTTGAAGACTGGAAAAATGTTGCCTGGTCTGATGAGTCTCGATTTCTGTTGAGACATTCAGATGGTAGAGTCAGAATTTGGCGTAAACAGAATGAGAACATGGATCCATCATGCCTTGTTACCACTGTGCAGGCTGGTGGTGGTGGTGTAATGGTGTGGGGGATGTTTTCTTGGCACACTTTAGGCCCCCTTTAGTGCCAATTGGGCATCGTTTAAATGCCACGGCCTACCTGAGCATTGTTTCTGACCATGTCCATCACTTATGACCACCATGTACCCATCCTCTGATGGCTACTTCCAGCAGGATAATGCACCATGTCACAAAGCTCGAATCATTTCAAATTGGTTTCTTGAACATGACAATGAGTTCACTGTACTAAAATGGCCCCCACAGTCACCAGATCTCAACCCAATAGAGCATCTTTGGGATGTGGTGGAACGGGAGCTTCGTGCCCTGGATGTGCATCCCACAAATCTCCATCAACTGCAAGATGCTATCCTATCAATATGGGCCAACATTTCTAAAGAATGCTTTCAGCACCTTGTTGAATCAATGCCACATAGAATTAAGGCAGTTCTGAAGGCGAAAGGGGGTCAAACACAGTATTAGTATGGTGTTCCTAATAATCCTTTAGGTGAGTGTATATATATATATATTTATTTATTTATATTATTTTAAATTGTAGCCATATTTCACAATATTACTGTTTTTACTTAGTGAGCCTTAGTGAGCATAGATATTTCTTTCAAAAACATGAAATAAATCTTACTGACCCCAAACTTTTGCACAATAACTAGATTTCATTTATTCATGAACTCAATATACTGTAGTTGAGTATTATTAACATTATGCTTGTAATCAGTTCCTATTATATTAAAACATGAGAATGACATGCTAAAAATAGCCTTGCGGTCTCGCAGACCTCAAACAGAACATGAGGGTCAAATTCTTCTGACAACAACATTATTTGCATTTGACATATTTGTCCCCAAAATTATCTCATAAACTCCCAAAGCAGAATCACAACGGTAACTACATTTTTACATATCCTGAGGCAAATGTGAGTGGTGTTTGCTGGTGCAAACTCGCTGCTCAAATACTAGGTTGTTGCAGGTGGTTTCCAAGGTATTGCTAAGCAGGGCACTTGCTAGGGCACTGCTACTGCTTCAAAGCCCTAAATCATGGATTCTCAAACTTTTTTGTCAGCCGAACCCCTTTAATATTTACTTGAAGCAACCCCTGAGATTTTAAATTAATATTTCTATAACCGACTTACACATTTGCATGTTCAAAGTTCTCAGATAGATAGATAGATAGATAGATAGATAGATAGATAGATAGGCTTTTGATCAACTCAACCCCCTGCAATTCCTTCACAAACCTCCGTTTAGGAAACCCTACCCTAAACCGAAATATGAACCATAAGCACCACTAATTAATGAAAGATTAATTGCATTTATAATGCAAATATTGTTAAGAGGAGCAGAATCAACTTGTCTTACACCGTGGTTAGGGCATAATGGACAACAAAGGACCTGAACATAGCGCTGATCTGCAAACTTTGGGCCAGATTTACTAAACAGCACAAATTAGCATGAGACTGTAATCCCATAAAAGCAGCGATGGGAGTGGAAATTTCTGCAGGTGATATTCTGACAACGTGCAAATGAAAGAACACAGACGCAGCAGCTCATTTCTATTATGACGAACGCCATCTACCAAGGGTAGCAATAACATCTTCCTCTAGCATTCTAAATAAATTAACCTGAATGGAGAAAATTCTCTCCCTTCTACCATGCACCGCTCTCAGTTCTCTGCTGTGGCTCCACCTATAGCAGCAACTATTGCAGCATGTAAAGTGCATGCCTTTTTTGGGTGTTAAATAATGCCGCAAACAGTTAAAGGCACAATATGTAAGTTTTCAGCAGTGGACCTTTTATTATGCCGCAGACAACGACCACTTTCGCTTTTTCCGGTCATGCATACGTGGGGTAACACAGCGCTGTTTTATCATATTAGATACATTTGAGTGTGTTGAAAGTTATGTTATAATGCTACTCTGTGCGTTCGCTCGGCGGATACTATGAGACACTTGTTGCACACTGCAGTAAGCTAGATCAATATTAGGCATAATAAAACATGGTACTCGCAGTAAATCAAGAAAACGAGATTTAAACAATGAGACTGTGTTGAGCTATATAACAATGATTAAATTAAAGCGTCTTTGGTGTTTCCATGGTTTCTACAAAATAAAACCAGAAATTGAGGGTAATGCAGGTATGATGTCATATATAACATTCTTCTAATGGTTTTAGGATATTTGAATCCAAAAATCGTACATATTGTGCCTTTAACGGACTAGCGCAAACCTTAGTAAATCACGTTGCGCAAATATTTATTTAAATATTCTCCCCTCATTAATTTTGCGTCTGAAAGGGAAACTCCTACAAATGCATTTGGAATGTGTTCTTGCAAAAAGGAAAAAATAACTGTCCATGCCTTTTCATAGCAATTTTCACTGTGCGTGTTTAGTAAATCCTGACAATAGTTTTTAACACCAAAAGAGGGTTTGTGCTGGCACAAGCTGTTAGTAAATCTGGCCCCTCTGTGTTTTACAGTCATCTAGATGCAAAACAGGCTACAGACACAAAACAATTCTAACCCAACATCACTGCTACGGGCAAGACAGTTTTATGGGGAATAATGGGAGTTTGGTGGGGCCGGTGGCGGGGTAGACCTGCTGTAGCCTTTGTGGACTTACTCAAGCCTTTGTCGTCACTCAGGTCCTGTGGAGCAGTCGGCAGAGAGCAAGGAACAGGAGAAAACCACAAAAATAACAAATGATTACTGGAACAACATATCTGGTCTTACCGAAGAACATCACTCCTGCCTTACAACAAACCCAGATATGGAGACTTTAGTGGTCTTCAACAGACATTCTGTCTGTATATCATCTCATTTTGACACAGAAGGGATCAATCAAATTTCCTATCATGTTTAGGGTTGTTGCAGAAGCAGGAGTTTCGTTCAGAGGTGTTGATGTGGCGCATGTGCCACTACCCTTTCCTGCACACGTCCATTGCTTTTCTGTGCCCGCGGCTAATGTACTTACGGTCCACATCGCTTGTTTCCTGTTCGCTGGGATCCTTGTTCTTGTAGAAAGGGAATTTTCGCGAAAAGAGGTTCTTTTTACGCTTGTCATTGAATGACTGCTGAGAAGGAGAGGGAGGGATGAAGGGGGGGGGGGGGGGGGGGGGGGGGGAACAAAAAAGGAAGAACAGATGGAATGGTGTTGGGTGTCTAGTTCAAGTATGAACAAATGCCCAACTTAACAGATGCCCATGTTACTGACTCTGTGGCCACCGACATCCAATAAAATTATGCTGGAATGACAAAAATCACTAATGCTAGAACTTATAAATAGACATGAAACCAGATATTGATTTGTAGATGGCAACAGACACAGTAAAGTTTATGAGGAATTACTGAATATCAGATCAACTTAAAGGGTAGTTACCACAACCATGGTCAACAAAAGTGGGTTCATAGCACAAGGGACAAAACTCAAAGACATGCAGCCCTCGAAATGAGTTAGTTGATTAAAGTTAGTGATTGCCACTGATCAAAGAGTTTGGACGGGAACAAAGCTACAATAAGCACACAAGACATAAATAGATGGACAGCGGAGTAATTTGCAGGAAGAGAAAGTGAAGAGCAGTTTGACATCAATGGCAAGCGTATTTATCTTTTTGTTCTCTGAAACGTTCATGCACTCATGCTGCATTAGTGAATGCAGTTGAAAAGGCTAAGACAATGAAGAGTGGATGACGAGTTGATCCAGTGCAGGAGATGTTTGCTAAACACAATACTGCTGCAAGTTAAAATCACTAGGGCTGGGCAATATTGAATATTGACTATATTCTGTGGTGATCTAAAATTAATCTACATTGTGAATTTCGCAATGATTTAAAGGTGCTTTTTATTTTGCCATTACATTTTCTAAAGATAACATCATTAGATCGTTTCTACAGTCCTTTCTTGTCTCTGTATATATTAAACTTTATTAGCAATCTGTGTTAGAGTAAGATTGTAAGTTTGATTTATTTCTGTGAATCAAGTCAAACTTGATTCAATTAATCTATTCATAACTGATTTAATGATGTTTGTATCATTCAAGCCCATTCACAATGTGGGATATTTCTTATACTAAAATATTAAATTAGTGTTTTATGTGTGTTATTATTATGTTGTATTAGAGCAAATACATGGGGGAAAAACATTGTTTCTGTGACAAGATTCTGTTACTGTACTTTTTGCGTTAAACATTTTTTAATCTACAATGGCTGTATTCAAAAGTTTGGGGCTGGTAAGATTTTAAAATGTTTTTGAAAGAAGTCTCTTATGCTCTATTTGATCAAAAATATAATACAAATACAAATATTGTGAAATATTATTACAATATAATTTAATTTAATTTCATAACAATTTCCTATTTTAATATATTATGAAAAAGTAATTTATTTCTGTGATGGCAAAGCTGAATTTTCAGCAGCCATTAATTCAGTTCAGTTCAGTTTCACATTATCTTTCAGAAATCTGATTTGGTGCTCAAGAAACATTTCTTATTATTATCAATTATTCAGGATTCATTCATTGACTAGAAAGTTCATTTTTATTTATGGTTTCATTGTTCATTTTTATTAAAAAAATCTTTACTGTCACTTTTGATCAATTTAATGCATCCTTGATGAACAAAATGTATATGTATGTGTGTGTGTGTGTATGTGTGTATGTGTGTATGTGTGTATATATATATATATATATATATATATATATATATATATATATATATATATATATATATATATATATATATATATATATATATATATATATATATATATATGTGTATGTGTATGTGTATATATATATATATATATATATATATATATATATATATATTTATTTATTTTTGCCATACCGCCCAGCCCTAATAGTCACATGCTGTTAAGAATACTCACATATGAGAGAATTGTGAACAAACATACAGGATTAGTACACTACATTCAGTAAAAAGAAATTTTAATTCATTTCACAAACAAGCATCTCATTCATGAAGAATGATTCATTACTTATATATAGTACATCACTACTTTGTTAAGAGTTTACCGTTGCCAGCTGTTAGTCGTCCTATGTGAGAACAGTTTTGGCTTTTGAAATGTCACACGAGAAAGGTGCAACAAAATGTTTCTAATGCTGAACATCTTATTAGCACTTTCATCTAAAAATATCATAAAAATAACAGTGCTTCAAAATAGGCTACAAGATGTGTTCATAATGTTTTCTGTCAAATGAAGTTATGTTGGCATGTCTCCAAGTAAACCAAATACATTTTTTATACAAAAGGCCCATTTGTAATGTATTAGTCTATAAACTGCTGCTATTTAAAAGCAGGTTTGTGTCATGCCAGACATGATAAATATTTGAGCAGCAAACACTCACCGCTTTGTCTCGAGACTTGGAGTTGAATTTGACCGTCTTTAACCTGGCTCTTTCTTTTCTCTCCACCCTGAAAGAGGAAGGAGACAGATAATGTAGGGTGAGTATTTTCACTGTTAATACACAAAAAAACTGTCCTGGGTTCATTATGTACGTGTGTATAAACTAAAAAAATATGAAGCCCAAAACTTTTGTTTTTGCATATTGTAGCAAAGCATATTTTGAGGAAAGATTTGGAAAGTTATATACATGTGACATGCAATATTTATCCTTAAAATACACTATATGGACAAAAGTATTGGGACACCTGACCATTACACCAACATGGACTGTAATGACATTGCATTCTAAATACATAGACATTAATATGGAGTTGGTCCCCAATTTGCAGCTATAACAGCTTCCACTCTTCTGGGAAGGCTTTGTTTTTGTGGGTATTTTTGCCCATTCATCCAGTAGAGCATTTGTGAGGTCAGGCACTGATGTTAGACAAGACGACCTGGCTTGCAATCTCTGTTCCAGTTCATCCCAAGGGTGTTCAATGTGGTTAAGGTCAGGGCTCTGTGTGGGCCAGTCAAGTTCTTACATATCAAACTCATTCAACCATGTCTTTATGGACCTTGCTTTGTTCAATGGGGCACAGTCATGCTGGAATAGAAAAGGGCCTTCCCCAAACTGTTCCCACAAAGTTGGAAGCATGACATTGTCCAAAATGCCTTGGTATGCTGAAGCATTAAGATTTCCCTCACTGGAACTAAGGGGCCTAGTCCAACTCCTAAAAACATCCCCATATACCATTATCCCGCTTCCACCAAACTTTACAGTTGGCACAATGAAGTAAGGCAGGTAACATTCTCCTGGCATCCACCACATCCAGACTCACCCATCAGACTGACAAACAGAGAAGTGTGATTTGTCACTCCACAAAACATGTTTCTACTGTTCCAGAGTCCAGTGGCGGCGTGCTTTACATCACTCCATCCAACGCTTGCCATTGTACTTGGTGATGTAAGGCTTGGATGCAGCTGCTCGGCCATGGAAACTCATTCCATGAAGCTCCTGCCACACAGTTTTTGTGCTGATGTTAATGCTAGCGGAAGTTTAGAGCTCTTCAGCTATGGAATCAGCAGACCGTTGGGAATTTTTACGCACCATTCCACAAATGTTTGTAAATGCAGACTGGGTGGCTAGGTGCTTGATTTTATACATCTGAATTTATTAATTAAGAGGTGTCTCTCAACACTTTTTTTTTTTTTAAACCCAACAGAACTTTTTCAGCACAAAATGCTATATAAAAAAAACAAAAAACAGTGAGATGGCCAAAGATGTTTAACAATTAAAAAACTGATAACAGGAACATTTTTTGCAGCAAGATATTTGCCACCTGACAGATGATTGTTGAAGGTGGTGTATTTGTTACAAAAAACATGCTTTGATGGATCTAGATGTCCTCTAACCTCCAAAATCCAAATATGAAGTACCAGGAAATATGATGTAGATCACATCATATGTTTAAAATATATAGGATTATTTACAGAAACTTTCACAAAGAGAAATCCCAACTTGTTTCTAAAAATAAAGAGCACTGCTGGCTGCCCCCTGTGATCAGTTAGGAGACGAGAGAGGCACATTTTTAGAATGAGGTGAGAAGTCAATTATCAACTTTCAATCAGCATACAGCTGGGTGGAGAGAATGAGAGAGAAACTCTCACGGCATCACACATCAGCGCTGAAGTTTAAGGCTCTAATTAGACTTGAATATCAGACTTAGACTGTAATATCCGGTGACGGTAAACCCATGACTTTGATCAAAATAGAGCAGACTTTGTCCTGCTAAAGCTAATTTCATAGCTAGCATCATTTGTAACCTAAAGGAAGTATTAACAAAAATTAATAAAATCTGTTAGTTTTAATAAAAATTAAAACCCCTGGAGCATAAAAGTGCTCAGGATTGAAGAAATGCACATCGTTTTCAATCTCCAACTGCTGAGTCAAGTTAAAACATCACAAAGAGAGAAGACTTACAGCAGATACTTTTACTTCAGCTGTCAGTTAAGTATAAATGGTCCCAAATATGGTAAGTCTTGGAAGACATTGTGCAGTTATATATGTGTGCTCATTCCTCATTATTAACAATTACTATGCACAATGGGTGATAATTAAACCAAAATGAAGAATGGCAGTGAATTGAAACGCAAGAAATTGTAAAAGAAACATTAGAGGAAAGACTATGAGCTTTGGTTAATGTGGCATTAAATGCACAAATTTTGTTAATCATGGTAAAGGGGGTTAACTGAGCTATCTTTGTACTGTACAGTATGTTCTGGAATGCATGGGGGCATAGCCTACCTCTTCTTGCTGGGAATGACGCCCATCTCCTCAATCTCGCCATCTGGAGTTACATGCCGCGCCTGCCACCACTCCTCGTCTGAGGCATTCAGGATGTGTAGGATGTCGCCGAAGCGGAAGTTCAGCCCCTGACTGGGCAGTCCCGAGTCTTTCGTTATGTCATAATCAAACAGGGCTCTAAAGGAGTAAGAATGTAGTAAGGAGAAGAATTTAAATATATATTTTTTGATAGAGAAAATAAAATACTCTTAGTGCTGTCCATCGATTAAAAAAAATTACAAATTTTTCTGTAATTAATAGCGATTAATCACACCTAACATTAAAGTTTGTAATATATTTTTATATTGTAATAATGTATCATTTAATCTCCAAATTAATGTAGAAACAACAAAGACTGTAGACCATATTTAAAATATTTATTTAACAGCATCTTTTATGAAAGAAGGCCAGTATCACCGATACCAATACTGCTACTGATGTCTCTATTAATAATTTTTATTTGATTTTAGCTATTATAGCCATTCAGCATTGCAGTATAATTAAAAGCTATCCATTTTAACATTTATTGGGCTTTAAAAAATATAACAACTTTTGACTTAAGTGAACTTAAAGAGATAGTTCACCCAAAAGTAAAAATTGTGTCATCATTTACTCACCCTCAAGTTGTTCCAAAACTGTATAAATGTCTTTCTTCTGCTGAACACAAGAAGTAGTTATTTTGAAGAATATGGGTAACCAAACAGTTGATGGGCCCATTGACTTCCATAGTATGGAAAAAAAATACCATGGAAGCCAATGGGGTCAATCAACCGTTTCATTAACGACATTTTTTAAAATGTCGTCTTTTGTGTTCAGCAAAAGAAAGAAACTCATAAAGGTTTGGAACATAAATTAGGAATTTTCAATTTTGGGTGAACTATGCCTTTAAAGTACCCCTATTATTCTATTTTAAAGCAACAGGTTTACATGCATCAAAGGTCAAAAAACATTTAAATTTTCTCATAATATACATTGCACATCACCACATTTTTCAATGATTCTTAAACGACTCATTGGATGAATCAGTCTCTCTAAATCCCTCCTTTCTGAGAGCATACTCTGCTCTGATTGCTCAGACAGCCCAGTCTGTTACGATTGGTCTACCGCTTACAGAGCTTGTCGGAAGCTAAACGCCCATTACCATAACTTTCAGCTCAGGAGGCTTCCTCAGTCCTCAGCGTTTGTACACACTGTAAAGACAGTAACGGTGACGTTGATTTGAATATTACACTAGAATAGGTGTTATATTTTAACATAAAAAACTCATCTTTACAGATGCAGTAGCAGCCTTTATTTTAAAGGTCAGAGAGAAGGATAAAAATGGGGCATGCCAAACTAAATTATGAATTTTGGAATGAAACCTTTTCTAACATTAAAAGTGGTCTTGCATGAGAAAAAAAAATGCTACAAGCTACAAGGGTGTAGAATAAATCATACAGATACGACAGCAAGAAAAGCCTCCAGACTCTGAACACACAAGCTTCTATGAATTTTAAGCAACCATAAAGATATGGAAACCATTCTATAACTCTAGTCTTCCTAACTAAATTGCCCACAGGCAGATTTCCTGAGATGTTAAGTAGGTCACTGCTGTTCTGTGCATGTGCGCATTTAAGAGAACTGGAGCTGAAGTAACTATAGCTGCCCAAGCTCTTGACTAGCTTATCTGTTTCCTCATCAATAATGAAGCACTTCCAGGAGGAAGCCAGGGCATCCGAGTAGATTATGGGGCTTTAAGGAACATACATACACCAAAGCCCTCTTTAACCCTCAGAAGCACATAAAGAACTCCCATTTACTCTTCAGCAAATGATGCAGATGAATTCAGTCTTAATCTGCTTAGAGGTGTAATAGGCTACGTTTGTATCCTTGTACAGCTGAAGCAGAGTCCTTAAGTCAGTATAGTAAAGGGCCTGTGGAATGCAGATTAAAAGCTCAATCCGTGTAGATGTATGGTTTTAATGGAATATTAGATCATAAAACTGATGTTCCTTTCAGAAAGGTCAAAATTATATATGTGCTATGACAGCCAGTGGAACAATTGAACATTTTTAAATGCGTTTACTAGTATGAGTAGAAAATACCACTTATGAGTCATGAAAAAGGTCTATTACAAGAAAAAGAAAAGTCAAAAAGGTAAGCGGCTCTACATGTCACCGGTGTCCAAGTGAACCTTGACTTTGTGTCAAAAAAATACTGTGGTTTGCAGACATGCTGCAGGGAAAATAAGCCAAAGGTGACTGCAGTTCTACCGGCATCCTTGCGTGATTTTAAACGTATATCAAAGCAAGTTAAGTTGACATAGCCACAACAGTTTGTGTTAGTACAAATCTTTTAAAAACAACCACAAACTACATCCTATAATGCAAAAGTTTGCAATAAACCAAACTTGAGCAAACGGCCTCACTCCAACATGCACTTTAGAGACAGGATGTTTATGGAAGCCGTTCAGCACTACACATGATATAGCGACACAACAAATATACTCTTCATTTCCTTCATTTGTTCAATGAATCATTCATTATATCCATATGTTCTGCAATATGTCCTTCAATTCAATTTAGTTTCGATTTCCTGTCAGTTTAAAGGGGTTATGAACTGCGTTGTTTTATTGTTTTATGATGTTTCCTGGGGTGCACTTATAATGTTAGAATGCTTTTTACATCAAAAATTGTCAATTTATAAATAAAAGGCATTTTTCCTACCCTGACTTTAGCCCTCTGGTTTGAACGCTCTGTATTAAGGGGTGTGTCTGCTGTGAGACTTCAGTGAGCGAGCGAGAGACTGACACACAGAAAAAGAACATCTGACTGTACATGAATCATTACATTTCAGATCAGGCATTAGAATTAACACAGTTACTTACATGTTGCATTACTGTCGAGCCAGGCACTGCACAATATTTTGTAATCCTCAACAGCATGTTTATTGCTTGGTAGCTCGATCTGATTTAACACAACGTAGGCCTATGTTCTTAGGCTACCTATTCTTTTGCATGTCATGTGGGGCTAAACAGGCAGTGATGAAGTAGGCGTTGATCTTCTTCTGCAGAGGCGGTGCTTGCCTCCCTTTGACGTAATAGATCCCCACTTTTTCGTTTGCTGGGCCTGGTGTCAATAAAAGCTTTTATTGGACTAACAAGGAAGTTTTCAGTTCTGAAACTTACAGGATATTCTTATAGTATGACGTTCTCTTATATGTCAAAAGCTTCAATTTTAAATTCTCAGTTCATGACCCCTTTAAATAATGTTGCTTTTCTTATGATGGCCAATTTGACTATTTCCACACAAAAAAAAAAAAGCATACATAAATATATCCAAGGACAACATGCACATATTATGTGAAGAAATCACATAGCTGAGAAATCACATCCGAATTTAAATCAGTGAATACTGCATGTGTGTGTAGAAAATTAAGAGCCCAGGGGTTTTTGAATCCTCAAAATGTCAAAGCTATTCTCAATAAAAAATAAGAATAGCAACCTGAGAGCTTAGGAGCTTAAGTTAAACAAAAGCCACATAAGAGCAAAAATTCTGCAGTAGTTTCACATAACAATCCTGATCATCGATCTCTTTACATCTAATTGTTACAGACGTGCTGGGCTAGGAGCGATGTGAACCCGTGAACACAGAAAGGTGAAATGATGGACAATGGCTCCAAAAACATGGCAAACTCTGTCAATACAGAGCCCTTCATGTCTCGCCTCGTGTTACTGCGATTCAATCTACTGTGTAACCACTGGCCTGAATGTCCTGAGAGAAAAACAGGCACACTTCAGAGAATTACATGTTCACATAAGGGGCTGTCTATGACGCAATTAGCGGCAGCCAGAACAATGTAAATGAAAAAATAGGCTGGTCAAATATTAATGAAAGCCGTAACAAGATGATCAGTTTTTATTATTGCATGCGAAATATTAGAATATATAATTATGTATTCAGTACTTATGTATAAACATACACAATGGGGTCCAAATGTCTGAGACCACAAAATGCTTTTCCCCCCTAATGCATTGTTTTTTTTTCTTATTTTCTCCAATCAAACATTATATTAACGGCAAAATACTTTGTGTGAAAGCATGTACTCAATTTAAAATTTCTTTACAAATTTCTTTATTTACAATATTGAAAAATCCATTTTGAATCCGAGATTATATTTTAGATGTAAATATAATAATAAATATTATAATAATAAATATAGAAATATATACAAATGTTTGATATTATATTAAACATTTTAACAAAATATTACAGATTTTACTAGAAAAGATTTTAATACAAAATTGACAATATATTTAATTTAAATTAGTGCTGTCAAAATTAAAGCGTTAACGCATGCAATACATTTTTCAGTTTAACGTGTTAAAAACATTTAACGCAATAAACGCAGCATCCTTTGGTTAGCGTTTCATTATATGACCACGCTCTTATTCATGCAAATGCTTTTAAACCATTCAAGCGTGATAAGACACAAAAGAGAACGCAGTGCAGTACTGGTGCATGTCTTTGTGATACACACACTTGTGCGCACTGAAAGCCGATTCAGACAGCGCTTGAAAGGACAAAAACACAAAATTATGCCAAAATGCCCATTTTGTCAAGTATCCTCACAAGCACAGTCTTAAATTAAATGTTAAATGAATGTAAAGAGTTGTGAGAAAATGGGATGCGTGTCAGAACCGCGTGATGTGCGGCAGGTCTAAAAGTGACAGCAGCCTAATAAACCTGCTGCTGTCTGTCATTAAGAATAATCATTCAGAACAAAAGAAAAATAGAAAAATCACTCACTGCTCGTGACTGAATAACTTTTGTAGCCTTAATAAGGATTAACTGGGCCTTTATTAGAATGGGTTTGTGTGAAGATTGTTTTAAGTTCACTTAAATAAAACTTGTAGTATTTTTTAAAAGCCTAATAAATGTTAAAATGTATAGCTTTCAATTATACTGCCATGTGGAATGGCTATAATGGCTAAAATTGAGAGAGAGAAAAAAACTATTTCCTTGACACATCAGTAACAGTATTGGTATCAGTGATATTGGCCTTATTTCATAAAAAGATGCCATGAAACAAATATTTAAAATACAGGCTACTGTTTTTAAATGTGAAATTACAATATAAAAATATATTAAAAACTTTAAAATGTTAGGTGTGACTAATTGCAATTAATAACAGAAAATGTTTTGATTAATTCGTTATTTTTTACATTTTAATCGATTAACAAAACGATTAAAAATATAATAATACGATAATATAATATAATATAATATAATAAATATAATATAAAATATAAAAGCAAATAAAATACTAAAATACACAGTACTACATACTGTGTAAAATTGTTTTGGCAGAAGTGCGACAGTCCTGCGTTGATCTCTAAGATTAAGGATCTAAGCATGTTTACAAGATAAAATGTAACTAGTGTTGATTAGAGGGAGCTCACCTGACATACAAGGTCCTCTTCTGACTAGTCCGCAAGGAACCGGAGCCTGAACTAATACTGCTGTTCATCATCTGCTCCCGTAGATCATGGATTTTGGCTTCAAATCGACTGTACTCTGTTGGAAACACAGAGAAGTACATTACACATGCTGTCCTGCTGAGAAGAGATAAACAACAAGGAAAAACACCTCAAACACCTACAGCTTCAGGGTGGATCGGTAATATTGATGGAGATGGGGAAGAAAAGTGTGGGAGACAGAAAGATGTGTGGTTTAGAGCTTTAGGAGAAAGTATAAGTTCTCTGTTTGAGGTTAGTCAAGTGTGAGCATTACAAATGCATTCAAACTAAAGAGCAGACAGATGTATCAACATATGCACAGCTGTGCAAGCCGTAAAGTGGTAGAGACTAGAGAGCATGGATATACAGAAATCTTTATTTAATAAGATAGATCTGCTGAATTCATCATCCATTCCCAGGACTCAAACTGCGTGAGGAGGGTTTGCTCACGCTAGACTGAAACAGTGAAAATGAATTATTCAGTGGTTTAACTCACATAACGCTCCTGCTCTTTCCCTATGTTGGATCTCAGAGGAGGTAAGAAAGACATTCAACTAATATCTTGACAAAAACGTCTTGATAAAGAGCTTTCAAGTACGTCAACATGCCTTTAACGAGTCAGTTAGAACTCCTCTACAAAAAACAAAAAAATATATAATACAACTATTATATTATGCTACATTCAACATTCAAATTTAACATTCAGCATTCACATTTAATTCTCCTTCCACTGAATAATTTAAAATAGTGTCCTACAAAATAGTGTTCAAATAAGTTGACAGTAAATCAGCATACTTACAGACTCTTTTCTCAGAGCCGTGCAGGAGTCTAGAGAGAGTGAAAGAGTTTTCTCCGTGTCGGTCTCTACCCCTCCATGTGAATTCAATTGTGTTGTGGTGCTGAAGGACAGCTCCCAAATCACACACACAGCTGCTCTCCCAGTGTGCGAATGTGTGTTTGAGCGCGTGTATGCGTGTAACTTGCCTTAGTTGGACGCTTCCACACAAAGCCTCTCTGAGCACCTACAGCACAGCGACATAACAGATGCTAATGGACTAAACAGTGCTTGAATTGCTCACTCACTCAACCCCTCCCTCTCCCCCTCTCTCTCGCTCGCTCACTCTCTCACTCTCTCTTTCTGTTGAAGTCACAGCCCTAACCCATGTTGGCTTGTTTGGTACAAGACATCACCTTCATTTCACCAAACAAAAGAAATGAAGTAAATATGAACAGAGTGAATTAGAAGAAATAGAAGAGCACATGATGCTTGTGAAGAAATTTGTCAGCAACGGAGGTTTGGTGTAAGCATGCGGGTTCTGAGGAACTGCTGTGTTACAGCAAATTTAACCCAACTGCACACACAGTGCACGTGGCTGAACATGTTGCTAATCCACAGGATTCATTTGGGAAAAGGATTTAGGCAGGTAAAAAAATAAACACAAAAAGCATGGGCATTCCTGTTATGCAGTAACTTGAAAAATAAATAAATAAAGCAATGGTGTTGTATTTGGGTATTTCTATAAATATACATGATCTGGTGATACATCCTCTAAAAGTGATAGTTCACCCCAAAATTTTAGAAATGGTAGTTGTAGTCACAGTTTTGGGAAAGAATGAGGTCCTAGATAAATTTCAATCAGGTTTTAGCCTGCACTTTTAAGAGTTATAAATGATCTAAAAATTATGTAAATTTTACTCGTTTTCAGGAGAGAATTGTGTTTCTAACTCACTTTTGGCATGTCTGGATGAGGTTAAGAGCCGGATGGCTCACAATCTGTTTCAGAGCCCCGTCAGAGGATGCTCAGATACTTATTTAGGTCCATGGTCAGCCTATATTGCCATGACCAAATTGTGGGAGTTGCGTTTGATCCAGAATGGAAATTCGACAAGCAGATCAATTCTGTGGTTAAGAGTTGTTTTTTCCAGATTAGGTCTCTTGCCAGTTTAAAACCAATTCTGTCAATAAAAGATTTAGAGAAGGTCATTAATGCCTTTATTTTGTCTCGTTTTGATTACTGAAACGTTCTGTATGTGTCAGACCATTATTTCATGCTTACAGTTAGTCCAAAATGAGGCGACCAGGCTGCTTGTGAGTGCTAAAAAGGGTGATAATATCTCTCCTATTCTGGTCTCGCTCACGTGCCCTGTGGACTTCAGGATAAAATATAAGGTCCTGCTGTATGTTTCTAAAGCAGTGCATGAAATGGCTAATCTCCTGCTTATGTGTCTGAGCTTATTACTCTTCACTAAACATCTAGGTCTTTGAGATCGACTAACAAGTTGCTTCTTACTATCCCTCGACTCATCTAAAGCTTAAAGGGGATCAGGCCTTTAGTGTTGCGGGTCTGAAGCTTTGGAATAGTCTGCCGTATGACTAGAGCGGTCACATCTATAAACGCATTTAAAGCTGGTGTTAAAAACTACCTCTTGTCATTAGCCTTTAAGGAGTTGGGCTAGTCTGTGTGTGTTTAAGTTGATCCCCTTGATGGGTTTTCTTATTTTATGGTAATGTATGTATTAGGGATGTTAACAATTAATTGATGATCGATTAATTGTCGATAATACATTTAATCGATAAAACGTATTGATCGTCGATTAATCAGGGTCATGCGTGTGTGTGCTGCTCAACTGCGAAACACAAAGCAGACACAAGGAAAAATTAAGCGATGTTTGGGACCATTTTACAGCTAGAGTTACACCTTCATCATGACTATAAGTGTGTATGTGTGCATTCGCAGCCTTTTGTTTTGTGCAAATGTAAGTTGTAATGTTGTGTTTATTTTGTGTAGGCCTATATATATATATATATATATATGACTTATCTCATATAGGATGCATTTGGTTAAGAATTAACACGGAATTAATTCTTAAAGCGTTTAAAGCGTGCTGGTGATCAGCTTCAGCGCGCAGCTCAAACCGCAATGCACAACTAATAATGACTATGATTGGGACTGTCATATTACATAACATTATAAAGAGAACAATATTGTAATAAAACATTGTGAATTATTTGGGTTTATTCGCCGTGTTTCATCGCATTGCTCCAGCATCAAGTTCACTTGTGCATTCGCATTATTTTGTGCACATATAATTTGTAAGGTTTATTTTGTATATATCTGATTAATCACATATAGGATGCGTTTCTTTGAGTTAAATAACACACTAGCAAAGTGCTCCAGTTGTTCATTCAGCACTTCAACTTCAGCGTGTGCGCTCAAACAGCAACGCACGACTAATAATAACTATGATTAGGACTGTCATATTACATAACATTAATAAGAACACTATTTTAATAAATCGCTGTGAATTCATTGGGTTTAGTTGCCGTTTTCAGCGCGTTGTTCCAGGAAGAGCACGTCCATACATTGGCGTCTGAGGCGGCATTGGAGACACATTGTATTAGTCGTTATATTTGATTATTAAATAAGTAACGTAATTAAATGATCAATCACATCAACTCATTTTACAATCCTAGCCCTTTATTTAGACTAAAACTCTTCTCATTCATTTGGTGAGGAACATGGCGTTTTGAGCAGCATTTGCAGACCCTGTCATGCTGTTGGCTATAAGCCACAGCTGTAGACTCATATTGCAGTATTAAGGCTAACGATTAATCGATTAATTGATCGTTAATTTAAATGATGATCGATCATGGGAATGTGTGTAAATTGACATTCCTAGCATGTATTTGTATGTTGATCGTACAACACTTTGATATGCATGTGCAGTTGTAAAAGTGCTTTGTGCTTTCTGTTCTGATAAATTCAATTAAAATTCTGTCATCATTTTCTCACCATCATGTTGCTCCAAACCTGTATTACTTTCTTTCTTATGTAGAACATAAAATATTTTGAAGAATGTTGATAACCAAACCATTTTGGTGACCATTGACTTCCATTGTGTTGACAAAAAAAAAAAAAATTCTCAAAATATCTTCTTTTTTGTTCTAAAGAAGAAAGAATGTCATACAGGTTTGGAACAACATTTGGGTGAACTATGCCTTTAACCTTTATTATTTAATTTTTTTTACACAGCAGCAAGAAAATTTGCAGGAAGGAACCAAACAGGATGGTAATAAAGAGCTATAGTCAATGTTCACTGAGGGACTGAGAGTTACTGTAGCTTAAATGAGGTGTCAACTTGAAGGTCATTATGAGGTTTTATTTACTTTTAGGTAGAATGACAGAGACAAACCAACTAATTTCACACAACATCACAATTCATCAAATCCATTACTAATATTACTATTGTTTTCTCACCAAAATTGACTTTTGGTGAGAAATGCTACAAGATACAAACATGATGGAAAGTGACATTGGGGACAGAGGAAAAACATGTTTTGATTGAAACAAAACATGAGTAGAGAGGAAATTAAGAAAGACCTGGAATATTTCATAATAAACTGCCAGTGTATCTGTTTACAACTACATATTCTTGGGTACGTGAAAAAAAAAGAAAAGAAAAAGCTCAAACCAAAGGAGTAAAATTTAAAATCCACTATTGCGTTCATGTAATTGTGATTAAATAAAAAATAAAAATTATCTTATTATCTAAACTTTTGAGTTTAACACACACACACGCATAATAGGGATGACCAAAACAAAGTAAAAGTAAGTAAAATACAATAAATATCCTCTGCCTGAGCATCTATATCTAATATACATACACATGTTACTGTATTGTTGGAGATACTGTACCTATGCCTTTAAGAACTGTATCTGATGAGACAATATGGATATTTCATAAGTACTATAAAACATTAAATTATCTTCAATAAATGATCTCACTGTCATGTATTCTCTCTGCATCCACATCTTCCCTTGGTAGATAAACATAAGACTATGAGATATAATGGATGTGGTGATGATCAAAAGTTTATAATTAGGTATAGCAGAAGCGCAGTCATTCATAATGAAGACTGCAGAACTTTCATGACTGCTCACTGAGTCCACGCAGATGAAACGACAGGAAACAAAATGCAATTTCTCCCAGGATTACATTGGTTTTGAATGATGTGCTGCCATTGAACACTGAAAGGCTTCGTGCTATCAAGAATTCAGTGTGTTATCGTCACCAATTCCGTGTCAAACAATTCTGTGTCAAACAAAACAATTAAGGGACTTTCAGAAAGCTTGAAAAGGAGGCAGGCAGAGAGAGGAAATAATATGTTTTGAGTCACGTTTCAAAAGAATGAAAGTTGGATGAATAATCATTAGGAGCTTTTATATTTAGAAAATGGCATTATGGCACAATAGTCAAAGCTAAATTAATGCACGATTTGAGGTATCATTCATGTCCATAGGACAAATGGTACAGGACAAGTTAGCTTTAATACTTCCTCAGTATGAGCAATTGTAATTGTGATGACAGTAATTATTTTCATGTTATGCCTATTAATCAAATTTAAAGTGCTTTAAGTGAACTTGCGTATAAACACGAATATTCATTTGGAGAATTGCTAACGATTACATTTAACAGTGCTATTAAATTATTAGTGTTCGTAAGATTAATTTTAAGTGAGTGTTAGATGACGGCAAAGATAATGTGAATGTAAAAAATGAGGAAAATTAACATTTCAAACATCAAACGGCCAGTAACCGATAATGTACAGATATTGTGCATCCTTAATGAAAAGGATCAGCAAACTACTGCCGCTGATTCTCAAAAGCACCAAAGTGGTGTGACTTTCAGCTTGAATAAATCTGAAAATAAAAAATGTGTTGGCCACTAATCACTTCAATAGTGCTTTGTAGACAGAATAAGGAAGAAGAAAAAACATTTACAGTCACAAAATTTCTGCGTCATCAAATCAAAGTTAGACAGCTGTGATCTCATGAATATGTGAATATTAACAAGGTGCAAGAAAGGATTTAGTCTTTGTTAATCTGACTGAGTTGATCGTTGAAGTCTGTGTGTGGCGCTAAAGCGCACTCAGTTTATACATAACATTGACTAATACTTTAGTCATCTTCTTAAGGCATTAAAAGAAGCTTAACTAATTTTTTGACACAAGCACAGTAAAACCTCAGCGCTGCTGCTATACATGCCATCTAAGTGTTACAATGTTGCCAGATCTTGCAAGAAAAGCAAGCAACCTGGTCTGACAAAACAAGCCCAAAATATGCTTAAATAAGCAACTCCAGGATTTTCCATGGTCTGGAGGAAACATTCACAGTATTGCAGCATAAACTTGTGTAAAACATTGATTAAGCAATTCAATAAAATGTTGCATTTCAATAATTTTACAAACATATTTGTTACATATACTGTACAATCAGCTGTCTATATATAAGCTATCTATATATAAAAAAAACTATACAATACTACTATATAATAATATTTTATTATTATTAAATGTATAATTATATAATTAATTAAAAAATAAAATTACATATACAACTATGATAATATGCTCATAATAATAATAATAATAATAATAATAATTATTATTATTGTAAGCATATAATTATGTAATTTATTTTTTTAAAAAGTGCACATAAATGAGGCAGAGGGAGTGACTTAGAAAGGCAGAATCACAGAAATAAACTATGGCAATTATTAATGACAAAGTGCGGCTCAAACTGTAGGTGGTGATATTTGACAGCTGTTATCGGTGGTTGGTCACATTTTATTTTGCTATGGAGTGGCAAGCCTAATAATTGCTTATTTGATCGCACCTTCTTATATAACTGATTGGAAATATCCTAGTCAAGCACGGTTTTCACTGACTGTACAGTCCTATTAAAAGTACAATGCATTTGATTCAGTATAACTATATGTTGAAATAGTGAAATGGGTCAATTTCTCTTTAATTCTGTAAATAACTGTAGGGCATGTCACTGAAGCGGGACTTGTGCTTAGCCCAGCTGTGCATGTGTCAGACACTGATGTCTTTAAGCTCCAGCACAGATCCTCAGAGCCGTTAAATCCCTCTGATCAAAGCAGTCTGGCCCTAAGGGGTTTCATTTCCTATTCAAACACCACCAGTGTACATTTAATGGCATTTGCTTCTCATGTCACAAGATGGAGGCTCTGGAATGACCGCACCTCAGTTAAATCATTACCCCACAACATCTGTTCGTTAGTTAGATATATAAAGCATCTGGTTATCGCACTTAATGAAAAACACCATGCAGCACAGACAAATTCACTATGAGAAGCCCTGGAGAGTTTACAAGGTCCTCCCTCAGCAGCTCTTCAGCAGCCATTGGTCAAAGTGAGTGCTGCGTCTGTGCTTTCCGATGCTTTATTATGCATGTTGTCACACACTGCATATGGAGAGCAGAGGGAGTTGGATCTAATCTCAGCTCATTCTCCCCACAGGGAGCTGCCTGAACCCTGCTCGCACCTGTGGCCACCTCATTGGGCAAAACCGATCTCCAGCTTGCTGATTGAATACTGGGCAGAAGAGCATGTTGATGAGATGTCTTGCTTGGATAACAAACAGATTCACGTGGAGGTCAGTCATCTCTCTGTCACAGCTATAAACATGTAACGTCCAATGCAGTATCTTCACTGCAATGCAGTGGCTGGTCACAAATGCCCCAAAAATGGGTTGTAAATTGTTTCTTAACAGTTTTAATCAAATGTGGAAATAAAATACAATTACAGTGTATCAACATTACAATGCATTATTGAAACCTTTCAAATCTATATTTGAACTCAAAGCAGCACTTTACAAACTGACACCTGTGTTGTAACACAAGATGACAGTAGGTGTGCGGATTTTGTATGGAAAGCAACACTGACTCATCAACAGCTATCAAGGGGAGATGAGAGACTACGCAATGGAAAATTTTAAACAAACATTTGGGTAAATCTGTCAATCTGTCAATAAGAAATTAAAAATTATACACACACACACACACACACACACACAGTAATAAAACAATTTTCTAGCATGTTTTAGCATTTGCTAACATCTTTTAATACGCTGTTAACCTGTTTCTAGCATTAAAGTATGTTACTATCTTTCTAGCATGTTTTAACTTGTTGCTAGCTTGTATTAGCACATATTTCAACACCATCTTTCTATCTTATTTTAACATTTCTAGCATTTAACAATGCTATCATGTTGTAGCATGTTGCGAACGCGTTTTTAACAATTGATAAGGTTTTTAACATGTTACTAGCTTGTTTGTACCATGTTTTAACACACTGCCAAGCCAACATAATTACTGTAATGCAAAAAAAAAAAAAATATGTAATTCAATATAAATTGTGATCAAATGTGGAAATAAAATACAATTACAGAATATCAACATTACAATGCATTATTGTAACCTTCCACATCTATATTTGAACTCAAAGCAGTACCTTGGAAATTGACACCTGTGTTGTAACACAAGATGACAGTAGGTGTGCGGATTTTGCATGGAAAGCAACACTGACTCATCAACAGCTATCAAGAGGAGATGATCAGACTACGCTATGGAAAATGTTTAAACAAAAATCTCACAAAATCTGTCAAAAAATGCCAGGTAATATTTCAAATCAAAAACAAAAGGAAAAATTAAGAAATTAAATGTTTTACACACATTTGTGGTAATAAAACGAGTTTCTAGCATGTCTTAGCATATTGCTAACATGTTAATACACTGTTAACATGTTTCTAACATGTTTCTTACTAGCATCTTTCTAGCATGTCTTAACTTGTTGCTAGCTTGTATTAGCACCTATTTTAACATGTCACTGCCATCTTTATAGCTTATTTTAACATATTTCTAGCATGTTTTAACAATGCTATCATTGTGTTTTAGCACTTGATAATGTTGCTAGCTTGTTTGTACCATGTTTCAGCACACTGTCAAGCCAACATAATTACATAAAGTAATGCAAAAAAGAATTATGAATTAAATTGTAAAGTATTTTTAAGGAATTTAAACAAAGTATAAAATAAATGTGAAAAAAACTGTTACTAATAGCCTAAAACAAAAATGTAATTCAATTTATTACGAATTGAAACGTTCTGCTAGTAAAATCCAATCTGAAGGGCAGAGCTGCTCTATGCTGGCCATGAACGGAGGAGCGTGACGGGGACAGGAAGCCAAGCTCAGGAGCCACGCTAAGACAACAGCTTTCACCAAACAGAGAAGATGCTACATAAATGCACATATGCTCACTAGGGGTGTGAAAGAAGCTCGGATCACACATACACACACAGACCTGTTCGGAAGCTTAATTTAGACCCTCTCAAACTATCTCCAGCCAAAGCTCTTAGGGTCATCACCACCCCATTGATATTTTAATAAACACCGCAGTCAGGCCTGCCGAGGCGAAGGAAGAAACGGGCAGATCTGAACCTCAGGGTGAAGAAGCCAAGCTGCTCTGAGTCACGACCACAACGCCATACAGCGAACTGGGCACATGATCACTTACATGTGCATGTTGACATTTTAAAATAAACATGAAAAAATGATTGACTTTGGGGGGGGGGGGGTTTCCAAGAAATTAACACTTTTATTCGACAAGGACACATCAAATTGAACAAAAGGCACAAATTAAGTTTTGCCATTACAGAAAAAAATAATAATTTGTTAAAATGTAATAAATAAAGTGTATTAAAATGTCATTGGAAAATGTCATTTTAAATTGTAATATTTCACAATATTACTGTTTATACTTTATTTTAATAATAATAAAAAAAATGCACTAATCTACTGCACCACCACAGTATTCCCTCACATTCTATTAAAAGGAAATCATCTGATTTTAATGAGAAAATGTAGTGGACAGCACATTCCAGGGCCCAGTTTATGGCCGGGCCCCTCTCTGCCCATAACAGTGGACAAAGATTTACTACATTTTGATTGGATCTTGGTGGACTAACACAAACAAACTGTCCAACGGTATCAGATAAAGATGCTAGGACAACAGCCAGACATTTCTTAGAGGGCAAGAAGAAGACCTTTGGTACCAAGCCCAGGAAGGACTTCCCATTGGTCCACATGCAGTTTCTGCCCTTCACCTATCTAGAAACTGATCCCTAATGTCCTGGTCTGTGACTGCCATAAAAATTCCTCAGGACCTCAGCAGATGTGGGTGAAACAAAGAAAGACCACAATGATCCATCCAAATCCATTTATAACTATGTTTGGAAACCTTAAGACTGATGTAAACTACACATCCATTTCATACTTATACAGAGAAATAAGTATTCTCAGTGACAACTATTTGTAATGCAACATCTTACACAGATTCAGCTGTTAATGAACAAATGAATGAACACATGACAGTTCAATCTTTTTCCAGTTCAGTCATGTTTGGTGTCTATTTGTTTAGAATATTGCCAAGGGTATTCTGGTGGTGGTTTGGAAAGTGAGAAATGCATTGGTAAACTTTAAAGACTTCTAACTGTGTACAGTATTCAAATGAGTTCCACAAGGGAGAGAAGAGTGGGACACAGTGTGCCCCCTCTGATGTCAGCGGCCAATCACAGCACTGGAATGGAGAAGCGCCAAATTGCAATCTCCGCCTTGTCGGAAAGGGATAAAGGTACCCTTTCAACAGACACTCCTTGTTCTGAGTCTGTCCTGTGAGGATGAGACTGTGACAGATCAACCTTGTTCTGAGTCTGTCCTGCAAGGATGAGATGGAAACAGATCACCAAGTTCCGAGTCTCCCCTCGAGAGAGACAAACAGTTCACCAAGTTCTGAGACTGTCCATCAAGGATGAGACATAACAGGTACACTGTAACATTCTGAGCCTCTGGTTAATCCAGAGCGACAACAAAAGATCCAAGGATCTGAGTCTACAGCTTGTGAGGCAGCAACAGATATGACCACGTTCTGAGCCTCCATCCTGTGAAGAAAGAGACATTAACAAACACTACGTTCAGAGTTTTAGTCCAGCGTGACGACTACAGCACGTCCCGAGTCTCTATGCCAGAGAGACAAAAGCAGATTAACCAAGTTCTGAGTGTCTGGCCCAGAGAGGCAGAAGACACAGAGACATTTGCAACAAGGTTAAGCTCAAGAGAGCAAGCCTTCACTTCAAGGTTTCTTCGTCTGCATGTTCCAGATTAAGGACCTTCTGCACCTACTTCAGGGCCTCATCTGCGTGTTCCAGATTTTAGGACCCTTTGGTGCACCAGGAGATCAGCATCCCACAGATCTTCGTGTTCAAGGCTGTTGAAACGGATTCCAGCTTTTTCCCCACTGCACTGTCTCCCAGCACAACCAGTGGAAGAAGTCATCACCATCGGACTGCTTACTCCACCACGTTGAACGTAAATATCACTTAACCAAACCTCTTTCCAGAGACCTTGGCATTGTTGTATATTATCAGTATATGATTTTTAAATTTACATTAGAGGTAATATAACTGATGCTAGTTAATAACAAATAATCTTTCATTTATTTGTTTGATGCACAATAAAGTTCTTCACCTTAGTTTCAGAGAAACAACAGTTTATCTTTCCATATGATAACGCAACTCTTTCATAGCCACACTCAACTTAATCACATGTATTTTATGCATCTTATGCACTTTATTCCTTTATCGTTCATTGTATTCATTTAGTAGTTGTGTTAGTTATTCTTGTTTTTTTTGTTGTTAATAAAATGTATTTTATTACAATTGTGTCTTCCTTGTGCTGATAATACAGAAGAGGCTCTACAAGTTAGAAATCTCACCAATCTTTCAGATAAATCAGCTGACCAACTCTCCCCACTTTACATTCATTCTAAATGATTGAACAGCCTCCTGTTTGGAGTGTTCTAATACAGCCAAGGTAAAAGACCTTGACTAGTGTCCCAAACTAAGAGAGGGGGAAGGTGGTCATCTGATGTACTCATAACCACACCTTAAGTGACGGGTGATCCAAAAATCACAACGTCAGCGGTGACGTGAGTTCCAATCACTACCTTACTTAGCGTCTTTGGATGGACGAAAGTAAAATCACTACAAAAACATTACCTAACGAGTTAACGTTTTCATATCTGAAGTCTCGTTGTGCATTCTTACAACACAAATGTCCTAAACATTTAAATGGTAATTTGTTTACATTTAAGAATTTCCCCTGCTTATTACAAGTTATGTTCATCTTCACCTCAGCATTTATATTACAAATGCCACAATGATTCTTCTGAAATCTGAATATAGATGTAGGCTTTGTAAGGTATGCGCATACAACTAAATTTGTCATGTACGGTTATTCAATGGGGTTATGTAATTATTAGAGATGCAACGATGTATCGGCCGATGATCAGGGCCGATTATATCCTGTCAATCTAAATGGTGTGGAAAAACTGTGCTTTGTTACTTCTAAAAAGAAACAAAAAATGTCATCTTTCAAATTCGGTCCGTTTTATTAAGAAATTCAAACAATGCTGTTTTGACGCTCTTAAATGTGACACGACAGATCTCAGTTCAAGCTGCAGTCATCTCTTCCACTTTAATACAAGTTATATCTCGAAAAACATGCATGAATATCAAAAGGTATGTTGAAAGATACACAACAACTTACCGAAATCCATATCATGACTCATGTAAATCACTCAATCAGGTGTTTCAACCGTGGAAAGATGTCAATAAAACAGCTTGTAAACAATAGGTCACTTAAGATTGTATTTAGCCTCAGGAAAGTCATCCGATGTTTACAGTTTCTTAGTTAGAAATAAAGAAACACTAGAGAGGAGCTTACTTACTGTTAATTATATATGTATGCTTGAATAAATTTGTCATGAAGACAGTGTTTATGAAAAATACATTATATGTGATATTTGTTATTTGTTGTTAATTGCAACCAATATTATTGTGTACCAAATGAGAGGGTTCTCTGTATAGTTTGCAGCATTATTTGGGAGAGGTTTCTTTTCCATAAGAAAAATCTAACTATCGGTAGCTATCATTCTGAATAATTGGCTATCGGTATCGGCTGAGAAATTTAGTATCGGTGCATCTCTAGTAATTATGTTGGTGTTATATAATATTGTTTTTATTTATACAGGAAAAGTAAATGATTCAAATGTTTTCGTTAACAGCATGTATTAAGTAAGCAGTAATAACAACTTAAACATTGGTTAAATGAATAATCAGCTCAGCAATATATACAAACAACACTTAATTCATACGCAAACTGTCATGCTAGTAAAAAAACATAGAATTTGAGCTACCTGTGGCTTTTCAATGGTTTCCAAGATCTCCAAGATATCTTAAAAACTATTCATGTGTGACTGTTACACTGCAAATCGGGTGATTTTAGGTCAATGTTTGGGCCGTCAATGATGCCATCTGTCGGTAGGGAATAGTAAGATAGCCACTCAAACACTTCCAGTGGCTTCACCGCCTGCTGGCAGTTTAGAACGCAATGAGCAATGCATTTATATAGCTCAGTGGAGTGAATGCAAAGTTTCTCAGGGAAACGTGAGAGAATGCAAAAGCATTGACACATTTTTCCTCCCATCTCATTTTTTTTGTCTTTCACTATGTCCCTTTAGGGGCTCCGTAGGTGCAGTAGGCAAACAGTAGTGTATTTTTTGGATTATTAAAACAAACTAAAACTTACTATACTATTAAAACTAAATTTTCACCATCCAATACATTTACATTGGAAAAAATCAAGTCCCATCTGATTTATATATATATATTTTTTTTTTAAATAATCCGTTTCATCGCATGACAGATCGCAATCGCATTTCATGTTGACTTTAAATACACAGCACAGTTGGGTTTAAAGAACAACAATTAATTTGAGGATTCAGTAGACACCAGTATTCACAACTAAGATTACTTTATGGGAGCAGTATTTGACAGGTTATCAAGATCATACTCCACCCAACACAAATGACAGATTTTTCTATCAAATCCACAATGTCACTGGCACTTGACTCTCTTCCCATTATCACAGTCCACCATGCATGAAATGGCTTTCTGCTGTGCCCAGTTGTGAACAAATAAGCATTTGTAATATTCAGGCCATGCTGCATCTAATCAAGATCTTCAACTAAACGCTCAGCAATTTGGAGTTTGATTCTAAAATCTGCAAATAGGAAAACCAAGAAGGGAGATCTGGGGAAACCCCAATCTGAGGCAGAGTGAGGAATTTAATTAGTATAAAAGAAAGTTAATTGAGGTTTAGGCTTGAATCAAGTGCACATTTAGTGGTAGTGTAATAAAACACAACAGACGTTTATATAATCAATTGAAATAAAGAAAATAATTGAAGTTGTCATATTAGCAAAGTAAAGGCCCAGTAGTCCAGTTCTGAATGAAATCAAGTCACATGGAAAGCTTAAAGGGATAGTTCACCCAAAACTGAAAATTCTGTCATTGTTTACTCACCCTGAAGTTGGTCTAAACCTGTATGAATTTCTTTCTTCTGCTGAACACAAAGGAAGATATTTTGAAGAATGTTTGTAACCAAAGAGTTGATGGTCACCATTGACTTCCATAGTAAGAAAGAAAAAAAATACTATGGAAGTCAATGGTTACCCATATTCTTCAAAATATCTTTTTTGTGTTTAACTGAAGAAAGAAACTTTCCAGAAACTGGAAAAATTCGAGGGTGAGTAACTTATTTTTGGGTGAACTATCCCTTTAAGAAAGCTATTGAAAGCGTTGAAACATGCTGGTCATTTTGAAACTATAATGTCTGAAATATTGGGAGAGGAAGTGCCGACCCACCTTCGGGTCTGTACTGAGCTACGATGGTGACAGTCTGTCCAGCATTCTTCAGTGCTGCAGCCGCCTGTTCATGCGTTGCACTGCGGAGGTCCACCCCATTTACCTGCAGCACACATGCAATATTAATGCTGTGTATCACAAATAAACGCTGATGCCAAACACAGCCAGTGGGGTCCAATAGCCTGAAAATGCAAATCTACTGTAAACCTGGAAAACTATTCCTGTAATAGTTTATGCAGCTTGAGTGCTGCTGTGATTAAAAATAGGGACATATCAAACACAAAGACATTCTGAAATTCACTTTTTCAAATCAATGTTTCAATGAAATGACTGTTTATATGCCAAAGCATGAAATTACAATGAATAATATATTTTAGTATGATTGACAATGAGCAGCAATTGCTGATAATGCGATGTTCTTACAGAAATGATACGGTCTCCTTTCCTCAATTCTCCACAGAGGTCTGCAGGCCCTCCTGCTAATATGAAGGAGATGAAGATTCCCTCTCCATCCTCTCCTCCTACAATGTTGAAGCCTAGTCCTGTGGTGCCTCTATGCAGGACTATTTTCCTAGGCTCCCTAAAAAACAGTTAGTTAGTTTGAGTGAGAGGTTCAGGAAAGCATGCTTACAAAAAATATTGGTTGACTTACAACAGTGACAGACATACACACAAACACAATCAAGAAAAGGGGGGGGGTGTACTAAATGTTTTTTTAAATTGTTTTCTGTAATTGAAATAAATCTGAAATAAAATGACATATAAACGCAAGACTCAATATGAAGACAATGATGTATATATAGCTGCATTAATAAAAAATTAAATAAATTTGACCACATCTCCCTCTAGTGAACAAAATATGAACTACACAAGAGAGATACATGCTCTTACAATTTGCAAAGGTGCATCACATTATTACTTTACTTTTATCTGCAGTTACAAATGTATGTAAATGTGATGTGTGAAATTAGTTATTTATATTTATAACTATAATTACACCATTTGTATGATGATTTCCTGAAAAGTGTAAACAATGTGGCGCTTTCAAAATATTTGATCATCCTGATCAGCCAAACAGGGAACCTGACATAATAGGAGTATTTTTGGTGCTAGTGGTGCAGAAATTAACTAAATAAGAATTTGGCAATGACAGCATATTTGGGAAGCATACATCTAGGAGTCTGTAGATGGCAGCACAGCCTCAAATCACTGGATCTGTAGCATTTTCTGTAGCATTCGTTTTCAAAACAAACCCTTACAACATGGCTAGACACGTCTTTTAACCCTTAAAACTCTTTAAAGTCGAGTGAAGTGACATTTACATCATTTTCAGTAATAAAACAGTGTATTTTTCTATCCATCCTGTAGAATTAGGCCTAAGTCTTAATTCAAAGCTTATCAGATTTGCCAAAGTTGACTTCACAGATTGGTTGGTCATATCATGACGCCAGCTTATGGCGGAAATCCCCATGATTAAAAGGGATTAAGTATGGTAAAGCACACCAGTCAGTATGTGTGTGTCCTTGATAATCATCTACTGTTCTCTACCGGACAAAATATATGCTGGTCTGGCCAAGATCATCTGCACAGCATGAGCCGGCTCTCGTAATACTGCTCGCTACTGACGACAACTATTACGAAATGAGCAAACAAATCAGGTGAATGAGAAACAACAGTCAACAGGACTCAGCAAAAAGGCTTTATCCTAAATGAAGTGTTATCTTCAACAGCTCTCCAGAGGACATTTAAAACTGTCCAACAAATACTGTGAGTGATCTGCCATATGTCCCTAATGCATGAGTCCTTGTGAATGCCCTCAATCAATGGTTCTCAACCAGGGGCCCGGGGCCCACAAGGGGGTCTCAAGATGACTTAAAATGATTGAAAATAAGAGAAAACAAGCATTAAAATAAGTTAAAAACAATTATAAAATCAAGATTTCTTATTTCACTTCACCTCAACAACTGTTTTGTTTAGTTTTATACTTTGAAGAACAATGCAGGGTTCTCACTGTCTGGATATATGAGGTAGTCTACTTTTAAAAATGTGATTTCTAGACCTGCAAAGGGAATAAAATAGTTTAACTCTATGGGCATTTTTAAAATGAACATACTTTTGTTAGTTATGCCAAGCTGTAAAATAGTTTATCGGGTATCTGAATAACATAAGCATGCAGAGTAAATAACAGCACTCTAATTCTTGTAATATTTACATTCATTAAAAAAAAAACCTCAAACTTTCTTTATACTGGGGATATTTCCTTTGTAAAAGTGAGAAGTGAGTTTACACTTCAGACATGGATATGATGAGATAGTTATGTAATGGGTAAAAACCCATTATTCACTGTGAATTTATGGAACTTTTGTAGTATGAAATATTTATTGAGATCAAAATCAGCATATTAAAATGATCTCTGAAGGATCATGTGACACTTAAGACTGGGGTAATGGCTGCTGAATATTCAGCTTTGCCATCATAAATATTTTTTTTTAATATATTACAGTAGAAAAGAGTTACAAGTTTTACATTGTATGTATTACAATGTATTCCACAATATATGTATTATTCTGTATTTTTAATCAAAATAAATGCAGTTTTGGTGGGCATAAGAGACTTCCTACAAAAACATTTAAAAAGTCTTACAGAAACCAAACTTATGACTGGTAGTATATAGCAACACACACACATATTGGTTTAATTGAATGTAGAATTCTACTATACTGTACCTCAGTAACAGGAAATAAAGGGAATAATCCCTAAAACAGAATGCAGCAGAATGAGGACAAACTAACTAATAACTCATCTAAGACTAATGTGAGTAGTTGTGTGTGAGTGTAGAGTTTTAAATGGTCTGTTTTGTAGTATATAACATTATGCAGAGATAAAGTATGTACTAAAAATGCCATTAACCTTGGGCGGCTTATCTTATGTTTAGAGAAATGCTATTCTCTTACATCATACAGTATCTACACCAAAATGATGGAGCTGTCTTCACACCAAGCTACATGAAATGAAACCTATATAGCATTATCTTCCGAATTTCAGGAGGGTGATGCAGAGAAAAGATGCATCAGAAAACAAAATAGCAGCCGAAGATGTGATGAACAAATGAGAGCGAGTGAGATCAAAGGATACGACTGCTGTATAGAAACAGTTTAAGAGGAAGCCATGATCTGTATTAACTTTCACTTGAAATGAACGATCATTTCACTTCGCAAGGGCAAGGAATCATAATGCACAATAGGACCTGCACAGACGACCTCTGAACCAGAAGCCATCAAATGTTACAGTATGGCAAAAGGATGTCATGATTAGGAAGACAAAGGCATTGGGAGGGCAAAGGCTCACCTTGTGATCTCATCATCTCCCAGCATGCCTTTTGAGATAGGAGAGTACCGAGATGGGGTGGCGGGGGTTAATGGCTGACTTAGATAGCTTTGGGTGCTGATATGGTTGTCCATGTGCTGGGAATAGGCTGAAAATCCAAAACACAAAGATATAATGTTATTGGCGTCATGATGAAAACTCATTTGGCAATGTTCTAAGAGGTCAGTACCCCAGAATCTCAATATGATTGCACTAGTCATATGTACACTGCAAAAATGCTTTTCTTATTTAGTATTTTTGTCTTGTTTCCAGTCCAAATATCTAAAAATTCTTAGACAATAATCTGGTTTCTGTTTGGGACAGAAATAATCTTGTTTCTGTTATTTTTCTTAGCAGATCATTTAGCTTGCTTTAAGCAAAAACTCGCTTCATTTTTATCCTTTTCCCCAGAAAACAAGAAAAAATATCTTGCATCATTTACTTATTTAGTAAAAGCATCTTGATTTAAGAATTTTTTGATATTTGGACTGGAAACAAGACAAAAATATTAAATAAGAAAAGCATTTTTTTGCAGTGTATTGATTTGAAAAAATTACATGTACAGACTTGCCAAAGATTAAGATTGCTGAAAAAAAAAACCTGTTGTAAATCTTATTTGATCACTCCCTTTGTGCTTTAAACAAAAACTTCTCCTTCCTAGTACATGACCTCTCTTACAAACACTGCTATTCACAAGTTTGGGGTCAGTAAGATTTTTTTCATTGTTTAAAAAAAAAAAAAAAAAGTCTTGTGATTACCAGGGCTGCATTTATTTGATCAAACATACAGTACAAAGAGTACTACTGTAAAATATTATTACAATTTAAAATAACTGTTTTTTGTTTATTATTATTTTAACCAATTTTAAAATGTATTCCTGTGATAAAATTTTCCAGCAGACATTATTCCAGTCCTCAGTGTCACATGATCCTTCAGAAATCATTCTAATATGCTGATTTAGTGCTCATGAAACATTTAGTATTATTATCAATGTTGAAAACTGTTGCGCTACTTAATATTTTAACATTTTCGTGATGCATCTTTTTTTACCTTTGATAAATAAAAAGTTCCAAATCACATCAAGAACCAAAAGAACCCATAAAAGTAGCCCATGTGACTTGTGCGCTGTATTCAAACTCTTCTGAAGACATACTGTGCAATAGCTTTGTGTGAAGATTTCATTTTCTCATTTGGTTACGACAACCTTAATGTTATGAAGCGGCGAGAATACTTTTTGTGCGCAAACCCTTCACGTGAGCACAACAGCGCATGCGTGTGATGTTGATGCAGGAGCCAGCCAATATTGAGCCGGCATTCTGACGTAGAACCCATAAGCGTTGCACTGTATTTACTACGTGAATCGCGTCAGAGACTGACATGGAAGAAGAAACTGTTGAATAAAGCCTTTATTTTTGTTTTGCACAAAAAGTATTCTTGTTGCTTTATAACATTAAGGTTGAAGCACTGTAGTCACATGGACTATTTTAATGATGTCTTTACTTTTGTAACAACATGAGGGTGAGTAATTAATGACAGAAATTTCATTTTTGGGTGAACTAACCCTTTAAACCTTGAGCAATGCACCAACACATTGTATTTGCATATGATATTTCATAGCTTTGGTGAAGAGAGTATTGTATAAATTAATTATAATTATATTATATATATTATATATAATTATAAAACTAATTACAATTTCAGGCTTTTCCTCAAACACCTTTTTTTTTTTTTTAACTGTCCTTGTATGAAAAGGAACAGCAAAGATTCTTAAACAATCCCCGTTGCTTTCCACATAAAAAAATTAATTAAAAAAAAGGTAACACTCTTCTATCTTTATGTGTCCTTGTTACGTTACATATACTTACTGCAGCATGCATAATTTCAAGCAACTAACACTAATGTAACCAAACCCTATGCACACGTTGTTAATTAATATTACTCATTACTTACTTGTGGAATTAAACTGTAAGGAAGACACATTAAAAATGACAAACATAAAATAACAACATAGGCATTTAGTAGCTTAAACACTAGAGAATGCTGCTAGCAAGGTCTTAAATTTGATTTCCAATTAATCTATAAACTGATAAATGCATATCTTGAGTGCAATTAGCATCTGCCAAATGCATAAATGTAAATGGAACGACATGAGGGTGGCAGAAATTTCATTTTGTGCAAAAAAAAAAAAAAAATCCTTTTAGGTCTCCATAATTGATGTCCTTAGTATAAAAGATGTGTCCTTATTTCACTGTGTCAGATGTAAAGTGTAATGAAGTCAAGGGTATGCACTGGGCAAATACTAACTGCAGACATCGACAACCCATTTATTTAATTCTCATCAAACAGTCCTTCACGTGTCAAAGCCCTACGCAGTGCCTGACTGGCTGACAGATATAACGAAATGGGATCACTAATGAAATTGTTCCGTTTACGCCTTCCGAGAAAAAGAGAAAAAAAAATTCACATTGTGCGCACTCACATGACCGAGACAGTGTTGACTACATATCCTTTAAAACTCCCTCTGCAACACTTGCACACGGACATGCACTCATTTCTACATATACTGATGCTGGATTTGCTGGATGGGGGAGCTGGCCACGTGATGCACTTCATGATTAAATGTGCTTTTGTCCTTCATGCCTTTAAGCCCTAATGACAGCTTCCTTTCTCAGGATCTAATGCTGGGGGATCTGGCCTGCCTCTGGAACATCACCAAGGTGCTACATTATCGACTGTCATCACTCAGCACTTTGCACAGTCAATTTTAGTGGCCATCCTCACGAGTTGCTGCACCTAGTCAGTAGAAAGTGCTGTCTATAGCGGCTTTGAGGTGGGATTTAAGCCATAAGTGAGCATGGGACACCAACAAAAGATCACAGAACTGAGGCAAAGTGCCTTTAAGGCAAGTCTGTTCACTCTCTGACCATATTGATAACGTAACCATGCCGTTATTTCCTATGTAGGTAATAGACTTTCTCCAAAAAAAAAAGCTACAAGAATACAGTATGTTTCAGGATAAGCTTACTTACAGCTGGTGACATCGGGAGGAACGTAACTATCATTCATAAAGACACTAGTAGGTTTCGCCACTTTTAAATAGACGACATCAGGGGTGTTTTTCAAGGCAGCCACGGCATCTTCATGAGTGACGTCTTCAAGGCAAGCAGCATTCACCTGTAACACACACACACACACACAATAAAAGTGTGGGGTCAGTAAGATCTTTTAATGTTTTTGAAACTGGTCTTAAATGCTCACCAAGGCTACATTTATTTGATCAAAAATACAGTAAAAACAGTAACTTTATGAAATATTATTACAATTATATTAGCTGTTTACTGGTTAATTAATGTAATTTATTCCTGTGGTGGCAAAGCTGAATTTTCAGCATCATTACTCCAGTCTTCAGTGTCACATGATCCTTCAGAAATCTTTCTATGCTGATTAGGTACTTTAGAAACATTACTTATTATATCAATGTTGAAAACAATTGTGCTGCTTAATATTTTTGTGGAAACCATGATACATTTTTTCCAAATGTTTTGTTTTTATTAATGAATAGAAAGTTCAAAAGAGCTTTTATTTGAAATAGAATGTACTGTAACAGTCTGTGTCAATTTTGATCAAATTAAAGTTTAAATGTATTATAAGAAAATCTTATTGATGCCAAACGTTTGAAAAGTAAGACATAAAACATGAATGCCTTATTATTTAATATAGCCAGGGTACAATAATATTTAATTGACTGAAGAACAATCGAAGGTCAGTTTACCTAATGATGACTAAATTTAAGTTGTGATTCATTAACACTGATTAGTGTATGAACCATTTTGAGTGAATTATTCCTTTAAACATTAACTATAATTGTATTGTGTCAGATGCAATTGTTCCTCTACAGCCTATTTGCCAAAAATGTTTAAAAAAAAAAATGGAATATTGAGCACTAAAGGTCTATTGCAGGAGCTCATTAAATAAAGTAGAAACAAATTAAATACAATTAAAACATTTAAATAAAAAAAAATAATTCCCTCCTTGCATAAATGTAAAATGAATCTTCTAATGTTATTTACTAAATCCAGAAAATAGAAATGTTTTTACTTACAGCCAGAAGTTTATCCCCAATCTGCAGCCTTCCATCTTTATGGGCAGCTCCTCCCTCAATGATTTTGGTGATATAAATACTGTTGTCCCCAGGAATATGTTGGTTCCCAACTCCTCCAGCTATACTGAAACCTAGACCTGTCAACAGAGGTCAGAGTAAACCATTTACTGAACCATTTCCTAATGTGAATTATAGTGATTACACAAAAAGAAGACATAGGCTTTCATCTTGTATTCTTTAGATGAGAAATGGCTTTACCTTTAGGACCTTTTACCAGCTTTACATCCATTATTTTTTCTGAGACGGCTTTCCTCCTCCTTACGTAAAGTCTGACAATGCAGCCTGCCTCCTTCAGAGCCTCCACAGCATTGCTGTGAGTTACGTCTCTCACGTCTACATCATTTACCCGCAGTATACAGTCATTAACTCTGTACAGAGAGAAAGAGGGAGAACACTGACTAAACAGTCAAAAGAAATCGGCATAAATCACAGTGATAAAGTGCCATTTGAAGTACTTACAACCAATAAAAACACTACATTTGTGTATAAACAAATTATCTATCATTGTTTTACAGCACAGACGAAAACTGCATGTAATAGAAGCAGCAGCGCAACTGCGTTCTGTATTCACACTAACAGGACTGCAGTTCTATACAGAAAATAATGTGATTTCCGGCTTACTACACTGAGTTCACACTGAGAAAACAGCCATTACATATAAGATTATTATCGGGAGTAAGCCAAAAGACAACTATTACAAACTTTTCCAGTAAATAACGTGAGAAAGAGGAGGATCAGATTTAAATGGTAACACTTTGCAATAAGGTCTCATTTGTTAACAATAGTTAACGTATGAACTAACAATGAACAATAATCTTAATCTTAATGTTAACTAATGTAGTAAACTAATGTTAACTCTTTCCCCGCCATTGACGGAAATTTCCATCATTTATGAGACGACGTTTCCCCGGCATTTACGGAAATTTTCCGTGCTTTCACTGTTATACGGTAGGGGGTGATATTACGAATCTTCTGAAAGAGTACTGAATCTCCTGATCAAAAGCAAGTGAAGAAGCAGAAACAAGCGATAGCATATGTAAGCAGATGCATATGTAAAATAACGTGATCATAAACATTAAACAGCATATATCAAAACTGCCCAATGTTACTAAATGAAATGTTGACCCTTTGTTGAGCTATAGGACTGTAAAGCTTTGGAGGTGTTGATAGACTCGATCTACTCCAGCTATGTTTTGATCATCATTCTGAATCTGATGTGGATGTAGGCTTTGATCAAAATGAGATTTTCTCAGCTTTTTGCTTAAAATGTTGCTTTTCTTTTATTAAACTTGCCCACATGCAAGTGCTGATTAAAAAAAAGAATGCATGAAGCTTTTAAAAAACACGCTGGCGGGGAGTTAACAAATGAGGTGTTACCATTTAAATTTACACAAGGAGGGGAATCATATTTACGTCCACATGGTTATTCATTTACACTAATCCCAAAACCCAGAGTTAGGGAAGACTATCAAACTTAATCTGGATTAAATCAGATTTATTGTTCAGTAGGCTTTTATTAAAGAAATTAATACATTTATTCAGCAAGTACACATAGTACGTATATTGGATGTTTTGTAGGCAGAGCCTACATGGTTTCAGAAAATGACAGTTCTGCAATAATAGTCTATGGAAGCCACAGAACAATAAAATAAAAAAGGTAATTGCAAGTTTATATCCCGCAATTCTGACTTTTTTTCTTAGAATTGTGATATAAACTCAATTGCGAGTTATAAAAGTATGAATTGGGAGAAATAATCTCACTACTGTGAGATAACTCAGAATTGTGAGATAAAAATGTTATAGGTTTTAATGTTATCTATGTAAAATGTAATAGGTTTAAATATTGTTTCATGCTGTAACTGTAGGGCTAATACATTATGCCCCCTAAGCACTGCATATGTGAATATTATGCAGATCTACAGGGAGTGCAGAATTATTAGGCAAATTAGTATTTTGACCACATCATCCTCGTTATGCATGTTGTCTTACTCCAAGCTGTATAGGCTGGAAAGCCTACTACCAATTAAGCATATTAGGTGATGTGCATCTCTGTAATGAGAAGGGGTGTGGTCTAATGACATCAACACCCTATATCAGGTGTGCATAATTATTAGGCAACTTCCTTTCCTTTGGCAAAATGGGTCAAAAGAAGGACTTGACAGGCTCAGAAAAGTCAAAAATAGTGAGATATATTGCAGAGGGATGCAGCAGTCTTAAAATAGCCAAGCTTCTGAAGCGTGATCATCGAACAATCAAGCGTTTCATTCAAAATAGTCAACAGGGTCGCAAGAAGCGTGTGGAAAAACCAAGGCGCAAAATAACTGCCCGTGAACTGAGAAAAGTCAAGCGTGCAGCTGCCAAGATGCCACTTGCCACCAGTTTGGCCATATTTCAGAGCTGCAACATCACTGGAGTGCCCAAAAGCACAAGGTGTGCAATACTCAGAGACATGGCCAAGGTAAGAAAGGCAGAAAGTCGACCACCACTGAACAAGACACACAAGCTGAAACGTCAAGACTGGGCCAAGAAATATCTCAAGACTGATTTTTCTAAGGTTTTATGGACTGATGAAATGAGAGTGCGTCTTGATGGGCCAGATGGATGGGCCCGTGGCTGGATTGGTAAAGGGCAGAGAGCTCCAGTCCGACTCAGACGCCAGCAAGGTGGAGGTGGAGTACTGGTTTGGGCTGGTATCATCAAAGATGAGCTTGTGGGGCCTTTTCGGGTTGAGGATGGAGTCAAGCTCAACTCCCAGTCCTACTGCCAGTTTCTGGAAGACACCTTCTTCAGGCAGTGGTACAGGAAGAAGTCTGCATCCTTCAAGAAAAACATGATTTTCATGCAGGACAATGCTCCATCACACGCGTCCAAGTACTCCACAGCGTGGCTGGCAAGAAAGGGTATAAAAAAAGAAAATCTAATGATATGGCCTCCTTGTTCACCTGATCTGAACCCCATTGAGAACCTGTGGTCCATCATCAAATGTGCGATTTACAAGGAGGGAAAACAGTACACCTCTCTGAACAGTGTCTGGGAGGCTGTGGTTGCTGCTGCACGCAATGTTGATGGTGAACAGATCAAAACACTGACAGAATCCATGGATGGCAGGCTTTTGAGTGTCCTTGCAAAGAAAGGTGGCTATATTGGTCACTGATTTGTTTTTGTTTGGTTTTTGAATGTCAGAAATGTATATTTGTGAATGTTGAGATGTTATATTGGTTTCACTGGTAAAAATAAATAATTGAAATGGGTATAAATTTGTTTTTTGTTAAGTTGCCTAATAATTATGCACAGTAATAGTCACCTGCACACACAGATATCCCCCTAAAATAGCTAAAACTAAAAACTACTTAAAATATTGATACAAAAATATTCAGCTTTGATATTAATGAGTTTTTTGTGTTCATTGAGAACATGGTTGTTGTTCAATAATAAAATTAATCCTCAAAAATACAACTTGCCTAATAATTCTGCACTCCCTGTAATGCTTTAATAGTAGGATAATTGTCACAGGTTTCATCAGTCCAGTCTGTCCGTTTATTGGCTTGCAACTATAAATGTCTGCTTTTAGCTTCAAGGGGCATCTTCGATGACAGAATTCTTTGAAAATTAAATTAAAAATCTTTTTTTTTTTGCATTCTGATTCTGACATCTTAAGGCACAAGACATTTTTTTTCGCCCGCTTTCCAAAAAGGTTTCCACAAAAATATTAAACAGCACAACTGTTTTCGCCATTTCATGATGCATTTTGATTGGCTAGTCAGACACATTTTCACAGGCTAACTTTGGTCGCAAGACCATGACAACGGCCGTCTTTGAACCTCTCTCACTGCACGATGTAGGACCACCGTTTAGGAGCCACGGCCACAGAAATCGCCACGATTGGTCATCTTTCGTCTGGGACAGCCCAAAATCATACAATGTGTTCCGGGCACAAGGAGACATTAATCTGAACTTGCCCTTAATAACATGTTTTCTGACCTGAGTCTGCCATCCTGAGCGGCAGCTCCTCCTGGGATGATCTTGGTGATAAAGATGCTTGGGTCCTCGCCGATGTGGGGGTTATCGGTACCGCCTGCAATACTGAAACCCAGGCCCGAGTTCCCCTGTAGGGAGGGGGAAAAAACATGTCAGAAAAAAAAGGAGAAAATGTCAACCAAAGAAAACAAAATAGACCTTTAAGCATAATAGCAGTACTAAATACAAAGCGATATTCAAAGGAGAAATGTGTGTGCATACAGCCAGTTGATCTGTTAATTTGATTCAGATATATATTCAAATTTAGTACAGTATAATGAGAATCTCTAAGTTTGCATTAGTTTGTAGTTAACGCATTAGGTGTAATTAATTTTTTTTTTTTTTTTTTTTTTTACAGAACTTTTATTTATAAGTTCATTGTTAGTTCATGTTAGCTAACATGTATTGTACGTCTTTCAATGTTAAGACAGCCCAAGTAGAAATTAAATTTAATAAATTCTATATTTGTCCTAACATATGTAGTTCAAGCTTTTTTCAGTCTGTTAACATTTGAGTCTCTCGTCTCTTTCTAAAAGCAATTTAATGGCAATTTAAACCCCTGAGCATGAAAATCTCTTTTCATTGTACAATCATGATGCGGTTTTATTCAGAGCCTCCATAAAAATCACATCTACCTTTAAATATTATGACATATACTTAAATGTAAATCCTACTGACATTGTAAGAAATTCCAGCCATTTTTTCCCCCATTTCAACATAATCTTACCCGTTCAAGTGTAATTTCTTCATATTCATAATCAGCTTCTGTTCCATTCACCTGAAAGTTAACAAAAAGACTTTTGTCAATATACAACGTCAAAATATATAGACATGAGCACAAGCCCTTCTCTATTAGTATCACCCAAAAAAAAACGTTTATTAGTTCTGCAAGTTTAGTTCAAGTTATTATACGACTGATTGCCGCCTAAAGTCATTTACACCTTTTGGAGGAATTGTTTTAAATGTATTTTTATTTGTTGATTTTCTCACCATTTGGCAATTAAATTGCATTTTTTCTTATGAGGAGTTAAGGAGCCAGAATCAAAAAGAGAAATAAGAGATCAGAAGACTGTTCATTCTGATCTCTTCCCTCTCAGAATAAAAAGGTATAAAAGTTGTCACTGGGGTGGTATCCTTACAAAAATTACACCTTTGTACCTGGTTTACCCTTAAGAGTTCATATTAGTACCTGAAAGGTTAATATTAGCAACAAATGTGCACATTTTAGTACCTAAATGGTAGATATTAGTACCTTTTGAAAGGGTACCGGCCAAGCGGGGAACCTAGCCGTTTGTCTGCTTTTTTTATTAGTCCACCCACGTCCCACCTCTTTGCCAATTTTTTTGGTTATCCAGGAGTGACATGTGGTGTCACGCTGCAAAGATGCCGACGGTCAGCTCCGCCCACTTTGGGCTTCAAAAATGCTCTTTAGAAACCTACGGGTGACGTCACGGACACTACATCCATTGTTTTAAACAGTCTATGGTACCAGCCAGTGATGGCTTTTGTACCTTTTTTTCTGAGAGTGTTATTGCTGTTGTTTTGTTGTTCATCAGCAGGAAGATTAATTTAATAATTTGGCTTGCTGGTTATGTTTTCAACAACCAATAAGTATTACTCTCCGTTCCATATATAGTAAATCCACTCCTCAGACTTTCTACAAAAATATGCAGCAAGTCTGAAAAAAAAAAAAAAGTCTGCAGATTGCATCTGGGACTGATTATGGGCAAAAATAATCTTATATAATAAAAAGTTGTTGCTAGGAAAGTGCTCTATGTAAGAACAAACTGTTTGGAAAAGTTTCAGTGTTTTCTCTTTCCACTCCTTCAATTTCACCTCTACTGGTTCTACAGTTCTTGGCGCTACAATACTCAGTCAGCATTACATCTCTTGCCAGTTACTGCGGATTTCAGCCAGAGAGGCCACAGAAACCAAATCTATGAAGCACACTGGCACTAGCTGTCGGCTCAACACGCACTGCAGTCCACTCGTTTTCAGTGTTCTGGGTTCAGCACAAGTTAAGCTGTATCAACAAGCATTTGAAGCATAATGTTGATTACCAAAATAAATAATTTAGACTTGTCCCTCAATAAATGTCACACTAAGACACTTACAATGAAAGTACACCAAGGAATAAACTTTAAAACACATGGTTTTAAAAAGTAACCGTAACAAACACCTACGGTGTGTGAAAAACTATATCCAGTCTTTCAACTCCTACAAAGTCATGACCATGTAACACCCAGTAAACCCCAGTAAATTTCACATGATATGGGCAAGGATACCAGAGAGAGAGTGTGTACATGGAGCAAACATCACTCAGGATGGGTTGAACTTGAGGTTTCATTTAAATGAGGCTGGACAGCTGTCCTATTATACGAAACACCAGGATCTCGGCAGAGAAAACTGTTGGACTAAACATCAATGCATCAGCTTATAGATGTTTGTGTGGTTCCGGAGGCTCTGCTTTAAGCTTCTAAATGACATTTAAAAACCTTAAATACTATACATTTTGCTCTCTCTTTCTGTAACTGCTGCTGAAAACATCTGTTTGTGACATCAGTGGTGTTAGGGGTGGGGTTTAAAGGGGGGTGAGAGATGTACGTCAATACTAACACTGCCCAATACAGCATTATACTCTAATCATGCCACCAGCTCTCAGCATGATACTGCAATAACATTTATGCTATTACTTAAATGCCTTTTTTTCTTTTGTATGTGTTTCAAAAGGCTATTTCAGTTTGGCATCACTACATACAGATGGTCACAGTTATGAAGTTAATTCCATTGACAATAACCTTTAGTTTGTTTTCTTTGGGAACCATTTAGAGGTTTTCAGCACTGCTAAACTGTATGCTGCTGATAACATGCTGCATATATAGCCACAAACAACCAGCCACAGGGATCAGAGCCAATACAGGCATTTACACGATCAATATCAGACTATTACTACAGTATATCTACACAAGATAAAGAACAATCAAAACAGGAATAGGCGTACATGCACAAGGAGTTGTTCAACATCAACACTAGCCTTTATACTGTATATTGTTAAAAAAAAAGAACATTTGGATTTTGTATACCACAAGCCAGACTATAAATCCACCAGCTGCACTGCTGGCAGACTCAATATCAGAAATGCTTGATCCCAGACCCAGAGTTATACAATGCAGAAAAATCCTGTGCTTTTCAGGACTTTTGTGTTATTTTCCAGACAACATCAAAACATACAGAACAAAATGTATCAAAACGACCATTAAAATTCCAAATTTTACCTAGTTTTCACCTCAATTACAGTATTATTGTTTATTTTTAGTCATTAATGGGTGAATCTCCTCAATGGTTTTCAATTATAACTCAAGTGCAGAGCTACTTTTTTCCTAATTTTAGGATAACATTTACAACAACTGAAACTCAAGCCACACATAAAAAACACAGACAACCGACGACCTTAGAAACACACATGACAAGAGAATGAAGCTCCAGCACTGATAATGTGGAGTATTTAATGAGGTCAGTCAAGAGTTCCTCATGGTCATTTCTTTATAGACTTTAGTTCTATCTCATTCAGATAACTCTAGTGTTAAGAGTGAGTCTTTGATGAAGTATGACAGAAGTCAGCTCAGCAGGCTTTCTGGCTCTGGATGTATAGGATTATCAGACGCTGCTGAGACTGAGAGAAGAATGGGGTTGAAGAAGTGGCATGGCACCTTGATAAATGTCAACCACAGTTAAATCCCCATGCAAGCTATATCAAGGAAACTCCATAACATCTAAAAGTATAAGACAAAGAAACCTAAAAATGTCCCAAACAGATTACATTTCTTAATATTAATGACTCTACATGAATAAACAGAAACTATTTCATTGTGAATAAAAGGAGGAGAGAACATATTTTTAATTACGTTTTTTAGTCATTAAATCTGCAAATATTTTCTAACTGATTAGACTATAGTTTGGTATTCAACTGAAGAAAAAAAACCCCACTAAGAATAATGCACAGCTCTAATTTGCTTATTTTCTGACCCATGATTAAATTAAATTCCCATCCTCAGTGTCATTACACATTATGTGGGTTCACATTATTAACTGCAGCTTTAATAAGAAATGAATCGTTTTATTTATCAAGGACATATTAAATTGATCTAAAGTGACAGTAAAAACATTTTATTTTAAGTGAATGCTGTTTTTATTTAAGTAAATCAGGGTTTCTACAAATATATTAAGCAGCACAACCATTTTCAACGTTGATAATAATAAAAATAAAAAAATTCTTGAGCACCAAATCAACATAGACTGATTTCTGAAGGATCATGTGACATTTTTTTCTGATAAAATTTCAGCTTTGCCATCATAGGAACAAAATACATTTTAATAGAAAACTGCTATTTTTATTGTAATACTATTTCATAATATTACTGTAAATGCAGCTTTGGTGAGCCTCAGAGACTACTTTTTTATTTTACAAAAGAAAAGTTGTATATTCAATGTAATATTTAATATTAAAACGTAAAATTACCTTTTTAAAAAGTCAGTTAATATTCTACAAACTGAACAACATTCTGCAATAATCTAATTCTTCACAAAGTGCAGTACATGAAGAGATACATCACTTACATATGGACTTACATAGGGTGAGGTGTCAAGGCTTTCTGTGTTCACCACCACCGGTGCTGGGCTTGCCTGCAAAAGAAACATTCATTAATACTTGAGCTGATATGAACCAAGACCCATAACTGTGCTCATTGCTTTTTGTCCCTACTGAGAATGAAATAATGAACTGAACAGTTAACTATTAAAAAGATAAGAAAAAGACCCAATAAAAAAAGCATCACTTACTCTTGGCATGCTGATACAGTATTACTCTGGCATTTGCAAGAGATTAACAGCACAGCCTGTATCCATACACAACATAACATACTGCAGAATATGCAATACAGTGGCATAACAAACCAGTGCAGACCTAATCCTTCAGCGAACATGTATCACACGCCTCACTTGCACAATTGCTTTTGAGGTACAAGTGCGCATCTGCAATATAATATGGCATTCTCTCTGTAATCTCTCTAAATCAAGAGGACCGTTGAGTGGGTGGAGTGAAAACATGAGAAAAAAAAAAGACCTGTGACGTGGGTGCTGGAATGGCAGTGGTCTCGGCTGGGACGGGTGGGATAGGGATCACAGGGATTATGGGAGCGGAGGGAGGAATGACATCTGCCTGCTAAACAATGACAGTGGAGGTCAAAGGTCAGACCAGATGACACACAGCAGGTACTGATTTTCACGAATTATTAAACAGATATTGAACAGAATTCAGAACAGAGAGGGAGAAGATGATGTAAATGGAAACAATACAATAAATAAAATACTAATTTAGCCTGTAAAATTAAGACTTGTAGACATGTAATTTCTTTTCATTAGCAAAAGTTTCTGCAAAGTTAGATCATAAAGGGTGAAAAAAAGAAATGAAAGAAATGTAATAATGAAAAGATCTTATAAATAAGCTTTAAAATAATAGTTTACTTAAAAATTAATACTCTAACAATATTTACTCATGTTACTTATTTTGCTGCATTTTTTTTTCTTCAGTAAAACACAAAAGGATAGTGTTGAAGGATAGTGACTAATGATTATTTTCATTCTCAAAAACAAAAAAAACAGACAGACACTATGAAATGTTAAAAAACACTTGAAGAACCATCATAATTCTCCTTTTGTGTTCTACAGACAAAAAATAACAGCATACAGTTTTGGAATGAAACACTTATTTATTACAAAGGAGCTTTAAAAGTGTAAATTGTGATAGAATCCCCGTCAATGTAAATGTCAGGATTTGTGATGCTATTTTGTGACTCGCTCGAAGGACAGACCTTTCTTTAGACTTAACCATTAAGTTAACCGTGAAACGCACAAATAATGCTCACAGTGTTTCAAGATTTAGAGTGAAAAATAAATCCAGCAATCAGCATCCTGTTGTGCAGGGCTGTGAAGGATTAGCTCTTCCTTTTGAATATGAAATTAGCTGCTAAGATGTCAATCAGCACTTTGTAAGGTTTAGTGAGTTTGTCATTTTCATTTCTGCAGGTTGAAATGTGTGCCAGCTAGAGAAACTTCAGACAACATCAAACCTGAACTAAACAGTCTACATTATAACAACTGCTAAGCAAAACTGAAGTGCACTGTGACCAATTGCTATTTGGAAAATAAAAGATAAGAAAGACAAGAATAAAAAATTTAAAAAAATTATGCAAATCAATTCAGCTTTACAACCATACAGAACAGTGAAATTTTCCACAGTTTTAATTCTACAGAGCCAAGACCCAAGCACACTAAAATAAATTGTGGCCACGATTTAAGAATTAGTTCCCATGACTTGTTCATTTGTGACCACATTATTAATTTGTTCTCGTTTAAGTTAAATCGTGGCCACGCTGTACTAATTAGTTGCCTCGTTGGCCACAATGTAACTAAATCAAAAGAATTAAATTAACTACAATAAAAGTAATAAGCTGCGGGAACAAATTCTTAATTCGTGACCACTAAATCTTGATTTTTTTCTTTCTGCATGTCATGTGCGGGGCTTGTTTATAGGCATTTCAAAGAAAGCAATTGCAATAAATAATTCTAAGCCTTGAACCAAACCAACAATTTAACTAAATCAAAATGATTTTTTTTATACTAAATTATAATTAGTAAGAAAGGTAAACGATTAAGTATGATTATACACGATTATGTACTTTTGAGGAAATCAACGAACCACATAAAACATTGTGAATGACAATCAAATTGCTTTAGTGGCTTTTAAAATGTATTTTTTCCATCAGAAAACAACTCTATTGCCTTTTGTACTATAAAGTTAGCTACATTTTTTTGAGGATATTCAATGAGGGGGAAAAAATGCAGGGCAGGACAGTGTTATTACATTATGATAAAACTAAATGTTAAAATAATTTAAATAAAAGAAAGATTTTGCTTAAATATTTACAGATACTTAGTAGTCAAAAGTTTTCATGTTGAAAACATTTTGTTGACAAACAGCAAGGTAGCTAGCTAATGTTAGCTAGCATTACATAGCTTGTGTTAATTTTCAAAACCCTTTTGTCTCAATTTTCATTATATTTCCATTTCCATGGTCAAAGTGACTGTGATTGACAGATCTCATTTCAGAATTGTGGCGAATCATGAATTCAGAAATGAAATTGAAATACAGTGTAGCATGATGTGGACTGCACAATGTTGTGAGAGAGGATCTGACGCAAGCAGATATCTATGGGAGTTCAGCAGATTCCAGCTCTACAGGAACAAAAGTGAGTGTTGCCATGCTGTCAGTGAGGAGACATCCGCTGAAACTGGCCCCTCTATACAGGCCGTCTGTGTCAGCATTCCCAAACAAAAGCAATCTGATCCACAGCCGCTTGTCCAAGCACCAATCACACAGCCAGAGGAGACGGATATTCAGTTACAACAGTTCAGTTCACCCAGTCAACAAACACATCACTGCAACTACTAATTAGAAAGGGTTTCCGTTTCACTAACCCTCACACTCAGGGTTATGGCAGAGACTTGAGACTATGGCATGTACTATGGTACTATATTTGAGTGACAACAGCACACAAGACATTACCAATTCAGTCACAACTTTTTACATGAGCGCATGCTGTCCTGCCTAAATGTACCATTGTAACTTACATAAGAATCTATTTACACTGCATGCTATTATGGCGGTTGTACAGTAGTCATGGCCTGTGATCTCAGAGTTAAAATTAGAATCAATCATTAGCATTGATCAGAGAGACTGGTTCAGAGTTCAGCCTAAAGCTCCCACCAATATTTCAAATGAATAACAACCCCACATTAATACCGCATAATACAAATAAAAAATCTAATATTTAAATAGATTTTTAAATAAATCATGTACTTATAAAATATATTAATATTATACTGAATGTTATTATTCCATTCCATTATAGTGTTAAAAGTGTATAAAAGATATCAAACATGTTCACTACTCACAAAATGTGTCAACACGATGACCAAAACATTGCATCTTTTGACACAGATTCTTAAGATTCAACAATTAAAAAAATATACATAAAAAAAAAAACACACACACACACACACACACACACTACAGTTCAATAGTAATAAATAAAGTAAAATAATTTTAATGTTTTTAAAAAAAGAAGTCTAATGCTCTTATTGTGAAATAGCATTACATTTTAAAATAAATTGTAAAATGATTTATTCCTGTTATGGCAAAGCTGAATTATCAACCATTATTCCAGTCTTTAGTGTCACATGATCCTTCAGAAATCATTCTAATATGATGATTTGGTGCTCAAGAAACATTTCTATTCTATTATTATCAATGTTGAAAACAGCTGTGCACCAGATTTTTTTCAGGGTCCTTTGATGAATAGAAAGCACAGCATTTGTTTGAAATGGAAATCTTTTGTAACATTATAAATAACATTATATATAATCACTTTTGATCAATTGAATACATCCTTGCTGAATAAAAGTATTAATTTCAAATATTACTGACCCCAACATTTTGAATGGTAGTGTATACACGTTTTTTTTGTTCCATGTCTGTCAATTAATTTCAATACATGAACCTGGATCTTTACATAATCACTTACACCTCCAATATCATGTTTGCAAGGCCCTGGCAACCATTGACAATAAATCTTGAGAAATAAAGCATATAATCATCAACGTTAGCTGAAACTCAAATCCTCATAGCTCAACTTCCTCCCACAGTGCACTACCTTACAGTACCACTACCAACTCTCTCTCAATAAGTCTCAAACATACCTTATCCAATGAAAATGTGCCCCAAGAATTGGCAAGCCACAAGGCACTGGAAGAAGCTCTGACTTTAGCTGTGCTTTTGGTGGGGCTCTTTTTCACACTATCCCTCAGGTTGGTGAACTTTCCTCTGCTCTTGGTGGAGGCTGGAAGGGTGCAGGAGCTATACTGTGGAACCCTGTGGGACTCCAGATGAGTCTGCTGGAAGTTGAGCAGGGCGGGCTGAGACAGGTGCTGCTGTTTCTGCTGCTGTTGTTGCTGCTGGTGCAGATGGTGGTGGAAATGATGATGGAATTGCGGTTGTTGCACCAACTGTCTCGGCGTTCGGGTCAGGGTACTGTGCATGTGTCCGACCCTCTGTTGCATTCTGGGATGGTTGCAGTTGGCCACCTCCGTCACCCCAGTCCGACAGTCCACGTAAGCGGCGCAGCAGTATTCATGGTTGTTGCAATAGGTAGTCATTGTATCCAAGCAGAAGGGCACCACAGCAGACCATCAGGTGGACGCCAGGTGAAATGATGGAGAAAGCAACCCAAAGAGTGATGTGCTTACTTTGCTGAGCAATCGGGAGGGAGAGAGGACACACCGTGGTTGTAAATCTGGTCCTTTTCCCCTGGCTCCACTCTTCTGCCAACCTCTCTCACTGTCTATCTCTCTTTCTGCCTCACTCGCTCTCATCCCCCTGCACTTGCTCACCAATTAATGAGCTCCAATGGGCACTGCACATGACAGCACACAGTCTCTGCTGCAGACATGAATAATCAATGCTCCATTCTTGATTTCAGCATTGGCGTCCGGATGGTCTGCGTGTCGCTCTTTGGACAACAGCAGATTTGCATCCTATGTTTGAGATTCACAAGGCTTTTTGTAGTCTGATTTGCTTTTCAAAGCATTAACACGGGTCACAAAGTGAGAGGTCACAGCAGATAAACGCAATCTCTTTTAGATGCCTGGCAAGAGGGTGGGCGAATGGGCCCGTGCGGTGTATCAGAGCATATGATGGTGGAGCAGAGCTTCGCTATGACATTATTTTTTACAACTATTATTTCACAACTAATCTCCATTTGTACCTGCACTGTAAGATCTTTTAGACAGTCCTGTGTCATTTAATTTGAGTCCTACAGTGCTGACAGCTGGTCGGTGGTCATTTATTTAAGCCCATGGGGTTTCAATAGAGCATCCCATTAAACCTGCTGTACATTATGTGGTTTATATAATAGGGTAATCTCAAATCACAGATATTTCTTATAGAATATAAAATAAGCATCAGTGCAGTGATTCTACATGTCGTTTTTCACATATTGTCCAATTAAATAAACGGATGCTTCAGGGCCTGAAGAGTGGGGACAGTGATGAGAGACTACTTCTGCATTAGGATTGGACAGTTGTAAATGTACCGTTTCCTGTTGACTGCACCTTTTAATGTACCCTGTCCTGTTTCTTATGGGGTTGTGGGTGAGAAAGGGAGAGGAGGAGGAAAAGAGAGAGAAAAAGCTAAGCTTGTGCCTGAGGCTTTTAAAAAGTATGCCACCAAAGAATGGAGACTAAAAGGAATATATATATATATACATACACTCACCTAAAGGATTATTAGGAACACCATACTAATACTGTGTTTGACCCCCTTTCGCCTTCAGAACTGCCTTAATTCTACGTGGCATTGATTCAACAAGGTGCTGAAAGCATTCTTTAGAAATGTTGGCCCATATTGATAGGATAGCATCTTGCAGTTGATGGAGATTTGTGGGATGCACATCCAGGGCACGAAGCTCCCGTTCCACCACATCCCAAAGATGCTCTATTGGGTTGAGATCTGGTGACTGTGGGGGCCATTTTAGTACAGTGAACTCATTGTCATGTTCAAGAAACCAATTTGAAATGATTCGAGCTTTGTGACATGGTGCATTATCCTGCTGGAAGTAGCCATCAGAGGATGGGTACATGGTGGTCATAAAGGGATGGACATGGTCAGAAACAATGCTCAGGTAGGCCGTGGCATTTAAACGATGCCCAATTGGCACTAAGGGGCCTAAAGTGTGCCAAGAAAACATCCCCCACACCATTACACCACCACCACCAGCCTGCACAGTGGTAACAAGGCATGATGGATCCATGTTCTCATTCTGTTTACGCCAAATTCTGACTCTACCATCTGAATGTCTCAACAGAAATCGAGACTCATCAGACCAGGCAACATTTTTCCAGTCTTCAACTGTCCAATTTTGGTGAGCTCGTGCAAATTGTAGCCTCTTTTTCCTATTTGTAGTGGAGATGAGTGGTACCCGGTGGGGTCTTCTGCTGTTGTAGCCCATCCGCCTCAAGGTTGTGCGTGTTGTGGCTTCACAGATGCTTTGCTGCATACCTCGGTTGTAACGAGTGGTTATTTCAGTCAAAGTTGCTCTTCTATCAGCTTGAATCAGTCGGCCCATTCTCCTCTGACCTCTAGCATCAACAAGGCATTTTCGCCCACAGGACTGCCGCATACTGGATGTTTTTCCCTTTTCACACCATTCTTTGTAAACTCTAGAAATGGTTGTGCGTGAAAATCCCAGTAACTGAGCAGATTGTGAAATACTCAGACCGGCCCGTCTGGCACCAACAACCATGCCACGCTCAAAATTGCTTAAATCACCTTTCTTTCCCATTCTGACATTCAGTTTGGAGTTCAGGAGATTGTCTTGACCAGGACCACACCCCTAAATGCATTGAAGCAACTGCCATGTGATTGGTTGATTAGATAATTGCATTAATGAGAAATTGGAACAGGTGTTCCTAATAATCCTTTAGGTGAGTGTATGTATGTATATATATATATATATATATATATATATATATATATATATATATATATATATATATATATATATATATATATATATATATATATATATATATATATATATATATATATATATATATATATATATATATATATGTATGTATGTATGTATATGTGTATATATATATATATATATATATATATATATAAAAATATATATATTAGTAGTATCTCATGAACTAAAAAACAACAGTGAGTTATGATAATGTTGAAAACCATACATCAAAAGACAGCAATTACTGTATATATATGTCCAAAAAAAATTATTTTGAACAGTGATTCCCAACCAGGAGTACATGGAATGATTAAACATTAAAAAAATAGGTTAAAACAAGCCTATTAAGAATAATAATTACATTAGATTAAAATAAGAATGAATAATATCACACATTTTTTAGGTTTCTTTTTAAGGAAAGAATTTGTGTGGATGATAGCAGATTGTACAGTATTACTTAGTTTATCTGCTTTTCACCCACTTTTTCAATTGATTGTGACGGTAACACTTTATTTAAAGCCTTTATGTTTATTGCATTAGAAATGTATTCATAATGTAAGTTATAATGTAGTATATCTTTTCATATATAATTGCAAAGTTAAAATGCACTATAATATTTGCAGATTCCTTGTTACATCTGAGATCAGTTGTTTGTAATGTGTTATACTGTGTAATGAATAGATTTATTATAACTGTGGTTACAATTATTCATGAGATCATACAATGCATTATAAGGTGCATTACAAGGCATAATTAATGCATTAAAAATACATTTGTATTGCAATTAATATGGCTTTAATTAAAGTGTTACCATTGTTATTTTTGGTTTTAGCTTTAATGATGTTAATGATAATGCTGAATGATTAATAGGAGCATATTTTTTGATCTGGAGTTGGTGAAGGGGTATTTGAGCCTTACTGATGGGGCTGTGGGGGTACATAAGAAAAACAATGTTGGGAAATCCCTTCAAAACAATAATACAAATCTAAAGTCAAAAATTACTTTATGTGCTATAATCTCTGGATAGTGGCCATATTGTTTCATATTCATTTGAAATACACTCCTGCTGTACAGCAGATGGCTCCATACACACATGCTCAGGTTGGAGGAAAGCAAATAAGGCCACACACTGAACACATCAACCATCCACATCAATGTGAAAATATTCAGTCCTCAGTGTGGCAGCATACAGTCTGGCATAATTATGTTATCTGAGGCCCATTAATACATAAGAAAATTTAAATCAAGTTAAAAGGTAGGAATGTAACAATATTAAAATTCTGACTAATACCAAAAATACAATAATTATTTTCATGTTATGGCATGTTACACACAAAAAAAAAATACTTAAAACTAAAATCATTTTAAATGCTACAAGTGAATTTAGGCATCACACCATAATGTGCAGTATGAAAAACAAATCATAATTTTGAGATTAGCTAAAGATTACATTTAACAGTGTTATTAAAATATACTTTATTTACTTGTTAAGGGATAGTTCACCCAAAAATTACCCCATGATTTACTCACCCTCAAGCCATCCTAGGTGTATATGACTATCTTTATTTAGACGAACACAATCAGAGTTATATTAAAAAAATGTTCTGGCTCTTCCAAGATTTATAATGGGAGTGAATGGCGGTACTGATTTTGAAGTCCAAAAAAGTGCATCCATCCATCATAAAAGTAATCCATACAACTCCAGAAGGTTAATAAAAGCCTTCTGAAGCAAAGCAATGGGTGTTTGTAAGAAAAATATCCATATTTAAAACTTTACACAATAAAGCTTTGACGCCTCTCACAGTTCAAACAAAAAGGGCTGGGCAACAAACTCAAGCTCCTCTTCTCTTATATCGAAATCCTCCGACATTTCTCTTTAAAATGTCTCGTTTTAGACTTCTAATTCATGACCAGTGTTTTGTTTTGCTCTATCCTGTGCGCTTTCGTGTTCGTCAATACGTCATGCGTCAGGTCAGGGGTTACTCTTTCGTCGTAAATCCATGCGTACGGCCGTCTGTCGGGAGCTAGTTATTTTAGTTTATTAATTTTTAAATATGGATATTTTTCTTACACAAACGCGCTGCTTCACTTCAGAATTAACCCCCTGGAGTCGTATGGATTACTTTTATGATGGATGGATGCACTTTTTGGGACCACCAATCACTTCCATTATAAAGCTTGCAAAAGCAATGACATTTTTTTTATATAAATCGGATGTGTTCATCTGAAAGAAGAATCTAAAATGTAAAAATGGGAAATGAGCATGCACAATTAAAAATCCAATACTGACAGAAACGGACTAATTACTGTACAGATATGCATTTCCATTTTTCAAAAATTTACGTACCAATGACGTGTTAAACTAGAATAGAAAATATTATATATAAAAAAATAAATTAAAAAAATCAATATTACATTTAAAAAAAAAACACAAATCAGCTTCAAATGACGGTTTAAAGCTTATTTGCACATTTTCCCCAATAGCTCTATAGAGATTCCTTAACAGAGATTCAAAATGTACAACTGGAAAGTGCTTTGAAAAGGGTACGGAAGCACATGTCTAAATCAGTCGAGATCACAGAAACTGGATGCTAATGCAGTGTAGAACACTGAAGCATTGATCTCTAACACACAACAAGCCTGAAGCATATCCTTGAGCTTAAAAACCCAGGTCAACACTAGCAGTGTTCATGTTTAGCTAAAGGATAGACTTAGGCCAACATCTTATATTATTAAGCTTGCATTTCCCTCTGAACAGTCTGATCAATCGCCATTCTTTCACTGACACAGGATCTTGATAGACATCACATTGCCCTGCTTCTGTCGTCTTTTAATCGAATTAACTAATTCACAAACTGGCACTGAATGCTCACTGAAAAACAAAAGAACAGGGAATTTGACTCCTTTTGCATATTTCTAACCAAAATGAACATAGTAAATTGATACATTACATTTATTCAATGGGTCTCCACTATATGGCCCTCAATAGAAGCCAGATGCACTCAATTCTGAGATCAGTCTTTTATAATATGATGTAAAGCCAATACAGAGCTATAAATGCATCCCCAACTTAAAGACACTATTCTCTGCACATCATCTAAACCACAACTGAAGACTCTACCAATAATTCAAATAACTATTCTATTTAGCTACAGTGGAACGCTGTAAACAACATGCAATAAAGTTGATGTGTTTAATACACTTTTTCCTCTCTATTCTATTCTATTTTTCATTACACTGAAAGGCAGCATTAGCTGTTAATATATTGTCTTTGAAAAGGTCAAGAAATTATTTTGAGCTTCCTAATCAACTCACAACAATATGACTCAAACTATAGCATGAGTTTATGGCGACTCAATCTGTCTGATTGACCAATGCCAGCCAAGTGAGAGTTCTGGGAGGTCAGGATTGAGCAAAAAAAGACTAATAATAATAATAATGACAATAACAACAACAACAACAACAATACAAATTAACAACAACAAAAATAATAATAATTATTTGTTTATAAATAATTATAAAATTATTTAATAATGATAATATTTATTATTATTTATATTTATAAATAAACATTTATATGATTAACTTATAATAATACGAATTATTAGTATTAGTATTATTATTGCTGTTGTTATTAATTGATGTTTATAAATAAATCATTATACTATGCTTAATTCAATAAAAAAAAGCTTTAAAAGGCTGGACCTAATTAACTCTTTCTCCTCCAGAATTTTTAGTTTTGTTTTAAGTTGCCAGTCACCACCAGTGTTTTTGGCCATTTTTACAAAAATGTCATGGCTCCCAGAATATTTAGTATAAATATCTGAACATGCAATATAATCAAAAGAAAGAACAGACCCTCTGCTTTTAAACAAAACAAAATGTTTTATTCTAGGTTCATGCTTTCTTTATTTATCAACACTTAAGTAAGTATAATAAAAAAAGCAACATTTTGAGCAAAAAGCTGAGAAAAATCGTGTTGTGTCAAAGACTAAGTCTGGATCAGATTCAGCACGATGAGCAAAACGCAGATGGGGTAGATCAAGTCCATAAACACCCCCAAAGCTTATGCTTATATATATATATATACACATATACACACACACACACCAGCTTCAAGTTTCAGCAATTCTTTTGCAGAAATATGACCATATTCTCTGCCTAAATATTTTAGAACGCATCGCCTTATTATTTCCATGGCGACGCGTTATGCTTCTCACGTGACACACCGCAGCCACAATAGTGCTGTATGACAGATGTATCGTTTTTATTTCGTTTTTTCTTTATTCAAAATATTCACAAACTTGTTAACTATGCCACAAACTAACTGATATTCCGTTTTTCAAATATGTGTTAGTGAATGTGTTTTGTAATTTAAAACCCTTTATAATGATCATGTTAGTTGATCTATAATGTGCGATGGGCGCCGCCATGTTAGTTTGCGCCGCAATTCAGATAATCGGATCTGTCGGATTTACATCACGCAAACTCATCTACGTCTCACGTCATACATGAAAGTAAGTGACCGGTGAACTGGGAGAAGAATACAGTAAACTATATAGTTAATGTGTATCTGATATAAATAAGACACATAGTCAAGTTATAACTGAAAGGATTGTTATTGCCGCTTCCATAGGCATCAGTGTGTATTGTTTTGCTAGTACTTTAACAGCATTTAAATGTCTGAAACCTAAAAACATTATGTGGTTGAAAACACTGAATAGTTGTGATATGTGTCAAGCGCTGACCGATTCTGTCTCTGGGTCAGCACGTTTGAATTTAAGTGGCACCGAAATAAGGGAACCGAAATCTGCGTTCTGATTTGGTCCGGTTACATACCGGTTATATTGGCACCGGGTTTCGGTACCCAACCCTATTCAGGAGATGCGTAATAACGCCCTCTACCGTATAACAGTGATAACACGGAAAGCCGGAAAAACTAGTCAATGGGGGCGTTTTCTTTTCGGGTAAGAGTTAAACAGCTATAAATGTAGCCACTTTTTCTTATAAAATCATATGATAGTTAAATCCTTTTCCTAAAGGTTAGCTTGACTGTATTTTACATCACGAGTTGCTTGTAGCTTGGGAAGCTTCCCCCACAATTTATTAAATGCGTGTGGTGGTAGCCCTGCACTCGAGCCAGTAACCGCAGAGTCACTATTATACACTCGTACAACACACTTAACACCAATCTGGTCAAGAGGTGCTGCCACTGCAAATGATCTACAACACATTGTTTGGATTAAAGCACCAGCTTAACGGCAAATTATCAATTAATGAGCACTCAAATCACTTTGCCCTCTGCAAAACAACCTCTAATGCGTCCTCTCGTACAAACCACAGCCAGAGGATGCATCAAAACAGGATCAGTATCGTCTTAAACAGAGAAGCAAAATGTTCATTCCTGTTGCCATGATTCACTGTGGAGAATGTCTCCTACACACACACAACCCACAGATCTCTCTCCTCCACCTCCCCCGGCCAGCACGCACAGGAATGCTGCATCTCTCCAGCCTGAGAAATACTCATCTCCCTGAAGAAGAAGAAATTTTAATCTACTACAACCTTGCTGAAGCCATAAATTACACCAGGAAGGAGGGTCCCTCTTTTGTCTCAGCTGAACTAATAGGGTTAATGGGCAGGGTCACAGAGGGTGATTGGGTGGCTATTACGATGGTGATTGATGAAGCGACGGCCGACTCATCTGCTGTTTACCTAAGAGCAAGAGTTCCACCTGCACATCTCCCCTGATGAAAGAGACGCTGTCATACAAAGCTGTATGTTCAACAGATATGAGAAAAAATAAACAAGTGCTGCCACATGATGAAATGTCCTTGCTTGACGATCGCTATGGCAACACCATGGCAACAGCTGAAGCTGCAGTGAGACCTGCGAGGCTATGCATGCTCTCAGGAAGACTGCAGCTCTATGGATCTTAAACTGCTTCTCTTGAATTAACATCATTAAGTCATTCTGCAAGCCATGCTGGGATATTTTGTTTTATATTGTTATTCTTTTTCCTATAATATTGCATTGAAACTTTAGGTCCTTGTATTCACGTGCTTTTATTCATGTTTTCATTGATGCCTTTTATTGATTTCATTTTCTATGGTTCATTTAATGAGAATTCAGCTATGATTTTGTGATGTACAATCTTAAAAATACAGGTTCCAAAAGGGGTTTTCGCAACAATGCCATAGAACCATTTTCGAAAAATCTAAAGACATGAAAATCTAAATCTAAAGAAAATCTAAAAAACATGAAACTTTAATAGTTTCCATAAGTGGTTACACAAATGCTGATGTAACTACATCAATTTATTTAATTCCTAATTTCACCTATGCCACACACACACACACACATTGAAGTGCAGTGGTAAATGAATGGGGGGGCTTAGCTGTGCTTGAGATCTTGGTGGGTGGATGATGGAAGCCTGGTGTATTATTGCTATGCCTTAACCAGAAATAGATCAACAGAAGCAGGTAGAACATGGAAATCTTATACCGGTGTGCTGCATAAAGAGCACAGGCATATATAGTACATGCATATGCATGCCACACAGAAGTCTGAATTCACACTGGAAATATGTCATTTAAAATATCATTTAGAGCTAGAGATAAATAGGAAACATTGTTTTAGGAATTTTGGCATGAGAACTTGGAGGTCATGCAACTTGAGTGCAGCTAACATTAAAATAACATTAAAAATTATAATATATATCAGCATAACATAATTAAATAAAAAAGGGCATTAACTTAAATTAGTTAAACTCAAAAGTGGACTGCTGTATAGATGTTGGAACTGCATTGTACAGTACATTTACACATGCATACACAGCATGATGATACCGTTGCTTTAAACCAGATACAAAAGGTGAAATTACAATATAACACTTTCTTTTTCATTGGCTGCTTCATAACCTATCCTTATTTGAATTAAATTACAATTAGGCAGCCCATGAGTGGAATCCCCGCAACAAAAAACACTTCTCTAAATGGAAATGCTTTCGTCTTTAGATGCCATGCTTTTTCGGTCTCTCTAAGCTTTTGTGGAAAAACTGATCAAATACTTTGCATTTTTCCAGTTAAATAATTTCCCTCCTTCAGTATAAGATGAATTTCATGCTCATAAATTATGTTTGATTCAAAGCACAAATCTTCATGTTTTTCGCTTTCTCATTAAGTGGATCCATGACTTCAAATGGTCCATAAATCTAACAGCTTCACATTACCTTGGAGTCTTAGCAATAACTTCCCCCCTTTTGTGAGATCAAGGTGAAGCCAAAATTTTTACATGGTATGTGTCATTTGATACTTTCAGCTGTGACATTTAAATATGGTTAACACTGATTGAAGATGACATACATCATGCAAATAGCAAGTTTTTTTTTTACACAAAGGTGGATTAATACTTTTAGGCTTCCAGACAGACATAACATAATGCAGCACTTCTAAAGTGACCATCTCGGCAATACAATGAAAGGTGAAACAAATAAAAATCGATTATATTATGCTGTCAGAAACAAAAATATCAGATGGATCACTGGATCAATGTAGACTTTCAGCTAAGGGTTTAAAGGTAAAATTCTGCCATTATTTATTCACCCTTCAAATCTGTGTGACTATTTCATCCGTGGAACACAAAAGGATTTCTGAACAATATCCTGGCAATTCTAAGACAGATATAAGTAAATGAAAGGGAAAGAGGACTGTGACAGTCAATCTCCAAAATGAAGAATAAAGAAAAGCACACTAAAACTATCATAAAATTGATATACATACTATGACCAGAGCCAGCACCAGAACACACAATCTTGGGGACTCTATATTCTAGCTGACCACCCAGCATGAGTTCTCTTTTTTATTCAAAACATTCACAAAATTTGTATCATGAACTATATGATGTATTCCAATTGTCAAATATATGTAAGTGAATGCGTTTCATCGTTTAAACACCTTTATAGTGCTCATGTTATTTCAGAGAATCACATCTGTCAGATTTACATCATGTAAATTCATCCATTTCTCCTGAAATACATAAAAAGTAAGTGGCTCGTGAACTGGGAGAAGAATAGAGTAAACTTTATATTTTCCTACACAATGTGTGTCTAATATGAATAAAACACTGTCAAATTATCATTGAAAGGATTATTATTGCAGCTTCCATCAGTGTATGGAATTTGTATCTACCAAACTATAAATCTATAAGTCTTTTTTATATAGTACTTAGTCAGAAACCTAAAATAAACATTATGTGGTTAAAAACACTGAATAGAGTGCGTCCGTCTTTGGCTTAGAGCCAGGCAAAGTGTGAGAGTACATGGAAATTTATCAGTGACGCACTGAACATTCTAAATCGCACCGGTGGGATTGTACACGTCCAAGGGTTCAAATCAACCGCGTTTTGGGGGTGGAGGGGGACAAATTCAAACTGAGGAAGAGGCACACATCAGATTTGAGGAGGCAATGCCCCCTTTTGCCCCCACGTGGTGCCGGTCCTGCCTATGACTCATGCACTCATTATGACTCAACTCACTGATTCAATGATCTGGTCACAGCAGTTAAGAGCTCACTGGAGGGCAAGATTAGCAATCAATAAAGACTTTCATTTTGTTCTGTCTATCAGACGTTGCCATCATACGGCTCCAGAAAACTTGAAAGTTGGAATTATGGTAGTTGTTTGAAAGATCTGGCCCCCATTCACTGGGCAACTGTAACATTACTCAAAATGACCTGATGGTGATAAAACAATGATAACTGCAATAGTACATTCCTAAAAAGTTTTCAGTGTTCATAATGCCTGTCCAACTCATCAATGGTCTAGTGCATTGGGTTGCATCACAAATCCATGATCTCTCCCATGCATACATTGTTTTGCTCTTATATCACTTCATATCCAGCATTTGCAGTGTACCAGACTCATTATGGCAGTAATAAATTGCACTTATATTTAAATAATAACATTTGATTGTCTGCAGATGACTCAAATCAAGTGTAGTGTTAGTTCTGGCAGGTCACGTCAGTCAAGATCGCATCAGCTGAATCTTAGCTGATCCACGTCTACCTATAGGAATACGATGCCTAGGTTTATAAGGTTTATTCAGTATTATCAGCAGGTTTATCGCGTTGCTCAGGAGCTAATTTACCCTCCTCCATCCCCAGCTCCTCCTCTCGTCCACAGTCAGTACTAGGCCTTCTGATATTCCTCTTTGAATCATTTATCTTGATTTAAGTTGTTACATTAAACTATTGTCATTAAGAAAATTAATGATATCTGCAATACATTTATGTTGGTTCTGTTCCGTTTACCCCATTTATCGCAGCGCTCCCTAGTCCATTCATGCTAGGTTGCATGGATGAGCAGGAAGTTCTTGCCTAGAACAAAACCATACTGCCAATCCAAACTGTATGCTAACTGTCAATCATCTGACAAAAGTGGTCCTGACAGAACTAAAACTACAAAGAATGATACTACATTCATTAAGTATCCATTTGTAAGCTGTGACAGTGTGTACTGTTCATGGAAGGCTTCTAACTGTTACCCAACAACACACAAATCACAAATTATGACCTGAAAGTTTAAAGCATTCCCAAACTCTATTTTCAGAATATTTCCAGACACTACTTTTTTTATCACAATAAAAGAACAAAGTATGTTATGTAGGTATCACTGGGTAGAATTGCTAGTTTGGCCCTTTTGAAAACATTCATGAAAAAGAGATGCAGTTACCAACAGTGTGGTAGAAGAGTCAATGGCAGGGATAAAAGAACTGACTGTAAAGCCCTTTGTTGCAGCTTCTAATTGTCTTGCTTTTATTCTAGGGCATGACCCCCTATGACACAATGAGTGACCGTGTGTTTTTGGGATCAGAACCAGCCTACCAGACAGACTACTTTTTTTTTGGTCTGCTCCCTCAGGTCACTCATGGCCAGAAAAAAGGAGCAGAACTGCTTCGACTTAACCGCTTTATTTGATTAGATTCAAGAGGACTATCGTTCACCAACTGAGTGCTTTCCTCTACCTATGGGAAGCAGATACTTCAACAGTCCAGTATGATTATGTATTGTAACTCTCAATTAAATGGGCTTTCACTGAATAGCTCAGCCAATTACATTAGGAGAAGCAACTATAATTTATTGAATACATAAGTAGCTTTTTACCTGCACTTTCTTTCAAGCAAAGTGACTCTCTGGGCTAGCCATTTTTTCTGCTCATAATAATGTTAATAATATGTGATGATGTTACATTATTGTCATTGCAAACATGAAAGGACAAGCTAAGTAAATAAAAGGATTAAGACACATTGAAAGCTGTAGATGTGTCACTCTGGACAAGAAACTCCAACAAAACCCAATCTTTTCCACCAAAAAGAAAACATACTGACATTGTTTTTTTACTAGCAAAAGTCATACCAAAAGGTAGATGTACCAAAGCTATGTTTACAGTCAACATCCCTGTTGCTCATAGCCTTTACAAACAGTGAAAGGACAAACTAAGCAAATAAATGCCACATTTAATTCTGAAAGGATTAGGAGGTGTTGAAAGACGTAGATGTTTCACTCCAGTCAGAAACCCCAACAAAACCTATAATGGCTAAAATATGCATTCTCAAGAGCTCAGCTAGTTTATAGTGATGTTTCCCCACACTTGACTCAAGTGCACGTGCATCTCATGCAGCAGGTGTGCTGTGGCGAAGAGTTACCTGGGTTGCTCCTGCCGTGATGCAGTCGCTGAAGGCACCGCGTCGCGTGAAGAAGGCCAGCAGCTGCTGCCAGCGAGAGGAAGACGAAGGCAGTTCTTCACTGGAGCTCCGTTTGGCCCACTGCCTCTGTTTGGACCCTGGGGCAGCATGACCGGATGCGGTGTTGGCCCGACCGCCTCGCGGGTACAGCGTGTTGTTCCCGAAGATGTAGTTCATCACAGCCCTTGGGGCCAGGACAGATCCACAACAGCTGTCAAGCGCCGAGGCAGTTCGGAAAGTGGAAGCGTGGCAGAAGAGGGAGGGTGCACCTGGATAAGGTTACAGCATCCTCTCGCGGATCCGACGACGGAACAATGTAATTGTGAAGTTGGAGCTGACAGCCCAAAATCCATCCGTCGCCCAACTCACAACCTTCCTGTCCTCACCAGCTGGGAGATCAAGTGTGCAGCAGTCTCATGCTGGAAGGTGGAGTGGGCAGCAAGAAGGGAGGAGGTGATCGTGCTGCCCACGAATGGTGCACACTACTCTGGGCTGTGACTCCAGCTCCAGACGAGCTGAGACCTGAGAAAGGATCAATGAAGGACCGCCGAGCTCTCGGTGCATGGGGGAGAACCTAAGAGCCTGAAGAAGCAGGAAATGGGTTCAATTAACTGGCAAGTGTTACAGTCGAAAGCCCACAGTTCTCCAGGGATTCTTAATCTAAATGGACTGGGGCTACAAGATTGTCCACGAGCAGGTATCAATCACATCACTTTCTTAAAAGCAAAAGAAAGCCTTCCACTGCGCATTAAATATAGATGCTTGCATTCAGGGTGGTACCCTGATGAAAAAGAAACGATTCGGGTTGTTGTAGTCCTTTTTTTCTTAGGCATGGCCACACTCGGAGGACTCCAGTTCTCCGGCTGATCATTAGAGCCAGCCGAGCCACAAAAACTATTTCAGCAAAGCTATTGATTTTTCCCTCCTCCTTGCACTTTAGACTAAAAGCTTCATTGTCGGAAAAGATACGATTACCTAATGATTATAAAACTTTGTGCTAGCAAACATACTCACGGCTCTGAACGGGGGAGAGAGGCATAGATCCAGTGAGATCCAGAGGTAACGGTAAATCCAGGAAGCGAGTGTGCGCTACGCGTTCAGAAGAAGATGACGATTCCATGCTGTCTGGATGCTCCTTCTGACACAGATCAGCTTTCACACGCTGCAGTCTCTTTCCACACACATATGATTCAGTGAGGGGGAGACAAAAGGCTGTGCCTTCACAGGCAGAAAAAAAAGAGAGAAAGCGATTGCAAAAATAACCTTGTCTTTGTTAATAAGACTAGAATTCCTGCAGATCTCCACCACGACAATGTTGCGCAGTCAAACCTATTGACGGCAGCTCTGTGCCGGTGAAAACTATCCAAGGTGTGCCACAGGTGTCAAATGAGGTAACAGACATTGTCACAGCTTGTGCCTCTATTCCCCCAGGACCAAAACCATGGCAACAGCTTCCACATCAAATAAAGCAAGCAACCCCACAGAGCCTGAGCCCTGCCTTCTCCTCCACCTAAATAGCTTATATTCACAGGGCTTTAATAGAAATTAAAGAACCACATGCAATGGGCCTTTTACAGCACAGCATCTGATCGGAGATACTGGCAAACGTCTTCAGTGATACCAGCAATTTTCAAATTAGCACAAGGAGGAAGCGGAGAAAAAAACAAAAAAAACAAACAAAACTATGACGTCCTTTTGTGGTTAAGGAAAATGATGCCACTAAAGCTGCTTCAAACAATACTGTAACTGCATACATTATTTGCATTAACTAAATAAATAATAAAAGGGATGCAATTTTAAAAAGTTTAATTAAATTTGTTTCTTAAAAAAAAAAAAACACTACATACATACATACATACATACATACATACATACATACATACATACATACATACATATATACATATATACACACATATATATATATACACATATATATATATATATACATATACACACACACACACACACACACACACACATATATATATATACATATATACACACACACACATATACATTTATTTATATTTCATTTTACAGTGAAAGTCTATGCAACCCAACAATGACACAGATCACTGCCTTGAGACAATGCCCTAGGACATTCTAGCATTCTCATTTAAATGTGACCTTCTAAATGTTGGAGTGTATCAATAATATATCAGCAATTAAATAAAGACACTGTGCATTTATTTTTCATGAGTGTTACTATGGACCCCATGGCATACCGACTTCATGGGCACCTCGAAAATCCAGACCCCCAACACCACAGCATCTCAGGACTCCACGGTTTAAACTCATACAGTATTAAATGACTTGACAAAACGCAGAGATTCATTCTGCTGTATAATTGTAACAATGACACTAGATCCAGAGCTAGTTCTCTGATCCAATTAGGACTTGACAATTACACAATAGCATGACCTTACTGTAACACTGATCACTCTAGACATGTAGTTCTCAACTGATGGGTCACCACCCTAAATTGGGTCACAGGTGTGCAGGGAAAAACAATGCTAAATGCAACTATAGCTATGAGGATAACAATATAGACAAGCTTAAAGGTGCAATAGATGATATGGGAAATGCTAACTTTAGCCTGCTAGCATCAAAAGCATACAATCGCACCCTCCCTGCAATTCGCATAGAATTCGCCACACCTCAAACACATGACCGCGTACAGACCAGAAGCGAGACGACCAGAGACAACGTTATTGGATTACATCATATGTCATTAACTGGTGAGAAGCTTTACAGTAGAGTCAGTAACAGTACTACAATAATGAATGTAAACAACTGTTTGCCTGCCATTCTCGCTCTGCCTGCACAGCGTACGTGAACGCGCTGTTGGCGTATGATGTCTGCGTGAACAGGTTGCGCAGTGGTATGCAAACACACATTGACATATAGGAAACACATGCTATCCTTTCATTCAGACTGAATGTAATGACTGAACGACATTTTATGGTCCTACACCTTCCACAGACAATATATATTTATAAAAAATACATTTAGACTGCTCCTGATAGTGATCTTCTGTTGCTATCAGGATATGATAAGATTTTTTAACCAGCATAACAAAAAATGTTTCTAGAGAGAATCACCTAATGCACTTTTAATGTTTAAGAGGGAGGGAAAAAACACTTGTTGACATCAACGTGTACATCCAATCAAAGACTATTTTAGAGCAAATTCATCCAATAAACTTGGTAGAATAGACAAATTCCAACATTCCAACAGGAACACTCTCATTCTCGAAAATAATTAACAAAACTACAACTACAACCAAAACTACATCAAATTCAATTGAATAATAAATAAACATTGTTTGTGCTGACCAGATATTTGACACTCAGTATGTCAAGTTAATATGATCACATATTGTTGGGTTTGTGCAGTTAATGGTGATATTAATAAAATGACTAACATTCAAATGAAATGTAATGAGATTAAACACTGAAGTTTTATTAATAACTTTATCTAGGGACATTTTCTTTTTTACTTTTGTATGTTAAACTATTTTGCTACTGGATTGAGTCGCCACTAAATGTCTAATGTAAAATCTGTGTACTGAAGCAAAACTGCTCCAGGGTTTATTGCACTGCTGATGAAGCAAAGTGCAGTAGAATTGCAAATCATATTTTACAGATAAGACAAGCTCTTTATCACATTGATAGACACAGGATTGATATTGCACTTCTGTGACTGTCAGAGCAGAACATCAATGTTCCAACACAAAATGTTCAGTTGAGCCTATGACATCTAAGAAAGAGGCGTGATCATTTAATTACTGTACAGCTCATTTATTTCCCTATAGAGCAAAAGACTACCAAGCAAGCAGTAACATGGCTTCTGCAGACTGTGTTATGCCACATAAGAAATAGAAAAGCAGAGAAAGAATATGGGGAAAAAGAAAACCATTGCAAATGCATAAATATCCATGTCAATCACCATTTTGTTGCCATTTTCTGCTTCCTTTGCTCATGTGTAATTTAGATTATTACTGTTTTTATAATAACAGTAAAATGTAGGTGGTGCTTGTCTAGGCAAAACTCACTGCAATATTAGGGCATTCTGGGATGTTGTCAGTTGCTAAGATGCTCTTGGTTTCTAGGCTACTTGAGGGCTTGAGTCAAAAGATCTTATTGTTCTATATATATATATATATATATATATATATATATATATATACACACATATACATATACATATACATATATACATATATACATATATACATATATACATACACATACATATATATATATACACATACATATATATATATATATATACACACACACACTACCAGTCAAAAGTTTGGACACACTTTCCCATTTTCTTTGATGGGAAAGTGTGTCCAAACTTTTGACTGGTAGTATATATAAATAAATAAATATATAAAAATATTTATCATATGTATAAATAAATATATAAAGAAATGCATAAAACAATATATACACATATGTATAGTCCACCGCAGGCAAAAGTAATTATAATGCTTAGAATATTAATGAATAAACATTAATATTAATTTGTTCTACTATCAAACCATTATGCCTCTGCAAACACCATTAATTAAAATGTATTGATATGAGATTGGTGTTGCAATGGGGTCCAACACTGGGGACCACTAGTGAAAATGCTTTTGTTACCATTTTTCAAATTTAAATGTATTATCATCCTAACAACTACAGTGAAAAGCTGAATCAAAAAAGATTATGACCATATGTCTTAGTATTTGATATGTAAAACCTGACAATCATGTACTTTTTGTCAAAACATTTCTTTGTACTAAATGTTTAAAATTAAATCTTGTGGTGACTTTTGGTCCCCAGTGTATAAATTTAACAATAAAATAATAATAATAATAATAATTTAAAAAATCTACTTCATAAATTACAGAAACCTTGGTTGTAGCTCTTTAAATCTGGCAACACTGGTTTGACAAATAAAATTATCAAATGGATCTAATGTAAAACATTTTGGACAGGACTTCTTACACTGCTTTTGTTTTGTTTTTTCACAAATTATAACCTGTTTTCTACTGATATTATACATTCAAACACAAAAGCATGCAGGTTTGTTGAAATATTTTTTTGACTCCATTCTAATAAGCAGCTGTCTCTTTTGTTTACCACCTCACAGTCTCTGAGCCATTTCTCCTTTTCCCCAACCACCAGCATTATGGGCAATCAATCGATAGCACAATACAAGGACAAAAGCCTTCGGAGCATCCCTTGCCTCTTCCTAAAGCTCTCAGTCTCAAGGCCAAATGAATTTCAGCAGTAAACACGCAAAGAGATGAGCAGTTATTTCAGAGATGGAGTGTGGAGCACTTGGGGTGACAATAAAAATGGCATGTGGTGCTACTCTACATGTGAATGTGCATATCTTCTGTCGGCAGACACCGCATGATTGTTCCATTATCATATTCGCAGTACATTTTTTCCTTTCAAGCTCACAGAGACACAATTACATTAAAGGTATAAAAATGCAGAACCACAGAGAGACAGCATTAAAATGCAGCATATCTAATGATAAGAAAAACACAGAGGGATGAGCTCCTGTCATGAACTTTAGTTATATTCATCTATTTATACTTCAAACAAACAAAAAAATGATAACATTTTTACATTGATTTATATATTCTTTCTTCTGTGAAACACAAAAGGCAGAATGTCAGAGCAGCTCTCTTCCAAATAATGCCAAACTCAAAAATAAAAAAGCATATTAAAAGCATCATAAGGTTGTTCATGCAATCATATAACTCATATGCTATATTCCAAATCTTCTAAAGCCATTTAATAGATTTATGTGAGGAAAGACAGGCACATAAGTCATATGGACTACTTTAAAGGATGCTTTCATGGTGCTTCTTTGTCACTTTGAAGCTTGCCATTATAAATAAACATCTACGTTTGTTGTATGGAAAACAGCTGCACTGTCACTCTGTCTAACATCACCTTTCGCATTCTACAGAAACAAGAAAATAAATTGTGTTAAAAAAAAAAAAAAGCTTAACTGTAAAGTATGGCAGAACATTCATTTTGGCTAAACTGTCACTTTAAGGCCCGGTTTCACACACAGGGCTTAGATTAAGCCAGGATTTAAGAAGACATTTAAGTATCTTTTATAAACATGCCTTAGAAAAAACATTGCTGTGCATCTTTAGACAAAACAATGGCACTGACTTTCAGTTAAAACAGCTTAATAATGCATTTTAGTCTGTGACTAAACTTAAGCCTTGTCTGTGAAATCGGGGGTGCGGGTTTTAAAGAAGTTTATCATGCTAATAGAGTAAAAAAAAAATATTCTAATCACAGCAAGAAAAAAATATGTTTGTGCCACCTACAATTTTTGCAAGGCAAAATAATTAGTACATTTTAAAAACTTTTCACTAACACTAACTCAAACCATACCAAAACCAATTTAAACCAAACCGAAACCAATTTAAAAAAAAACAAAAAAAACAAAGATGGGAGGAAAAATTATATTTCAATGCTTTTGCATTCTCTTGCAAAACCTTTGCGCTCCCCTGAAAAACTTGTGGTGCGTCCCAATTCACATACTATCCATCCTAAATAGTATTCGAAAATAGAATTAGTATGTCCCAAATCGTAGTATGTTGAAAAGAGTATTCCAAAAATACCTGGATGGTCTACTATAATCTGTGCACACTCTAATGGCTGATATTGCCCGAGTTGGACGAGGATACGATTAGAACTACAAACACGAATAAAAAGTGTTTAAAAAAAAAAAAAACTACAAACACTGTGGACGTGCAAATCCGACGGTTAAGTAGAGATGTTTAGATGCATTTGATTTGAGTGATTACAAATCAGTATCTAACCTGACGAAAAGATAATTATTCAATGTTATCCACATTATATTTAATCTGCAACAGCATTGTGAACTTTTATAAAAGATACGTTTGGCCGTTAACATTTAAATGCATTATGTGACAAGATGATTGACAGGGCAGTTTATGGTAACATGTAACTAAGTGACAGAGCTGTCCGTTAATGATGATGAAGTAGTACGTCCCAAAGTTTGCCTACTCTTCTGCTACACACTCAAAAGTATGTAATTTTTCTTCACAATAAGAGTACATACTTTTAGGGCGTAGTATAAGTAAGCAAATTGAGACACAGCATTAGTGTCCGCTCGCAAAACCTTTGTGAGTGAAATAATATATGATAAGGGAACACAATACATTTGAGAGAGAATGCAAAAACATAAAATTTTTCCTCCCATCTAATTTTTCCCCCCTCACCACGTCCCCTTAGGGGCTCTGTAAAAAAAACCCAAACGCAAATTGGAAAACTTTAAAAAAGAAACAAGATGCTGCAGTTACTTTGCAGTTAAACTGGACAGTCCAAATCCATGCATACTTCAGTATGAAAGTACATAGTAAATACTGCTTATAACAAAAGCAAAATTATAAACGTACACCTTTAAAACCATGTCCGTAAGGCTCTGCATTTAAAAAGAAAGGAGGATGTTACTGCAGAGGCAATCATTTCCTCCCCTTGTCTGTCCTGTAATTTACATGCACAGCTCAAAGTCATTCTGTCTGGAGCAAACACGTCCCGTAGGCATGCATTCCACAAACCTGTTTCACATATATAATACTAACTATTACCTACCAGCAACTGCAGCTGCAATCTCTTGGTCCTCCTAATGCTACTGATCAGACGCCGTCCCATCTTTTTGGCGTACCAAATGGAGGCCAGCATGTCACTTATGAGTCCGGAGGTGAAACCCGGCACAGCGTGGCATCCAGGGTTTGACAGACCACCCGATGCAGCAGGGTACTCCTCAGCTCTGATCCGAAATCCCCACCCACCCCCAGAAGCTGCGTCAAGGTGATCCCATGATGCAGCAGCAGGATAGGATAGTGAGAAAGGGGGCTAGGAGCTTGTCCCCGCTTGAGCCCGCCAAAGAGCTTCACGGGTGAACACGTGGACCTGCATGCTGGCCGTAAGGGGACTGCTGGTGCTATAGGACTCTAAACTCTGGTCTGTTAGATTCCCCAAGAATGACACAGCTCATTTTTCAGTAAAGCTGTCTCTCTCTCCCCCTCCCTTGCGTTCCTCCTCTTTGCTCTCAGCTAGACTTACGGAGGCTTTCATAGAGGCAGGGAGGACGTGGTTCAAAGCAGACCGATGACTGGAAGCAACGCGGTACGAAGCCGAGACAGCATCGTGGCTGGAACACAAACAGCATCAGAGGTAGACTGACATACCTGGGTCTCATGTTATCATGCAGGTAGCTACATCTTGTCAAAAGTTACACAATAAACAATTAATCTCAGTGGCAACTGCTCAGCTGAAGCAGGATCCTCCGGAAGTATGCAACCTGTATATTGTCATCTTTGCTCACTGGGCCATAGATTAAGCCAATCACCAGAGCTGTAAATGTCATGTGACTAATCACTCTAAAGACAGGAAAATTACATCACAAATTGGTCAATCGCAATACCAAAACTTTCACCAGTGACTATCCTGAGCTGACATCCAAGGCAGCAGATGGGGAAACATTGATAATATTATTAAGAATAAGAATAAGAATAAGAAATTTAATAATAAAAATAATTTTAAAAAATGTTTGTCAGCTTTGTCATTACAAGAATAAAATTACATTTTTAAAATATGTCATTTTAAATTGTAAGATTTCACAATATCATTTTTTTTTTTTTTTTTTTTTTTATAAATGTAGTCTTGGTGCGCACTTGGTTCATTCATTCAGTATTCATTCATTCAGCATTCATTCATTGCTTGGTTCATAAATAAAATAAAAATGTTCCCTTACCAAGCCCAAACTTTTGTTCCTGTCTTAACTTCCTGTCTATTACCTCATGCCATATCATGACAAGTGTTTAAGTCACTACAGAATGCTTTTAGTGAAACATCAAAAAAAAATGCTAATGTTTAGGTTCTGGTAATTTGGATCACCAGGTTCTCTCACCTCTAGGCCCAAAATATCCACTGAAGATTTGGCAACAATTTCACAGAATAGCACATTTGAGTAATGACAGCTACTGTAGATGTTCCAAATATTCACTGCAGCTTCTATGAGGTCACATCCTTCAACTCTTAGGCAAAACGCCCAATCTCTGATAAGACTACAATGACATGGCTACAGAGGTAAGTCGGATGCTATTTCTGCAACAGTAAACAAAAAGTACCAAGTAACGTTCATGGATCAAAGTGATTGCAATACATGTGGGGATGATAATGTTAACACAATTTTTGAGTTCACCCAAAAATGAAAGTTGTGTTATCATTTACTCTCCCTCAAGAGGTTCCAAACCTGTATGAAACCTAAAAAAATCTGAAACTAAAACCGCCAGTAGGTGGTGGCAAGTCACTGCCTTAATGAATCATTAGTCAAACGGCTGATTCATTCAGGAACGAAGCATGTCTAAAAAAAATTTTTGCTGCCTTAAATTAAGTACAATCAACTTACCTGTAAAAGTCATTTCAACTTAAAATTACATTAAACTGATGGGTTGAATCTTGTAAAACTTATAAAAAAAGTTGAAAATGGCTTGTCATAACTTATTGATAATGTCGTAACTTATTCTAATTTTTACAGTGAGTTGGGCTGTGGCTTTGTTTGGAAGCATTTTTGTTGGCGAAATAGAGCAAAACTTACATTATGTAATTAACAATATTAAAAAAAAACTTTTTTTTAACTTGTTTATTAAACTGTATAAATTCAATATCACCACATACACTCAAGCTGATATTCAGGAAAAAACAGCACTCATGAATGTGTGCTCAAATATATAACGTATAATATAACTATTAGACAAAAACATGGGCATTTTGCCCCCATATCTGGGATTTTAGGGACATTATAATTGCGTTCTTATATGCTACATCATGCAGTAAGAGCGTCTCAAGGTGTAAAGATGTTTTTGCTTGTTTTTTTGCAAAGTGAGTGACAAACTCAATAACTTCAGCTCGCACATCATTAAAACAACAATTATTACCGTAGAAGATACAGCTCTAATATTTACCAATGCACACGCAAATAGCCTTTCTACTGCCGCAGCCTGCTGTACTTTCTGCATGTCTTGATTGACAGTAGGCATGGGCAAGAATACTCGAGTACTCGAACGTGACAGCGACGATCAATCATGAAAACGATGATCACCCTGACGTTAAAAAATATATTTGTCTCTTCTTTTTTTTGATTGGTTATTACAGCATTTTGGACGGTAACTGAGGTCTGATTGGTTAGCATTAGATAGAACGCCTTCAGACGGGCGAAATAAAGTTCTGACATCTTAAAGGGTAGGCTATGTTGTCAACCATTAAGAAATTAACACAAAACCAGTTTTCAGCAACTAACATACAGTAAGTGAACTACAATTATAAAAAAAAACAAAACAACAACAACATGATTCTCTTAAGTAACACCAAGTGGAGTCTGAGCTTACTGGCAGCCATTTGGTCTCCTTGTCATCAGTTGTTATGCATCACTTTATTTGGTAACACATGGGATTTGAAGTCTTCACGCTCACGGTACACTTAGTGCCCCACCACAGATCCACTTGTCCCCACAGAGGCTACAGGCTAAAGCAAATTACTGATTGTACCTGAGTCAGAAAAGCACCTTATTAGAATTCAAGGCAGAGCGAGGCAGAAACGCCTCCACCTCCAGCTCCCATTACTTTATATGGCTGGACAAAACTAATGCACTTACTGCCCTGCAGCTCCAGCCACATTACTGCATAACTCTCCACTGCTGATGACAAGCACTAAAGACATGAACACAATACAAACATGGAAAAGCCCAAGACCAGAGAATATGAAAAGATTAGTTCACCCAAAAATAAAAAGGCAGTCATCATCTCCTTAACCATGAGGTCTTACCAAACATGACTATGCTAAAGTATGACTTCTTCAGTTTTTTTTTGATCTTCACGCAGCTCTTTCCATACAATGACAGGGTCACTGAGTGTCACAGTATTGGTGAGTTAGTCAACATGCATGATGAGGTTACTAATTCAATAGTCTTTAACAAACAAACCAAATAGGGTGACCACCTGGTTATTGCGCTGTTGCAGGACAGTAGATGTGATTTTGCAGTACATGTGTGAGATAAATTTACTACTATTATATTGATTCGCATTATTTGGAAAGCCTATTTGCTATTGTTGGATTATAACATTTTAAATCAGCAATAAGCTTTATTTATAGTGAACGGCTCTGTGATTGGCACTAAATTGCCCCGGTTCTAGAGATACAATGTAATTTACTCTATGGGACACATTCAGTTATATAATGAACTAAGCCTAAAAGGGCTTGTAGGTAAAAATCACATTTTATACTGAAACTAATTTTCTTAAGTAGCAACTAGTTTATTCCCCTCTATGCAAACAATAAATGTGTTTTACCGGATTCAGTGCATCTTGAACAATTTTTTTGTAAGATCTGCCAGGTTTGATCATCTAGATGAAGTCCTGGCTGGTGTAGCTGTATTTGACGATTTTTGATGAGGTCCACACTGATTCCTTTGCCCTGTCCAGTAGTCGTCATCAGCGTAAAAATCCATCTCTACGAATGGGTTGGTTTGTTATTTTCTCGCTCTAGAACATCATGGCTGCGCAAATGAATTTTTAAACACCAATCGCATTTTTTGTGTAGTATTTCTTTCAGGTAAGGAGAAAAAAACCCAGACATAATTCAAAAGTCTGCTAATGCATTTAGGACGTGGGACAGAGCTCCCAATTTCGGGACTGGTCACCCTAAAACCAAAACGCTGGAGATCACAAGAGAATTCACAGGAATATAAACTAGCATAAACACACTTAAGGTAAAAAGGAGAACCGACAACTAGGACAGAGAACTAAGGGTTATATATACAGGGAATGAACAATACGGTTAAAGACAAAATATGTACGATTTTTGGATTAAAATATCCAAAAACCACTAGAACAATGTTGTATATTTTTTTGATTTGTGTGCTTACATTATCCCAAATGTTTCCAAGAATGTTTAAATCCAGAGAAATAAGCAATTTTAACCAGGACACGGATTGTGTCCGTGCGTCGCCTATCAAGGACATCATACCTGTGTTACCCTCGATTTCCCGTTTTATTTTGTAGTAGGGATGCACCGCTACCTATTCCAGTACTCGGGTGTTGGTCCGATACTGCGCTCATGTACTCGTACTCGTAAAACTACCCCGATACAACAGTACCCTATACCACTTTATGGCAATGCATCTTCGGATGCGGAGCCATGCGGAAAGTTATTCGCCGTGCACACCCACACAACGCTAAGTAAAAAGGGGTCTTGCGCTCTCACCACGCACAACTGCGATGACTTCATTTTTGCCGCACACACCTTCGCGCTAGTGCAGACGCGGCGAGTATAAACCAAGCTTAACCTCTCTTGAGGCAGATACCTCTCGGTAGTGAGTAGTGTTGAAAGGCTGTTTAGTAGGGATGTGCGCATTGACTAGTCTCATTCATAATGTTTCTCCTTTAATCCGATATAAAATTTCATTCCATATTGCCCATCATAACTGGTAGTATAACAAGCTTAACAAGCCTAAGCAAGCTTAATTGTTATACTAGTTTGACATGACATGGAAGAAAACGGTAAAGTTTTGTGTAAACTTACGGAGTGGAGATTTATCTGAAGCCGCCGCGAGCGGCAGTTTGCTGCAGATATTCACTTTTCAGAACAATATATTAATTTTAAGATAGTAAAACGTGTCTCATAGTAGCCGCCGAGCGAACACACATAGTAGCATTATAACATAACTTTCAACACACTCAAATGTACCTAATATGATATCTAACGCCCGAGTTCCATCTTTTCCACCGGCTGTAGAGGTGAAGACAACAACTCCCATAAATCTGCGAAATCAAGGTGTCATCAAGCTATGCCTTTGTTTTGAATAAGCGACCTCTAGCGGCGAAAATTACATATTGTGCCTTTAAATGAGACACACGTGCAAATCACAATTAACGATGGGAACAAACATGTACATAAATAGGAACCAGGGAAACAGAAACTAAACAGAGCAGGGAAAAAGGAACTAAAGGAAAAAGAACAGAATATCAAAATAAGAGTCCATAGAACCAAACAGAACCGTTACAGAAAACAATCACCTCATTTAGGAAATAAATGTTTCTATAACCACTACTGAAAAAGCTTATATTGCATTTATTTTAATTTAATATAAATTCAATTACAAATTATAAGCTTTTAAATCATATTTTGGATATCTGCCAGACAACCAGTCAATGTGGTCTCAGAAATTTGCACCCCACTGTACTGTACTGTTTATTTTATTAATGAAGAGGAGACAACTGGCAAGAACAATTATGAAAAAAAAGTATCAAGGTTTCAAAAAAATATTAAGCAGCACAACTGTATTTAACATCAATGATAATGATAAGGAATGTTTCTTAAGCATCAAACCAGCATTTTAATAGGATTTCTGAAGGATCATGTGACAAGACTGGAATAAACTGCTGCTGAAAATTCAGCTTTGCCATTACAGGAATAAATTACATTTTACAAATTTATTAAAATAGAAAACGGTTATATAAAATTCTTATATTTCACAATATCACTGTTTTACTGTATTTTGATCAAATAAATGCCACCTTGGTGAACATAAGAAACTTATTTGAGAAACATCTAAAACAAAATATTACCAACCCCAAACTTTTGAATAGTAATATATCCAAATAATACCTCAAAAGTAAAAACAGATAAAAGATAGAAAAATAGTATTTGCTGTTCTTAATGTGTAAAAGTCATGGAAAGGCCAATACTGTCAGGCAAATGTGCATGAAAAATACCCTTATCTCAGTTCTGTTCAGGTTAAATGTTGTGACAAATGTCATATTTTAGAAAATCCACATTTCAAAACGACATAACTTCAATATTAAATAACTAAGTAGTTGAGATGCAGGCCCTCTGTACCATCTGTTTGCGTAGAAGTCTGCAGGACTGTTAATATAAGGACGATGCGTGTCCTGTTTCACAACCTCCCCCAGAAAAAATGTTTGTTGCCACAAACCTTATAAACACCAAATGCCCACTTTAAAAAGGCGGTCTGACATTCTGTTCAGTGAACATGAAACAACTCTCTGAATGCATCAACAGAGAGAGGCAAGAGTTACACATTCACTTCTTGAAAATACAACAAATGCATATACACAGAAGAAAATCTAGCAAACCTCTACAAAATACCTGACAGTACACTTGAACAGCTTAAATGGAAGCTTCTACTTGAACATGCATTCATATAGTCAGTAACTGATTTCATTAATCGAATGATAACAGTATCTTTCAAACTTTACGTCATCTTTGGACACCGAAAAGAGACCAAATGCTTTGACCTAACATGGTTAGAGTAGCTGTGCGACAAGTCAGACAAATTAAACATGAATTATTTAATCCTCTTTGACCCAGACACTGGCAAAAGCCCATTTTATCAAAGAACATTACCTTTCCAAGAGCACCACCAACAAACAGATATGGTCATTTCATTCCGAATAACATAAATGGTTACCCTGGCAACAGACATTTCACACTGACAGAAAAAAATTCTGAAAACAAGAAATTAAAGATTTCAGAATTGAATCAAAGGTATTGCAGTTTATTTTGGTAATGCGATGCATTTTTAATAAGTAAAAATGTAATAGATGCTGGGTGTTACATAACAGAATGAAGTCAGACCTAACAAAGACTTAAAAACTATTTGGCTATTAGTTATGGCTAACATGTTATTATAATTGATTAAAACTTACAAAAGACATTTTTTTTCTTTTAAATAATAATACAGGAAATTAAGGAAGTAAATAGGGACATGATTACATTTTGACTGTATAAAATACTATAAATATATAAATTATATAATCCAAACTACAACACTTCCAACAGAAATCTACATACATGACATCTTACACTGTGACATCCCTGCCACCTAGTGCTTACAAAGCAAACTGCAACAGCTTTCTCTAAATTATAAGCTTACGCCATCCGTTTTATCATTTTGCATGGAGAGTTGTGGTTTGAATAATATGAATAATAATGAAAAACGTGTGAATGAAGACCATAAAACCGCACTGGGTTACCTGCATCAGTGTGTCACTTTGCGAGTATAGTGTGGCAAAGGCGGGGGCTGGAACCTCCTCACCTCCTAATGTCGACGGCCCATCAAAAACGCACTCCAGAGACTCTACCTGAAGAGGGGTACGCAGTTTCTCAGGTGATAAATATGAGTATCAAACACATATATTTATCAAACATGTGCCCACTAGCGGCTTTAAAATGAGTCAAGTGTGTGAAAGCATCGTACCCTTCATTATAATAACCCATGCAGCTACTGACAAAACACAACAACTTCACTATGCAACAAACAGCTGGCAAATGCAAAAACAAGGGAGGAAAAAAATAATGGGCGGTATGAGGCGAGTTCAGTCTAATGACTGAACCCTATAATCACCCATAATGTCATAATGATGATCGTTCATAATGCAGCACACATACAAAGCACTCTTCTTAAAATATGGATCATCATGATGAACCGCAGACACTCATAAAACGAACACACTTGAAGTTGTGTGGCAGAAGACAGCAAGAAAATGATGTCATCTCCATTGCATGGAGCCATTGTGAGAATGCTTGGACAGATGGGTCACAATGTAATCACATGTGTCAGCTGTGTATCATACAAGATGATAAGTCATGATGATGAAATAAGTGTTCCCTACAGTAAATGCTTCATTTGAATCACTGAGCATAACTGGCATCTAATATTGATGTAGAAGATGTGTGTGCGTGCATGTATGTATGTGTATATGTGTGCGTATGTATATATATATGTATACATTTTTGGGCTGGTAAAATGTTAAAATGGTGTAAATCCTATATGTAATTTGCTATGTAAACAGCATTGAAATTATTTTTTTAAAAATTAACACACTTACTCATAGGTGGGTCAACATGGAATTGCACCCACTCAAGCCCATAGAATTTTTTTTTAAGTTTATTAAAAAATTGGCTAATTTGATCATGTATTCAACAGAGTATAAGAGCATAGTATTCTCTACATTTGTCCTTTTTCCTCATTTCTCATTCTTATTATATGCCATATTAGTTATGACTAGAATTTAGATTTTTTTTTAAAAAGAGCCAGGTATAATTTATATTGATCCGTCGTCAGCACAGACATTGACAAATCTGACATTTCACAAATTTTTGATCAACAAGATTAAACAAAAAGTACACTATTATTCAGCAAGGATGAATAAAATTCAATAAAGGTTCCCATTTAAAATAAATACTGCACTTTTTTAACTTTTTTATTAAATCAAAGAATCCTAAAAGTTTTCTACATTTATAATCAGCATATTATAATGATTTCTGAAGAAAATTCACCTTTGCCATCACAAAAAGCAGCATATTTTAAAATATATTCAAATATAAAGCAGTTACTTTAAATTGTAATATTTCACAGTATTACCGTAACACTTTACAATAAGGTTTCATTAGTTAACATTAACTAAGAATGAACAATAATTCTAGAGCATTTATTAATCTTAGTTAATGTTTATTTCAACATTTAATAATATATTATTAAAATCAAAAGTTGTATTTGTTAACATTAGTTAATGCATCGTGAACTATCAATGAACAGCTGTATTTTTATTAAAGCTGCAGTCCGTAACTTTTTTTGGTTAAAATGATCCAAAATCAATTTGAGCAAGTACACAACAGGCCAGTATTCAAAACTATCTCCTTACCTTAGCCCCATCCACAACGGTAAGCTTGTAATAATGTGTTATAATTAGAGTGGTATGGTGGATTTCTGTGGGAAATTCAAGCATGTCTTTGCGTCATTACGTCAAGTCTGTATACATAAAGAAAGAGTCCGGCTAGTAGTAGTAACGCACGTGAGGAGCGGACCACATGTTCTTCAGCGGATCATTTATAGCCTTTTCTCACAGCAGCTGGAGTAATTAAACTTATCATTTTGATGGTGGATTGTAATCCAGAAAGGCCCAAATGACATCATCAGTGACAACTGGAGATTCACCCGTTGTCAAAAACAAAGATTAGACTGTACAGAAACTGAAATCTACAGGTAACGCTAATAAACACCAAATACACGTAGTCACGCAATGCTAATGCTGTTAACATTAACAATTTGAGATCAAAGTAAACCAATAATAATAATAATAATAATAATAATAATTTGCACGGTTTGATGTTATACGAGTGATCGTTAGATTTAATCATCGTTGGTAGCGTGATTTATTGTAATGTTTTGTTCCCAAAAGTGGCAGACATGTTACTTAATTGTTCAGATGACATTTTCCGGTGAAAATTCTTATTTAGGTTATACTCCAAGACGCAGAATCTGTGAAGTACAGTATCCACACGGGTGCGGTGAATGAATGACAGCCGCACATACTCCTCAAAACATTAGATTCATCCTCGCGGAGGAGCCGCGCTGATGCACAATTCAAGTACAGATGATAACTCTGCAAATAACCGCAATTGCAGGTTTCAAACAGAGATGGCAACACAGAGGCAAAACTTACGGACTGCAGCTTTAACTAATATTAACAAAGTTTAATAAATACTGTAACAAATGTATTTCTCATTGTTAGTTCATGGCAGTTAATTAATAATACATTAACTAATGTTAACAAATAAAACCTTATTGTAAAGTGTTACCAGCATTAACATTTTTACTGTATTTTTAAATTTTAAAAAAAATGCAGCCTTGGTGAGCATTAGAAACACTACAAAATTTTAAAGTTAGGTGTATATTAAGACACATTTTAGCTAATTCAAAATTTGAAATTCATACTAGAGGTCACAATAATCAAAATGTATCATTCAGTATTTCCAAAATATGTAATATACTGTGACCCACTTCTCTTAGTGTGGGATTTATATTGACAAAACACACTATTCATTTATCTGGATAAAAATATCACAGCAGAGCTTTGCTGTGCTTCAGCACAGATATCATTGTAGGCCTTTACAAGTACGCAGGCCAGTCACAGGACGCTACAACTGTGGGACATGGGGAGCCACAAGATGTCATCTCCATCTGTGCCGAAAGTTCCAGCCAAGCATGCAGGGAATCATAACACAATCCCATAATCAGGCAAAAAGCTAAAATCTCAAATATCTATGACTGTAAGTCAATATGACATTACACAAAGTGCATCTGCTTTAGGAGGTAAACTCAGGCTGTGTGCCACTGAAGCAAAAGGTTAAACAATCCGATATTCTGGGTGGGAGCATCCCTGTGTCTTGACTGCCAGTAGAGCGGTCTGTAAATAGAAACCTGACCAGGGGCGTGTGGTTCATGTGTCGTGTGCTGCAGAAAGCATGCAGTCACGTCATCATCAGGGCAGAGAGTGCGTGAAGCAAGATCTGATTAATGGGAAATATGATCAACATTGACTAAAATTATTTAATATTCTGTATTAAAGCAGAGACAAAGAAATTACACTGCTGAAACACAATTATCATTTAAAAGTCCTAAAGAGACACTAGCATATCTAAACATGTGACACTGTTGTTTTAAATGAGATCCAAAAAGAAGTGAAAAAATATATACTTTAGACCACCAGTATCACCAAAACAGAATAAAAAAAATATTTATAATTTTGTATATCTTTTTATAAAATTTTTAAATAATTGTAAGTGGTTTCTTTAATGTGCATATTAAGTTGGAATAGGATAAAGTATTTTTTTTTTTAAATAACACTGCAAACTGCAAATGATCTTTATATTTCAAATAGCAGTCACAAGGTGGCGTAAGACTACTGCAGTCACTAACAGGGATAGAAACTGAAAGATCATCACATTACCAGCCTAATTTAAAGAAAATTGTGTTGAATCATCATCTTGAAAATCACAACCACAATTGTCATTGAACTATCAAAGGCTGTTGCGGTCAGCGAGGCACGAACATGATTCATTTTGAAAAAGTGAATTGCATAGGTGCATATTTGTAGCGCGATGCAAGCGTTCTCAGAGCTCATGTTGTTGTGAGGGAGAGTTAAGAGAGAGCGCACATCAGCTGGGCCAGCAGCCAGAAAGCACCATCAGCCTAGAGCACATGGACTGATTTAGGAGGAATGCAGGCTCATAGTGATGACAGAGCGAGTGTGTTTTTGTGTGTGTGCGAGGACAGAGAGCACTAGCTCGTGCTCTGCGCAGCTGAGGCTGATAGGAGGTGACAGGCAGGGCTTGTCAGGCGCTGCTCCGTCGGCATGCAGGGAGCTCCACTGATCTGAGCCCAGCACAGCTCCTCCTCAAACATCAGCACTGCTCACAGTGTGCTGGGAATTATGAGTTTTAAAACTGCCACATTAATTTTGAACGTCTGCACCACATGGTTTTTATAAATGATGAAGAATAATAATAATTTATTGGGAGAACAGTTCAAGACGTCAGTGAATGCTTAAAGAAATGCACAGAAAGCTCTATTTACAACATTTCAATGTCCTAACCCCGACGTAAAGAGACAAGTGACAGACGACAAGCAGTTTGTCCGTCCATTCTGAACGTGATACAATGCAGCCAATGCAAAGATTTTTGATCTTTAACATGGGTGGGTCACAGATAATGTGTCCTTTTTAGGTTAAAATTGATATCAATTTATATATTTAAATTTTAATTTGTATGTTCTTTTCATACGTAAATATTAAATCATAAATATTATTAACGATAAATATATTAATATAAACCTTGTTAGTTTATTCTATTAGCTTATTTTAAAATGGGGCTGCGGTGTGGCAAATGTTTTTCTAAAATCACAAATATTACATATATTCTCTTATTACAGTCATAAAAGCATAAAAAAAAAACTGTTATCGGGCATCAACAACAAAGCATAGCTTCCTATCTACATTTAAGTGCAAGGTTTTAGACCAATGAAATTTCACATTTTGCTAGTAAACAAAATAGTTCACAGCTGAAACCATTAGCGTGACTGCTAACATAAGGAACTTAATACATAATCGGGCTAATCTTTTTTTAACAATCGCTTCGCTCCGCATCCATATTTTATTCTATCTGACTACTGCAGAAAACTGTCACTGTACAGCAAAACGTCTCTGTGGACTGTCTATAATGCATTAATGATGACCAGATAAACAAAGCTAACTGTGTAGAAGTCCAGTTAAGAAGTAAAGTTTCCAGTTTTTGCATGCGTGTGTGTTTGGTATCTTCTTATTTGGCACTCGACTTGCAATAAACTTTTACAATGAACTAGCACAAACGAATATGCAGTAGTGATACATAATTTTAAAAAAATTATTTGTGTGTGCTTTGTGCTTGGACTATTGTCATTAGCTTAGCAACATATGCTAACACATACAGCTGACAGTCTAATCTCACATCCACTTCACGAGTGCAATTTATGTGCTGTGTGTGAATAGAAAGTTTGAATACTCTAAGTAGAAAGTTTCAAACAAATTCCTTATGAAGTTCCTTTAGGTTAGGAATAGTTTCTTATGGCAGTAGACAGCAAAGCAACTGATTGGCATTTGGAACAGAGACATTATTTTTCAAGGGCTGCTACTGACGCGTTTTCACAGCAGTGTACATGATATATTACACACCATGTTAAACTTTATACAACAAAGCAGCTAGGCAACATTACTTTGTTACAAACACAAAAGCATAGCCTTCCAAACAGCACTACAACTAAAGTTTACGCCATCTACCTGGCTGGAAAAAAAAAAAAGCATTTTAGCTGGTCTTAACTGATTTAAGTCAGTCTAGCTGGTCTTTCAATTTGGACAAGCTAGTGTTCAATTGATTTAGCTGGTCTGCAATTTGGTTTCCCAGCTTGCCCAAAACCATTTAAAACCAGACCAGATGAAACCAGCAAATCAGCTTTGGTAAACAAAGAAAGATAATATCGACACACTGAAATTACAGCACCAAAAATGTATTTATAAACAGCGCATCAAGCACAATTTTACACACATTGTGCCTGATGAAGACCTGACTGGTTGAAATGTTGGGCTGTTTATAAATATATTTTTGGAGCTGTAATTTCAGTGTGCAGACATTCATGTTTTGTTTTGTTTTGTTTGCATCTTTATTGTTATATTTTTGTCCTGCACCTGAGCCCAATTTGGGTTTGATGTGCACACCTTTTTTTGTATTTTTGATTAATAAAATTGTGTTCTCATATTCCAGTGGCAGAAACTTCAACTACAAAACTGAAATATTCATTCTATATTTGATGTTCTACATTTTAACAGATTAACTCACTCAAGTGTCCCTAATAGGTCTGCAACAAATAAATTGATAACATCGACAATAATCAAAAATGAAAATAATTGTCAACGCATTGGATTCGATTAATCTTGTCCGCGAACTACGCACAGGAAACATACGTCAGTCACATCACTTTCAGTTGTAAAAAAAAAAAAAAACGCATTTCTATGGAGATGTAATTTCATATCCTTCAAATTGCACACTGTTTGTGCAACATGTGGAAAAAAATTAAGAATAAATTTAAATTATTATTTTTTATTAATTATCAATAATCTATTATTAATGAGTAATTAATGGAATTTTTAAATGTGATTAATCAATTAATCTGAGAAATAAATCAACAGATGCCTCGATTATCAAAATAATCCTTAGTTGCAGTCCTAGTCTCTAATTTAGTGTGTGAATGTAATGTATTTGGTGTGTGTTTGTTTGTGCACATGTGTAAACATGACACTGATGGAGATTCTATCACACACAACATTGAAGCATGTTTACAGAGTGAACAGAGACAGAGAGATGCCATGCCGCACAGAAATGTGTCATGGAGCCAGTGGAATTCTGGGAGATTTTACCTTCATAGGAGAGATGTGTGAATGGGAAACATAGCCGTGTACATTCTCGATCTGTGAGATGTTCTTCTCCGAAACCTGCACCAGCTCAGGAGGACGCACATCCCCTGGTAGGTGTGGAGAGTTGTGTTCTGGAGGAGACGTGGTATCCTCATCCTGATATCTATATTTCTGAAAAAAAGAAAAAATAGAGAACGTGTACAGTTATACCAGCATATTAAATGAATTGCTTGCACCTACACTGGCCCAAACATGAACTTTTCATAGATTTTTCTTTCTTACTGTATATTTAAAAAAAACTAATTTAACATTGGTTAATTGAGCCTTGGGCATTCAAATTCAAAGTGCAGTGAAGTGATCTGAAGAGTGATCTGAAGAAAGAAAAAGAAAAGACCACATGAAGTTTAAATCCAGCACTGGTACAGAACTGTGAAACTATTTCAACTCCATTTCTCTCTAGACCTCACTCCTGAGATGGGAAACACTTTTTAAATGAGCCAGGCAGCCCCGGATCCTACCCGCCACACAGTCATCACAGTCGACCCCAATCTGCCATGACTGTATGTGAAACACTGTTCTGTGACTTTCTTAACTGGATTTGCAAGTTATTCAGCAGTGCCTTTTATCCATAGACATCCATCTTGTCCTGATACATATGCCCGCCTCTATGGCATTACCGGGATATAGGTTAGGAAATGCAAACACAAGTCTAGAGGGAAGAAAAAGAGGGCAGATTTCTTAGGGAAGGTAGATGCCCAAAAAGTGGGACAAGCTCCAAGTTGGGGTCTTATGCTGGTTACTTAGAGTAACGTCACTGCCTCTGAGCAGCATGAGGGAAGACTGAGTAGATTTGCCCATATGGAGAGAGATTCAATGTAGAATCCCATGCCCTATTTTAGCACTGAAAATTGGTCCATCCGTACAACCTTATTTAGGTTGTGTTCACACTTGGCATGTTTGGTTTGATTAAACCGAACACTGGTGCGATTGCTCTGTTAGTGTGGTTCATTTGAACAAGTGTGAACGATGCCATCCGAACCCTGGTGCGCACCAAACAAGCAGACCGAGACTGTTGAAAAGATCCACTTCCAAACGAACTCTGGTGCAGTTCGAATGATATATGAACAACACGGACCAAAGACAAGGAGGTAGAGGAGACCCTAAAAAGGACAGAATGCTCACGCATATCGGTTTTTCTCGTCATAGCCATGAGTTTGCCCATCACAGTTCTGAACAGGCATCGGAACCGCGTCTCCTCGCAGCAGATCGTTTGTGTGTGTGCCACACCACAGGGATTCCTGCTGCTGTTTTGATTCTTTCACACATTTTATAAGCTTTTTGCAAGTTCTCAGATGGTCAAAATTCCATCATATGCAGGCTAATCACACACAACGAGCACATTTATCCCATTTGGATGTTCAGTAAGTCCAGTCTCAAAGGCAATACGCTATAAAAGCCTACCAATCAGGTTGTGAACATACAGTATCCGTATGCCTTTAGGTTAGGTATCTTTAGTTTGTGGTAAAAAAGCCAGTCTGAACGCTAATCAGAACAGGACTAAATGTTGTTGTTTTTTTTGGTCTAGACCAAACAAACCAAGCAAACCGAACTACAAGTGTGAAAACACCCTTAAATTACTTTAGACCGCTGAATAAAAAGAACATCACAAGCTGCATTTGTTTTGCAGCAATGGTCTAAATCGGCATAAAGAATCAAATTACATTAATTACATTCTCAAATGTGTGACTTGTTAACTACACAATATATACACAATATATACACTATATATACACTATATATATATATATATATATATATATATATATATATATATATATATATATATATATATATATATATATATATATATATATATATATATATATATATATATATATATATATATATATATATATATACACACACACACACACACACACACACACACACACACACACACACACACACACACACACACTCACCTAAAGGATTATTAGGAACATCATACTAATACTGTGTTTGACCCCCTTTCGCCTTCAGAACTGCCTTAATTCTACGTGGCATTGATTCAACAAGGTGCTGAAAGCATTCTTTAGAAATGTTGGCCCATATTGATAGGATAGCATCTTGCAGTTGATGGAGATTTGTGGGATGCACATCCAGGGCACGAAGCTCCCGTTCCACCACATCCCAAAGATGCTCTATTGGGTTGAGATCTGGTGACTGTGGGGGCCATTTTAGTACAGTGAACTCATTGTCATGTTCAAGAAACCAATTTGAAATGATTCAAGCTTTGTGACATGGTGCATTATCCTGCTGGAAGTAGCCATCAGAGGATGGGTACATGGGGGTCATAAAGGGATGGACATGGTCAGAAACAATGCTCAGGTAGGCCGTGGCATTTAAACGATGCCCAATTGGCACTAAGGGGCCTAAAGTGTGCCAAGAAAACATCCCCCACACCATTACACCACCACCACCAGCCTGCACAGTGGTAACAAGGCATGATGGATCCAAGTTCTCATTCTGTTTACGCCAAATTCTGACTCTACCATCTGAATGTCTCAACAGAAATCGAGACTCATCAGACCAGGCAACATTTTTCCAGTCTTCAACTGTCCAATTTTGGTGAGCTCGTGCAAATTGTAGCCTCTTTTTCCTACTTGTAGTGGAGATGAGTGGTACCCGGTGGGGTCTTCTGCTGTTGTAGCCTATCCGCCTCAAGGTTGTGCATGTTGTGGCTTCACAAATGCTTTGCTGCATACCTCGGTTGTAACGAGTGGTTATTTCAGTCAAAGTTGCTCTTCTATCAGCTTGAATCAGTCGGCCCATTCTCCTCTGACCTCTAGCATCAACAAGCCATTTTCGCCCACAGGACTGCCGCATACTGGATGTTTTTCCCTTTTCACACCATTCTTTGTAAACTCTAGAAATGGTTGTGCGTGAAAATCCCAGTAACTGAGCAAATTGTGAAATATTCAGACCGGCCCGTCTGGCACCAACAACCATGCCACGCTCAAAATTGCTTAAATCACCTTTCTTTCCCATTCTGACATTCAGTTTGGAGTTCAGGAGATTGTCTTGACCAGGACCACACCCCTAAATGCATTGAAGCAACTGCCATGTGATTGGTTGATTAGATAATTGCATTAATGAGAAATTGAACAGGTGTTCCTAATAATCCTTTAGGTGAGTGTATATATATATATATATATATATATATATATATATATATATATATATATATATATATATATATATATATATATATATATATATATATATATATATATATATATCACTTGCACAAGACTACATTACAGTTTGGTAAGGCATTGAAAGAGACTAAGCTCAAAGCTGGATGCTTTCTGGCCAAGTGTAGTGCTATAAATAATAATAACAACTGCACATTTAAAAACATTGGAGTTTTTAATATTTTATATTGTAATAATTTCACAGTAACTCTTCAAAATAATGTAGAAAATTAAAGATAGTATATTTTAAATATTTGTTGTAATGGCATCTTTTTATAATACTGGTACTGATGAAACTGATTTTTTTTAAACATTATAATGATAAGACATTCAACATTACAGTATAATTGAAAGCTATGTCAATATAGAATGTGTCATAATTCTGTGTGTTACTGTTTGTTTGAGCGTGAAAGAGAACTAGATTCTGGAGTGCTATCTTTGCGCACGATACTGGCCAAAGGATGACAGAAAAAAAACAGATGCTGCATTAATTGCGTTAAATATTTTTAACACGATAAACTGAAAATTTATATTAAAATTATATAATGTTATCAAGCTGGTTAAAACAGAGGAGCTGTATAAATTCCGAAAAACAAAACACAACACACAACAAACAAAACCAAAAAATACAACACAACAAATAGAAAAAAAACAAATCCCAAAATAAAACAAAATATGAGACAAAAAAATAAATTAAAATAATAATTAGAAAAATCTATTAATTATTAAAAATATTATTATGAGCTATATATATATATATATATATATATATATATATATATATATATATATATATATATATATATATATATATATATATATATATATATATATATATATATATATACATACATATATATATACATACATACACACACACACACACACACACACACACACACACTCACCTAAAGGTGGCCTTATTTTGTGGTTTTTATTTACATTTTTTATTGGCTCAACGAGCCCAGCGGAGAGAAAGGGAAAAAAAAAAAAAAAAAAAAAGACTTATTGTTGAGCCCTGGCAAATATTAAACAGACAGAAGAGAAGTGTGCTACCACTACTACTGACACTGTTAAAGGGGACCACAAAATCCGAAGAAGTTGAGTTTTTAGCAGAAACGCTGTGCACAGAATCCTTTGCCTTGTTCCGAACAACTCAAAGTTCAAACTCAACTCTCAGCGGGCCACAAAGCCAGTGAAATTGAAAGGTGAGTCTGAACTCAGAGCCACTGCTGGGAGAGAAAGGGACAGACGGGGAGCAGTTCTGGAGATGTTATTACACCGCTGAGTGCTTCAGTGACTCGGCTTCAGGCGCGCAGCCGCTGCCACTGTGGGGCCAGCTTGCCTAGATAATGAGCTGCTCGACTGGCTCAATGCTCTCTCACTCTGTGTCGGTCCGTCCAAGCAGAGCTAACGTCAGTAAAACCGAATAAATGCAGTGAGATCACTCACAAAGCTATTCAACCAAGGAGGACAGGTCTCGGAAAACTTGACAGCAGTGAAAAACGAATGCTAGACAGGCTTTACACAGAAGACGTCCTCTGCAATACAATGTCACCGCCCTAGTGCAGGGTGAACCTTGAGAGGTGCACGGCTGTTAGAAATGCAGTTTGAAGGATGTTATATAGGATCTCAAGGAGTGGAAGAGCCCCGCGCCTGCTCCTCGTGCCCCTTCTGTCTCAGGTCTAGCCGTGCTGCTGTAAAGCTGTCAGCTCTTGTCTGTTTATCGAGCAGAAAACATACAGAGGCCCAGAGCTCAGCAAACACAGCACTTTATTATAGACACTTCACCTTGAATACCTTCGGGAGAGCTCTGTAACACGGCCGCACATCCCAGAGCTGTCAAAACAACTGTATTCACTCCACAATACTAAACATTATTTGCATGATAAATGCATAATCAGCATAATTTGGGATTATGAAGTCTGGCACATTCACCTCAGCTGAACCACTCAGAGCAGGTGTTTACTGAAAGCCCAAATGTGTGGCCCTTCAAACAAAAGACAAGCATACTATTGGACAATAAAAGCTTGAACAATAATTTTACCCCAAAAAATAAGTTTTATTTATAAAATGCTATATTTGCCAAGTTTAACAGGCCCATTTGAGAGCCTTTGACCTAATTATACTACCACTGAGGTTTTGTATTGTAGTTGCCAGCTTTTCAGTCCAGATGATAATTTTTGTCAAAAACAAAATTAGAGATACACCAGTCAACTGGCCATAAATTGGACCTAGCCGTTTTTTGCTCCAATCACACGATTTTTTGTGTTATTTTGGCCAATCTCTATTCTGGACTTGCACAAAAACTGCTTTGCAATCATTTTCCAAAATGTCGTTTGTGTGAAAATATAAAAGTCTGTAAACAGGATGTTGTTAACACAGGCCAGAGACGGGACGCGATGAAGACGGACGCAAAGAAGAGAACACAGATGCACTACCAGCGCAAATACCGTACCAGTCACAGCAAGCTCCCGGTTCATGATGCTCGAAATATAGGAAGAAAAATATAAATATTGAATTAAGGGTGGGGGGTTATATGAATGTATCTCTGACGGGAACTGACTGTCTTCAGAAGATAATTTTTCTCTTACCTCTGTATTAAGTAGTGTTTAGCGCTGCTTTGTGTATACCGCGGTACCCAAAGAAACCGCTGCTGTTTCCATATGCGCCACCTACTGTCAGACAACAAATCTGCATTTTCATTCAGCCCGTCTGCTATTTTTGTTTTGTGCTGGTGTCTTATGTAGCATAATTTCACAAATCTAAATTCAGACCATTGTTGCTGCTTTCTAATTAAAATAAAAAAAATAAATAAAAAAAATGCTACATGCATCCTTTTTTGGATCGTGATTAAAAGGTAGTGGTTGCCTTTCATTTCAAATAGCTACAGATATTTTTTGTTTAAGGTCAGTTTGCCTGTTATAGAGCAAATAAACAACAAATAAATTTGCTTAAAGATAGATAAAATAAATAAGAATAAATGAATGGAATGAATGTCAACCAGTATTGGAATCGGCCAATCTGCTTGTACAAAAAAAACTGGAATCATGATCGGTGCAGCATCACTATACAAAATGATATGCAGTACCCTACCATTCAAAAGTTTGGGGTCGCTAACACCGTGTCGTCTACACCGGACACAACCACTGACGCGGCGCAACAGCTAGAAGCGGTCTACACTGGACGCGACAAAGCGACCGTTGCAAATCCTATGAGAAGTATCACAAGCTTTTGGGGTACGTCATAAATAGAACAAGGCATCAGTTTACCGTTGGGGATTTGTTGTGTTGTGTCGCGTCACGCTGCGCCGCATTCAGTGTAGACAATATCACTGATTATAATGGGTTCTATTGTCTTTTGTTGCGCAAAAACCGTGTAGACACCATGTAAGATTTTTTTTATGTTTTAGAAAAAAAATTATTACAATTGAAAATAACTTTTTTTTATTTGAATATATTGTAAGATGTAATTTATTCCTGTGATGACAAAGCTGAATTTTAAGCATTATTTCTCCAGTCTTCAGTGTCACATGATCCTTCAGAAATCATTCTAATATGCTGATTTGGTGCTCAAGAAACATTTATTATTATTTATCAACGTTGAAAACATTGTCCTGCTTAATATTTTTATGGAAATCGTGATCCTTTTTTTTCAGGATTCTTTGAGGAATAAAAAGTGTTCAAAAGAACAGCAGTTATTTGAAATGTCTTTACGGTTGATCAATTTAAAGTGTCCTTGATGAACAAAAGTACTAATTTTGATGATTTTACTTCTCATCCTGCTGCAAAATTAATCTTAAATGGATAGAAAAAAAGAAAGATCTGTCATTATCGATTTACCATCATGCAGTTATAAAAACTTTTACCTCATACAAAATTATCGTTTAACTTCAGAAGACTTAAAACTACTGGAGTTGTATGGATTACTTTTAAACTACCTTTGTCTTTTTTGGAGATTCAAACTTTTGGAACCCATTGACTGTTTAATATATGGACAAAAAAACAGCGGAAACATTCTCCGAGTATGATCATTCAAGTGTGGAACAGCATGAGGGTGAGTAAATGAATTTTTTGGAGGGGGTGAATTATTCTTTTAACCTAGAAGTTTTTAAAACATCGAAGCTGGTTTCTAATTGGTCCAAGCAGACCATCTTGGACTAGCAACAAATAAGCTTTGATGTTTCAAAATAGCTTAAGCTATATTTTCCAGCAGGGCTGTTGTAAAATTCATTCAAAATAGAGTGCATATTTTATTACATCTTCATATGCCATTCAAATAAGCACAGTGTACTGTACTTCCTCTCCCTACCCTTTTCGTGCTGCGATCCACAGGGCAGACAGGAACGAGACATGAGATCATCACATCCACTTTGACTTGTGCTTAAACCTGGGAGATGAAGAAAGAGCTGACATCTAAACAGACAGTGTGCTGTGAGCAGAATTAAAATAGTTTCTGCCTCTTGTCTCTCTAGGAAACATCATGGCCCTCCCTCCTCCCAGCTGTCCCCACTGCAAAACCTAAAATTAAACTTTCAAAGCGCATTGCTACTGCTCATCCAGAACTGAAGCAGCCCGAATTTTGTTACACTCAAACACCAGATGACAATACAAATAAAGCAGCAATAAATGCTATGGGTCACTTGCAAAAAGTTCCCTGAAATAAACCAGTCTGAATATCTCAATTAATTGCTGGAACTGATGAACATGCTAATAATTCGTATTTACTTATAATTAAAGGTTATGAAACATTATATATTATATTAGATGCATAATCAAAGCATGTTTAAAGGTGCAGTAAGCGATTTCTGAGAAGCGCTGTTGAAAGTGGATCGGACTGAGCACCACAACAAACTTGTAGCCAATCAGCAGTAGGGGGCATATATACACTCATGATGGAGGAGGAGAGGGAGTGAGCTAGAGGGAGATTTGAAGAAAGAGAGATGGCTGAGAGTGAGAGACATTACAAAAGAGAAGAGGTCAGAGGAATATCACTGGGAAAAAAAGGTTAAAATCAAGAGCTTTAGGACACACGTTAATATTAGAAACAGTGGTGGCTGGTGGGTTTTAAAATAGAGGCGGCACACGTTAGCGATTTGATCCCCTCCCAAGGATTTTTTAAAAACTGCTTTAAAATGGCCTATTTTTTTGGCGTCACTTTTAGAATTCCACTCACCTAGCCTATCACTTAAAGCAAAAATCCACCCTTCTGTCCATGTTAAAAGAGCATGTTGGGTCGTTTAGTGAAGCTGACTGCGTAATTTTTTATTTGTATCTGTTGTTCGAATGGTAGTTTGATAAATTTGTTTGCGATTAAATATTTAATATCTCTACTCTCCATAGGTAGGCTAGCCTTCTCTGCCGTGTTTCTTTTCTCAACACTCATAATCGCTGAAAGTGAAATACTCAATGGTGATTGGCTATTTTTTTTTTTACCAACGAAGGAACAAGTCTACGGGCTATAGACGGTTTCAACGGCAACAACATAAATTTACTACGCATGCTTGCTTTTGTGGCCCAAACTTAACTTCCGGTAGACGTACGCAAAGAATCAATAACAACAGAGGCTGCGTTATCTTTCTTATGCGTTATCATCTATCATTTTAATTGTGCAAGATTATCTTAATTTATATGTTTTTATTGTTTCAGCATGTTTATTATAAATAATCTCCCATTTCTGTCTGCAATATAGAGTGGGGGAAACGCCCCCCTTAAAGGGTTAGTTCCCTCAAAACTGAAAATTCTGTCATCAATTACTTACCCTCATGTTGATCCCAACCCGTAAGACCTTGGAGAAGAAGAAAAATATCTTAATTTGTGTTCCGAAAATGAACTAAGGTCTTACAGGTTTGGAACGACATGAGAGTGAGTAATGACAGAATTAAAATTTTTGGGTGAACTAACCCTTTAAGGGCCGTGTAATGCCGTTTTCTGTACAGTAGCCTATATAAATTCTTGCGCGCCCGCCTTTCAATCATGCAATGCGTTTCTTTGTTTCGTAATATAAGTGGGGAATCTTAAACTTGTAGATAAAGTACCCTATTTGAGACTGATTGTATATGAATGCATCACAAAAATCCTGTGCTCTATGGGCACTGCCATTAATAGAGGATAAAGCAAAAGTTGTTTTACACTCCGTGATAAAGGCCTATTACATACCCAATTTAAATATTTTGTGGGAAACATAAATGCAATCAATTATCCAGATGGCGACCACTTGATGTGAACAAATGTAAACGCGTCGTGTCCTGATTGATTGTACTGATGAGCCGATCTGCTTGATCAGATCACGATGATCGCATGTTAATGCCAAGTGTAAATGTAGCCAGAATAAGTTACCTCTTAAGTAGATTATTTCTGATAACAAGCAAAATAAATAACAAGTAAATTACATTAGACATACAGTCTAAATTACATTAGACACTGCTCTCGTATGCAGTCAGACTGGATATTTATGAAGCAATCAAGGCTTTTTGGTGAGTCGCACACACTGTTTTTTGCACTGGTGTCATATGCTCTCTGCTTTAATATTTATATCATGTTATCCAAGAATAGTATGTCAAAAATGTGTTTCTACTGAGTAGTGAGCCACACAATCCACTAGCCAGACCGATAAACAAACACAGACCGGAATTTAACTTCGGGCCAGGAGCGTGACCGTGGCAATGCGCGTGTGTCCGATGAAACAGTCTATAGATTTCTCTCTCCCCTCAGACTTGCGTTTCGCAGATTCAGCAAATTCGGGGAACAGCGCAGTGGTTACACTTACAGAGGTGAAATTACAAACAATAATAAATACATATTCTGAGACATGAAATGTATAAACTGGGAATTTTATTAACATTAAATCGTCAATCTCCCATTTTCACCTCAAACTTTTGGTTAGGGTGTGCCTCCCTTGCCTCCCCTGACGAGCCACCACTGATTAGAACAATTTTCCAGTGCTGGAGAGCCTTAAGTGGGAACGGTCTGAAAAAGGTTGCGTTGTTTCTGCTCCATAATGTAAGCAACATTGGTTTTGCCATTTCACAGACCCAAGATATGCTGTTGTTGTAATGTTAGCTATAGTAAAAGGACAGTTTTAAGTGTCATTAAAGCATTATTTTGCTTCGCTTCAGCTATCCACTTAAGAGACATCCACTCTTGCATTGCATGTTCGTGTATTTTGGGGGTGGAGCAATAAATGAGGAGATGTGTTTGTTTGGGTTGATTTCTTCTCAGAAATTGCTTACTGCACCTTTAAACGTAACCTTTAGTATAAAGGTGTTTGGTGTTGATGAACCTTACTGCACCTACTGATGGGGATTTGTACATGACATGAGACAAAAAAAAGTTGGGGAAAAACTGTTTAAGTCTTTCATGACTAAGCATTGGTTAAAAACATGACATGTTTTACTGCTTGAATTAGAAGCACAAATCAAGCACAAATTTTTTTTCGTTACACATCAAAAAAGAAGACGGCTGTCTGTTTCTTGGCAGCTCTCCCTTGAGATGACTATAATTAACTAGCAGGAAGCCAGCTGTAAGTCCTTTATGAGAAAGCTCGGCACTGTGAAGGTTCAAACTGGATGAGAACAGCCATGAGCAAATGCTGGGTGAAGACATGGAGTTAATGAATGCAGAGAAAAGACAAAATCAGAGAATGGCCCCTAATCTGACCACGGACAGATTGCAAATTCAATTGTAAAATTGACTGTTGGCCAGTAATAGGCTGTCTAATTATATGGGAGGGAAACAGTATATTTACTTCTAAAGCCACTTTACTTGTCTACAATACAGTATGTATTTGAATTATTTTCATCCAGAGGCTTTTCTTAGCAAATTTTGATGCAATTAAGTGGCATAAAATGTAATTCTATTTATATTTTAAATCAATTGACAGCCCTATTATTATTGTATGGGTACATGACACAAAACATAATACAAATAAAAACATTTAAGAAAGATAAAAAGTATTTTATTTATTTTTGCAAGTTTAATATAACTTTTTTTCATTGACCATCCTCAAGAATTAAAGCTGCATACACATTTTTGAGGCCAAAACAATGGCAAAAAAAAGCTGAGGCAATCAACATAAAAGGCAGAATATTATTCTATTTAACATCCGAGTCCATTTTCCATTTTCCAGTTAAGGAGTAGCTTTTGAACCAGAAACGCCTGATTCAGCACTTAGTTTTTGAGCATGATAGCCTATCAATAATGCAGGCTAAAATGCTTCTAGACAACAGAAGAGGCTTGAAAATTGGGTACATTACCTCTAACTCCCAAAAAGATTTAGTATTAATGTGTTTGAATTGGACAGCAAATACACTGTAATCCTTTCTAAATGTTACTATAAATCATTCATACTATAGCCACTTTTCCACCATTGGGCTGAACGGTTCTCATTGCGTAACCATTACATTCTGTGCCGCTCCGGGCCAGCTGGTACGGTTTCATTTTCCATTGTGAGGCTGATAATGGCCGCTCTTTGGAATGTCATACAAAAGCACCAGTCATTGCCTTGGTAACGCAAGAGTTTACAGACGATATGAGATGTAAATAGCAACCACATTATGGAGGATGATCAGATATTTCTTTTAAATTTTATTATTAATTTGTGTTTATGTTGCTCAAATAGAGCGCTTAGCCAGCTACAGAGAAACCGGGAGCCAGACAACAGACAAGCGACCGATTCTGAGTTGCGACATCACTTCACAGATTCTACCAGCACGTTCCGGACCGAGAACGGTTTGTAATCGTGCTGTGCCAAACCAGGCTCAAGTGGAAACACAACTGGAACCATTCCTTACCATTCTAAGAACCGTTTGGCTTGGCGTTGGAAAAGCAGCTTATAATTCATGCAAGTTTTTTTAGACCCTGCTCTGATAGGGTCCAATTAACTTTCATTTTATCTAGAAAAAAAAGAGTTATAAAAAACAAAAACACTTACTGTGTCCCAATTTGCATACTATTCGTCCTAAACAGTATTTGAAATTAGAATTGTGTCCCAAATAGTAGTATGTTAAAAAACTAAAAGCATGGCGGATATGCAAGACCAACAGTTAAGTGGAGAGGTTTAGATAAAAGGGTTTGAGTGATTAATAATCAGTATCTAACCTGACGAAAAAATATTTAATGTTATCCACGTTTTATAAAGATACGTTTGGTCATTAACTTTTAAATGCATCATTATGCAAACATGAGGAAAGTTCTCCGTATGAAGGAGCCACAACTGACAGATCAATGTGATACTACATTTCTTTCAGAAACGGTAGGATTGTAACAATATGATTAACAGGGCAGTTTAAACATTAACAGGATGCACATAACCAAGCAACAGAGTGGCCCGTTAAAAAAAAGGCAAAGTAGTGTGTTCCAAAACTTGCCTACTATTCTGCTACACGCTCAAAAGTATGTACTTTTTCTTCAGAAAAACATTACATACTTTTAGGGCATAGTATATGTAGGTGATTTGAGACGCAGCAACTGTTACTTGTTTGAGAACCACCGATTTATTGAAAGCAGACACCCAGGAGCGCAACATCATATCCTGTTGCTCATATTTGTTGTAGGGTAATCTTGCATGCTTAAAATCTAGTGTGATTGGACTATGAAGAATTCCAGACAAAAGTAGAGGTTGTCTCCCTGGTCTTCCTTCGCATCGTTTCTTCCCTTTTTTCTTCATACATGCCCTTGTTACATCATATGCACTCAGGGCAACCGCATTGTAAGACGTTTTACACACTTTAGTAGGATTCCCTCTGCTGCTCTAATGGCTTATCAAAAAAAGACGTAGAGGGTGATCAATTCTAACATGCCTTACATAACGAATTGCTAATGAATGATGCTCATGTGAGAGCATGTGGAACTGCTGGTCACAAAAGGAGCTTCACGGTTAACTGACTAAAATGTAAAGTGCTCAGTTATATAAGTCAATACGTAAAAGGATCCCACTGCCCAATACATATCTTCAGAATAAAACATCAGACTGCACCTTGCACAGTAAATAGTTGCACTAAATTGCAGCAATTTCCATTTCAGAGATAGAATTAACATCTTTCTGCTTATTAGTCCAATTATTTTGTTCAATATATTTTGTTTTATATATATATTAAGTCAATATGTGTCAATATGCCTATATGTCAAGTCAAGTCACCTTCATTTATATAGTACATCAGGTGTTGAGGGAAGTTTTCCAGGTTCCGGCTGACCTAATTTATGCAGCCTAACAATCATTTAACTGATTTGAATTATAGAAATTGATAATGTTTTATATGTATACATGTGAAAATGATTTACCGCCAGCAGTTGATTTTGATATTCTAGGTCTGTATATGTCTCATGTGATGGTAGAAATGCCTTAACCAGTTAAGATTTAGCAATAACATTGTGACACAAATGTAAAAATCAAACATCAGGAATGACAGTTTGTAATATATAAGGTGCATATTATATTACATTACACTATACTATATTATATTATATTAATTATATTATTATGATATTAATACAAAAGGCAGGTTGCAATATTACAGCTGAATCTTACACAAAAAAAACCTATCACTAATAAAATGTCATGTAGAGAATTAATTATGCATTTTACTTAATTTTCTGTTATTCGATCATTGGTTTCATCACTGGGTCATCACACATGTACAATTTAGCTTATTAGTAAGTGATGGCTGTTAAGAACAGCTCCGTTGTACAGAAAAGCATCATTTCATGCCATTTGCCATTTCAATCTTCACAGCGGTTTCTATTTAAGGACACATTAGCGGTTGATGACAAAATCAGCAGGTGGGCAAAGTGAGAGGAATGGGGATGACACTAAATCCTAATAAACAGCTCTGCAGGCCAGGAGAAAACAAGCTGTCCGCAGCATACCAAACATGCTTTCTTTACCATCTACATCCCTGAGAGAGAAGGAATTGGTATGACATGAGACATCCATCTGCTGACCTTCACATCAGGTCTACCAACCGCTATAGCTGCCAACAAGCACAGAAATGAACACAAAAGTATCTCTGATGACCTGTAGCTGCTCCAAAGCATATACAAAGGGAAAGACAAGGAGAAGAACAATTTGAACATCTTAATATAAAGAATAAGAGATGGGCAACATTTCATTGATCACACTCCAAATGCTGGAACATTAAGGCTAGAATTTAAATTAGCCATATTACAGAAAATAAATAAATTTACATTATTATAGATGTTGAGGTCAAATATATTGTTAGTAAGGTTAAAAACTTTAAAAACTAAAAGAAACCATAATTTAAAAAGTGCCCCAATTATGCCATTTTAAAGGTTTCTAATTTCGTTTCACAGCTCTCTATATGCATCCAGCGTCAAAAAAACACTTTAATTTTCCTCATAGTATACATTGCAGCATCACCTTTTTTTCCTCAGTGTCTAAACACTAAACCTCCACCTTTCTGAAAGCCTACTCTGCTCTGATTGGTCAGATGGCTCATTCTGTTGTGATTGGTCTACAAATCGTGTTGGAAACAAATCGCCCATACCGTATCTGAATTTCAGCTCAGAAGGCTTCCTCAGCACTTGTACGCAGTGATGCGAGACGTAACGATGGTGTTGGATTTACTTAATCAATTCAAGCCTTGAGTTGAGTACCCATCCTTTGGAAGTGCATGCAAAGTGGATTTGCTTTCGCAGCGCAGAAGACAGTCTTCTCGACATGTCGACAACACAACCCAAACTCTTCCAGGCCTCAGCTACAACTACAGTGTTTGAGGGCGGGTCAAAGCAGACGTTCATGGGCAGCCAGTGAAGAGTATTATGCAAAGTTGTTACAACATAGGTTTCAGGCAGTTCAGAAAATCCATTTAAATCGCACATTTTGAAACTCTGCAGACCTTTTACATTCCTAAAAGGCACATTTGACTATATTCTTTTTTTTTTTTAAACCACTAGATGGCACAAAAATTCAGCTCAGCACTTCTCTTAAAAGACCCCCTGTGGTGAAAATCAAGTTTTTAAAATGTTGTTTATATGTCTATGTGGTGTTTTTAACATGCTTTAATGCAGTTTGAAATCACCTGTGTTCCTTGCGTCACAAACTATCTTGAACCGATCACATCAAATTGCGGGTGGGCTTTAGCATATCATTACTATACTGTGAAGTCTCAAGAGAAGCCAGGTTATCCCGGTATATTTTTCTGTTGATATGAAAAATCAGGTACATTTAGCAATATAGCGGGGGAATTATGTATATGATGTATATTACGATGTTATGATAAACTATATGCCTTTCTCCACTAAAGTTCTAAGTTCTGATTTTCAGAAGGCAGCTCTCTGAATCGGGAACAGGAACATGGTTTTGGTAATATTAGCAACACATTATTAGCTGTTTGATAACATAGTCATGCAAAAAGCCAATCAAATTAATTACCATTATGTGTCCGGCGTTGTAGAAAGCAATACATAAAATGCATTACCATTGTAATACAACTACTTGTATACGAGCCTGTATAAATTACTCTTCCACTTCTTCTTGTGAATCAGTTTCTGGTTAAAACATATATGGCTGAATTAAACCAATATTTCCACTTGTCAACTTGTAAAGTTGACCGAGCGGATCGGTGAGCTGGTGTGAGTGAGTGGAGGCAGGGCTAATTTGCATATTCATAGCTCCACAGTTTTTCAATAATGGAAGAATATGTAAAAGTATGGTCTTTGGGGTAAAAGACGCCCCTGCTGTTTGAGCTAAAGGCACAATAATTAACATGATAATAAACAGCTGGCTGACTTTTCCATTTGTTGACATGACACAGTTAGATTCAGATGGTAATCATCATATTGCAAGTTCGGTGTCCATCTTACAGATAATCACCATATTTATAATGAAATTATATTTAAAATTATGATATTAATCATATCATATAATAAAATATATTTATTTGCTACTACCGTAGTTATCATTGGATCTCATTCAATGCTTTTCAGAATCTGTATTTTTTAAATGAACATTTTAATGACAGTATATTTATTGAACAAAAATAAATTATTATTTATCAAAATAAGCTGAAAATAGTACAAACTTTGCTAAAGTGATTGTTTTAAACAAGTATCAACTTAGACATTATTAAAAACATATTATTTTAGCTAAAGTATTTGAATCAATACTTTGTGCCTTTTGCACCATGCTGGTGCAAGTTTTTTACCCTGTGTGTGGGGTAAAAAGCCCACCATGCCACCTCATACATTTATAAGCTTTTTCAACAAACAAACCAATTTTATTATTTATTTTCACACACAATCTGTTGCTTCATCAATGTTCAATAAAAACACGTGTATGTTTTCTGCAATAATACATTAGCAGTAAAAATAAAAATGTTCTTAAGGTGTGCCTTTAGCCCCATTGTACCCTAATATCCGAAAAAGAATAATAGGGGCACGTTAAAATTTCATTGCCCTTTTCCCATGTCCAATGCATGTAAAATGAGAAAACGGTGCTCTGATGCAAGCACAAACGGATGCGGGTTGTTGTCAGGTCAAATATAGCTAAGCAAAGCATTACATTGTGATAGGTTCACAAAACAATCTGTGCCAGTATACGGTAATATGATATATCACAATAATAAACATGCATGATAGTGTTATCGTGGGCACTTCAAAATACAGTGAATATTTATTTCGAATTATTACGATTTTAAAAATACTTTTCCCATCAACCGGTTTAAATGCACAGCACCGCTGTATGCTGCATCAAAGAAGCATGCACAGTCTGATGTAAACAAGCCCAACATGGATAAGAAGTGCATGGTGGAACGAGTGAAGGAGATGCACAGATGGTTCTTATGAAACAGCAAAAATGCAGCAGTTATTAAGTTATTAAACCGGTTATAGTATGACTAGGGTTGGGTACCATTCACATTTTAACCGGTACCTGAAATTCGGTACTGGTACCCAACGGTACCTTTTTTCAGTACTTTAGGGATGTTTACATCAATAACTGTAAAGAAACTGTAAGTCATTTATAGAAGTGTTATTGACATTATGCCAGAGCTGCCTTAGTCGCTGTCTGCCATTGTCCGTGATGTTTGATTACTGTAATATTTACCAGTAAATAGTAGGCTACTAGCTACTTAACTGAATTCATAAAAACAACCATATTATTATTTTTATTTTTTTTTATTTTTAATTTCATTTCTATGAAAAGGTTTCCCACAAATTCTGTGTTGTGTATTTTCTGGTAATCAAATGAAGACATAAAACATGAATTTAAATTTAATTTATCTTTTGATTTAATTTAAAAAAATTGTCAAACAGTGCTGCACAACTGAGCTTTATACTGTTAACATTAAAACATGTGGAAAAAAATTGTGATTCATTACTTAAAAAATAAAGTTTTGATAATTTATTACTACATTAGTGTTAGTATTATTATTACATTGAAAAGTATCTAAATTCTACTGTACAACAGTAATATATTTGTTAAACCAAAGCTTTATTTTGACGGGTTGACGTAAAGACCTTTGAGTTTCTGTGTGTTTATGATATGACGGTGGATTTTCTCAAATGAAACGGTAAAATGCTCATGAAGTGACTCTCAGAGCGGCTCTGGAGATGATGTTCATGCAATCATGTCCTCATATGAGATAGCAGAAATGGAAACGCGCGACCGTGCGATTCTCTGTGTGTGTGTGTGTGCGTGTGTGCGTGCGTGTGGTAAATTTAACTGCGCGTCTGCGCCATTCATTCGCACAGAGACACGCGGGACATGCAGGCTTCATATTTAAACAGTCTTTTTGCGGTTTAATATTCACAGACACTAATCTATATCACTAGATGCGTTCTCAGGTACCGACATTTGGTACAGATTGATTTAATGTGAATCGGTACTCTGTAGTACCAAAGTAATTCGTCGGTGCCCTTAAAAGTAGCCTACTGAGTTCGGTACCCAACTCTAAGTATGAGGACACTTAATATTCAATATAACTTATTTCAATATCGTGATACCTTATACAGTGATAAAAGCTTCAGCAATTATCGAAACCAGAAATTTTGATACCGTCATGTGCCATTTCAAAAATATACAACCGTATAAATTCATACATCCTAGAACAAAACGTCAGCTAGGAATCAAATCAACGGTAATACACATTCACGGTAAGCAGATTAAAATAGATTATAAAAGAGCAAACTTTCACATCACACATGAAAATACTGAAGCAAATCAAAGACTCATTCACCACTTTCTGTGTGGCAAGCACATCCCAGCAGGATTAAATCAATGCTACGCAGAGCACAGCTTGGCTCAGGAACTTCATCCGAGAAATGCACAGAGTCCAGGCAAAGCAAAGAAGCATCTGAAGAAGTATGCATGTGAGCTTTAATTATCAATGTGGAATCTTGTGTATCCAAAAGGCTTCACATTGCTGACTTTAGTCAGGCATCAATAGAGCTGGGTGACAGAATGGAGAGAGGTGCTGTATTATTTAAACAATCTTCAGCCCCCTTCCCACAAACCTACTCTAATTTTTCATCTCCTCAGCACCATACTAACCCACCAGATACCAAAAATCTCATGCAAATTTCAAAACATATGTCAATAGCCAATTATTATCAAGGATTTTTGGTGTATAACTACATCCTTGAATAGTTTTTTGTCACTAAACCAATTTACTCTTGCAATTATGTCACAATGATTTTACAGCTACATTAATGAGCAATGGATTTGGTTGAACAGTACTGTTAAAAAAAAAAGAATAATTTTATTCAGCAAGGGTGCAATACATTTATCAAAAGTGACAGTAAAAACATTCACATTTTTGCAAAAAAAAAATTCTTTCTAATAAATAATAATCTTTCACTTAACTTCATTAATAAAGAATCCTGACAAAAATGTATTAGGTTTCAACAAAAATATTAAGCAGCACAACTGTTATCAATGTTGCATATTAGAATAATTTCTGAATGATCATGTGGCACTGAAGACTGGAATAATGTAGAAATTAACAGCTGTAAGTGATGTTCATTGTTAGTTTATGATATTGAATGAGTCTTATTGTTTACTCTTCATTATTGTGCAGTAAACTGGCAGCAAGATGCAATACCTATAAATAAAACATGCAGCCAATTATGCATTTTGAAAGACTCTTTAGCTTAGGCAAGCATCATCTTTATTTACACAGGTTTTTGATCAAAATTCTCAATACTCATACATCAGTATATAAACAATTTAAAGTGGCTATGAAACATTCATTGCAGTGTTTCTGCTACGCACAAATGGCAAGGGGTCATCTCTGTGCTTGCCGAGGATTGACGGTCATTAGGAGTTAACAAGGGCTTCCCCAAGCCCTCTGATCTCACACTTAGAAGAAATGACGGTTCAGCTATAACGAAAGGAAGCTTTTTAGGACTGATCAGTCTGTGTAGGCGCAAAGCAGTAATCCTCTCTGCAAGTTGCAATGCTTGGTAGATGTAGACAACAAAGACTAACCATTCAGTCGTGAAATAATGACAAGCTTCTTTTAAAACACAAGCTTCTTCCCCACAACCCATTCGCACATAGTAGATATAATTGGGACGCAGGCTAAGATACCCAGAGGACTAGGCAGTTACATAACTAAAAGAACTTGCTATCCTGCTCTGACCTAGACGAGCAGAAAATGGACCAAAAGGAATCCTGGGCCTGAGTTTTACTCTTGATCAGGAATGAACATTTCAATTGGGCTGCGTTTATTTGGCTGAAATCAGTTCGTTTCAGCAAACAGAAGCCCAGAAGTCCCTCAGGATTTCTTTCCCAGACGCATGTGGTTTGTGCACCACAGTGGTGGAATTAAAGGCAGGATGGAACACACGTGCAAGCAAGATACAGTCTGAAATTTGAAGAGTGTCTGGTTGAGATCCCGCTTAGAGAATATCACCTTCGGCTCTTTAGCCTGCCATCATCAGAGGTCTCATTGAGCGTTTCATTTTGTCAGACTAAAACTGGACAAATGGAGACTCTGTGAGGCTTCCAACCTAATCACAAATGAAAATTGGGATCACATGCAAAGGAATGGATCATTGCCATGAGGGTGTAACCTGGAGCATATGTAAGGTGTCATCAACAAAATTATCCTCAGTGTGAGAAGACAATTAGAGCAGCTTAGAGTCCAGGGACCATTTAAGCAACTAAGTTTAAGCAACTGTCGCTCATGCATCTTTCTGATAAATCTTTCAAAACAATCCCCTACCTTGCATCCAAACATAAGTGAGATGGTGCTGTTGGTGCATGCTACTTTACAGTGGCACAACATTGGCGAAAAGCAATCCAAGTTTTTGATGCTGGGAGACATTCTGCGCCTTGGCACTTCAATCCATCAGCGATTGAGGTGCCGGCCAATTGCTTCCACGAGCTCTGTCCGCTGCCTGCTCTTGACGTGCAGCCTCATCTCTCGGCTTGGTCCGTGGAAGGGGGAGCAGAAGCGGCGACGTGATGCCTTCATCCAGCGAGCCCTTGTCAGTTGAGTCCACCGCTCTTCCGTCCTATCTCTTCGCTTGACTTGACTCAATCGGCCCGACAGATTAAAGCGCTCCTGAAGAGAGCTGTACTTGAGAGAGCTCTGGAGAAGCCATGCTGCCTGCCGTGACCAGGGGGTGCTGCGGTGGGAGAAAGAGGAGGAGCAGGAGCAGGGTTAGAGGGCAGCGGAGAGCGCAGGGTCTTGTGTCACAACGCGAGGGACTCTCCGCGATCCATCAGCGTTGCTGCGCTTCCACCTACTGCAGAGAAACTGCTGCCATGACTCGGAGGAAAGAGGAGCAGGTTCGGACGGTCTCCCACTCAACTATCCAAACAAGACACACAGAGCGGCGCGAGAGAGAGAGGAGAGGTAAGCAGACTGGAGGGGGAGGGGTGAGCAATAGCATTGAGCTTATTACACAGTTCACTAGAGAGAAACTGAAGAGTTTTTGAGCCGAAGGTTGCAGCATGCAGACTGGGAGAAGGGGACAAAAATGATCCGGACCATTCGGAGGTGAAAAGGGGGGACACATATAATGCAATCTCAACAAATTTACAATCACAAGGACAACAGAAAAGGAAAGACACTGAATCAAGCGGCAACTAGTATGACCTTTGATTTGCAGAGAGGAATACGTCAGTTAAAAATTCAATGATCTGAAACATTTGACAGTAGCAAGTAGCAAGACAGTAGCAAGGACAATTCATGCTTTCCCATATCAGATAAACAACTCGAACCAATTGTTTTCTTGAGTAAACAAAGTTCTAATAATGAGAGCAGGGTTCAAAATGTACTTGTGAATTGAGAAAATATTTTAATATTCTCTTGTCTGTAGCCTAATACAAGTAATATTCCACATATACATAACAATGCTGTGTTCTGGAGAAACTTCAGGCATCCTTGATGAATTTCTGATGCTAATTTTCACACAGAGGTAAAAGTAGTTTGAAGAAAAATGTATGACAAATATGAGCCATGACCAAAGAATTACTAAGAACGCTGATTCTGATAAAAATTGCAATATCAAGGACTACATAATAACAATAATCATATTATTATTAAAAAAATAAAAATAAAAATATTCAACAACAAAAAAAAAGTGTTTAGAAAAATACAATAACTTTATTTTGAGTTATGTTGTCGGAAAACCACAGGGAGCCCTTAAATTAGTTAACAATAGCCAGTTTATAAGCACTCATTACACGTTTGGGAAGATGGTTGGTGCACATTGCATTCCCAAATGCACATTATAAGCAACCCAAACTAGAAGATGCAGAAATTACTTTACATATAACCGAGACGCTCTGAAACTCTGACACCACCGGATCATAAGCTGCTTGCTTGTAAAACAACATAGTGCACCGCTTCACTGTGAAACACACAGCGCATTATATTTATTTAATTAAATTGCAGCCATTGGGATTGGATAAAAGTGCACTAAGCCATATTGTGATTTCGGTTTTATTTTGATTAATCGTGCAGCCCTACTTAAAACTATAAATTAACTTCAAATAGACAGTCTTTTTGTCTGATAATATACATCAAACCACTAAAGGCAAAACAGAATTTAATGGATTTCATCCTATCTATAAAAATGAATGGTCAATAGTTTTATAGAGACCATTAAGCTTAATTTCAGCAGTTAAGGTGACATTTTCAGGTAAATCATGAAGCATTGGTATAGCAGCCTGTAATAAATCGGAGTGTGATCGTTTCTCCTCTGCCCCTCCTCCCGCCTGCCCCCCTGCCACACTACATCATTTGAACTGTTACATCATCAGAGTGCAGAGAGGCATGCAGATCCCAGACTACTACAGCACAAACACACACATAACCTTACTATTATAAACAAATTCTGCATCCGTTGCAGGACATGGCAGCTTCATTTGGTTACTGGAGGAAAATCCGTAAAAATCAACCTCTCTTCATTATACAGCAAAATGTAGTAGTAGTAGTAGTAGTAGTAGTAGTAGTAGTAGTAGTAGTGTCAGCTAGGAGAAAACTATAGGACACTATAGTTCATTTATGTAAGTGAGGATAGCAAAATAAAGTAAACCGTGACATACCCAAAAATTCTTCATACAGCAGACTACCAGTAACATTTTTAAACATTTGTAATTTATACAAATTATTCGGACACTTTGACCTGACCATGTTTTGCTTAAGTGTTTTTTCTTTAATTGCTAATGCAACCTTTTACACCACAGACTGAACAAAATCAAGCATTGCTTGGTAATTGGTTGATCCAAATTATCTAATTGTGTACTTAAATTTAACAGCTGACAGCTGATTGGTTGATTATAACCCATTACATACCTCTCTATCAAAGTTATCTGACATTATCAAGATGAATTTGTTCTGACACAGTTTAACTGAGTTCTTGTCATATTTTATTACCATTTTCTAAACTATAGTGAATAAACTGTGATAATGTGAGAAAATGTTGAAGGTATCTGAATAAATTTTGGGTTGACTGTAAATAAAAAATATCTCTATGATGAATGATGATCATACAAGGCCACATAGTGAAAGGTCATTGCTCGTTATTGGCAAAAACATTATAAGATAAGAACCATAGCTCCTATAGTAAAAATATTTTTTACGCATTAAGAACAGAACACCATCCATCATCCATTCCTATCTTCAACAAAGTGATTTAATCTGGCAGCGTGACATTGGTGATATATACAATGACTTTTGGAGGAGTTTCGATCCAGAAAAAAAATTATTCATCCAAAGCTGAAGCTTATTATTAACTTCTAAATCAATCCCTCCCGCTGAGAGTTTCAAGGAGAAAAGGACGATGTGTACATAGATCCATAAACTTGGCTTAGTGTTAAAGCATTTCTTCAAGCAAAAGTTTGTGCATTGCTGTGTGCTCAGCAGTTTCTGTGAGAACAATGAGGACTTCTCCCCTAATAAATTGTGTACGCAGGCTGATGTTAATCATTTGACTGCTTTGCAGAAGCTCTCAGAGAATATCTAGATGGCAGACTGCTGAATTCCCATGATACCATCAAAGAATCAGATACCAGTAAGACTGAAACGGTGTGTGCAGAGAACCACGTCCATGAAGCGGAGAGAAACTCGTCTCTCATTGGCCAGGTGAGTCTTTGTTCCAACATTCATTTCTGCTGAAATTTGTCTTTTAGTACCTTGATGCCATACAGAGAAAAGCCAATGTGATGACATGGTGGGAAAAGTTAAAAACTACAAAAGTTATCAAGGTTATGACAGATGATAATATACCATATGGTATATGGTCCCATAGCTCAGAAAAATCTGAGATTATCTGAAGGTGAAGGTGACATTTTACAAGTCTGAAGTTTCTATCATTATAATCAGTCTATGATGTTATAATATATAATTTTAGATATGCATTTATTTAAATAGGATTTACTTTGAAATTATTTTAACAAATAAATGTCAAAACACACTGAAATAAATGTGAAATTTTGAAGTAGAAAAATGAAATAATATTTTCTTGTGAAACATGTTCCAATAATATTTGTTTTATTTACAACTTCGAAAAATCATTCTTTATAGTGTAGGAATAAAGTGTTAATGCCAACATGAACACCGTTTTAGCTGAACGGTAATTAGTAGGATTAAGTTTAATTATAGTAGGAGTTAATTCTTAAATCATGTATTTATTTTGGTTTGGTTTAGTTGATACAGTAGCAAATTGCACATGGTATTGACGTGTGTGTGTGAACCTTACACTGAGCTGTAAAATATGGAGCACCTGCACTCACTAGGCTAAAGTGTTATGATGACACACAGTGGTCAGATGTTAGCATCAGACAGAGAAAGCACAGCTCATTCTGAATCTGAAGAGCAACAGAAATGCACTCATCAAACAATGTACCATCTTAATACCATGGTACACGAATATTGCAATTCTACATTTCCATGGTATTTCTATCTAATACTCGGTGAGACATTCAGTACTTTTCTTTGGTAAGGGATATAGGTGACAGGCCATTTATCTTCTCCATCATATCCTGACAGAGAATGTCTGGAGGAGTCTGAAACAATCCAATTATGTTACAGCTTTGACATTAATGAAACAGAAGACAGAGAGATTTAATTCAACAGTACTCATAAATAATTTATATAGCATTAAGCTGGACAAGGAGCATGTAAATATTTAAGACATATAGAGTAGGAATGTGCAAAATTACATATTTTCAAAAGTTTCCGGAACGACTAGTCGATTAATCAGTCTCATGGAGACGCTGTATAATTAGGCTTGTGTTGAGTTCACCTGACAAGTTTCTTACAGGACTAAAACTAAAATAAAATAAATGTTAACTGAAATCAGATATTTTATTTCAACTTGTTGCCAAAGCAACATCTCCTTTTTCATTTAGTTTTACTTGATGTAACTCAAATAACAAAAACTAAAACTGAAATAATTTATAAAAATGATAAAGACGTATTTAAAAATAATAATGACAACAACAAAATTACTAAAGCTTTAAAATGAAAACGGAAGATATAAAAATAGACTAATTCAATATATTAATTAAAAACTAGTATCTCAGTGATACTATAATAACAATTTGCATTTGTAAGATGTCTTGGGGAAAATGTAACAGCAGAAATTAAAAAAAAAAAAAAAAAACATAAAGACAACAACAAAAAATGGACCATGAAGAACATTTGTACCAACTCAACAGTCTCATTATTAACCTCAAGGGTAGACCATCTGTTAACTACATTCAAAAAAAGACTGCAGCTCAGCAAGCAGCTAGATGTAAAGAAACCAACTCTTCAAAGCAGTATATTTAAATGAATTTACAAGGACAAGGGGGTATTTCAGAAAGCAGGTTATGTGACATACCCGGGTATGTTTAAAGGTGCACTGTGTAAATTTTAGCAGCATCTAGCGGTGAGGTTGCGAATTGCAACCGGTCACCGCTCACCCCTTCCTTTCGAATCACATAGAGAAGCTACGGTGGCCGAAAATGTCGTCGTCGGAGACAATAGAGAGTGACTAGCGCTCTGTAGAGAAGTTTTTCCATTTAGGGCTACTGTAGAAACATGAAGGATTTCACTGTAAGGGGACCTGCGGTGTATGTAGATACAAATGGCTCATTCTAAGGTAATAAAAACATAACAGTACATTATGTAAGGGTCTTTATACACCACTGAAAACATAGTTATGTATATTATATTGCATTTCTGTTAATAGATCCTCATAAATACTACACACTGGACCAAAAACGGAGGTAATTTTCAGGGTACGCAGGTAGCAATAGCAACTTACTCTCTCAACATAACCTGCTCTGGAGCAGGTTCAGTTCCAGGGTTAGTTTACTTCAGATGTGTTCAGCGTATATTGATGAGGCTCTAGTGGGCGTGACAGATTGCGCGTGACAGATTGCGCACAATATACTTGCGCACACCAAGGCTGCATTTATGTTATTAAAAATACAAAACAGCTGTAATATTGTGAAATATTATTAAAATATAAAATAACTGTTTTCTATTTGAATACATTTTAAAATCTCTCCTAATTTCCCAGTACAGTACAGTTAGACATGATTTCTTATTATAAGAACACAATACATTCTACACAAAATTCATTCAAATCATCTTCTGGATTAGAAGTAAACAGACATAAAGATACCAAGCAAGGTAAACTTTCACTCACTCATGCATAATGGTCACGTGTATTGGTTATAGACATGATATGGAATTATGGAGTCGAAGGCTGTTTGAATGCAAGTCTGACGATCAACCCTTTTGAATGATTTGATGCAGTTTATATGGAACAACAGTTTCTGTGGGTTTTTCTTGTGGATTTTAACTGTGTCACTCAGAGTTCATTTAAAGGTCGTTGCAAAAACAGAGATCTGGTTTGACTCTTTGCCTTGGGAGTCGAACAACTTTGGCCGTTATCTTAGTGTTTGTCAAAGTTTGCAGGCCATAAAATACTTAGCTGGGGATTTGTCAGCTTGGTGCAGACTGATCGGCGTCCAATTCAATTAAGGTATTTTTGCTGTATTTTTAAGAGACTTCTTTCAAAAACATTGAAAATAGTAATGTTTCCAAACTTTTGACCGGTAGTGAGTGAGTGAAATATATATATATATATATATGAATAATAATAATAATTCTAATCTCACACATCGTTGATCTGCATTTAGATACTATTTAATTTTGCAACAGGACATTTTCTATATGCTAAAATGTATTTCTATAATAAAAATAACGTGGTGATACATCTCATCTTTCAAGCAATGTGGAAGCAAAATTACTAAACTTAAACTTTTAGAGCCATGGTACCTTTGCTAAATGTTACTTAGTTTAATCAGTCTATTTATTACATAATCAGCATTAAAAAACAACAACAATATAGTTCTTATTCACAGTGATTAAAGATTATGAAATGAAAAGATTTAAAATGTATTGCTTATTGCAAACTTATTGGTTATGATAGTAAAGCTGCATTTGTTGGCAAAATACTAATGTTAGTAGTGAAAATAACACCAACTAAATAAAAGTCGGCCACGTCAGGCTAATTAACAGTTCCAAGCTTGACATATTACTGAAATATTGTTTATCATAACATTTCTTTAACAGATGCTTACCTTAATAGAGGTGGGCGATATGACCAAAATCACAATAAACGAACATAATAGGCTATTTATCATGATATAGTTATTTTTTCTTTAAATAAGGATTTTGTGATATCAACATTTCTGATACCATATAAATTTCACAATTCTTGTCACCAATGTCAATATCACAAAAAACTACTAGCCCAGACATCCCAAGTCTCCCGGAAGTTCCAGGAGTCTCCCGCATATTTATAGCGGCTCCCTGATGCCTGCAAATTAGTTAAAATCTCCCGGAATCTAAAGCGAGCGAGCGAGCAAGAGTGCGCATGCGAGACAGAGACTGTGCTCCAAACCATGTAGCGTGCGCACGGCAGAGAGGGAGGGAGGAGCGAGAGACCTTGCGTGTGTGTGCTAGTGTGCGTGTGTGCCTCATGAAGCGCATGTAAGACAGAGAGTATCCTGATTGTCTTTGGGTATACCTCCCTGAAATGACTTTTTGCAGGCTGGCATGTCTGCTAGCCTAAACAAATAAAACTCAAGCTCACTGAAGACAAGTAAACAGTTAGTGATGAAATAAGAATAAGAAAGTAATTACAAGCAACAGGACAAAAAAACTACAGGAGAACAAATAAATAATAAAATGTCTCTCAGACAGCGGTCAGAAACGCAAATGGAGAATTGAGTCGTCTTTCACTGATGACTGTGATTCAAAGGCTTAAAATTGCTTGTTTTTACACCGCAATGCTTACAAACGCATGCAGATGAAAAGTTTTCATGACCACGCAGCAAAGCAACCTCATGTGAATGAGCAACTTCAGAAGGCGCGAGTCTGTTGATGTCAAATCACCATGACTCCGCCCTGGCAACACCGGCAACCTGTAAATCATTACACCCCCATTTTTGATCGAAATCTGCTAATTTCGCCGAAAGGTGACAAGTTTGCACCCCTGAAGAAAGTAGTAGTATGGCGCGTTTTTTCTTAGCGTCCGTTTCCATGATGATTCGTCGCTCTGTTGAGAATGTCTTGTGTGTTAAATGTGAACATACTCTGGGTTGCCTGAACTTACTCGCAAACGTGTTTAGCATACCTCGAGTAAGCAAGGTTTGGGTTAATCAACTGAGAGTTCAGGGTATGTTTGACTGTAAGATAACCTTGCTTTCTGGAATACCCCCCAGAAAGACCTATTCCCAAAGTTTACAAGGCAAATAATTACACTTCTGTACTTAATAGCTCCAGAATTAATATATACAGCTGTTAAAAATAGGTACTCTGATGACACTAGCACTGTGGTATTTGACACTGGCTGCAGGCATGCGTTTTCAGCAGTAAATCATTAAGATTGACAGCTCGTCAGGCTTAGAATTATTGAGCCGCACTTAAGCCTGTTAAAGGGCATATTGCAGGTTAGAAACCTCTAACCTCCTCTGAACTCCATATCGCCAGGATGATAATCCTCCGGTCTAAAGTGAACGCTACACACCACCGCGTGTTTTGAAGCCGATGCAGAAGTGAAGTCCCGTCTCTTCACCTGCACAAAACGCCACCATGCGAGTTTCCTAACTTTTTTTTTAGGAAACCTGTGGACTCGATGTCCTGACAGGCTGGACACAATAATTTACCATGACGATGATAAATTTAAATAAAAAAAACTACTGAAAATACACTGACTACTACTAAATACCAACCGATTCTGCACTGAGCCAACGCAGAGCCCGGCAAACGACTCCCTCTCGTGACGTAATATGACGCGATGCTGGAAAAAAAAAAAAGCGTTTTTTTACAAACAGTCAACTAAACTTTATCACTTTAGTCACTTTATCTACTAAATTTGTGCTCTTATGTCTTTTTAAAATATTTTAAATCCTGCATTACCTTATCATATGGTATTCTGATACAAGGTTATATATTCATTTTGAAAAAAATTTAACCTGCAATATACCCTTTAACACTCCAGTATGGGATATACCTTGCAGGGGAAATGCCTCACAGGTTCATTTACGGCCACATAACTGGAAACATCACTGGGGTATCACACTTAAAATATTGCATTTTTAGGAACATGGATGTGATGCCAAAAAATATTCAGTCCAGCAAGCATCTGGCTTCTCATGCTCTCTCTTCTTTGATTTCCAGCCCACAGCAAGGTATAGAGTATGTTTAGGCCCTGTCTGCATGACTGACTCTTCCACACGGACGGTCCCACCCTCCCTGATCTGCCGCGGTTCTCTCTGCAATCTGTCACACTGCCTCACATAGACGAACTGTTGCTCCTTCACAGCCACGTGGGAGCTCTCTGGGATAGCCCTGGTAACCTATGGCGACAGCTCTGGAGGTATCACTGATATAAAAGCCTCTTTCTTTCCCACAATGCACAAAGAGCTTGAGTTATACTTCTGGAAGATGAGCAACTCCCCCCTGTGGTCAAAACATGAAGCACAGAATCATTTTGATATAAACAACTTGTTTCTCACCTAGAAATGCAATGAATATGGTCAAATGCTATGTTTTAATATGGTGTTTATGTCTTAACACAAGATTCAATAATATGTAATGCAACACAGGCAAAAAGCAACAACAACAGCCTTAATAATAAAATAATAATAGTAATTGTTACTATATAAATTGTTATTATATAAAATCAATGATAGTACAATAATAATAATAATAATAATAATAATAATAATAATAATAATAATAATGGTAAGAAGAAAACAACAGTTAGTAGTAACAAATAAATGCTAAAATATGTATTTAATGGTATTATTGTAGTTACTTTTGAAGGAATGTAAAAAAAAAAAGTTTTTAAATGATTTTGATGTTATTTAGTTTTAATAAATAGCATGTTAATATAAAGTATTGTTTGCTTTTTAATAGTGTACACAGGTGTAGATTTGTTTAGACACATTTGGTCTCATTCACTAATAATTTTATATAAATTTATAAAATCACACCATTCTCACATTACAAGAAAATCTCAAAATTAATTTGATTACCATTTGGAGCTATTGCACAGAAATTCCAAAAGAACTAACTAACAATTTTTTTAGCAATGGTGTAAAGCAAACAAAATGTTCTATTTCTTAAGTGACTTCTCTAAAGTAAAGGAAACTGAAAAGTAGTGTGGCGCTACTCCCATTCACAAGTCAGTTCAAACAGCAACACATACTGTGCACCATCGTTCTTTAATTCAGAGCAAGTGTTAAAAAAAATATGTATGTTTATAGTTTAATGTAAAATTGACCAGAACACATCCTGTGTCCCCCCCCACCAAAAACTATTTCCTGGTTCCACTAAATACAGTAGAGGGCAGTGTTAAATTACTTTGAGAATATAACTCACCACAGAATAACAATGTGGGATTTGTGTGTGTTCACATGAAAGACTTGAATAAGGTATCTCACACATTTCAAAATAACCTGGGAAAAAAGTTTGGGGGCTAGATTCACAAAACCTTCATAAGAATAACATTCTTCTTAACTACTGTTTTCTTCTCATTTTCTTAATATTTTATATTCCCCAAAAAAATCTTTTTTTAAGAATGTTCACATCTTTATTCTTAAGACTGTTGAAAAAAACAATTCATAAAAATCATTGTAATTAACTTAGGATAACCTGCAACTTGTCATAAATCCCCAAAGGTAAGATTTTACCCCAAAGGTAAAATTTATTTGGTAGTTTTAAATTAATTGTTGTCATTAAGCATTACAACATAACACCAGCTACATATAATATACACTATATTGCCAAAAGGTACATGGCCAAATGTGTATAAAATCAAGCACCTAGGCATGCAGACTACTGCTACAAACATCTGTGAAAGAATGGGTCGCTCTCAGGAGCTCAGTGAATTCAAGCGTGGTACCGTGAAAAGTCACCTGTGCAACAAGTCCATTCGTAAAAATGTCCTCATTACTAAATATTCTACGGTCAACTGTTAGTGGCATTATAACAAAGTGGAAGCAAGTGGGAAGAACAGCAACTAAATCGGGGAGCGGGGTCAGTGCATGCTGAGGTGCACAGTGCGCAGATGTCAACAACTTTCTGCAGAGTCAATAGCTACAGGCCTCCAAACTTTGTGTGGCCTTCAGATTAGCTCAAGAACAGTGCGTAGAGAGCTTCATGGAATGGGTTTCCATGGCCGAGCAGCTACATCCAAGCCTTACATCACCAAGTGCAATGCAAAGCGTCAGATGCAGTGGTGTAAAGCACGCCGCCACTGGACTCTAGAGTGACGAATCACACTTCTCTGTCTGGCAATCCGATGGATGAGTCTGGGTTTGGCGGTTGCCAGGAGAATGGTACTAGCCTGACTGCATTGTGCCAAGTGTAAAGTTTGGTGGTGTGGGGTTGTTTTTCAGGGGTTGGGCTTGGCCCCTTAGTTCTAGTGAAAGGAACTCTTAATGCTTCAGCATACCAAGACATTTTGGACAATTTCATGCTCCCAACTTTGTGGGAACAGTTTTTGGGATAGAAACATTCTTATGAACTTCTTAAAAGTTAAGGGGTGGTCACACTGCACTTTTCATTCCACTGACTTCCATTTAAACGCATGTGAATGTGTCAGACCGGAAACGTAAGCTCATGCGAAAAGTTTAGCATTTCGCATTTGATACGTCACGGCGTGACCTCTTTTCTGAATTAAAAGAACGATATTTTTGCAGTAAAGTCGAGTAGATTGTATATTTTTTACATTTTTGAGTATTACCATTTGTTATATGTTGAATTCATGTTTATAAAAAAGACGCTTCAGAGTGTGACATCATATCACGACTCTTATAGTGTCCGAAGAAATTTCACATCAAAATCTAGTGTGACCACGGCTTTATCTTAAGAAATTTCCTAACTTCTTTCTTAAGAAGATTTGTGTGACTCCGGCGACTGTATTGTTGATTTTGTTCCTAATTAATAATTCCAAAGAATCAATGCCTTTATCTATCCTTTACCTCTTAAACTACACTTTGTTTCTCTGTCTGTAAATATGAAGGGATTGCATAGCTTACAGGTGGTGCCCTATGAGAGCTCAAGCTGACTAATGACTCCTTCACATCACCTCCAGCCCTTCCTGCCGCCCACACAAAGCAAAAATCACGCTGACACCACTCCATCAGTCCAGCCCACAGCTATGAGCTCTCAGCAGGCAGAGACACCTCACCGTTCTACAAGCACACTCACTTCAAACACAGAGATTGACATTGAAAGAAATCAGAATAAAACCTGTGCTGCAAGGATCACCACATCTGCTCGAAATGTACAGCCAACTAAATGATCTAATTGACCCATGAAGCTGATTTCCTAGCTTTGCTAGTTTCATATTGTTTCACCACACACTGAACGTATTACAATACATCAAAATAAATTAATACAGAAAAAAAAAATCTCACACAAAATCAATAGGTCATGTCAATGTGTTGTGGAAAGTTACTATTAAAAGTAATGCGTTACAATTACTTGACTAGCCAGGATCGAGGGAAATGTAAATGCAGCAATGTACAGAGACATCCTTGATGAAAACCTGCTCCAGAGTGCGCTAGACCTCAGACTGGGGGCGAAGGTTAATCTTCCAACAGGACAACGACCCTAAGCACACAGCCAAGATAACAAAAAGGAGTGGCTACAGGACAACTCTGTGAATGTCCTTGAGTGGCCCAGCCAGAGCCCAGACTTGAACCCGATTGAACATCCCTGGAGAGATCTGAAAATGGCTGTGCACTGACGCTCCCATCCAACCTTATGGAGCTTGAGAGGTCCTGCGAAGAAGAATGGGAGAGACTGCCCAAAAATAGGTGTGCCAAGCTTGTAGCATCATACTCAAAAAGACTTGAGGCTGTAATTGGAGACAAAGGTGCTTCAACAAAGTATTGAGCAAAGGCTGTGAATTTTTTTCATTTTTTATTTGTAATAAATTTGCAAATATTTCAAACAAACTTCTTTTACGTTGTCATTATGGGGTATTATTTGTAGAATTTTGAGGAAAATAATGAGTTTAATCAATTTTTGAATAAGGCTGTAACATAACAAATTGTGGAAAAAGTGAAGCGCTGTGAATACTTTCCGGATGCACTGTAATTATTAGCAAGAAAATTTTAATGCAATAGTTTAAAAATGTTTAAGCAAATTAATTAAAATGAAAAGTAACATGCATTACTTTTTTTTTTTTTTTTTTAAGTAACTCAAATATTAATGTGTAAATGTATAACGTACACGTTACTTGTAATGCGTTACCCCAAAACTGGTCATGCATTTATGTAGCAGCAGTGTAGTAAGCAGAATTATATAGTCAGCTGGTCATTATCATAAAATAATATCTGACTACATTATCCTTGACATACCATCATGAGATTATATAAAAGAGATTCAAATTCTAAAAAAAAAATTAAATAAAATGCAGCTGAACATCATGTATGGTTTCACTAAGGCCACAATGTAATGGCCCTATAATCATAGTTTACAAATCCAGGGGAAACTGACAGGAAACTCCTTAAAATAGAGCTGCTTCAGTTGACTAAAATAAATACTGAATCCCTTATAATGTGGTGTGGAGATGACCTCAAACTGTATGGAAAAAAAAAGAATTAGAAAACTGGTGTCCCAAAATGCATCTCCTTATGGGAAGAATAAATAAAAGTGAATAAAACTGTCAAAATCCAGCACTACATATTATTATTCTCACTTGTTTTTAGCCAGACCACAAGAATTTCTTAAAACATGATTATGTATCCCTCAACACAGGATGGCCCAATGGACAAGGGCCAGTGTGAGTTTCAGGCCAGTGCTGCATTGTCAAAAACATCTTGCATTCAAAAATGATGGGCTGTCGCTTTATTAAATATTCTCTGAATCTCAAAGTGGTATTCAAAATCTGCTTACTTTGGGGCCAGTAAATGTATGAACCTCCCTTGTTATTAACAAATCCCTTATCTTCAATAAAACATCAAATACTTAAAACATATCATTAGATGATGAATGGTTTCTTTCCAGCAAAAAAAAAAAAAAAAATTGTAGAGCTGGAAAAAAATAAACACCAAATTGGGACAGACCCAGGGAAACACCCAGCTATGACATGTGACACTGGGAGGCCATGGACCGCAATAACTCAGAGCAAATCACAGGACAGATAGAGCTACTGACAAGACAGGCAGTTGAGGGATTTGGATTTGTCTAGGCATGGGACATTCCAAAAATGGATGTGCAAATCTACACATTTTCATAACCGAGTAGTCGGTGTGTTGCCTGAACCACTTGTTGGTTTTAAAGACCTTTATAATAAGCCTGATTTAGCATCCACTGCACCAGTGTTACTTTATTATGACTGAGATACTATTATAGTTTTGTTAACATTTTGAATGAGATTTAGCTTTATATTTTCAGTTTTCATTTTAGTTAAAAGTTAGTTATTTTGTGCGGTATTTTTTTTGGGGGGGGGTTACTGTATAGTTAAAAGTTTTAGTTTTAGTATAATGGCTGTAATAAAACAGGTTTATATCTTTTTTTTTTCAGTTAATGTTTTTTTTTTTGCTTTTGTTTCAAGGAACCTTTTTTTAATGGTTTTAGTTTCAGTTATTGATACCCAGATATAGCACACAATGATCAGAAATTTTAAAAAAATAGCTGGACGGATCGCAACAGAATGGATCAGAGTGGAACAGAATACAATAGTCTTTTTTTATTTTTAAACACAACACTCATGGTATAAGACACAATACATCTGTACACAAACCAACATTTTAAAAACATCTAGAACAAATAACCTGCTCACCTCATCCTCTGTAGATTGTATTGGCTGACAATTTCTTCTTGCATACACTAAAAGTTACTTCTCCTAAGCGTTAAACAAAATAAAAGTTTCATTATTTGTTTGTGAAGAGACCTTCAGAAATGTGCTTAGATATATATAAATAAAATCTTTAAATAAAATGTTACATTCAAGGAGGAGCGAATGAAGAATTTTAGTGTGTCATACTGATTAGTTATTTCAGCTACAGTTGTAGAGCTGCAAAATAAATTCTGAATGGCTGCACATAATGCTCCTCCTGCCAGAATCAATGCCCTGGCTGGGTGCATTACTCACTGACTCAAAGGAAACCAGAGCATCTGGACTGGAGATCACCACAGGGATCTGTTTAACCTGACCTGGTTGAGCAAAAAGGACACAGGGATGAATATAACTCCAAGTAGATCCTGGCATCTCAGTGACCAAGCTATAACACATTATAGATGTCTCATAACAGGCCAGTCAGCTTTCTGAGGTACACTACACTACCTTTCAAAAGTCTGGAGTCGGTCATTTTTTTCAGTCTCTATTTAAAATAACTCTTTATTTAAAATATTAAAATTATTTAAAATATTTAAAGATTTTCAGAAGCCATTACTCAAGTCTTCAGTGTCACATGATTCTTCAAAAATCATTCCAATTCTGATTTAGTGCTCAAACATTTCTTTCTAAAATAAGCGACCCCTGGTTTTAGGGGGTAAGGTCTACAGATAAACACTTTCTCTCACCCATTCAAGTGGGCAATTAAAGCAATCTGCAGATCTGCAGATCTCCAGAAGTGGTGTATTTCCAAAAATCAAGCACAGTCGCATATAAGCAGACTTGTCAACTCTGTACATCACCCCTGTGCAGCTGTATTTCAGGAGATTTTGTGTGAAGCCCCCTGAGAGCGACTTCAATAACTGTAGTGATGCTTAAAATATGCAATGCACAATGGCCAGCAGCATAAAACAAGCTGACAGTCTTAGACTACACACTCAGGTAATTTATTCCTCTCAGACCGGCAGGGTCACACTCAGGGGTAGGCAGCCGCCTCCAGCTCCACCGCAGGCGTCTCATTAAATTGCCTGTGCTGCCCTGTCAACTCCACTGGAGTTAAACTCTAAGAGTACAGCAATAGCATAACACAGTTGTGTATTTTTCCTGTCTTTAGTCCAGCCAAGTACATGTTTCATCTGGACTTGAATTGATCTTGCTTTAGGTATAATAGAACCTGATTGATTGATTGCACCCAGTTTAACAATTAAAGGTATATGACATAAGGCATCACATTTTCATTTCTACATGTACTATAAAAAATACTGTACTGTTTTCTCAGACCTAAAACATAACATTTCACTGCATTTTTGAAACTCATTTCCAAAACTCAACTTTATCCATTGTGGTGGACATTTCCTTCGACCGTCTCTACAACAAATCATCAGCAACACTTTTATAAAAGGTGAGCAGTGAGGTGATAAGCTGAGAGATGCAATGAAATTAGCCAATCATAATCAAGGAGGACAATTCTTGATGAGCCTTAAAAGACAGAAAACCAAAACTGATCATTTCTGACAGTCACAATACAGGTGGAAAATGTTTTGCAAATATAGAACTATTTTGTGTGCTAAAATAAAGCATTACACTTCCTTGAATCTTTAGTGTCACATGATCCTTCAGAAGTCATTCCAATATGCTGATTTTGTGATGATTATAAATGTTACAAAAACCGTTGTGCTGCTTAATATTTTTAGTGGAAAACTTAATTTTTTCAAGATTCTTTGATGAATAGAACAGCATTTATTTGAAACAAAAAAAACATGTAAAAGTTTTTACTGTCACTCTTGCTGAATACAAGTATTAAAAATCGTACTGACCCCAAACTTTTGAACGATGGTGTGCAATATCGTAAATCAGGTTTTATGGCAAAGTGTTTGACCATCTCTGTACGTCTACTATGTTTGTGGAAATAGTGTTCCACAAGAGCAACAAATGGTGTTTCCTCTGTCCAAATCCAAGCAGATAGCCTTAGCATGATAGTCAAGACATAACAGCTGGGGGTCTCACTGCACCAGACTGGATCTCACCACAAGTGCCACCCACGCGCCACAGCGTATATGAGAGAGCCATAATAGGTACAAAGAGTACGGCATGTAATCAAAAGAATGAGATTAAACGCAAAGGCTGGATGACGACCCTTCAAACCACTGCACAGCCAAAACACACACATATGAAGATAAAACATATACATATAAACACAAGTGAAAAAAAATAAAAAAGCTGAAAAATGTGATATATTTTTTTAGCTATGACATTCAGCACTAATGTGTGTAATGTGGGGGCAGTGAACAATCCTGTGGAAGTGAATGGGAAGTGACTCATTAAGCGTGGAAGTGTGAGTGCAGAACTCGGCCACAGCGCCCGCAGGCTCCCACCTGCTTTCACCCCAGCAGCTCTAGACACCGACACACGCACATCACCTCGTTGACCTCTGCGACCCCTGCTGACATCACCACAGCAGTAGAACCACACTGTATGAAATCTCAGCACAGCGACGGTCGTTCCACAACCATTGCCAAATTTTCATATCCAGGACAGAACACACAAGATGCTTCATACATTTTTCAGAAGCCATAGCATTAGCTATAATAATAGGACAATCTTTAACATTAAATGACTTCAGAATGGGCTTGTTTGTTTGAGAATGCAAATGCACAACTTATAAGAATGTCAGTTTGTGCTATATTTTCAGCTGACAGTCTTTCCTGCAGAAAGAAACAGGCTGTGAAAGGCAGGACTTGTGCAAAACCTCTGATCATACTTCTAACGAGACCTACATTCAGAAGAACGAGACTCACAGTGTCAAACTGGAACAAACAGTGACATCACTTCCTCCTCATGGTGCCACTTACCCAAATTCCCTGAAATATCACAATATAATAATCTGCTATTATCAATTTACAGTTAGACAAAACTGTAATAAGATACAATTCTCAACAACAAGATTTGTACAATATGCACAGTATATATAGTCCATTTTATATTTGGAATAGACCCCAAGAAATGTATTACATAAAATGGACCCCAAGAAATATGCATGTCCAAAAATCTTTAAATCTCTTCATTTCACATTAACAATATACAATACACAACATCCACATTTACATGGACCAAACGAATATACAAAACAGGATAACCAAGCAATATTTATCTCTATAAATGGTACTCAAAGACAACAACAAAAAAAGAGAACAAAATAACAGCATAACACATGAGCAATTCTTTTAAAAGCAAGATACTTTACATTCTGTCCCTCATCTGAATCCTCCATTTAGTCGGGGCCGTCCTCTCCAGTCTTCCCAGAAAGACACCACACAATGACCTCAAGTAAAGCAACTGCTCATTAACACTTCCACAGCTTATTCTTGTAGCTACTCAAGTGTATTTCAGCTGACCAAGACAAAGATCAAATTCTCTTAGTCAAAAATAGGTCTTTCCAAAGACAATTAAGGGATAAATGCTAAGCTACTTAAAGCTTAAAAGGTAAGCCAAGGCTGAAACTTTTACTCTAACAACTTTCAGGCACAATAATAAAATATATAAAACTCAAAAACTGTAACTTCGTACATGCATTTAATTTGTATCAAAAAGTCCTATTTAATTATTCTAAACAGGTGTAATTTACAAGTTACAAAAGGTTGTCAACAAACTCTATAGACCCCCTAAGTAGCTGTGGAAGACCACTAAGAACATAAGAACTGAACACACATACTAAGTTTACTGAAGTTAATTAATCACAGCTTGATTAAAATCTTTAAAAAAGCTCCAGAAAAGTTCCCCAAAGTTAAGGAAGTTTTAGCTCTTGAGGTTGTAGGATATCATTGACTCAAAATACAATCCTGAAAAGCAAGAGAACACAAATAAACCGAACCAGAGCCCTGAGAGAGAACCTCTTAAAATCCACAAATCCCAGGACAATGTGAGCTCTGAAGGTTATCCAAAATGATTGAATTTGTGAAGGTTCACAACTATTGCAGGAATTTGTTGAGGTAACAAATTAGTTAAAAACAGAATAGAATCAGTAGTTTGTCAAATCAGGTTGATTTAATCCGTTAGGCATCAAGATAACAAGATGATGATGATGATGAGAGTTGGAAATAAAAGTTTTTTTGGTTTACTATAGACATATTCTAACTAGAGGTCAACCGATAGTAGATTTTACCAATAACTAGGTTGGACCACGCTGGCCGATAACAGATTAATCCAATTTCTAAAATGGATACTAAATGAAAACAAACATAACACACAAAAAATTGTGACTTTATAACAAATATTGAAAAACAGTACTGAACTTTTTATATATAAATATATTAATTATAAAATATAAATAGTAATATATTAATTATACCTTGATCATTCATGTTAGTTCATGTTAGTTCAAGAGATAGAACTTTAAATGTAAAAATGTATTAGTAAATGTTGAAATTAATGAAGAATACTTGTATTAACCTTAGTTAATGTTACAAATGGACTCTTATTGTAGTGTTACCATTTCATATAAATCCAAACAGTCATGCTTAAAGATCGGCATGTATATTTTATGTATGCACTCACACTTTATTTGCTTCTATTTTAGAACACTTAATTATCTAATCAAAATGACAAAATATATGTTAGAGTGATGATAAAAAAAGAACTGAAATTGAAGGCGTTTCTGTTTATAGGTTTCTGTCAGCTGCATGACAATACAGTTTGCTTTCTTACGTCACACTAGCTTTAAATATGTACAGTACGGTAGTGTAATGTATATATACCGTTTCATTGTCTGTTTAAAATCCGCATCTGAAGTGTCCCGCTCAGTCTCACGTGTCAGAACAAACTCCACGAAGGGTCAGTGTGAGGAGTTTATTTCACCTCTAGAGGCTGCTCTTGTACTGTATAATGACAGCGGACCCTTCTCAGCCGTTCCAGCAATGGACGTAACCCAGAAAAACTCGGGCCACAAAACTTTGGCCACAATCGGTTATCGGTGCCGATTAATCAGCAAAACCAATCAATCGGTCAACCTCTAATTCTAACTGATAGTAAATAGCACATGCTGCAATTAAATTTATATATATTTTTAAATAATGTTTACTAAATCGGAAATAAATAATTAATAATAATTTAAACTTTAAAAAGAACTGTAAAATAAACAGACCTTCTGTAATTCTATTATTGTGTTTTCACAAATAAAGAAATGTTTAAACATGAATAAAAAGGAATAATTCACATTTTCTCAAAAAGGCCAACTAATGCTAATTTTACTTTTCAGTACAGTGAATGTTCAGTAGGGTTCTATAAAGACTTTTAAAGAACACTTATTGCCAAAATGGGTTCTATAAGGATACATTTCTTAAATGATTGCATAATACTTTCATGTTTAACTGGTTATTTCAATTTTTCTAGTGATAAAATATTTTTACTAGCTGGGCCCACGTCACACCTCTCTTCATCTCTCTGCACTGGCTACCACTCGCTGCGCGCATTAAGTTCAAGGCTTTGATGCTTGCTTATGGATCCACCACAAGCTCAGCACCCACATACTTCGACTCGATCCTACGAGTCTACACCCCTACCAGAAGCCTCCGCTCAGCTAAAGAGCGACGGCTGGTGTTACCATCCCAGAGAGGCATGAAATCCCTCTCCAGAACTTTTTCATTCACTGTTCCCAGCTGGTGGAACGATCTTCCCACCTCCATCCGGATGGCAGAATCACTAACATCATTCAAGAAACAGCTAAAAACCCATCTCTTCCGCGAGCACTTAATCTCATCATCATAAAAAAAAAATTTCCTCTATCTTTCTCTACACCCTCCCTATTCTAGCTTACACTACTCTGAGCAATGCCCGAAACGTAGTATTTAAGGCACTTCTTGCATTTCTACGCCTCTTCATAACGGGTCGTTTCCTGTACTCCTCAGTTGTAAGTCACTTTGGATAAAAGTGTCTGCTAAATGCATAAATGCTTAATTCAGAAAGTGTATTCAAAATAAAAATTAATTGAAACAAAATTAATTACAATCCATAAAATTATCCCATGATGGGAACTATGGCTGTCACTTTTGTGAAAAAATCCTGTTTGATTTTTGAGACATATTTGAGACATGAATCGATTGTAAAATTGATTTTCCATGTCTAAAGACGTTTCCATTTTCAACACTAAATATAGACCAATCCACGGACAACTAACAGGCATTAGAACGAACAGTAAAGAGGGCGCTTGAGACGCACAAGTCAGCAATATTTCTGATGATTTATTGCTGTGAAGTTTTGTGCACAATGACAAACAGGAGTGCAACATTCTTGAAAAACAATAAGCAGAGTGGACTGCCATAACATCAATGAAAAACATTACTGCAGGCTTCAACATGGCTGTGTTTATAATTAGAAATGTCAAACTAATTTTGCCTATGTAGGCAATTGTAGCCCATGAAAAGAGGTTGAAAATAAAACTTAAAATTCACTTAAGGACTAGCCTACATTGAATGTGAAGTTTGCGTAGGATAAACACGCAGGGCTGCTACATTCTCCAAATCAGACAGCGGAGTAGAAACATCTGTCGCGGTCTACAACAGGGCTGCATTTATGATTCAGGCTATTTAAAAATCTCCAAAATTATTTTACGTAATGATTCAATCCATTATAGACAACTGTTCAAAAATGAAACTTTAAATGGACTTACATGAGAACATGTGTTTTCTTTTTTTTGAATGTAACTGACACTTAGGCTAGGCAGGCGTATAATGAAACCCTTAAAAGGTTCTATATATGAAGCGCCTGACAGAACTGGATATTGTGCAGAATGGATGGAAATCAAGGATGTAAAGTTTGTCACATGCGTGAGTCTAGTGACAGCAGAACTGTCCACTTCCGATTGACACAGCTTGGATTCTTCAAACGCACAGAGTAGCTATAGTACATTCAAACTATAATTGTTTAAATGATATGCATATTAGCTGAATACCAATGGTATATGAGAAAGTACAGTGTTTGCATTTCTATTACTAATAATAGTAAGAATTTATTAGAATGAAAACATCCTGCAGTTTGCAGTTATTGTCTCTCAAAAGTAAGAGTCGACTCCCAGTCAATTAAATGAATCATTTTTAAAAGGAATTGCAAGCCGCTTCGTTGTGACGGCAAGACGAAACATTAGCATAGTGACCGTCCACTTATTGTGTGCGCAGACAACAGGGAAAACTTGAACCACCTCAAACATTGCAGCGGATACTGGATAGCATCTTGCCGAGAAAACGCTGTGCTCTGTGTTTCATGCTGTGTTGGTCTCTGGCTAACTCACGTTACTACTGTAAATCAGCTGTGTCTATTAATGCAGATTGTCTGTCATTCTTACTACTTCGAATAAAGATAAAGGATGGAGCAAGATCTGTTTTCAAACTTTAATGTTAACTTACATCAGTCATTCACGTTAGTGGTCGGCTAACGTATGTGTTGTTATTGATACAGTGATACTGATTCCCGCATGTGCACCGCAATACATTAGAAACACACACTCATAAATGGTCATATAAATATTGGTCATATAAATATTGGTCAATAGATTACTGTTTTTTAAATCACAATGAATTGCACCCTTACTGTACGTCACCACATACTATACTAGCGAGACACTGGTTTGCTTTATCCAGCCGAGAAACGTAGTTTGCATATCATGCCGCTTTTACATAGTTTGTGCTTGCTGCTTAATCATTTGAAACCGCAGTAGTAAAACTCCAGTAGTAAGATGAAAAGATTTATATTGAACTATGTCATGGAAACTATGTATAAACCTTAATTAAACAATTGAATAATCAATTTAAAAGGAATTTATGATTCAGCTGAGAGCGCCAGCTTCTGGTTCAGACACGGTGATTAATTTGCCGTGTGACTCTCATAATGTATTATAGGTATTCTCTAACCTTTGTACATCGGTTGTACCCTCATTATTGTGGTGCATTGTGGGATGGAATGACCGCACTCGATACACTATGGTTTCGGACACCACTAGAAATGGCTGTGCCCTATTTAAGGGTTTAGGTATGGAAGTAAAATAATGCCAAATGTTTTTGAAATAAAAAAAGCTTGTTGAATATTATAGTTTGTATTTTAAAACATAATTAATATTTTGGAAGTGAAATCTGAGAGGTGAATATGGATTATTGGATTTTTAATAATGAAACATTGTGAAATGTTTTGAATTGAAATATTCACAGCTTAAATATTATTATACAACCATGTTGAATTTCAGCCCATAAAAATACAATGCATATTATTTCAAGTAGTGCAATTTAACAAGCATTTTTGTTTTAAAAACATTCTGAATTATTTTACTTCCATATTTAGGGGGCAATTCCAGACACAGCTACAGATCATCTAACTCCATTACGTAAATGAGTCGATTTCACATGCTTCAGTAATTTATTTGCATTAAATTATTTAAACACATTAAGGATTTTTAATTAAAATCACACACGTTACGTTAATAACACATATTCTGATGTCTTCATATATATTTAGACCACTACTTCCAGTCTTAAAAATATAGGTTCTTTATTGCTGTCCATGATTCCATGAAGAATTTAACATCCATGGAACCTTTCCATTGAAAAAAAAAAAATAATTTCTTTATAGTGGCGAAAGGTTCTTTAGATTATTCAAATATTCTTCAAAGTCAGAAAAAAAAATGTATTTTAAGAAACAAAAGAACCCAAAATGGTTCTTCTACTATGGCATCACTGTGAAAACTCCCTTTGAAAACCTTTTTTTTCACAAACGACGACTAACTAAATCACGTTTTTCTCCCACCTCCAATGAAAAAAAAATCTTGGGGCAAAATACCTAATATTTTAGTTAAAGACCAGAGTCAAGTGAAGAGAGAACAATGGTCATACAGAACTAAACTATGTTTTGGTGCAAAACACCTTGACTAACATTATAAATGGCGGGATGAATGATGAAAAGTATAAATGATTGCCTCTATAACAATCAGCAGCACCTGAAAAGAAGAAAAGCTAATTGACTGTATATTTCTAAGACTAATATTTTAGTCACATCCACATCAGTCACAAACTGACAGCATGCCACTCTCTACAAACCATGCTTATTATGTTCTTCAAAGAGAGGTTCTTGAAAAGGGCAAACCACTCAGTAAAAAGCAAACCAATAAAAGAGGGGTCTAAAATACATACTAAAAACACTTGCACTGTACACCGTATGACATTCATGTTAAAAAAAAAAAAATGCATGTGCAAAACCATGCACTGGATTTTAAATGTCATGATTAATCTAGAAAATAACTCTTGCCTTAATTAAGACAACGCATAATTATCGAACCACAAATTCAACTCATAGCTCCCATAAGTACCAGAAATCCATCACTGGTCAATTGCCTGTGGAAAAAGTCTATGGAAGTTCAAGCATGCTAGACTTTAAAGGAGATTCCTGGGTGATTTGCCCTCAGGTAGAGGGTTGGTCACAGCTGAGCATTTGCAGCAGCAGAGATGTTGTGCTTTTGCCACTGCACACAAATATAACACACTCCAGATTGAAAAAGCATCTCTAAAGCAGAACATTATATAACCCTAAATTTAGCATATTTCAAGTGCATGCCTGTGAGTGTTCAGACATTGCAAGTGTTCCGTGCTCTGCAAACGTCCTCTTTACTTGGAAACCAGCGCTAACTGTTGAATTCTTGAAGACTATCTGGTGCAAGTGTGCGCCTAAACACACTTAGCCAGTTAAATAAATTCTAGTAACAGATAAAACCAGTAGATTATGATCTCATTATGCTAATTTACTCCAGATGCCTGGGTTTTTAAAACACTTCAGCATTCTGTTATGGTGAAGAGTGATCATAATTAGCATTAAATGATGAAAACAGCTTTACCTTTCAAACACCGTTTACAAATTTCACCCACTTAAGAGTACTCACATTCAAGTAGCCTAAGAACAACCTGAAATTAATCTAATTCTAGAGTAACACATTTGTGCCACACTGAAATGGGAGCCCTCGTCCCTAAATATTGTTTATATAAATAAATAGCCATCTTTGCCTGGAAGGACAGAAAGAAATATTGTCCTGTAGCACAAAGAAACACACTGAATAATGTCAGTATAAACTCACATTAGCCTTGAGCAAAGCCTGTGTAGTGAGAGATAATAATAGCAAATATCAACACTTCGTAATGCATCTTTAATGATTACATTTTTAAATTCTAATTTCTAATCCAAATTGTCAGGCAGCTCCAGCTAATTTCATGCTCTCAGATGTGCAGCCAAAAAAATATGGTCTAGTTTTTTTTCCCCAGTTCTTTCTCCTCCATGCCATCACTCAAAAGTAGTTTTTATTCTCTCTGCAGCCACTCCACCATTTTTTCTTAATCTTAGAGACACAATGATTGATGGCAAAGATCTGCAAAGCATGCACCTCATGCCATACATTTGTCAAAGATATGAATAGTTAACTGCTTTGTTCATACAGCACTATTCAACCTAAACGGCTCTCAAAATTCTTTTGCAAGTCCTGAAAACTTAAAGGAGTAGTCAGCATTAAAATTTCCTGATAATTTACTCACCCTTACATCATCCATGTCTTTCTTCAGTCGAAATGAAATTAAGGTTTTTGAGGAAAACATTCCAGGATTTTTCTCCATATAGTGGACTTCAATGGGGTACAATGGGTTGAAGGTCCAAATTCCAGTTTCAATGTTGCTTCAAAGGGCTCTACATGATCCCAGCCGAGGAATAAGGGTCTTATCTAGCAAATCGATCGGCCAATTTCTAAAAAAAAAAAAAAGTGGTAAAAATGAATAATTATATTCTTTTTAACCACAAACGTTTGTCTTGCGCTGCTCTGCGACGCGCCACGTATTACGTAATCACGTTGGAAAGGTCACGCGTGACATAGGCGAAAGTACTAATCAAATACAAAGACTAAGTCAAACACCCTTCACAAAAAAAAAGTTAAACCAACGATGTCGGATGATTTTGAAGTTGTAGGAGAAAATGAGATGGATTTTTTTTTGCCCTACCGCGGTACTTCCTCCTACGTCACGTGACGCACGACCTTTCCAACGTGATTACATAAAACGTGGCACATCACAGAGCAACACAAGACAAACATTTGTGGTTAAAAAGTATATCATTTTTTATATTTTTTTGAAAATGGCAGATCGATTCACTAGATAAGGCCCTTATTCCTCGGCTGGGATTATGTCGAGCCCTTTGAAGCTGCATTCAAACCTTTGACCCGTTTGAGACCTTTAACCCGTTGTACCCCATTGAAGTTCACTATATGGAGAAAAAAATAATATTTTTTTTCCTCAAAAACCTGACTGAAGAAAGAAAGACATTAACATTCTTGGATGACGTGGGGGTGAGTAAATTATCAGGAAATTTTAATTCTGAAGTGAACTACTCCTTTAAGTTATAAAATGCAGTTGTGTAACTCGTCTATATTAACATCCTAAATCTTATATCTTTGAGAAATTAATTACGCTAGAAAAATCAGTGCACACTTCAGTTTGATCACCTTTTGCAGCATTTTTTTCTGACTAAACTGAACATATTAGACAGACAGACAGAACTTTGTGAATACTCATTTGAAGCTTTTAGGTATTTCATGTATAACAAATAAACAGATAGAAGCCATAGCCACAGTACTGTAACCAATAAAGTTTCACATCTGTCCATCTTAATCTTACAGTCACTGTTTCATTATAATGAACTGTATATTAAAAATACTCCAGACAGCACGAAGAACAAATGCAAACACGCATATGGATGCTTTCTTACCTTTGTGCTAACGATACACAAACAGTCCATTCTTCAGGACGCGACCTCTCAGCATCTCATTGCGGCTGCTCTAATCCTGTCGCTAAAATACGCGAATGCATATGCATGAACGCATTGTGCGCGCGACATGAACTTATTCTCAGTTGAGCAAACAACGTACGCATCCATATACTCAGAGAAGTCAAGTTTGCATCACCTCATGCTTCCTTTCAGCGGCAGTGTGTCGGGGATGCTGAGGAGGAGGACGCCTGCACTCATATTGACGCGCATTCAGAGTTCATAAGAGCACCGCGGGGAGACCGACCAGCATAATGTGCTCCCCTCACCTCTGGACGCGCGCGCTCCAACAGTACGTCACTGTGTGGGTAACCGCGAGCGTTAAACATTACGCCTCTGCCCTCACTCTGCCGTTTCAACATCAACCAGATGACAACGAAATAATGTAAAAGTTAAACGCATTATTCTGTACTATTCCTGTTAGGCTACTATCTAAACCAAGTTTGTGATTATATATCAGCATAACACGATTAATGTATTAATTTTTCAATTGAACTTTGTAAGTTTAAAGGCATAGGCTAGGCTACACATAAATGCAGGCTATATATAGTATCTAAAAGAATGGCACTGTTCTCATAGTAGTAAATGTTAAACGTTTTTATCTTTTACAAATCAAGGAAGATACAAACTTTAACATTTATAATAAAATATGATTGAGAAAAACGTGCCATTTGTTATTTTCATTCATCCTAGTTTGTTGGTAGCCAAAATACCAATAGGCCTACCTACGTTTTAATGTTTTTTCTTGTTTTTTACTGCCCTTAGCGTGTATTAGACAGACACAGTCCAAGCTGATTTTTCTTGATCAGTTTACAGCATATATTCATTTAAATCAAATAAATTTGGAGAAAAAAAAGCTTTGTTGCAATATCTTCACATTTCAAACGCTACTGCTGCCCTTACAAAAACTTTAAGAAAGCATTCATTTGAATCCATAGTTCCATATACACCCATCTCAGGTGAAGTGAATAACACTGATTATCTCTTCACCCCGGCATCTGTTAGTGGGTGGGATATATTAGGCAGCAAGTTAACTTTTTGTCCTCAAAGTTGAAGCGTTAGAAGCAGGAAAAATGGGCAAGCGTAAGGATTTAAGCAAGTTTGACAAAGGCCAAATTGTGATGGCTAGACGACTAGGTCAGAGCATCTCCAAAACTGCAGCTCTTGTGGGGTGTTCCTGGTCTACAGTGGTCAGTATCTATCAAAAGTAGTCCAAAGAAAAGGGACAGTGGTGAACCAGCGACAGGGTCATGGGCGGCCAAAGCTCATTGATGCACGTGGGGAGCAAAGGCTGGCCCGTGTGGTCCGATCAAACAGACGAGCTACTGTATCTCAAATTTCTCAAGAAGTTAATGCTGGTTCTGATAGAAAGGTGTCAGAATACACAGTGCATCGCAGTTTGTTGCGTATGGGGCTGCATACCCGCAGACCAGTCAGGTTGCCCATGCTGACACCTGTCCACCGCCGAAAGCACCAACAGTGGGCACATGAGCATCAGAACTGGACCACGGAGCAATGGAAGAAGGTGGCCTGGTCTGATGAATCACATTTTCGATGGACAGGGCTGTTTTGGCAGCAAAAGGGGGACTAACATAATATTAGGAAGGTGCTATTACATTATTAAATATTTTACTGAGCATTAAATATCTTTCTAGGAATGTTAGACCCAATTACAGTTTCTTACATTCTTTCGATCTTTGTGGAGAGGCAGAGGTTTAAAGGGGGAAAAAAAACAAAAAAACAAAGCTGTAAGCACATCCTCTGTGCCAGACTGCCAGTGGAGACATGAATTTCATCTACATTCAAACACTCATCTGATTCATTTGAGACTTCATAGAAAGGAGAGTGCTATGCATTGGTAAAACACTTTCTATCCAGTGTGGCAGATTACTTCCAATCCCAACAGAAGGAAAGTCTACCCACTCTCGAAAATAAATGTGAGCAACGATTTAAATGAAAAAAAATGCATGACCACCCCCTTTTCCAATTTAAATGAGAAATTAACATTATTAAATAACAAGATAACTCTAAATATTCTGCACTTAGTGTCACAGAACACCTATGTAATATTTTACAGTGACACATTTAGACCTGGTTTCACAGACAGGGCTTAGATTAAGCCAAGATAAGGTCTTAATTCAATTAGGACATTTAAGTCTTTTTTATAAACATGCCTTAGAAAAAAAGCTTTCAGTTAAACATGCATTTTAGACTAGGACTAGTCTTAAGCTTTGTCTGTGAAAGACCTAAAACTTCTAAAAATGACATTATGACATGTCTCTGAATGATCTTACGCAGCACAACTGCACAAATACAGATACCAACCACAATCCACGTTCTATATTGAAGCAATATAACACTCACAATTATCCTGTTTTTCCAAATATCAACAGGAATAAAGAATGTTTTTTCTTGTCAGGTTCAACATCAACAATGGTGTCATAAATGGAAGCAATTACTCTGCATGCAGAATATCAACATTCAAGATACATGTACTGCATACAGCAAACGTGATTCTATGAAGCACATACATACATACATACACACACTAATATTCTGCTTACCTTTTCGCTTTGAGTATGGACGTTGGGCACAGTTTCTGTTGGTCCAGTGGTGCTGGGAGGGCTAGTGAGATTCCATTCATTAACAGGAGGAAAAGGTTCTGTGGTTTTAAGGCTTGATGGCTCTATGGGCTTATCCTCATTATCCTGGAGGCTCACTTCATAAAATTCCTGGATATCTGAAAGAATTAACAGGTTGTAATGAAGAACATGAGATTATAAAGCCACCAATACCGCTATAATCCCTATACATTTTCACAGAATCAAACCTTTAACGAAAATACAGATTTTTACATTATTCAACTTATGTGTGCGTGTTCTTTTGAACTTTTTTATTTATCAAAGAATCTTGAACAAAATTGGTACACTACTGTTTTCAACATTGATAATAATAAGAAATTATTCTTGAGCAGCATATTAGAATGATTTATGAAAGATCAAGTGAAACACTGAAGACTGGAATAATGATGCTGAAAAATCAGCTGTCATCACAGGAATAAATTACATTTCAAAATATATTCAAATAGAAAACAGTTATTTTAAATTGTAATAATATTTCATAATATTACAGTTTTTACTGTATTTTTATTACAAACCCGATTCCAAAAAAGTTGGGACACTGTACAAATTGTGAATAAAAACAGAATGCAATGATGTGGAAGTTTCAAATTTTTAATATTTTATTCAGAATACAACATAGATGACATATCAAATGTTTAAACTGAGAAAATGTATCATTTTAAGGGAAAAATAAGTTTTTTTAAATTTCATGGCATCAACACATCTAAAAAAGTTGGGACAAGGCCATGTTTACCACTGTGTGGCATCCCCTCTTCTTTTTATAACAGTCTGCAAACGTCTGGGCACCTGAGGAGACAAGTTGCTCAAGTTTAGGAATAGGAATGTTGTCCCATTCTTGTCTAATACAGGCTTCTAGTTGCTCAACTGTCTTAGGTCTTCTTTGTCGCATCTTCCTCTTTATGATGCGCCAAATGTTTTCTATGGGTGAAAGATCTGGACTGCAGGCTGGCCATTTCAGTACCTGGATCCTCCTTCTACACAGCCATGATGTTGTAATTGATGCAGTATGTGGTCTGGCATTGTCATATTGGAAAATGCAAGGTCTTCCCTGAAAGAGACGACGTCTGGATGGGAGCATGTTGTTCTAGAACTTGGATATACCTTTCAGCATTGTTGGTGCCTTTCCAGATGTGTAAGCTGCCCATGCCACACGCACTCATGCAACCCCATACCATCAGAGATGCAGGCTTCTGAACTGAGCGCTGATAACAACTTGGGTTGTCCTTGTCCTCTTTAGTCCGGATGACATGGAGTCCCAGTTTTCCAAAAAGAACTTTAAATTTTGATTAGTCTGACCACAGAACAGTTTTTTCACTTTGCCACAGTCCATTTTAAATGAGCCTTGGCCCAGAGAAAACGCCTGCGCTTCTGGATCATGTTTAGATATGGCTTCTTTTTTGACCTATAGAGTTTTAGCCGGCAACGGCGAATGGCACGGTGGATTGTGTTCACCAACAATGTTTTCTGGAAGTATTCCTGAGCCCATGTTGTGATTTCCATTACAGTAGCATTCCTGTATCTGATGCAGTGCCGTCTAAGGGCCCAAAGATCACGGGCATCCAGTATGGTTTTCCGGCCTTGACCCTTACGCACAGAGATTGTTCCAGATTCTCTGAATCTTTGGATGATATTATGCACTGTAGATGATGATAACTTCAAACTCTTTGCAATTTTTCTCTGAGAAACTCCTTTCTGATATTGCTCCACTATTTTTTGCCGCAGCATTGGGGGAATTGGTGATCCTCTGCCCATCTTGACTTCTGAGAGACACTGCCACTCTGAGAGGCTCTTTTTATACCCAATCATGTTGCCAATTGACCTAATAAGTTGCAAATTGGTCCTCCAGCTGTTCCTTATATGTACATTTAACTTTTCCGGCCTCTTATTGCTACCTGTCCCAAATTTTTTGGAATATGTAGCTCTCATGAAATCCAAAATGAGCCAATATTTGGCATGGCATTTCAAAATGTCTCACTTTCAACATTTGATATGTTATCTATATTATATTGTGAATAAAATATAAGTTTATGAGATTTGTAAATTATTGCATTCCTTTTTTATTCACAATTTGTACAGTGTTACAACTTTTTTGGAATTGGGTTTTTTAAATAAATGCAGCCTTCGTGAGTAGAAGACTTTAAAAGAGACTTTTAAAAACATTAAAAAACATTAAAAATGTCAGTGTGTAAATATACAATCTGTATGAAAAAAAAACAAAAAAAACAGAATGTGTCATAAGTAAAATATGATCAAATTTATGATAAAATAAAGTGCACCTAGAGTTCATTTATCAGGGCTTGACGCTTACTTTTTTCCCCAAGGAGCATATGTGCTCGTAAGCTGAAAGTTAGGAGTGCATTAAAACACTTTAGGGGCACAATGCAAATTTATCAAATAATGTGTTTTACATTAATAAAGGGATACAGGGAGACATTTACAAGCATTTATTAGTCATGTGACGCCATCATATTTCATATGACGATAATTGCTGAAGCTTATATATTAAGTGTAAAAAAAAAAAAATTTTTAAAAAGTGTCCTCCTAACAGGTTTAATCACTCTATTTAAAAGTATTACTGCCATTAAATATTGTATATCGATCCAATCAAAATGTGAAAATAGCTCATATCTAATAAAACAAAATTACGTTCATAGGTTGTGTGATTTAATCATTTATTCAAAAATACATTTGATGCATTTCATACAGACTATGGGCCCTATCATACACCAGGCGCAATGCGGCACAAGGCACAATGCAAGTGTTTTTTGCTAGTTTCAGCCCGACGCAGTTATTTTCACGCCCTGTGCCACGTTGTTTAAATAGCAAATGCATCTGCGCCCATTTGTGTGCTGGTCTAAAAACGAGGTGTTTTCAGGTGCATTGTTGGCGCATTGCTATTTTGAGGCAACTGAAATAGATTGTTTCGCAGCATTTTTTGTGTTATTTAAAGAGTACGTTGGTAATATGCGCCTATAGGCGGGTCCACAACGTGCGTACACTCTGCTTATTACACACACAGGACAGCAGCACACAAACATTTTTAAATATTAAAAATAAAAGGATTCCTCTCTGGAGATGAGACTCTGGTTGGTTTATTGCATGTTATGCCCAAAACACACCCATTACTCATTAAGAGAATAGGGACAATGTGCGCCAACCATTTTTCCTGTCGTTAAACTAGCAAAAGTGGATTCGGACATGCCTTAAGTGCACTTGCACCGTGCGCTTTAGACCATGCACTTAGATCTTTAAAATAGGGCCCTAGGACATAAATACACACTTTTTTTAATGAACATGTTTTTAATTTATAAATTACAGTTTAGTTGCATATTTTTCATGGGACACCACGTCGAAAATTTCTAGCCAGTGTATCCGTAAATGTCTAGCCTGGTAGCCAGTCGGTTGCTGGACTGAAGGTGCAATTGTACACTTGAGAAAGGCATGCTGCTCTGGGGTGATTGTCCTTGTAATAAGTATTGTATAGATTTGTAAGTCACTTTGGATACATTCATCATGGATAAATGGCTACAGACTACACCAAAGATATACTTCAGTGTCAAGTGCTATTACTGCTAATACATTTTTTTTTTTTTTTAAATGGCTGCACTAAAAAAGGAGCCATCTATTGACCATTATTGTTGCCTTCAGAAGTACAGAATGTCTTTTTTATTTTTTATTAAAGTAAACTGAATTCATCTTAACATATTTGTAAACGTAGGCTGCACTGCACACTAAGTCTGCCCAGACACGTAGCAGCCGATATGCATGTAACACACTAAGGATTTCTGTGTGCAGTGAAATGAAATGATTTTTTTTTTTTTTTTATTAATATTCCTTTGGCTTTTCAGAGATACTGTGGAGTCCTTATAGATGTTTTCAGCCTAAAACACTCAGATGGACTAATAATAACACCATGAAACATGAATACTCTTTATGGTTGTTAACAGCAATTTCCTGGATTCATGCAAAGATCAGGCCAAGCAAAATGATGAGTTCAAATCATGGAAACATAATGGTAAGAACGTTGTAACCCTCTGAGCACAGCATAACTGGAACTAAATAGAGCAATGATGCATTTCAAATGCCTCTTAATTAAGTATTGAGGGATTTAAGTATGCACCGCTGTGCTTTGATTTGTCAAATGCTTATAAACAGTGTGGGCACATAAAGAGGTTCTAAATTACAATAGGGTAGGCAATGCTACTGTTACATGGTTTGCAACTGCCAAAATCAATGTCAAATATCTCACTACAACCTTTTGAAGATGCACACTAACAACGTGCACAGAGCAGACAGTATAAAACAAATAAACAAAAAAATATATTATTTCATAGCTATTTCTGGACATCTTCCGCTGGACTTTGTAACAGTAAAATGCTTATCACCACTAATTTCTTCCATTTTATCTTAATTACATAAACTCCCAAAAGAGCCAACTTAAAAGGTAAACTCGAAGGATTTTCCCAAATTGAAGAAAATTAGACAAATTACTTGAAATGACTAAAGACAAAACACTATTTACTCTATTCCTAGCAAACACAATCCAAGACACTTTTTGACAAACAAATTACCGGTTCAATTTCCATCACTTGTCCATTCTAATTACAGGATAGAAAAGTGGATAGAAAAGGGATAGTTCGCCCAAAAATGAAAATTCTGTCCTCAAGTTGTTCCAAACCTGTATTAATTTCTTTCTTCTGCTGAAGACAAAAGATGATACTTTAAAGAATATGAGTAACCAAAGAGATGGACCCCATTGATTTATGGAAAAAAAATACTATGGAAGTCAATGGGGTCCCTCAACTGTTTGGTTACTCATATTCTGATGACAGAATTGTTAAGTTTAAATAGCTTGTCTTGTTGGCAAAGGCCATTTACACTAACTCCGCCCACCAATGTCTGGTTGGGCCACACAAGATTAAAAAATACACGCGCATGGAAGTAGATTTTGAACGAGATTGACTCCGCCTTTTGCCAAACTCGCTCTTTTTCCCATCACATACCAGATTAGAAAGGCATTTATTTTCAATAAAAATGAAGACAATATTTGAAAAGTGGAAATTAAGTGCCTAACAAGCGTTTAATAATAACGTATTTATTGGGTAGGGTTAGGGGTAGGTGTAGGCAGGGCATACTGTCCCTATAAGGTGTCATCCATTTAATTGTTTTAATAAATATAATCATTTACACTCTGTTACTATTGCATCCTGCTAATGTACAACAGTCCTGAGGTGCAAATAGCATCTAACAACTACTTGCACTTACTGCAAAGAACTACTACTTTTATATAGTGTAAATAGTAAATATTTCACTATTTTCACTTAGTGTAAATAGCATCTATTGCTAAGAAAATATGCTATTTTCACAGTGTAAATAACATCTAATTCCTATTTAAAGCTGCAGTCCGTAAGTTTTGCCTCTTTGTCTCCATGTGTGTTTGAAACCTGCAATTGCAATTATTTGCAGAATTATCATCTTTACGTGGGTTGTGCATCTGCATGGCTCCTCAGCGCAGATGAATCTAATGTTTTGAGGAGTATGTGTGACTGTCAGTCACCGCACCGGTGTGGATACTGTACTTCGGAATATCAGATTCTAAGTCTTGCAAGTATGACAAAAATAAGAATTTTCACTGGAAAATGTCATCTGAACAAGTAACATGTTTGCCACTTTTGATCTGACCAACTGAAGAAAAAACAGCATTACAATAAATTGCGCCACCAACAGTGATTAAACCTAACGATCGCTTAGCTCATATCACATCAAACTGTACAAATTATTATTATTGTTATACTTTGTTCTCAAATTGTTAAATGTTAACAACATCAGCATTGCGTGATGTTTATTTAGTGTGTATTAGCGTTATCTGTAGATTTCAATTTCTGTACAGTCTGATCTTTTGCTTTTGACTTTGGGTGAATCTCCAGTTGTCACTGATGATTGTCGTTTGGACCTTTCTGGATTACAATCTGCCATCAAAATGATACGTTTAATTATTCCAGCTGCTGTGAGAAAAGGCTATAAATGATCAGCCACCTGCAGCATCCTCACATACGCTATAGCCTACTAGCCGGACTCCTTCTTTAAGTATACAGACGTGACGTAATGACTCAAAGACGAACTCACCATGCTCGAATTTTCCACGGAAAGCTACCAGTACCACTCAAATAATAACATATTACAAGCTTACCGTTGTGAATTGGGGCTAAGTTAAGGAGATCGTTTTGAACACTGGCGGGTTATGTACTTGCTCAAAAATTGATTTTGGATCATATTTAAACAAAAAAAAGGTTTTTTGCTGCAGCTTTAAAGGAACACGCCGACTTTTTTGGACTTTAGCTTATTCACCGTATCCCCCAGAGTTAGATAAGTCCATATCCTTTGTTGCCGTACCATGGGTGCAGCAGACGCAATGATATTACGCAGCGCCTGAAAATAGGCTAACTTCCGTCAACATAACCAACGTGACAACCTGCTTGCACAGAGAGCTAGCTGGGGACTATTTTCAGGCGCTGAGTAATATCAAAGTTCCTGGATTATTACGCAGGAATGAGAGTATAGTCCCTAGCCATATCGGTCTAGAAAATTGCAACTTTTCATTTTCCGTCGGTCTTAGTACACAATGTAACTATACACATCACAACATGTATAGGAAAATGTTTGCGTTATTTTGTCATTTATTGAGCAGTAGGCTAGATGGAGCCGTATACCTCCAGTCTTTGTGCTAAGCTAGGCTAGCGGGGGGTGCGTCAGACAGAGTTATGGCACGCACCGAGATAAAAATGGTATGTATGGACTTATCTAACTCTGGGGGATACAGTGAATAAGCTAAAGTCCCAAAAAGTCGGTGTGTTCCTTTAAACAGTGCAAATAGCATCTATCAGGTTTATATTTTTGGGTGAACTAACCCTTTAAGATTTTATAATACTTTCCATGAGCATTGAAACCCTGATTCTTTCCATTTTCTCCAATCATCATTTGTGAGAAAAACATTCCCACAACAAGTTTAAAATGCTATGTGCAAATACCATTATTTGCAGTTGAATAAAAAAACAAAAACAATGCTGCTGTAATGCACCACTGAACTTGTCAAACACAAATCGTGTTGAAGTCAAACCTGTTTCAGCATTTCAACACACAAGACAAATGTTAAGAAACGACCTCGAGGAAAACATTGGTTGTTCTAGCAGCAACTTACCTATAAGAGCCTGGAAGAGTGTGCTCTGAAATATGTTGATGACTCTCTCAATTGAAAGTCTGAGATGAGGGTCTCCAGTCTGACTGAGTTTAGTTCTGTATTCCTCCAGAAGCTGCAGTGCCCTCTGAGCATCTGAAAAAAATCATTTCAGAACACTGCTGAAAAATACTGGCCAAACAGAAGAAAATAAGAGGTTTAGAATAGCCTATATGTTAAGAAAAAAAATAAACGAACTCATTCAGATACTAAAATATTGGCTATACGGTATATGCATTTTAAAGAGACCTCACCTTTCTTTCTCACTGGCATGATCAAGACTCCAAGATTCAAAGTCCCACACTTTTTAAAAGGCGACTGTTGTAAAGCATTGGGATGAATGACCGATCACTTTCACTTTCAGTCGCGTCACTTTGATTTCGGAGTGATCAACAATCACCGGTGATCGCTGACCGGGTCAGAGTGACATGTGAGAGTGAAAGCTCAATATCAACAATCCACTAATGCAATAAAATCTATAAACGATCACTTCTCTCATAACCTGCTGTCAGAGGCGGCAGGACCCCGTGGGCACTTTCATACAACTCTGGACTTATATAAAATTTCTGCAGACGAATGAATGGAGTAGCCTAAATCAGAAAATCGCGGTGTGCATTACAAAGATTTGGAAAAAGTGCATCCGATCTGTTGCAATGGAAGTGGTAGAATGGGCAGAAATACTAATAATCCCTGTTGAAGTGCAAGTAAAGTTCACTCGCAGACGGGTTGCCGTCCATACATCTCTCCCGTTCCCTACTGACTGGAGTCCTGGATCCTCACACGTCCGTAATCGAAACTTCTTCAGCGCAACACTTCCTCTTTCTTCTAGTGTGTCCGAAATTCCCAAACTTTCCTGCAAAATGGCGACCTTGATATGCAAACAGATCACATGATCTGCTGCCTTCCCTCTGCGCTCAAAGGAATCGGTGCTCAGGTTTCTTCACTCAGCTGCTGCGAGAAAGCAGCCGGTAAAAGAGCTCTTTATTAAGTTTATCCTCACTTTAAGTAATGAAATCTGGAGAAACTATATAAGAACCACAGAACATCAGTCACGTTCAAAGTAGGCTATATAGGAAGCACTGTGGCAGTAGCTTACTATGCAGCAGAATATAGTCTTTTTTTTCTCATTTTATTAAAAAACTTAACCAACAGTAAAATAGTTATGTATATAATAATGTTTATATAGGCTATCTTTGTTCAGGCTATATGTTGTTGTTATATGTACACCATCCCTCATTTGTTTGACATTCTAGGTGAAAAGTAGCCTAGCTAGTAAAAAAATTGTGTGACATCAGATCAATCCTCATAATCCATTGGCCTGTTTCTGCTAATGAAATGACTTGTGATTGAGGTTTATAGTCTCTTGAATGGCAAGCTGGAATTATCAAAATCCTGCTTTACTGATTGCCAGTACTATCACCCAGAACTAAAAAATAATCGTTGTGATTTCATGTTACTTGTCAGTAAGTTATGATTTGAGTGGAGTGCAAGAGCTCTTATTCTATTTAATATATTTCACAGTTTGCATTTCTTGGTGGCAAGTAAAGCTTACTGCTTTGTCTTCTTTTGGAATTATTTTCATTGACAGAGAAAAAAATGTATAACTAACAAGTTTTCAATGGATTAATCACTTTATACAACTAAATGTTTACAATACATAACATTAACAATGAGCAATAGATTTGTTAATGTTAACAAATGGAACTTTATTGTAAAGTGTTACCATACCCAGAATAAAATATTAATAATATTTATTCAGTGTTTAGTGCAAATAATTAACATCGTTCTGTAACAGAGTTTGTTTCAGATGAGGCAACTTGTCATAGTATTTTTCATTGTGGCATCCTATCAAAGGCACACTGTTACCAGCAAAGACAAAGTCTGGCTAAGTTTGGCTTTTGTTAGTTGTTTTGTTCTTTGAAATGGCTTTTGTCATTTGACTCTTGTGAAGGATGTCGAGTCATAGGGTGCTGTCACATTGCCACAGTTTGGGTGGGGTGAAGTCCCATAAAAAAACAGTGGTGTCTTTCTCAAACGCCCATTAGAGTCAGAGGCTATTTTCCAGAGCATTTCATACACAAAGAAACAATGTTATGAATGGCTGTATACGAGCCGAAAATTTTCACAGATTTACAATGATCCATTGATGGAAAATGTGTGTAAATTGAAAGCGAACTGAATACTATGTCTGAGGAATATTTCCACAATTTTGACAGATACTTCTGCCACCCACACAGTTTGACAAGCCTAGTCTTGACTTGTTGTAGTGTCTGGTTATGCCTAGGTAATGTATTCTGACTATACAAATTCTATTGTATTTTTCTGACTCAGAACCTGCACAGCATTGCTTATATAGTAGGCTAAATAACCCATGCACATGAAATTTAAGTTAATCATGATATTATAGTTAATAATAGAACTTGAAAACCCAGTTCACCGCTAATGCAGAATTTCCTTTCAATATCTTAGTGATTTATGGAAAGTTACTTCTAGATTTTGTTTTGCTTTAAATAAATATAGCTTTCATCCTTCAGTGGTTATGTATAATTACAGATGCACACACCCTCTGCTTTCTTTGGATGCATGTAAGTGAAGAGCCTTGACATAGAATGCATGGCTGTAACCGGACCTGAGCACTTTTAACCCTTCATATTGAAACCAGGGGGCATTGCGCAACATACACTTAAGCGGATTGTCTAATAATGAAGAGCATTTTAAAGTATGGATATGTATCAAGGATGTGTATCAGATACACATAGATCCATAACATGCATTTCAGATAACAGACCACCCACAGTCCATTCCCTGAACTTCAGATGCATATTGCACACACAAAAACAGAGGTTTGACCAAATTGTTGTTTTCTAAGTAAGTCTAAAGTCTTTGCATTCAAGTTTCTAAGTCAAGTCCCAAGTCAAGACATAGTCCAAGTCAAGCTGCAAGTCCTCAACTTTAAACTAGAAGTCTTAAACAGGTCATTAGTGCTTATTGCCCAAATTAGTGTCACATTATTAATTACTAAAATGTATATTAGGAAGGCTTTTAGAATATGACTTCCCAGTTCAATTTCATGTTGGTTCACTTTCACTATTTAATATTATTTATTTCATTTTGTAGATTTTAAAATCAAATGAACTGTTAATTGTGGAAATGAATTGTGATTTGATACATATTTTTTCCACACATAAGTTTACAATATTCTAACTGAACTGGTGTGGGTTTTTTTTTTATGCAACCATTTTAGAACAGAGGTTTTCAGCTGGCAGAGCCATAAAAGCTAAAAGCTTTATAAAAAATTAAAAAAAAGCAAGAAGCCAGAAAAAACATATATATATATATATATATATATATATATATATATATATATATATCGAGGCAGAAGCTGTCAAATTTTGGACTCGGTTTATTGCAGGGTTATGCGGAAGAACTAATACTCAATTCGGTAATCTGAGTTTCATTTTAAACATGTAAAGTGAAATAATCTAATTTACTTTTAGACGGACAGAAATTCTGAATACAAATGACATATTATCTTTTATTTTAATATGGGGTGCAGGTACACAGGCGGACCAACACTGCTGTGCAATAGTTTGAATGAGTTTATCATGACATCATAAATCCGTCCCTATGGCTGGTTGTTTTTCATGTTGGTCAGACAGACCTTTCCTGTAGGTGGTTCTTGGCCAGACTGAACCAGACTTTTATGTTGATAGTCAAAAGTCTGGCTATGAGAGATTAGATGCCCCTAATTTAAGTATGACATTTACACTGCATAATTAGCACATCATAATGTGCATTTTCATTTTTGTATGTACAGCACATCAAGTATAATGCATGATAAAGTTTACCATACACTCTCAGAAAAAAAATTGCAAAAAATGTACCTTTAGGGGTACAACAGCAGTACCCTTAAAAGGACATCTTTGTACCTTTTTTTTTTACACCTAAAAGGTTCATAGTAGTACCTTAAGGTACATATTGCTACTCTATACTAATATGCACCTTTTACAAAGGTACAAAGACATCCTTTTAAGGGTACTGCCCCAATGACAAGCTGTTTGTAGCATCAATGCATAAATTAATCATTAATAATGATATTAATTATTAGTTAATAATCATTGCCCGTGATGACCTTTGATTTGGCCCTCCATGCCATATCACAAAGGGGGAAAACATGCCATTGAAGCATATCTTAATTTCTAATTTTTTTTTTGTTTTTTGCTTCATTTTTTTACATTTATTTTTAGTTTGCATTAAAATGTAGAGAGTACACGTGAATTTAATTAAAAATTGTACATTTTAATATAATATAGTTACTTTTGGCCCACATCCCTCAATCAAGTTGAATTTTTGGCCCTAAGAGTTTTTTGACACCTCAAGCTGTAGACAATTCAAGCATAAATGAAAAAAAAAAAAAAAACTTAACCTCAATTATTTTATTTCAGACTTTTAATAACTCTATGTTCTCTAATAAAACAATAGTTGTTGAGGAATTAAGAAATATTTAGTTTACACATTTTATGTGGTTTTTATTTTTAGCTTTTTAATAAAGTTAGATCATTTAAAAATAATTTTAAATCGTCCTGAGGCCCCCTAGTGGACTCCGACCCCCTGATTGAGAACCACTGTTATAAAGTAGACATAGCAATTATCATATGTGACTGTATCATTGAATTGTAGGAAGGCTCAAATGATTCTTGGCATCTCCGAAGTAATTAATCACACAACACTAATGATCCCAATCAAAGAATGCCAAGAGATTATTGTCATCTCATTTCTCACCTTGACCTTGCATTGGCAAATTGTTAACAGCTACAATTGAGTCAAATCTGCACCCAGTCAAAGCCAGTAATGTCCTGTAATCAATTTCTATTAGAAGCACCTTCAGATTTCTGCTGTCTGGATATATCTGATGTGATTTCTACAAAACATCACCTTGTTATTCTCAGATAGGCCTATCACGTGTAAATGGGGTTAAATTATTTGAATGATTTGTTTGATTGAATTATTAGTTTATTGTAACAGTTAAATGGATTTTCACCTTCATGGCACCTGTTTGATGCCAGTTTTAGACATTCTTTTGAAATTCATGAATCTTTTAGCATCATGATGATAGCCCAATAATATGTAATATAACATTTTCCTTTGTGCTTTCTTCTGTTCATATGCTGACGAAATGCTGACTTTTTAAGGGCAGTTATTCGAGATATTAAGGTCTTTATTACTTATTGTGGTGTGTATGACACTGGCTAGGTTTAAATGCGTCATTGCTGACTCAGGAACAATAATAATCCAGTAATATGTATAAAATTGTGTTTAATTTTCTTAAGCAGCAGTTCTGCATCACTCAGAGCAGATCTCATTAGTGAGAAAGCTGAGATCCAGCAGTTAAGCTGCAGATCAGCACTGACAAACTGTCTCATAAAATCATGTATTATGACTGCACCTGTTATGGGTTTTTATTATTAGAAAATTAATAAATAATACTGAGGTCTTTTGGTTACAGTAACGATGTAGGATCGTGTGAGGATAAACAATAAGTCCAAACTGTGCACAAGTAGGCCTATGACATGAAATCAGAAGCTCAGGTTTAAAATGTTCAATATATAAAAGCTGGTAAGATCATAATAATTCATAATATACGGTTTTAAGCAGTCTGTTTTTGGATATTTAAGAAAATATTCTATTCTATTACTATTCCATATTGTAACAACGTTTCTCTCATTCGTGATGCAAGGTCTCTTGTGTTTGTTCATTTATTTGAAATGATTAAATAAGCCTATATAATCAAACTTTAAATACCCAGTCAAGAATTTTCAGTGGATGCAACATCAAGATAATAAAATATATGGAGACAATATCCATTCATCCATTCCAAACCGCTTGTCCTGTATGGTCACGGGGATGCGGGAGCCTAGGAAACATGTTGAGTTGTTAATTATTGTGTGTGTACTGACACCTAGTGGATATATTGGTGCAGTGTCAAAACCAGACTGCCGGTTGAACTGACTTACAAGTTAGTCATCTATTCTTTTTTTCTGTAAGACTGGTCATAACTTTTTATGTCAGTTACATTTGAAGTAAGACTGATTACCCCTTGACTTGGCCAGTCTTACATAGTGGCTATATTTATACAACTGTTCTTTAAAAGGTAATATGGCGACTAAAATTAAGGCATAGGCTACATTTATTCCAAAAATCTAAAATGTGTCATATTAGTACATGCTATTGCATGTTGCTTGCATATAATGCTATGTCATGTAATATCTCAAAATAGATGACTACGGGAGGAACATGGGGTTACACATTATGGTGTGCTGTGTGGGTCAGTTTGTCAGATGTTTTCATATGAGACCATATATTTTTTGATTGTGATGGTATGAACTTGTCTGTAAAGACAACATTGATGACATTTCATTTATAATTTCTTATATATCGCTCTATGAAATTCCTGTATTTCACTCTAGCTGATTGATTAAATTCTTCACTTCAGAAAAAAATATTTACTGTAAAACAGTCAAACTTTAGTAAATGCAATCTGCAATATTGAATCCAACACATGTGTTGTTTACAATGATGTTATATACTAATGTATACTGCAATGGCATTATTGACTGAGAATAGATAAATGACCAGTCAAAAGACAAGACAAGTCTAGTTATTTAATGTTACTTAGATATATTTGAGCACACATATATCTTTTTAGCAGCATCCCATTAAAATCCCCAACGAGGCAAAATCTTTAAAATCTTTAAAATCTTTAAAATCTTCAAAATCTTTTTTGGAGAACCACTGCATGTATGAAATGGGTCGCCAAATTTTTGTCCTATGAAAAAATTAAGATTTCATTATTATTTAAAAATGTAAAAAAAAGAAACAAATTCGATTACACTGAGTTTCCAGATGATGTTCACCTACTCTCACAAAATCAGCCACACTGATTTTAGTTGTATAGCAACAAATAATGTCCACTAGATGGAGATAGTAGGCTTTATTTGTGAGAAGCACAACAAATAAGCATAACATTTTTTCTTTGAGTGATGTTTTAAAATTGTTTACACCGCCTCCACCGGCTTGCCTTCTTCCCATAGTGCATCCTGGTGCCATGTGTTCCCCACATAAGCGATGCACGCGGACCCGGCCATCCACGTGATGTAAAAGAAAAAGTGATTCATCAGACCATGCCGCCTTCTTCCATTGCTCCGTGGTCCAGTTCTGATGCTCACGTGCCCACTGTTGGCGCTTTCGGTGGTGGACAGGAGTCAGCATGGGCACCCTGACTGGTCTGCGGCTATGCAGCCCCATACGCAACAAACTGTGATGCACTGTGTATTCTGACACCTTTCTATCAGAACCAGCATTAACTTCTTGAAGCAATTTGAGCTACAGTAGCTTGTCTGTTTGATCGAACCACACGGGCCAGCCTTCGCTCCCCCACTTTTTAAATAAAAAAAAAAAAAAAAGAATGTGAGGGGATTCAAAATTATTTACTAACTACTACATCTACACTATTAGTGAAACAAAATAGCATCCTCCCTTCCCTTGTACATCTGTATACATGCTAAATAGGCCTAACAGTAATTTGTTAAAGCGCAATCTGAATCTCTGAATGTGTATCTTTAATTAAGGCTGGACTGTGATTTCTGAATTAAGTTCTCACGCGTTTATGATTGCTATAAATTGCTATATAAAAAATCATTTATTTTGGTTCTCATTGGCGCAGTTGTATAATTGGTTGCTAAAATATAAAAACTGGTTATTTAAAACACCACAAGGTGGCATGAGAGGTTTCAGAGTAGTTCCCACCCACACCCTCAGATACTATGATTCATGCTCTTTTTATCCAGATCACTAACTGGACTGAGAAATTCACACAGAGAGAAAGACACTCTCACTGTTTTTCTTCCATGGATTACTGAAACAGGGAGGTGTAAATGACTAACCAATACAAATTTGCACCATGGCAAAATTATGAATTCCCAGGATGCCCAGGCTTGGCCTTGGGATGATGCACTGCATGAATGGAACCATAAGGATGCAACACTGATTTAGAGCAGCACTTGAATAGAGACAGTTCTTTCTGACGTGGATTCTACTGGTCTAGAAACGTCTGGATTTTCACATCACCAAGCAACAGAAGGACTTTGAATGTCTTATTGAGAAGATATGTGAGTGATGTCAGAATATTACATTTAAATTATTAAATATCCTGACGCAAAAAAAGTTGTCATATTTGATAAACACGTATATTAAGAGTATAGTATATATAATATATAAGCTACAGTAATATATATTTCATTTTAATACTGAAATGTTTGATGCCATTACTACAAAAATATCAAAAGCTTTGTGTATTTCTTGTTGACTAAATGTCTTTATAAATATATGTAAATATATATATATTTGTGTTCTGTTTCTAAAGTGCAATTATGCAAAATATTATTGCATTGTTTTTAAAAAATATATATTTTAAGGTAAAATGTGAAATAGGTACAAAAAAATCTGATGAGTTTAACCAAAACAGTCATAGTTATATAACTAGCTAACTTAATTTAGTCTCTTATTTTGTTTCACATAAACATAATCACAAAATGCACACACTCCAGTGGCCAGTTGTGAAGTGCATTTGTGAGGATGTGTACACCTGGAAAGTTTAGTCATATGTAGAATGAATTAATGAAACATAGTGCTTTTCTTACTGTACACCCAAAGCGCTTTACAGTATCAGTGGGTCTCCTCACCCACCACCAGTGTGCAGCATCCACTTGGATGATGTGACGGCAGCCACAGTACAACAGCGCCAGTGCGCTCACCACACACCAGCTGTAGGTGGAGAGGAGAGAAAGTGATAGAGCCCAATTCAAAGGATGGGGATTATTAGGCCATGATTGATAAGGGCCAATGGAGGAAATTTGGCCAGGACTCTGAATACACCCCTATTCTTTACGAGAAGTGGATTTTTAATGACCGCAGAGTTAGGACCTCGGTTAAACATCTCATCTGAAGGACGGGGCTTGTTACAGTATAGTGTCCCCGTCACTACTGGGGCGTTAGGACCCACACAGACCACAGAGTGAGCACCCCCTGCTGGCCTCACTAACACCTCTTCCAGCAGCAACCTAGTTTTCCCAGGGGGTCTCCTATTCAGGTACTGACCAGGCTCAACCCTGCTTAGCTTCAGCGGGCAACCAGTCTTGGGCTAAAGGGTGATGGCAGCTTGGCAGCCATATCGAGCACCGTTTTGGCGAGCACCTGGATCTCTGGCCACACACTGTATGTGGGCTCGCTGTAATATGTTAGTATACTGGAGTAGTTTTACTGAGGTTAGAAGTGTCACTATAGACCACTGACAGCCATATTTACAGGATGTGAAGAGTAAGAGGAACTGTGATCTTTCTAACAAGATCAGAGACAATCCCTGAGTGGAACGTCTAATGGTAAGTCAATTTAAAGCCTGCTTTAAAAAAATTTTCCACTGCAGTGCTGTTGATCCAACCATTGCTCTGACTGTAATTATACTTTTGTTATATAATAATACTAAACAATCTGTAATTGTTAATGATTAATAATAATGATTATTTTATTTAATTTCCAATCAAATGCTCTTTTGTTAGCCTTTGATATCTGCTTGTGGACACATGTTTCATAGAGTGTGCAAATGGTAGAATTAATTTAGACTTTTTGAACACTATTGATCTCTATACCCCTACAATGACCTGCATGCAAAATCAATGTGCTCTAAATGTGTGCTCACACAAACCATGATTAACACATCCACTATTCATGGTTTCGATGTTGTCTGAAGTTACACCTTTATCCAGTAATAAATAAAATAACTCTGACATCTAATGCACTGGACTGCCACTTTATTAAGACATTACATAAGGCAAATGTACATGAAGAATTATTAGCCAGCCAAATCATTTTGAACCTTTGATGGCTCTCATGAGAACCCATGTAAGACCTGTCTTTCTGTTTTTTTTTAAAATTATTATTATTAAAATCCAATTAGTTTCATCATACTTAGTGACACCCTTATGCCCTAACCTCATTAAAGTTCATGAAAAAGCCAATGACTAAGCCTCCTGAACCAACATAAACTTTGTATTTTGCAAATTATCACTTACAGTCCCTGAAACACTCTATACTGAAGAAAACTTATACTGTAGACCAGAAAATCTCAAACCAGGGTCCGTGGGCCAAAGTTTGCCTGTGATGACCTTTGATTTGGTTAATTTCTTAATTTCTAATTTATCTTTTTTGTTGTTGTTGTTGCTTTATTTATTTTTTAATTTATTTTTAGTTTGCATTGAAATGTAGAGAGTGAATTTAATTAAAAATTGTACATTTTAATATAATATAGTTGGATATAATGCAGCATTTACTTTTGGCCCACATCCTTCAGTCAAGTTTAATTTTTGGCCCTTCATAAAGAGTTTTGACATGTCAATTGACAATTCAAGCATAAATGGGGGAAAAAAACAACGGCCAATCAGCTGAGGTTTGCAAATAATTACATTTTTAATTTAAGTTGATGAGTAAATAAGATAATTTGTTTAAACAGTTTCATCTGTTCTCTTCTTTTCAAAGATGCAGCTTACTGTCAACAAGTTTTTTTTACTAGTTCATCAGGCAAGTGTCATCTTGTATCCTGCTAAAATGTGGTCATGGTGTCTGTCTCACCACATTGTAAACATAGAGGGTCCACCTTTATGCAGGTTAATGCTTGTTGGAAATGAATGATGCATAGACCACAGCAGAAAAAAAAAAACTCTGGAATTGATTCACATCCAACTTCCTTATATCTTCATGATCTCCTATAAGGATTCATTTTCAGTCATACTCCCTGATTCTAATTTCACTCTAGAAGTTTCCGAACTACTCATTTTAGAATTGATCATCTTCATATGTGCTTGTCTCCTTCGTTGTTTAAAGCATGATGGCCCTGGACTTTATCTCTTGTTTCTCCTGACACCTCATCATGATAGTGTGTCCTTCACTGATGCTTCCTCTCCCTACTTCCTGCTTCCATGTCTTATTTAGACAGGCAGAGTGTTTTATCTTTAAAAAAAAATAACATGCATAAAATAGAATGGACCAATTGAACACACAATATGCAGTGTGAGACCAGAACAGGGCTTGAATGGTGTCTGAATAGCAGGTCACACAGTTTGTCACTGGTGCTCATGATCGACAGTTCTACCTCTAACAGTTGTGAAATATCAACTCTTCTTTCTGAGAGTTCATAGAGAAAAACCACCAAAACTGAAACACTTTCACTGTTTCCTGTTCTAGCACTGTTTTGGTTTTGTGCATATTTTCCTAAGTGTGACAGCTACCTAAATGCAATTTATTAAATACTAATTACTTTTGTAGTCTTTAAAATGTCTATTTTTGACAGCAAATCTCTGAACTGAAATGTTTTAAAAGTTATCGTTTATGGTGCCAGCACGTCAGATCACCTCATGAAACGGTGATGTTAAAATCACTATATTCAGTCAGTAGCTAAAAATAGCTACCCAATATTTAAATTTCAAAGTTCAATATCTCGTGAGCTTGCCACTTCTTTTCTAAGAGGACTTTGTGATTTTGATGATCTGTACTACAAAACTCTCTTGATAAATGCTACACTGAACACTAACGCATATTTATCTTACAAACTTGCCTTCTTAATGGAATAACTAAACTTAAGAGTTTAAGGTGGTAGTGACCACTAGTACTTTCATGTTAACTTCACTTTTAAATGAAGTCAGTTATCTTGAATCATTTCCAAATAAACCGTTTATATACATGGTATGATTTCCATGTTTTATGGGGACATTTCATAGACATAATGATGTTTATACTGTACAAACTGTATATTCTATAACCTCACCCTAAACTTACCAATCACAGAAAACATTCTGCATTTTTACATTAAAAAAAAACTAACTTTATTTTAGGGTTCAGTTCTCACTATTAACTAGTTGCTCATTAGCATGCATATTACTAGGATATTGGCTGTTTATTAGTACTTATAAAGCACATATTAATGCCTTATTATGCCTTATGAAACGCTACAACCATCTTACTATAAATAAGCAGTAAATTATGTTTATTAAAGTAAATTAGTTTATTGAGGCAAAAGTCATAGTTAATAGCGAATGTGTTCCCCATACTAGAGTGTTACCAAAAAACATCACTTAGTATGATTTATACGTTTTTTGGGGACCAAAAATGTCCCCACAAGGACAAGGATTTCAGATACTGCCATCTTTATGGGAACATTTTGTCAACAGGACCACACACACAGACATATAAACGTGAGCAATGTGGCCTAAAGAAATGTGAATATAAATGAAAGAATTCACACAGTCAATTTTATTTAACATAATATAATTTATACCAGATCTTGGAGTCTTAAAGGCCTGAATAATTTACAATGATGTACATTTACTTTTGACAGGCTGATGAAAAACCTGAACTGCATCTCAAGATAATGCTGGTTCAATTATTCTTGCCCATACAGCTCCAACATTAAAAACTTATGAAAAGTCATGAAAGGAATAAAAAAAAAAAAAAAAAAGAACTCACAAAATAAATTTCGGTTTATTGTCGCACAACAAATTTCACACATACATCAAACAGGCCACAAATAGATAGCAATTTAATGGACAAGAAAGAAAAGAAAATTCTTTTCTTTTGGCCTTGCCCTCTCATACAGTCCAACTACGTATGATACAACTGATGTACATACACAAAGTTACTGGAATGCTTTGAATTAATGTTTTTTTGTATGTTTTTCTGTCATTTTTCGTTTATTTTTTTGCTTAGTTTTTTTTACAAGTTTCTTTTGAGATAACATGACATGGTCAAACCACAAGTAAAATCTATTTCATAGAGAAGCATCAACTTCAAAGCACCGTTTGGTAACCAGAGATCACTGTCAAAAATGGCTGACCTCCTAACAATATGTACAAAAATATAAAATGTAAATAAAAATACAAACAAATTTTTCCTTTTAAAGTATTTTGTAAGAAGGTAGAGCTTTGAAGTCTTGGTTGTTTCTACAAAATCTGCAGTTAGGTGTGTGTACACGGATGCTGGACTCTATACTTGATGATGACCATGTTTTTTGCCTCCCCCAGTGGACAAGTTCAGGACAGGAGGGATGAGAAGATTTCCAGCAGAGTAGCTTCTTACACATCAGTCTTTTGCTTCTTAGTTTCAACATCCTCCTGAAAAATGTGGCCAGACAGAGTTAAAACATTGCAGTTATGAGGTCAGATTCATAAACTTTTCTTAGCTGAGGATTTCAAAGACATGAAACCCAAACTTACCTCATCGTCGTCATCTTCAGCTGCTCTTTTTCCTGCGCCACCCTCAGCCTCATCATCTTCATCATCATCATCACCTATAATGTAGTTCATTTTTAGTAAAGCAACTTTGTTTATATGCTTTGGTTGTCAACACATAGGTGGAGCTAAAGCAGCATGTCTACATTCTCACCACTCTTATTCAATTAGCATACTTAAGGCCTTACCTTCCCCATCATCTTCTTCATCCTCTTCTTCAGCCACATCATCATCTTCCTCATCTACTTCATTTTCTGGATCACCGTTCTCCTCGTTTTCCTTAAAAAAATATTATGAGTAAAACCTAAGGTCATTTGATATTACAAGCAGTACTGATGTTGTGGGCACTAAATAAAGAAAGCTGCGGAAACTTACAGCATTTCCATTAGCAGGAACATCCTTTCCATTTTCTGCCTCCTCAACCTGTTTCTTTTCTTTAAGGTCCTAAATGAAGAAAAAGATATTTTTTGTAATTGCTTCAGTTACTTATCAAGGAAATTCAACTAGACCAGTGCCAAATTCAAATCCTCTTATTCGTGGAATGTGCTTTCATTTCACATTTGAAACGCGACACTTCCACACTCTTTATTAATTGGACGACTGTCTCTTCAATCCCCGCCTGGTTTAAAGACCATATTGAGGTGTTGTAATTTGATACGTCGATGGCGTTTACCGCCAATGCGCGCTGTAGTTCTGTTTATAATCCACCTCGTTGCTCTTGATAAAGACACGCCCGCTAAAAAACTACAACCCCCAGATTACAATTAGTGAATATTTTAACTCAGCCAATAAGAACGCGAACTTGACCAAAGAGAGGCAGGACCGATAAACCTCAGAGAAAGAGAGTGAGTGAGAGAAAGAGATAGAAGAGAAAGAGAAAGATGGGGGGAACAATAGCGTTGTGCATTTTCGCCTTTGACAAATCGTTTTTCGAGCACTATAATGTTGTTCCCTCGAGAATGACCATTATTATTAAGATAAGCCGTTTTATTTATCAAATTATTTAACACTTTTAAAAACGCAGACTTTTTCATCTCTGAATGCCATAGGATGTGCTTCCATGCAGCAGCTCAATAAATAAATGTAGGTCATAATCCTCAGCTTTTAAACCGGTTAGCGTCTACATCACGCCTGCAACGCCTTCTCACACCGTCACCATTTCATGCCGCTTTGTACCACCACTGAGCGTCAGTGAGCCATACATGAATAATGAACATATGCCACTATATACAGGATAATACTGACCCATATATCGATCAAACAAACAAACAGCGTGGGCAGTAAGTACGCGGAAATCATCTCCGTTTTTCATAAGCAAACTTAAGAAACGCATGCTTATCAAGACTAGGACGAAAAACCCCCTAACAAAGGACAAACGGGTCAGAAATGTTGTGCCCACAGCTGGTAGGCGAGTCCAGCGATCCTTAGCTATATGACATCAGCAGAGATTGAGCACAACACAACTTGATAAGTACGGCGGAAAATGATCGTTTAGGTTTGATACACTGTACGGGGCCGTTCACACAGCACACGTTCTCGCGCTCACAAGCAGCTAGACGGAGCGCAACGGAATGGAACGGAGCGTAGGGGTCTCGAGATGCGTTTTTAAAAGTTGAACGGAGCCACTGCGCCTTAAAAACGCGGCGCTCATGCATGGAACGGTAGAATAACAGCGAGAAACAACCCTCAAGACGTCGGTCTAGTATATTTTTACATTTATAAACAAGGAAAAAACAGAGCAGCTGTCTGTACGGATGTCCCTTAACTTCGGTTTTCGCGCTCACCTCCCGAGCAGACCGCGCACTACAAGAGCAGCTCAGTCAGTCAGCCAGACTGCAGCATCCGCAGCGGGGCTTCGCGGGATAAGTTTACATACAAACTCACATAGATCATAGAAGCAATCCTATATTTCGACAGCCGCTGATACAATCTAAACCGTTTCTCTTTGCACTGAAAGAGAACTCTTTTCTTTCATCCTACATGAGAAATTATCACCCACCCCGACACTTCCTCTGTATAAAGTAGAAGGCAGGTAAACTATAGCCAAATAAAGCTAATATCTTAAGTCATTTTATCAGTAATGTATGATGAACTCAATTTCACTACAAAAAAAGTGAATTACGACCATAACTTGACAGAACTTAAAAAGCAACGCGACCTAACGCTCGGCAAAGTCCCATTAAATAAACCGTAAATCTGAGGCAGGTTGGCTCTGGTGTTAACCAGGTATTCTAAGATCAAATGATGTTTTCGTTACACTTGTAACATTGGTCAAACATAAAGTAGACACATTCAAACACCATGGCAAACGTGCTTTATTCACAGTGGCATCATGAATCGTGAGAGCTGCAGCAACTTGTGACAGATCGGGCTGCGGGCTGACGAATCACGCGTCTCGCGGACTGTACGAGGCACCTTCAATAACTGAGTCTATACGTGGTAATAAAGAAACTTGTGCAACAAACCATATAAGCAGAGTACATATAGTGCTTACGATTATCTGCGTCCACCCCTCTCACTATATTTTTCAAAGAGGAACCGAAAAAACGACTGCATAAACAAAGAACCCGCGCAGAATGTGAACAAAAAGCCTTTTAGTTGGAAATGTCTCTGTAAAGAATCCCAACTTCAGAGCACCTAACGTTTTACAATCCACGAAGTCCTCAAAGTGTCAGTGAGCGGTCAAAACACTGACAAAATTTGCAGATAGTTATCCAGTAATGCTGTATACTGATTTCCATGCCAAAACTCATATTTCATAAATGCTCGTTTATTCAAATGAATAAAAACGCAGCATCTCTACAAATCAGGGTATAACTTAAGTTGCATTACCTTGGCGGAGACTTCCGAGCTGGTATCGACTTTTGTGTCAGCCATTTTTCCTAAATGTTAAGAATATTATGGGGTCTCGGAACAAAATAATATAAAGACAAATACGAGATGTATATAATAAAAAAGACTAATAAGCGTCTGTAGCGAGCTCACACGGCGGCAGAGCCGTTAATATAGAAGACTAGGCGGAGCTTGGAGGCGGGCGCTTTTCAGTGATTGGCCAGTGAGGAAAAAACTCAGCTCTTCTGATTGGTCAAAATGGAACAATAGACAGTATTTCTACAAAGTCAGACTCCGCCTCCAAACCAACCTCTGACTCATTTATGTGTGGAATAACTGTCGATCCATACTGGTCAATCTCCCCTTGATGGATGGCCTAGATGGGCTCAGCACTATTATATATATATATATATATATATATATATATATATATATATATATATATATATATATATATATATATATATAATACTTAACTATTTAAGACATTAATTCTGCCCTGAAATCTATAATGGTCCATATTATCTCAGACATTTCATTTAGTCACAGACAGCCGACCAAGTCTGCAGTTTGCATTTTTCTAATAAATGTTTTTTTTCCTCCTTATGGTGACATTTACAATATTTTGTCAATTTCTTTGAAAGGTGTCTTGTAAACTATCCAGCAGTGATACGCGCATTTCATTGATATGCAAGCATTGAAGTTAGGAGTACTGCTTACCCAGAAGTTACCTTATTTATTTTAGGTGGCACATAAACTTTTGCTCTATCTGAAAAAAAGGTCACGCTCAATGAATATAATATTGCGGCAGTTAGTGGACGCCCTCACTGGTGAAACCTGCTCAACATTTGAGTGACAGTTCTCAAACCCCGCCTCTTTACCGATATTTACACTGGGTATGTAAAATACCATCCTGTGTGATCTATGATATTAGTTGTTTAGACATAATATAGGAAGGAAGAATGCCAAATAATATGCTGCCAGGTCTAATTATTAGAGTAAGACAACATTCTTTAAGATGCTTGACCGAGATCTTATTGGCAAACACGGATTGTTTGGCGGGCTAGTGAAGGATAACGGATATGCTCATCAGACTAAGCGCTTTATAAACATTACCAGATATGTTTTTGATATTTCATGCAATTTAAAATCTGCACGCTGCAGGGAAAATGTAATGGTGTACCTCTGTACCTCACCAACATGGCCGATTGAAATACCGTATGGCGTCTTAAAGTCTCCTTATTGGCTGATTGGGCCGAACGAACACAGACTTGACGCTTTGCGAGCGCTGATTGGTTGGTGCCAACGTCAATCAACGGTACCTAATTTAAGGTGCTAAAGAAAACATGGAACTGGAGTAAACTGTATTTTCCCCTTTATTTCGCCCGTTCCATGTCAAGGACAGATAAGGTGTTAGCAAATACACGTTCAGGACTGGATTTTTACAGGGTATGTGAGGTAATTACAAACAGGTTATTCATTTGTAATCATTTAGCATGCGCTTTTAAAGAGACTTCCAAATGAGAAACATCACAATTTATCCCACAAGAGCTATACAATAGTCCTAGTACCGCAATGGCAATTAAAGTGAGAGCAAGCTAGTTGGCTACAGAAGCTAGAGAAGTAAAAATGTAGAAAAGGACTTATTATTATTATAACCTACCCATTATAGCCCCATTTTATTTTATTATTACTATAAAATAATTATAGAACAAATGGGAGCTTATGGCAGGATTCCTCCTGATTTTTTTGTTTGTTTGTTTTTATTTATTTATTTAATAATTTATTAATCATTTTGGAAATGTAACTTTAGCCCACAGTTATAACTTTCATTCAGAGGTGTAAAGAGGACCTGAAAACCACTTACTTGATTAAAAGTACAGTTACAGCGCAAATGACTCTATTGCAAGTTACAAGTCACCAATTCCAATAAGACTTGAGTAAAAGTCTTTAGAGTGGGCCTATCTACATTATAGGCTACTTAAGTATTTTACTGATACAAATAGGCTCAAAGATGCAGTCCTCAACACCTAAGAGACATGCAGTGAAAATAAGAAACAGTTGATTTGTAAGGAGAGAAATCACGTTTATTTTCTAAAACCAAAGTAAAACTGAACACCTCAAAATTCCAATAAATTAAGGTCAACACAACAGCCTCTTAAACTTCTACAAACACTCAAGTAGTTAAGCTCAAGTCCATAAACCAATATCTTTCAAAAAGCTCTTAAGTATAAAGGGTAAATAAAATAATTTTAAGTAAAATTACTACTTGCACTGGACATGCTGGTTTTGGCCTCATCACCGTCCTCATCTCATAAATCAAACACCTGCGATTCAGCAACTACCCGCTATAATGTACAGTGCTCGCATTCACATAAAGTAACTTTGTTGACAAGTTTGGGTAAGTAAGGGCAAAATGCACAAGAGTATACCTTTAATGCCCTTATGGTGAAATCGCTTCTTTATAGCAACTGCTGCGAAAAGATAGGTGCCATGCAAAATGTAACGAGTAATTGCATTACTCATCACAAATGTATTGGAGTAAAGAGTATACTTATTCAAAAATGTAGTCAAGTAGATAGTGATATCTTTGATACTCAGAAAAACTAAGTAGCCAAAAAACATTACTAATTACATTTACTCAAATATTTTGCACCACCGCTTTCATTTCACTATTGTTATTAGAATCCTGTAGGCCTATGTCTGTCATCTAGCAGGAACTTTCATCCCAAGCCATTTACATTAGCTGCAGTAATTGCATATGGATAAAAAAAAAAAGGTAAGTGCCTCGCTCAAAGGCAAAATGATGATAGAGCAGGATTGTGATCTCACTAACACACCAGTTCCTGGGTCACTGCTACTTGGAATTAAACCTGCAACCATCAGAACAGAACTATGTCTCATGCATCTATAATCTGTCTCATGCATTTATAATCTGTCGTTACAGAAAAAAAACAAATGAAAGATATTTTCTACTCCTTCTGAGATTGAATAAATGAATGTTTGATGGTGTCAAATTACATCCACCATTCTAGGTAATCTGAGATGCACAAGTTTATAGGCCCAGGGACAGCAGAAATAATGTCTCTTACACTTTCAAAACAGCACTGAGACACATATATATTTCAATTTATTTAGCACAGTATAAGGATATTTATACTATACTTGCTTATGTGAACAACTAATCTTCTTAAATGCTTAAAATTAGCCAATGAATATACTCCATCTCTCCTTCTCACATCCTCTCCTCATTCTCTCTCTCTCTCTCTCTCTCTCTCTCTCTCTCTCTCTAGTAGAACTTTCTCCATTACCTTTCCTATAAAGCCCCTCCTACAACAAACTGTGAGAGGTCTTTCTCAGTGATCTCTGGCATCTAAATGGAGTCTTTTCCTGTCTGCAACAATAATAACCAATCTGGAAATCCCCCTGCTTTGCTGCCGTCTGGTATGGCTGGTCATGTGATCTTGCAGTCCCAGGGGCCCAGAGCCCTACTTGCCCTGGTCTCTTGGATGGTCCTGTTTACACAATCTTATTGCTGTTAAGAATTCATAAATGGCCTTGGGACTGAAACATGGTCACCCGTTTATTACAGCCCTGGCTGTTTAGGTCACCTAGCAGCACAAACTATGTAGTAATTGAATTATTTCAGCATTTTCATTTACCATCTTGGATGAATAGTTCATATTTTTTATAATTTTATTATAATATATATTTATTTATTTATTTATGTAACATTATGACCAACTTTCCTTATATTGTGTTGGTCCCCCCCCCTTTGCTACCAAAACAGCCCTGACCCGTCGAGGCATGGACTCCACTAGACCCCTCAAGATGTGCTGTGTTATCTGGCACCAAGATATTAGCAGCAGATCCTTTAAGTCCTGTAAGTTGTGTGGTGGGGCCTCCATGGATCGGACTTGTTTGTGCAGCACATCCCACAGATGCTTAATTGGATTGAGATCTGGGGGATTTGGAGGCCAAGTCAACACCTTAAACTTCTTGTTGTGCTCCTCAAACCATTCCTGAACCATTTTTGCTTTGTGGCAGGGCGCATTATCCTGCTGAAAGAGGCCACAGCCACCAGGAAATATCGTTTCCATGAAAGGGTGTACATTGTCTGCAACAATGCTTAGGTAGGTGGTACATGTCAAAGTAACATCCACATGGATGGCAGGACCCAAGATTTCCCAGCAGAACATTGCCCAAAGCATTGCAATGCCTCCGCAGCCTTGCCTTCTGCCCATAGTGCATCCTGGTGCCATGTGTTCCCCAGGTAAGCTGCGCACATGCACCCGGCCATCCATGTGATGTAAAAGAAAATGTGATTCATCTGACCACCTTCTTCCATTGCTCCGTGGTCCAGTTCTGATGCTCACGTGCCCACTGTTGGCGCTTTCGGCGGTGGACAGGGGTCAGCATGGGCACCCTGACTGGTCTGCGGCTATGCAGCCCCATACGCAACAACTGCGATGCACTGTGTATTCTGACACCTTTCTATCAGAACCAGCGTTAACTTCTTGAGCAATTTGAGCTACAGTAGCTCGTCTGTTTGATCGGACCACAAGGGCCAGCCTTCGCTCCCCAAGTGCATCAATGAGCCTTGGCCGCCCATGACCCTGTCACCAGTTCACCACTGTTCCTTCCTTGGACCACTTTTGATAGATACCGACCACTGCAGAGCGGGAACACCCTACAAGAGCTGCAGTTTTGGAGATGCTCTGACCCAGTCGTCTAGCCATCACAATTTGGCCCTTGTTAAACTCGCACAAATCCTTATGCTTGCCCATTTTTCCTGCTTCTAACACATCAACTTTAAAGACAAAATGTTCACTTGCTGTCTAATATATCCCACCCACTAACAGGTGCCGTGATGAAGAGATAATCAGTGTTATTCACTTCACCTGTCAGTGGTCATGTCTGATCGGTGTATATACTGTACTGTAAAATATAATTTTATTTTATGTATATACTGTCATTTATTATTTCATATAATCAAAAGGCAATGTTAGGTAGAATCAGTCTCAGTCACAATTCATTGTATAGGACAACATAAGTTGAGAGTGAGTAAATGATGACAGAATTTTCATTTTTGAGTGAGCTGTCCCTTTAAACTAAAAGTAATCAGTCAATAATCATCAAAGTCAACTGTGTATAAAGGTAAGAACTACATTTGTTTGTCTGTTCGTTCTGTGTCCATCTACGCATTTCAATGTTATTGTTCAGGGCAAGGCATTTCCGCAAAAAAAAAAAAAAGAAAAAGAAAAAGAAAAGAAAAAGTGTTGGTCAGGTGTAATGTTACACTGTAGTCATTAACATAATGTGTACACAACGTGATGTTTTGTTCACAGGAGTAACAGTAGCACAACAAAAACATTTAGTAAAATGTGATCTTTGTACTAGGCAATGCTTCCTCAAACCCTTGTGGGTTTCGAAGTGAAGAGTTCATTTGATCTGGGATTCTTCCTTGTTTTCTCGTCTTCCGCTTTCCTAATGTATTAGGGGCAGGACTGCAGATGCTCAGCCTGCAGCGTTTTCCCCTCTCTCATTTTTCATTTTTATTTAAATATAGCCTTCACTTGTCCTGCAGCAGCTGGTCCCACAGTTTTCCCACAGCTGGGATAAAGTATTAGGCCAATGCTTGAATTCAAAGCAGCCACACGCTAGGTGTTCTTGCTCTCAAATCTCCTTTTCGTCTCTCCATTTATTATACATATCTTCTTAGTACATTTGGAAACCTTGCAGATCTAATATCAGCATTTTTTTTACAAACATTTGGAGGTGAAAACGACATGACATTAAGCTACTCTTTGTCTCTGGGTGGCTCATTGTCACTAAGGCACAAATTAGGAATTCTGTCCAGGAGACAGCAGTCGATGAGACAGAAATCAATGAAGCTGATGCATGCAGCATGTGACCCCATGACCCTGAGCTCTGTGATGTGTCTCTGTGCGTTTTACGCGTAATTGAGCATGTCAAAGGCTTATTCCGGCAGTTTATTTGTGATATTACCTGGATAATGTTTGTTGTGACTGAATCTGGATTTTTCCTAAACCAATCATTACCGTGAATATAAAAGAATAGGATCTATTTTCGAGCCCAAAGTATTATTACCACTAAGCAGGTTATTGGGTACATCAGTGGTTTTGTTTACAATCTGAGGGCAGTTAAGAGATGAATCTTTATTGGTATGTGAGCCTCACGTCCTTCCTTTCTGTTGCTTTGCATGACTGCAAAACAGCAACAGTAGGCCTGTCATTTGCTGGCAGACTGAACGCTTATCTGAGCGCTGGCAATCTGATTGGCGAAGACAGAGCTTGCACCTTCTGTGCTGGATTTAATTGACGCATTTGGTTGTTATATTAGAGCCTGTCATCTGACTCTTATTGAACATGAAAATTGGGCCGGTGATTCTTTGAAACACATCCATTTCTTCAGCTTTAGTGCTCTTGTTGCTGTTCTACCACTGATACGTACATAAATGTTATACTATTTATGCTATTTAAGTTTAGCACACATGTAAATGTAAATTGTAATTAATGTAAATAATTCAATATGAAGACAAACTATAAAATGATTAATATTCAATATTAAATTATTAATATTTAATGTGTGATACTTTCACATGGTCTAGGAGCCCCTCCTACACAGCAAGAACCAACCAGATCTACTTGTGTTAAAGCCTAGGTGGCACTGATGTGCAGTCAAGACCTATAAAGCTTCAGAGCTCTCAGATGAATTCTCACATTCTGGCTTTACAGGAAGAGACTTCATCGTACAAGTTATGAACAGGAATCCTACAACGCTATTTTCAGACGTTTTGTTCCCAACTGTTTTGCCATGGTAAGTGAACTTTCACAGCAGTCATTCTATCTAAAACAGTGCACTACTAATGTTGTATCTGGTTTTAATTGTATTTCTGCTGACTAAAAAAAGAATCACAAGACGTATTAGATGCATATGACTGCAGCAGATGAAACGTTTTGTATCTAGTATAACATATGGCATCTCTGGTTCAGTATAATGCATCTAAAAAAGTGACTAAATACTTTTTTTTAGACAGAGCTTGTTTAAAGGGTGTGGTTAAAATGCATCCATAAAATATATGGCACTTTTAATTTTTAATTCAAGATTTTAATTATATATTTTAAAAGATCCATTTAAATATGATTACCTGTATAAAAGTACAAATACCTTACTAGTCTAAATATGTGTGAAATGGGAATGGAGGAGACTGAATGACATCTGATTGAAATTTGAAGCTTTTGATAATAAAAACAGCTATATGAAAAAAATGACTATCTAGCAAAACATTAGCATCTTAACAGTAGTTGTGTTACAGTTATTTGTATATATTATATTTCTCCATGCAACGCGAGACATTATGTAAACTCACTTCATTATAAGTAAATGTGATGCACTAAAATTATTGTCACATAAACTTGTGGCATCCAGATTATCAAAAAAAACATGAAATTGTTTATTCATACTTATGTGTTACAAACTAATTTAAGAAACTGTACTACAAGAATGGCACATTTTGAATGCATAACATACAAATTCATAAATTAATGAACTTTATTAAAAAATATTAACCTGTCACAATCTGTCCCCATCAAATTCACAAAAACACACTAATACAAAGTGATGTAGGATACACATCCTAAATAGCTCTCCGAGAAAGATCCGTGGACAGTAAAAACATGCTACAAAGCCTCATCACTTTGGTGATTACCAGTTACATCCTTATTTATTTCCAAGCCTTTCACTCCCCTTATAATAGACACACTCTCAGCTGAGAAAGCTGGCAAGAGGCCAGAGTAATTTTCACACACACACACACACACACTATCCCCCTACATGAACCCCAGCACAGAAAACGTTTTACATTTTAAAAACAAAACAAAAAAAACATCACTTAGTATTATTTATAAGCTGTTTTTTTTGTGGGGACCAAAAATGTCCCCACATGGACAAGGATTTCGGATATTGCCAACTTTGTGGGGATATTTTGTCCCCATAAGGGTTTACCAGGACACACACACACAAACTGGCATGTGGTTTATGGGTTTACATAGGTGTAATGTTTTTTTTTTTTTTACTGTACAAACTGTATATTCTATCCCCCTACACTAACCCTATACCCTAAACCTAACTCTACCCTATCCCATTAAATTCAAATTCAGGAAGTGTCCTCATAAACCAGTTTACGATGTAATATTCATGTCATTACATATTTGTGTCCTCATAAAACACATATGCCAGACACACGCACAAATGCACATCACACTTCTGACTCTCCGTAACTGTGTATTTAACCCTCTTGTTGGCCATGTGTCTTTGTCTGATATTGAATGTATGTGTAACCTGCTGGTTGGTGAGTTTTATGGTTTGCCCTGCCTTGTCATGTCAAGTTTTTGGTTCTAGTTTATGCCAAGCCATGTCTTTGATTTTTGTTAAGATTTAAGTTTAATAAAAACTGCACTTGGGTTCAGCAAACTTGCCTTCCAGTGGACTTTGTTACATCCGTGAGTGCATTGCATGAAATAAAACAATAAAATAACCTAAAAAATGGGACATAATATTGATGTAAAAGTGAAAATCAAATCACTAAAAAAATCACTTTCTCAAATATTTTTTTTTTCTTGGACGTCATATAAAATGTGTCAATTAAGCATTATTTATATACACTAAAATATTTTGTCAAATAACCCAAAATGTGCTTTTTTGTGGTAACATCAAATATTACTTAATAATATGGAATCAACCTATTGGGTTACAGCAATGAAATACATTTTTCAGGGTCAGATGAGGTATAGCTCCTAGTGTGGTATTACTTAATTGTGCTACACTTTTTTACTTTTATCAAGATCAGATTGGTTCGATAACATGATTAGAGATTATGATGATTATTGAACAAATAGGTCAATACTGTAAGCACAATTTCACACATGGGATCAAACGAATCAAGGTAGGTACTTGGTAGGTAAATAAATAAAGTCTCACGGCAATTTGTACGAATTTGTACGATTTGTCTAAACCCCTGTGATGGGTAGGGTTAGGAGTGGGGTTAGGGTGAGGTCATTTGTACAAATTCATACGAATTGGGCAACTCTTAAAATACGTACAATTTAGCAAAAATTTGGCAAAAAACTAATTACCTCCCCCTAACCCCACCCCCAAACCAACCCGTCACTGGGGTTTAGACAAATTCTTACAAATTCGCACGAGTGGGGTCTTACAAATTTGTATGAATTAGCCACCTCATAAAATACGTACAAATTGGTCGTGAGACGTTGCATAAACAGTTAATAGTTTCATGTATGATGTGTTGATGATGATATGGCAGCATGATCTGAATGTCAGCGAACAGCTGCTCGTCTCCTTGGTAACTCAGGGTACAAGGTGCAAGAAAATCAGTCCTGTGCACACAATCACTCGTATGCACATTCTCTCTAGAGGGGATAAACCACATGTTTACACTAGGCTACATGTGTGATGGTGTGTCTGAGCAGTTTTGTGAAGTGATACTAACAGGGCTGTGCTCTTCTGACCCTGAGAGGAGAGTGAGCAAACAGCAGATTGCACTTAACCTAACGGCATGTGGCTAGTCAGCCAGAAAAAAAGGAATAACTATGCCGCTTGAGTGGCAGAAGCAGTGGAGCTTACAGAACATGAAAGCATGTTCTCACATAGGTTACATTTAAAAGTATCACCCCTCACAAAGGGAATCATATCCCAGCTAACAGGGAACTTTGGCTAACTTTCTGGCAAGGTTCTCTCAAAGTTGAGCAAACATTCTTCCAGTAACGTTAATAGAGTGTTGACTCAGAGTTATCTAATGTTCTCAGAACATTAACACAAAAACAATATTTATACATTGTTCATGGAATGTTTTTTAAAAGATACTACTTGTTTCAGAAAAGGAATGTCCCCATAATGTTTACAAAATGATAAAATGGACTGTTCCCTTAATGTTCGCATAATTAAATTTTTTTTAAAAAAACATTTAAAAACTAGATGTTTTGAACATTCCGAGAACATTCAAGAAATAATGCTTCCATTACTAAATGGGAATGTTAGTTAAACGTTCTCAGAACATATTTTTGTTAGCTGGGATGATACAAGCACTGCTATGGTGTGAATTTTAATTTAACACTGATTGACACTGTTTGTAGATGTTAAAAGCACAAAGGACTTCAAGTGTGTAAGATTTTAATATGAATTACAATCCCATTCATCCATCATCTGTCTGTGTACTCCAACCATTTGTATTTACAATAGCACAACAAGATGGGTTGTGTGACTATTAGCCTGTATTACATCATACTTTTCAAATTTCAGCACTAATGATGGTATAATAAGGCCCAGGAGGAGGATAGTACTTGGGCACAGCTGTTGTTCAGTAGGGAAATGATGCTGACGGCTGCCACAGTAACCAGTGCCTACAGCTTCATCACAATAGTGTCCATGTAGAACAGTATACTCTCCAAGTAGAAGATGTGATTAGCTGATATATTTGGCATACAAAAAGTTAGATTACATATTTATGAACTGAAGTTTGGTGAAGGAGGTAGCCATAGCAACCAAGGCTGGGCAACATTCAGAACTTAAGAACGGGTTCCCTTTCAACTCATGAGTTAATGAAAATGAATTGATTATGCATCACAGGAAGTTGAAATGTAATTTGAAGTAGAATTTACTGAATTTAAATTCAAAGAAATTCAACAGATAATGGCATTTGGGGAAATTAAGTTTTCCTCCACCCTGATCCATAAATCTGTCTGTCTGTAAAGCACATAAAACCTTCAAACTCCAAAAAAAAAAAAAAAACAAACAAACAATACTTCACCCCAAAATTAAAATGATGTCATCATGTCCATAATGTTGGTACAAACTGTGTGAATTTCTTTCTTCTGTGGAACACAAAAGAAGATATTTTGAAGAAACCAAACTGTTTTGGTTACCATTGACTTCATTTGTATAGACAAAAAACACTGAAACATTTCTCAAAATATCTTCTTTTATGTTTCACAGAAGAAAGAAAGTCATACAGGTTTGGATGATGACAGAATTTTCCTTTTTTGTTGAACTAGCCCATTAAATTCAAATCTGAAATGTCAATTTATATTCAGTTCAAATTCAGGAACTAAACTGGATTTTAAGAATTTTCATAGCAACAGATCCAAATCGGATGGAACATTGACAAAACATACCAAGCAAGCAATAGCCGTCATTTCACAGTCTTGGTTAACTATAGACGTGATATAGTCCGGCTATGAGTAACCCACTACTAGCCAAAATAACCTTGAATTTGGTTACATGTCATTTTTGGCAAAATAACTTGCGAGATGTATGATATTCCATCATGTAAGCAAAGTCAACAGTGTTTACAAGGTGTTTGGTTTCATTTCTTTGACATGCTCATGTTCTAGATGACTAGTCAATTCTTGGGCTATGGTTAAACGTCTATTACATTTTCACTGACAGCCCAAATTTTGCCTTGTTTTAGCCTAGACGTCAGGGCTGTGTTCGGATGGCTATTAGACCTCTTTTAAATGCAAAATTGCTTGCTAATTTATCAGTTTACACATTTGTGTACCACAAAAACATTACCTCAATGAACCTCAACAGATTTCTCAGTGAAAATTACAGACAGAAATAGTAAGGTACAAAGAATGCAGTGTAAAGTGGGTTATTTAGTTATCCCTCTATCTTTGGCATGACAGAAAGACACGTCGTCCTCTCTAAATGTTTCTAAATATCTCCCTCTCTCTTTTTTCTCTCTCATCTCTTCTGCTCTCACCGACCAAATCATTCAGCTCTAAATTTATCTTCGATTCCCTCATCAGTGCTATTATAATAAAGCAGTTCTGGGAGTCTTGGGGGGGTCCCACCTGACCCTGTATGAGTGCTAAGACCTGAGAATTGGATTACAGCTTATCCATATCAGCAGCTGTAGCTTTCTAACAAAGGCTGTGGGCCCCTGGGCATATTTCAAGCAAGCCAGAATTCACCAAGGACACTCCTGACTGGAAAAGTGGAATGGTGGAGGAAAATCTGGTGCCATAATCTTCTTTCCCCTCAACACATTACCTGATGCTCCAGCGTATTGCCTGGCTAACACTGCCTGCAGAAGAATAAGAGGTAAGAAGTACTGTAGATCTCTATGTAGAAGCGGTAGCCACACAACAAGAGGGTCGGAGCTTATTTCCAGCCTGACAACGGAGCCTCTCTAAATCAGTGTGATCACAGCTTCACTGACAGGTTGACTAACTCATGCAGTGCCCCTAAATCACACACACTTGCTGGGCTCAGACCTCACTGCATGCTTTTATTTTTAGTGCAGTGAATGAGGGCATTTCAGGACAAAGCTGCAAAACCAAAACAGATTGCACATTATTAAATTCCCTATATGTAATCCCACAACATTTGCCTAACTGCAAATATGATGGCTTGTAAATGTAAATATTTTAAATGTATGTGTTTTGTTTTTGACTAAATAAAGTTTAATAATCAAACATTTCTGTAGTCTTCACAAATGATTGTGATGGAAACTAGATGTGATCCAAAAACGTATAGATTTTTCTGTGAGTGGATCAGGTCATTCATTTTAGCCTGAGGTCATGCATCTAATGTGACATCACACACATAGATGATGTAAGGCAAAACAGTGAGCTCAAAGCCAGTTTCAGTGGGAGGGCTGCTCATTTGGAACAGATAAAGGTGCTTTGTTTTCTTCACTTCCTCCTCTCTGGTACATGACTAGAACATTGTTCCTGTGTTATAGTATTTGTTCATTTGAAGGGAAACTGAGTTGCCCTTTGTGGATCTGACCTAACAGCCACATTCGAGAGAGGAGAAAGTATATTTACCAAGAACCAAGGACAAACTTCCATTAAAACGAATAAATCATAGAAATAAAAATGAATACACCTAATACTCTGAAATGACTAAAACACTTATGCAGTATGAAGGTATGATGCAGTATGATCATGTGACACTGAAGACTGGAGTAATGATGCTGAAAAATCAGCTAAATCACATTTTAAAATATAAAACAAAACCAGTATTTAAAATTTTAGGCCTAATGACACTTTAATATTTGATTTAAAATATCTAATATTTCACACAGTTTTTTTTTTTTTTTTTTTTTTTTTTTTTTTTTTACAGTATTTGTGTTCAAATAAATGCAGCCTTGGTGAGCATAAGTTTCAAAAACATTACCAACCCCAAATTTTTGAATATTAGTGTATTTAAGAATTAGTAACATTTGACAAATAGCTTTTCAAAAAGCTGTTCTGTTTCTGTTAACAATTTAAATTTATTATGAATGAGAATTAATTTTAGGCTGTATATTAACATTAAACCGCATATACAAACTAAGTGTGACAACTAGCCCCATCATACAGCTCTTCCTCATGTGTGATAAAGCTAGAAGTTGTCTGAGTAAAGCATCACCTGATGTCAGCTAACTCACTAACTACAATACTGTAAATTATACAGATTTTTTAAAAAAACTGAAAAAAGTAAAACTGAAAAAAATCACCATGCCTCTTTTTGGATTTTTAGGAATTGTAAGTAAAACAATTAACATGTATTTGCTTAAGGGGATTAGAAACAAAATAAAATAAATTGTTTAATCACAATTTAACCTTTTTCATTACTCCTACACTGCTTTGAAAAATAAGATCCTTTCACAAGGTTACACTCATATCAGAATCCTGGTCCATATAGTGTTTCAAGGCAGACTAATTTCCCCTCAGACTCAGACATCATATCACCAAATGCATCCATATACTTAGAAGACTAACAGCGATCACCAGAAGAGGCTTTCTGAGATGATTTTGATGATATAGTCACAGTAAATGTTGTATTGGGACTCACGTGGGTCCATTAGCCCCATGCTTTATGGGAAAACACGGGAACATTGGAGATATAGAGCTGATGATATCTCCTAAAAAAAATAACATCCAGCCAGCTTCCAGCTAATGAATCATAATGGAGCATTTAACAGCTCTAAATTGTTATGTGGTTCCCTCACTGATATATATAATTTATTAGGTAAAACCAGCGCTTTAGTGTGTGCAACATCCCAGTTAACAGGGAATGTTCCCATAACTTTTACTAACGTTCTTTAAAAGTTGTGTAGCCTAAATATTAAGACATAACGTTCTTAAAATAATGTTTATGGAACGTACTTATAATGTTATAGTTATTATACATTCTCGTAATGGAACGTCCTTTTGACATTATTTGTACTTGATGTATTTTTTTGTAATGTTGAGAGAAAAATTTCTTAGAATTACATTACTGGAACCTCCTTATAATGTTATTATTTGCTGAATGTTTCCATAATATTATCATAAAACATTCTGAGTACAATGTTCATGGAACGCCCTTACAATGTAATTTGTTCTTCATGAATGTTCTCGTAAAGAGAAAACGTGAGAACAACGTTCATGAAACATGCTTACGATGTTATTTTTACTTAACAAACATTCTCATAAGAAAAAGCGTTCTTAGAATGTTTTTGGAATGTTTGCATAAAACGTTGTGAGAACAATTTTAATGAAACGTCCTATTATTTGTCAAAGTCAAATCTTTTGCACAATACACTTTCAAAAAAGCTTTACAGAAAATCATGATGTTATAATGTTTATACTATACACTCACCTAAAGGATTATTAGGAACACCATACTAATACTGTGTTTGACCCCCTTTCGCCTTCAGAACTGCCTTAATTCTACGTGGCATTGATTCAACAAGGTGCTGAATGCATTCTTTAGAAATGTTGGCCCATATTGATAGGATAGCATCTTGCAGTTGATGGAGATTTGTGGGATGCACATCCAGGGCACGAAGCTCCCGTTCCACCACATCCCAAACATGCTCTATTGGGTTGAGATCTGGTGACTGTGGGGGCCATTTTAGTACAGTGAACTCATTGTCATGTTCAAGAAACCAATTTGAAATGATTCGAGCTTTGTGACATGGTGCATTATCCTGCTGGAAGTAGCCATCAGAGGATGGGTACATGGTGGTCATAAAGGGATGGACATGGTCAGAAACAATGCTCAGGTAGGCCGTGGCATTCAAACGATGCCCAATTGGCACTAAGGGGCCTAAAGTGTGCCAAGAAAACATCCCCCACACCATTACACCACCACCACCAGCCTGCACAGTGGTAACAAGGCATGATGGATCCATGTTCTCATTCTGTTTACGGCAAATTCTGACTCTACCATCTGAATGTCTCAACAGAAATCGAGACTCATCAGACCAGGCAACATTTTTCCAGTCTTCAACTGTCCAATTTTGGTGAGCTCGTGCAAATTGTAGCCTCTTTTTCCTGAGTGGTACCCGGTGGGGTCTTCTGCTGTTGTAGCCCATCCGCCCTCAAGGTTGTGCGTGTTGTGGCTTCACAAATGCTTTGCTGCATACCTCGGTTGTAACGAGTGGTTATTACAGTCAAAGTTGCTCTTCTATCAGCTTGAATCAGTCGGCCCATTCTCCTCTGACCTCTAGCATCAACAAGGCATTTTCGCCCACAGGACTGCCGCATACTGGATGTTTTTCCCTTTTCACACCATTCTTTGTAAACTCTAGAAATGGTTGTGCGGGAAAATCCCAGTAACTGAGCAGATTGTGAAATACTCAGACCGGCCCGTCTGGCACCAACAACCATGCCACGCTCAAAATTGCTTAAATCACCTTTCTTTCCCATTCTGACATTCAGTTTGGAGTTCAGGAGATTGTCTTGACCAGGACCACACCCCTAAATGCATTGAAGCAACTCCCATGTGATTGGTTGATTAGATAATTGCATTAATGAGAAATTGAACAGGTGTTCCTAATAATCCTTTAGGTGAGTGTACTTTCATGCCTTATAATCGTGTTTAACAGATTACCCAGCTAACAGGAAATGTTGTCAGAACTTTGGCTAACATTCTGGCAAGGTTCTCTCAAAGTTATAAACAAACTTTATTCCAGTAACGTTAATAGATCATTCATTCAAAATTATCTGGGGTTTAAAAATGTTCTCAAAACATTAGCACAAAAATATTATTTATACAAAGAACATATTTTTTGGAATGTCTTAGTTGGATGTTCATCTAACATTATTTAAACATTTGTTTGATCATTAAAGAGAATTGAAGAGAAGATAACAAAGTCACAAGACACATGAACGTGCTCCCTTCAGAGCGTCTCCAAAGCCACGGCTCCTTCAAAACACATGAACGCACACAGCAGATTCTGCAAAGTGTCATAAGTGACGCCGTTAAATGACCTAATGTCTCAAAGCACATAACAATATATGAACGTAAAGAACTTACAGAGCGCTGACTTGTACAACCTGACTGCTGCAGATTAATTTCAGCGTTGATAGTGTTGCAATAGAAACGCATGAATCTGAGGATGTAAACAGCTCCGGTAAGAATGTCACAGGTTGGCATCTCGTAATTACAGTTATGACATGGTGTAAACGCAGCATAAGTTCGTTTTTTAGTTCAGGATGGACTGTAAAAGGCGGCTGCTGTTTGTTTGCGCCGCTCTGTGACTGTCTGTCTTTTTACAGCTGCGCAATAACCTTAAGGAATGCACTGATGACGTGTGATGTCTGCGCGAGCAGGGTGCGTGGAGATATGGAAATAGAGGTTATGCATTGATGTCACTTTCCCGCCGGAGTGGCAAGAGTCCGCTGCATGACTGGAGTTAATAGGGGAAACTATGAAAATGTGAGTAAAACAAACGATTTTCAGTTTAAATTAAAGGTTGAACTCGTTATATGTGTTCCTTACAACTTCCCAAAGATCCATTGATCCATGGATATTGACATGCAGCCAGGAATCGTGTTTCCTGACATTTATATGTGCCTGATTTCGACGCCTGTAAAAAAACATACAGCAAATACAGGTAGGTCTAGTGATAACTTAATGTTTTATATATAATGTTTCACTTAATGTTTATAATATATAATGTTTATAATATATAATGTTATATCTTAATGTTTCACTGCCTGGAGTCCAGTTGTTTCTGTGAATCGCAGTGACCCATTTGCTTCTCTTTTCTGTAGATTTCAGCAGTCTGTAAAAATATACCTCATATTTCTTGTCAAATCTTTTTATACAGTCAATCTTAAAGCTCTTTCCCATTTTAGATTTAGTGTTTTTCGTGGCATTCACGCTGAAAACCAATGCTGCCTCTCAGTCTTTTTGCCACTCAGTGGGTGTAACTACCGTCACTCTGGCCTACGGTGATGTCACGCGCATACCTTCTATACATGTTGACAGGCAGATAGGACACCATATTTGCATTCGGACTAAATGCAATAATGGTTTAAAAATGTTTTGGTCCTGAGACTTCCACTGAAGATTTGTACATGTTTTAATATTTTAAACCACGTAATGATTGCTATCAGGATGTGAAGAGAGTTTAACCAGTATAACAAAAGTGTTCCTAAAAATCATTGTCTATCCTACCTTAAACAGTTTTTGAACTTAACATTTTTGTTAATTTGAAATCCATACCTGTGGCTAAGAAAATAATTGCTTACATTTCAATATAATCATACAATCAATATAAACATAAATATAAGCAGGGCAGCACAGTGGCTCAGTGTAGCACTGTCACCTCACAGCAGGAATAGGCCTTTCTGCGTTTCTGCCATGTTCTCCCTGTGCCAGTGTGGGTTTCCTCCAGGTACTTCAGTTTCCTCCAAAGACATGGAGCATAGGTAAATTGGTGATACTAAATAGTCTGTGTCTGAGCCCTGTGATGGTCTGTACAGGGTGTTTCCCCTGTCTGTGGCCCGAGATGGTGCGATAGGCTCCAGAAACCTTGCGACCCTAGAGAGGATGAGCGATGTGGAGAATGAATGGATGAATAAAAGCAATGTTCCTAGGGAAATGTTTGGAGGATTTTTGCATAACCATGAAAAAACTTTCTTAAAACATTTAAAATAAACAGGACATTTTGAACATTCAGAAAACATTCAGAAATAAAGGTTTCATAACATTGTCAAAATGATAAAATGGACGTTCACATAAACCAAGAAAAAACGTTCTTAATACATAAAAAACATTGACGTTTTGAATGTTTAAAAAACATTCAGAAATAACGTTTTCATAACTTAATGGGAATGTTAGTAAAACATTCTAAGAACATATTTTTTGGCTGGTATGGGTCCAGCAGACGTCACAAAATGGTTATGTGTGTTTCACCGCTAAGTGGAAAATGTAGTAATCTTTGTCAAGCCAGAGAAACACAAGGCATGGAACATTTTAGTGAAGCAAAAAAAAGGGAAGATGAGGCAAACCTGTGTTTTAGCACAATATAAGCATCCTTTAAAATGTATTAATTCAGCCGTATAGACCAAATGTACTGATTTCTCTGCATGCCTGCTACTTTCATGGTTTACACAATCCTCTGCTGAACACAACCTCTAAAGGTAACCCAGTCCCAGAGGGGACTTACAAAAACAACTCACTTCCCCAAAGACAAACAAACAGTGAAGAAGAGGCCTGTTGACCCAGCAGCATAATGTGTCCGGTAAGTCCCTGTTGCCAGCAGCCATACCACCCTGTAGCCCAAGGTTGCCCACTGAAGCGAAGCAGAGTTGAGCCTGGTCAGTACCTGGATGGGAGATCTCCTGGGAAAACTAGGTTGCTGCTGGAAGAGGTGTTACTGAGGCCAGCAGGGGGTGCTCACACTGTAGTCTGTGTATAGTGACGGGGAAACTATACTGTAACAAGCCCCGTCCTTAAGATGGGATGTTAAACTGAGGTCCTGACTCTCTGTGGTCATTAAAAATCCCAGGATGTCCCTAAAAAAGAGTAATGGTTTAACCCCGGTATACTGGCCAAATTTGGCCATTGGCCTCTGTCCATCATCATGGCCTCCTAATCATCCCCATATGATTGGCTTCATCACTCTGTCAACTCTCCACCAATAAACTGGTGTGTGGTGGGAGTTCTGGCGCAATATCGTCACATCCTCCTGGTGGATGCTGCACATTGGTGGTGGTGGGGAGATCCCCCCTTCCATGTAAAGCACTTTAAGTGCAGAGAAAAGAATAAATGTAATGAATAATAATATTAAAGTTGGTAGACACCAGGTAAGACTGACAAAACTGCAGTAACACTATTCTCACAAAAAAACAAAAAAAAAACAGTTTCTCTAAGGATATTTGTGGTGAAATTATGTTTTTTGGGGTATTTGGGTCATTACAGTTTTCTCTTTTACATAATTTCTCTTTTACATATTTTGTATTTAGCAAGGACACATTAAATTGATCAAAAGTGACAGTAAATTATGTTACGAAAGATTTATATTTCAAATAGCCTAAATGCTGTCTTTTAAACTCTCAATTCATCAAAGAATCCTGAAAAAATTGGCATGGTTTCCACCATAATAATAAGCAGCACAACCATTTTTAACATGAATAATAAGAATAATGTTTATTGAGCACCAAATCGGCATAGAATGATTTGTGAAGGATCGTGTGACACTGAAGACTGGAGTAATGGCTGCTGAAAATTCAGCTTTGCCATCACAGGAATATATTACATTTTAAAATATAGTAGAACAGAACATTTTATTTGTAATGATATTTGACAATATTACAGTTTTTACTGTATTTGTGATCTAATAATAGTAGCCTCGGTGAGCATAAGAGACTTCTTTCAAAAACACACATTTTACAAATTTCTTACTGACCGTAAACTTTTAAAACCGAAATTCACAATTAAGTGACTTATCTCTTCGATGAACAGCATGTTTTAATTTGTGTATTAAAATGTATTGTGCATCATAAAGTCTAAACATGTCAGGGCGATACAACTGTCCTAATGTCACATTGAAGAAAAAAAGCCTCATTATTAGAATCAAATTCTTGAAAAGAAAAACTTATTCAATATATAATTAAATAATTAAACTTTTTACCTTGAAAAATATAAATTTTTAAGTACTTGACCAGAAAAGCATGCATCTAAAAATACTTACCCTGATGAAAGGCTTGTCAAGAGCAGCAGAAACATGTCCTTTTTATTTTAAACTGATGTATATGTCTTACTTATGCTTCAGGAATTCTGCAAACCAGTGTGGGCCTTGTCTTAACACGTATTTATGCACTTGAAATGAGTTAAGGTATGTCAACACGCAAGAGGTCCCCAGGGACTGAGTCGATGGTGCCTTTGTGTGGACGTAACTGTTATGATGAAAGATTTGTTCCTTCAAGCTTTAAACATCACAGAATCCTATGAAGGTAGACTCAAATGTAAGAAAACGATTGCTATTTTTCCAGTCAGATGCCACCTTGCACACCTTCCCAGAATGACTGGTCATATTTGTTCATCTACAAGGCTGACTGACCTCATACAAACCAGAAATTACATCTACTGAAGTATCAAAGGCCTGCATTGCTTAATGACCTTTACTTGAACCATAGACAAATAAAGCCACTCTCTGTGCTTCAGTTGATGCCAAGGCAGTATGGCGCTCCTGTAGACTATTTGATGTCCACTCAGGTTATGTATGGGAATAGGGCAGGGTGAAATGTCTGTGGTAAGATTGGCTGTCTTCTTTCCGTAACACATGGCGACAAAAGTAGCAGGATAGCCTGGGACAGAAGCACATAGTAACCATGGCAGCTTCCTATTTTAAGTGCTCTGACATCACCTAGTGGAGAGATCTGTAATATTCCTCATTCTGCCATATGTTCTGTGATGACATTGAACTATGAAAACTATGAAATCTGATACAACAGTGATATGTGGAAAAGGCTATTTGGATATATTAACACAACCCCCCTTAAAAAACACCACTCAACCTGTGATGGAGTGAGAGGAGGAAGTTGCCCCTCCCAGCACATCCACAGTGTTTTTCTGCTCTGGTTAACAAAAGGGAGCTCAGCTGACTGAGTTAACACTGCTGACCAGAGCACCTTCCTCTCACTAATTGTCTTGCTTAAGTAAATTACCTTGTGACCACTAAGCAAAATGTCAAACTTGCCCAAGAAGTGCAATAATTACAGACAGACAAGAGAAAGAAAGAAAGAAAGAGTTTAAAATGTTGACAATATTTATTTAGAATGTTGTGTTATATTGAAATGGTACGTTTTTATGTGTATTCATTATATTAAAATTTTAAATTTTAAATATACTATTATACCTATACAATATAACTATTTGAAATATAAAAACTTTTTTTTTTTTTCAAATAAATGCTGTTCTTTTTAACTTTATTCAAGTTACCACTGAAACTTAAGGATCCACACTGATCATTATGTTTTAGTGGTAAATTGAATTATGTGATTATATATAATAATATACACTGATCAGGCATAACATTTTGACCACTGACTGGTGAAGTGAATAACACTGATTATCTCTTCATCACGGCACCTGTTAGTGGGTGGGATATATTAGGCAGCAAGTGAACATTTTGTCCTCAAAGTTGATGTGTTAGAAGCAGGAAAAATGGGCAAGTGTAAGGATTTGCGCAAGTTTGACAAGGGTCAAATTGTGATGGCTAGACAACTGCGTCAGAGCATCTCCAAAACTGCAGCTCCTGTGGGGCGTTCCCAGTCTACAGTGGTCAGTATCTATCACAGTGGTCAACCGGCAACAGGCAACAGGCTCATTGATGCATGTGGGGAGCAAAGGCTGGCCCGTGTGGACTATCCAATCGAGCATCTGTGGGATGGGCTGAACAAACAAGTCCGATCCTTGGAGGGCCCACCTCACAACTTATAGGACTTAAAGGATCTGCTGCTAACATCTAGGTTGCAGATACCACAGCACACCTTCAGGGGTCTAGTGGAGTCCATGCCTCGACGGGTCAGGGCTGTTTTGGCAGCAAAAGGGGGACCAACACAATATTAGTCATAATGTTATTCTGGATCGGTGTATATATAATACACACACAATTCAAATTACCACCAAAACTTAAGGATCATGTCATTCTCAGATTCAATGTCATCTTTGTTCCCATAGAACATTTAATGTGTGGGAAGTCTCTAAAATGCATGAAACATCAGAACTGTATTAATAATTCATACACCACAGGGTGTCCACAGCTGTGCCATTCTCACAATCTGTCATAAATACTGAAAGGTTTGCTTTAACTATTCATTCAGTTCTATAAAATGTCATGCAAAATTTTAAATTTTAAATTAACTGATACATATTAACATAATACACAACAGAATACCTCCATTCACACAGCTGGTTCACAGAAAGTAAAGTCAAAGACACTGTAAACTAATTAACAAATTGTGATGGATTGTGCTGATGTGCAAAAAATGCCATAAACACAAATAGGATGGATGAATGGACCCATCTCAACTGTCTTAGATGTAGATGTTCAACAGTGTAGTTCAACATATACATCTATATGTTATAAATATGTTTAATAACATAACAGTGTAAATGTAGTCTTCATTTTAAGTGCCATGTAGGTCTAATAGATTTTAGCATAACAATACCTTTCCATTTCCTATACAAGCGAAGGAAGAGTTGGAGGAAATCAATTACTTGCTGCCATCTAGTGGACACTTTCAGAAACTGCATTGGGTAGGCTATTTCCTGACGACTAAGAAAAAATATTTCTTGAATCCATTTGAAGTGCCCTCTATCCTTCGTTATGTAGCCTAACGTGTGTGATCATATATATATATATATATATATATATATATATATATATATATATATATATATATATATATAAACATAAACGGTCCAATCGACCAATACAGTCTTTAAAACACCGAAGAACGATTCAAATGCAACTTATATGAAAAGATCACAGGTCAATTCCCAGAAAATCCTTTCATTGTTTTTATTATTTAGGCATTATCATTTGTGAAGACATGTTTAGTGATCATAGCTTATAGGACTATGCAGTAGGCTAGGCTATCTATTTTATTTATCCAGTTATAAGCTGATTAAATATAAAAGTGTTAATGTTTCAAATACTTCAATTACTGCAGCATAACTATAACATACTTTAACCAGCCAGCATGCTCTTCTCAATGGCATGTCTAGAAAATGTTACTTACCTACATTAACACATTACGTTTTGTAACACTTCTCTAAAGAAGCACTGAAAATTGTCCAGATATTATTCTTAGAACTGTAGGCTACATGCCAAATATGTTAGATGTGTAGCCGATTCTTTAACAACTATTTTCATAGCGTTTGCAAAAGTAGCCTACTTATGTGCAGGTACCTTCATGACCTCTAGAGGGACTAAAAGCAGCCTCTTAATACTGACAGATGTTGTGTTATGTTGTCCACAAAATAAGTTGCTAGTTCTACCATCTCATAATAGTCTACTTTAGCATTAAAGGAATAACAGATCAAACTGGCCAATAAAAAAACTGGCCTTGATGGCTACAGTACGCACGCGGCATAGCCTACCAATGAATGAGACATCTATAGCATGCAATGTTTCAGTCAGCTTTATAAAAACTTATTTGGGGAAAAATTATATATATATATATATATATATATATATATATATATATATATATATATATATATATATATATATATATAATAGCTTTTTTTTATTTATTTTTTTAGCAATTATATAGCTCTTTAATATATAGCTTACTTGTAAATGAAGAAGTTTGTAAGTCTGATGTTTTGCAGCAACACGTGCCACTTTAATCTCTTACAAAAGTTTACCATAAGCACAGTTTCCACCAATATGTATTGTTACTACAGTTTAAAATACAATATGGAACCTTCAAACAGTGCAAAGAACTTAAACAATCTATTTGCTATTTTGTTAATTCGTTTGTTTGAGGATAGCGGTGGTTAACAAGATTGTGAGATTTGGCAGACACTGTTGGTAAAAAAAATGTCTGCTGCGTCATTTTTATTTTCGCGGGAATGACTATTGATAAAAACAAACAAATAAATAAAACGTATATTATTTTATGATTAAGGATAATAATGTATTTATACGAATAGGCTATAACACAATATAAAGAGATAACAAATTATTAAAAAAGAAAAATGAAAACAAACAACAACAAAAAACCGCAAAGCAATGTATCGCCTGGCGCAACGTCGACATTGTAATAAACTGGTATTACTATCCTATATACAGCCTTCTCTCATTATTGCAGGACTCTGTTCCACCATGACACGGTAAGCAAAATCTCGATTATGTGAAATGGCGGCAAGAGGAGGAGGCGAGGACGGAAACATGATACAGTACAGCGCCACTGCACTGAACCAACGAGTGAAACAGAAAACCCGAAGCGGATTTATTTCATTGATCTACGCTGCAAGAGAGACACTAATAAACGCAGCTGTCTACTTTGCAAGTCAAACAGGCGCGTAAGCCCGTGTGTCAGTCTTTACAGCAATGCTGATGTTAATGCCAACCTTTTTATTTAGTCGTTGTATTTGATACACCCTCGCAGCAGGGTTTTTTTGGTAATTGAAAGCCAAAGCGATATAGCCTAACGCACATTATATCGTTATAAATATATTCAGATGTTAATAACTGTGGAAATACGTCATCATCAGTCGGTGAAAAGGGTCCACAACTACACGTTGTCTATGCAATAGGCTACGCAGGAGCATAGGAGACTCTGCTTAAACGTTACTGTTTAAACCAAGTTATGGTTAAAAAAGGAATGCCTCACATGTCCTTGCAAGTAATTTGTGAAGAAATGTAGCCTACTGTATTTATTTCCTCCGAGGAAAAAGGTTTGTGTGTGAGTATCCGAATTCACATAGGCCTACTTTAGCCTACATAGCCTACTGAATTTGGTTAAGAACTTAGGCTATATTTCAGGTGAAGTGTGTAATTGAGGTATATGTAAATATGCAGTATAAATATATTCCCAGACATATACATAGGCCTACACCATGTTGCCATTCCTTTGACTTGTGTTATTGTGTTTCCTTTGACTTGTGTTCTTTAGTTTGGTTGCAACTTTGTGCTATACCTATAGCACTTACATTTATATTTTAAAATGGCTCAAAGTTCTGCTTTTTTTTTTTTTTTTTAGAATCTCAGTGGATGTACATCATCTGAATGTTGCCTATACTAATGAATACTGAGTTTTTGGACATCCTCATAAAGTTGCTATTACAGAAATACAGTCTGGCTGACCCATTTGTTCATAGTGGATGTCTATAAGTCTTAAATATTATTCTGCCCTCACTGTTTTTCATTCTTTTCCAGCTCTGATTATGCTGGTCCTCAAAATAAATAGTTGTTCTCAAGTTAATTTTACCACTGGGGCCTTGACTGTTCCCAGCTGTCCCTCCTCCCATCCACTCTCGAATTGGTACCTGACCATACATGGTCTTAGTTGAAGAAAGCGTCAGGCTAAGAGAGCTGTAGGAAGAAGCTGATCTGCCACTCAAACAAGCCTGTGTGTGAAAGGGTGGACCCTGTAACACGGACTCGGTAGCACTGCCCACCACAAAAATGTACACTGTAATGGTGTAGAGCTAAAAATGACCCCTGAAATGGCAGAGGAACTAACAGAGAAACATAAACTTCAGCTGGACTGTTTGTTTCACTCAGCCTGTAAAGACTTGAACTGACTTTCATGTAAAAGCAACAAATAGGTGTTTCTGGGTGTGGATGTTGAAATACTCTTTCTGTTACAGGTGCCAGTGAGTCATGTTGTATTACAAACTTCATAGACAAATCTTAACGCTCTTTCTAAGCACGAGAATGAGGTGGGAGCCTAAGCTACAACATTTGCATGTGATACATAGCAATTTGTTCCTTGCACACAATTACACATACATTGCAAACATATTCTTCAAAAACAGAAAAAGTTTAAATCTGGGTGTAAATATCCATAGCAATCAAAAGAACTGATTCATAAAGTAGGTGTTTTTGATGACATTTGAGTTTAGTGGGGGATATGATGACATAATTCCTTCTATGTTATTCTAATGAAGTGAGACTGTGAGAGCCTTCCTTCCTACATAGACAAATTGTATGACACTGGAATTTATCACTCCTGGCTCTTATAGACCCCATGGAATCCCTTTACGAGAACAGCGGCACTGTGTTCACGTATTTCTTATTGAAACAGGAAGTTTGGGCAGTGTTTTTTTTTTATATATATATATAGCTAATCCACTTCTTTTTATCTCTTCACTATCAAAGAGGAGTAGCCTATATCATTTTAGAGGTTACATAATGTGTCACAGAAGTGGAACATATTTCTGCTTTCACATTCATACAGATCTCAATGTGCAAAATAGGAATTTACATGTTTGCAAGATCCTATGTTTTTGTTTTGCCTTTCATAGTGAAATTAAATTCCAACAACAACAGATTTTTTGTAAATACATATAATTAAATAACTTTAAATTATTTTAACATTCAATTAAAAAAAGCCATAAAAAATTAACAAACAGACATTTTGCCTTTAAGAATTTAAAACAGATCAAGATGTTACACCCTAGAGTGTGTAAATGTGTGTTATGCTGCTCACTGTCTTATAAATAATGTAAACTGGTTGAATGGATTAATGTAAGACCCACCCTTGAACAGCCACAAATATAACGAACAATAACACTAATACCCTACTGAGAAATATCAACCCATTTCCTGCTTTTCTGTCTGTCTGGCTATTCCTTGTGGATTCTCTCAGTCCCATATGGCTGATATAATAGGGTTTATATCACAAATCTCCATCATCCCAGTATACCCCTCATTCTCTGTCTGTTTCAGTCATATTAAAGGGATAGTTCACCCGGAAAATAATAATAATTGTGTGTTCATTTACTCACTCACTCATTTTAAACCAGTATAATTTTATTTCTGTTCAACACAAAAGGAGAAATTTAGTAAAATTGATACTGCTCTTTTCCACACCATGAGTAAATGGTGTTTAGGGGCTTGCCACTGTCGCCTTTGGCTTGCTTAGGTAAGGTGTAAAAGACACTTAATATTCAATAACATTATTGATTTGACTGCACTGACACTATTAGATATTGAAAACTTGAACGATTATGACACCAATGTTTTCTACAGAGATGCTTTATAGCTGATTCCACTTTTGCAACATCAATAAATGATGAGCCCCAGTTATTGACCTGAACTGAATCAACATTGAACTGACTTCAGCTGAATAATGACTTCTGTAGAGATGCGTTGTCTTATATTTGATGAAGTTTGCATTATTAATCGTTATTTTCCTGTTTATTACTGTGACGCTGCTTTGAAACCATCTGTATTGTATAAAGTGCTATATAAATAAAGGTGACTTGACTTGATCAAACTCCAGAAAGGACAGTACAAGTTGTATTTGTCATTTTTCGTGTGTCACAAAGTAAGCCATCGTCCTGAAGGTTTCTGTTCCTTTAATGATAAGCAAAAGACAGAGACAGTTAACTGACCAGATTTTAGTATAGCATCCTACAAGTAAAACACCCCTGATTTAGAAAGCCTACTCATTCTTGACATTACTCATGCTCTGAAAAACATTAACACATTCTCTGGGAGAGCAGAAAGATGAGCACCAGTTCAACAAGAGGAGAAGGGTAGTATAGTAGACAAAAAGCTGGCACAGTAACACATATGCTACTTTAGTCATAGATCACAAAAGGTCTGATTGACATCGACAATACTGCAGATTAAATCATTTTTCCTCTTGCTGACAATATGACAAAGACATCTTTTTTTCTGTATAACAAATCTGACAAACCTCAACAATTCTGTACCTGTGTTGGTTATTTAATGGCCAAAGAAAAGAATTCAAGGAGTTGTTTATGTGCTGGCACATATATGTAATTATATTGGGTTATTAATTCAATAGTGCAGCTTAAGTTCTTAAAGATATAACCACCCAAACTTGTTGTCTGACCAGTCGAATGTATTTCATTTAAGATTTACTTAAGCTTAGTTTTGTTTCTTTTTTCACAAATAATCAGAAAAATATAATACTTTACTACAGAAAGGAAGTATGTGAAAAAGTGCATGACCATAATGCCGATAGCAGATACTGTACCAGTACGAACATGACATAATAACACTGTGTGTTTTTAGGATGAGATAGAGTTAGGTTTGGGTATAAGGTGTGGTTATATAGGCGTAGTAGTCCTTTTCTTAACTTTGTCAACAGTTTATTTAAGGAAAGATTTAAAAAAGTGTGTCTTAGTTTTACTGCTTATGGGGCATTGATAAAAAGTGTAGTATTTATTTTGACTTACTTTTTAAATTTTGAATAAGCAAATGCCTTTCTTGTGAAGAGAAGGAAAAGCTTTTGGTTAAAACATTTCAGTCAGTTTCTCAATAGAAGCTACTGACTTTAGAGAACTTGCTTCAGAGGGATATTGCACCAAAAAAGTGTCCCATATGATTAGGAGTTGACATTTTTAGAGCTTGACTGCGCATGGTTTTCATTCACTTTCACTAAACGAAAGAGAAATGCCAAGGTTTTTTAAGTTTTTGAATGAGAAGATATAAAGTTGCATCATGAAATGTAGAGTCCTAGGCCATTGATGGCACTGTGACCCACCAACAGCATTGGTAATCTGATTTTGGGAACTATTAGAAGCCAATATGAGCCCAAATTGATCCACATCATTATGGATGAACTCAAAGGGTAATGGCAGCAAGCCAATGAGGAATGAGTAGCAATAATCTATAGCAATAATCATTTCAAACCTGAATGATTGGGGTCCATGAATGCAGCAAGATGATGCTACATACAGCTGGTGAAAAGAAAATCATAGAGATAATGCAGTAGGGCAGAAAGAGAGCTACTCATCATGCCTTTATAGGGGCTTTATATAGTGAGGAAATATGATTTACATTCATTTATAACCAAAAATCCAATTTCCACCATACTAAGTAGTTCTATAGGATCTAGACTTGAAATAACATTCATCATGAAATAAATAATTTAAAGTGTCAAGATACTACAAAATCGCATTAAAAAATCCAGCAATTCACCAGAAGCCAAATTAGCTGGAAAACCTTTTTTTTAGGCATGTGGTTTGCCTGGAGGCACCAGTGCTGTACAGATAGACTAGTGTGCCAAAAATGATCAGGTTTCCTTTTCACACAGTGGCTAGTGATAAGGTCCTCATAAATATAGGTCTTGTAGTTCTCCTTCACTGAAGAATCTATTCCAATATACAACACAGAACCATCCAAATTCTTTTGTTCTGACTAAGACTTTGTTATGGCTACAGATGTCTGTCTGTGCAGCCGCGCTTTTTCAGCCGACAGAGGTGAAGCATGGAGCGTGTGGAAATTCCCCTGCAGAAATACACTGACAGGTATGTAAAACCTACAACTGAGTGAACGCCCCCTTTAAAGACAAAACTGTGTCAGTACCTAATAATGTTCAGCTTAACGTGGACTTTAGAACTTGCATGTGGATAATGGCAAACAAGCCTCGACTTTGACCACAAACATTTATCAGTCTCTCCCATCCAGGGACAAATGAGCTCAAGATTTCCATATTGATAGAGGGCCTGATATCATACCTGCCTGTATGTATTGGCAGGTACAGATATAAACCCTGACAAATGAGAAGGCGAGATAACAATGGAGAGGAAGATGAAAGAGAAATGACAAAAAATGGGAAGTTTGACAGACAGAGGGGGAGAGAGGGAGGAGGCAGAGAGGGCAAATGCAAACAATGAATAAATATTCATGTTCACCGACAGAAAGGTTGCAGTGTGCAAAATTTCCAGCCTTTTGCAATGTGAGTGGGAGATACCAATGCAGAACAGAGAGGGGGAGGAATGAGAACATTTACAAGCCTGAAGAATGATTCCACTGATCAGGAGGTCCACAGAAAAATGTACTTGCAAACTGAAACAGCCTGTTATTGTTTGTTCAAATGTGTCACAAACGAGCGACTCTTAAATAATGAATTTCTTTCCAGTCTGTTAGATACAAAGAGTTTTTAGTGCACTCACGTATTTCTAGGGCTCTTTGAAGACACATAAGGCTGCAGATTGTAGGGTGCAAAGTCAGTAGAACCAGAGGGTGAAAATGTGAACCACATCTGCTGCTGTTGTGCATGAGTTGCTTGGCAGAAGACCTTGAGTTTTTTTGTCCTCACTGAATGAGACATTACATCCAAACCAAGTGCCTAGGGCTTTTAGAAATTACTTATTGTCCTTGTGGCATTTTCTGTACAGATTCAGGTTCATACCATACAAACTTGGTCCCGTTCTGTGGCAGACTGGCTCATTCTTCTGTCAACAGCAAGATTCACAAACATGCACAGAACGTTCCTGCAGGTCCAAATTCTTTCACACTGATTATCAGATTTTTTTTTGTTTTGCCTTTGAAACCTTGCATGAATTATTCAAATGCAAAGAGGACAACTTTGTTTCCTTTTACATTCATTATAATTCTTTCAAAATAAAGCAAAATAAAATAAATATAATATTGTTTTTGTTTTGTTTTTCAAAATGTTTTTAGACAAATGTCCACCACAACAGAAAATAGTAGTAAATATGCCAAAACTACTTGATCCATTACCATTTTTGTCAGACAGTTTATTTATGTCATCAATTAAAACACAATTCCTGCATCTGAATATGCCTGCTTCTGTACTAAAAGATATGCAAAACATGTTAAATGAGTAAAGTCTGTGTAATAGGCCAAAAATACCTGGATGACCTTCTACTTCCACCGAGATTCTGAAGTATGCATCCAGTGGACACTAAACCTTATTCACAGCAGTATCATCTTTGATTTTTAACAGGAATGACAGAGAGGCTGTGAGGGATAGGTATACATCTCTTCAGTGAGCTGTATGTGTTATTTCATGTGATTTTGGATTGTTCTGCTGATGAAACAATGAAAAAATATATTTCCAAGAGATTTCTGTATAGACAAAAACTCCAGACAATATGAGCTGTGGAAAATTATGTGATTTAGGAACTAAGGATACCACACATAGTTAAGGTCTACCACACACAGGGTTATTTTTAGTATAATTTATGTACCCGCAGGCAGCAACACAGACATGGGCCACATCTGGTACATGTGTATTCAAGGCGTACCTATTTTGCTGTCTGGGTAGTATTTATTAATATTTTTGAATATATTTTGAATAGCTTTTATTTTCGTATTTTCAGTTTTCATTTGAATTTTTTTGTTATTTGCTTTTGTCATTTGTATTAGTTTTTTTATTTTATATATATATATATATATATATATATATATATATAGTTTTTTAAATAGTATTTTTATTTCCGTTTTAGTAATTTTGGTCACACTTTAGATTAGGATACACATATTCACTATTAGTCTTGTCACTATAAGTCACCTTTATTTATATAGCGATTGTTTCAAAGCAGCTTTACAGTGATAACAGAAAAATAATTCAATTAAATTCAGTTCATTTCAGTTGTACAGCAGCCCTAAAAGAAAATAGTGTCATTGTTCAGCTGAAGTCAGTTTAATGCTGATTCAGTTTCGACTACTTTTACCTTAATAAACTTATAAGCTTATTAGTTTACATGCTTATTAGCTGTAGTGGTTGTGTGTAGGTATGGATCATGCAGAATATAACATTAATATGTGCTTTATAAGTAATAATAAACTAATAAACAGCCAATATGCATGCTAATAAGCAACTAGTTAATATGTGTACCTAATCTAAATTGTTAACGTAATTTTAGTTCTTCAGCTGAAACTTATTTCATTTGAGTTTTTCATGTATTTATATTTTTCCAGCTTTATTTCAATTACGTGAAACAATGTTGCATTTAGTTTTAGTTAGATAGCTGACAGCATCTACGTTACATGACAAAGCCAACTTGAGGATGTATTTTTTTTCTTCATCAAGTTCTTCATCAAATGCAGTACATGTTGACAAATTTAATTGTGACTAAGAAATTCTAAATTATGGGTAAAGCCCTGTTCACACTGACAGCAACTACAGTAAAGCAACTTTTTACAGGTACTATTTTGGCACCTGATTAGAAAGGCTAAAACTGCTTTTACTGTGTATTTAACCATGTATTTTAAATACATTACATAGAAAAGGCACACCTCATCCATAAGGCTCAAACGTGTAATTGAGAAATGTTGTGAGGGGAGTGGAAAGGCTGAATGAGTGAGTTCTGCTGATAACAGTGGGCATGTTAGGGCCGATGCTAAAGGAGAACGGCACCTCCTACAGATAGCATGATTAATGACCAAACTGATGTGAACCTCTGAATATGACGGAGCCGTTTAAACTAAAACAATCCTCACGGGAGAAATACACACAGACCAGCACAACAGACATGACCTGAACACAACTTTTGAGTGGTTTCCATCCACTGGAGAGTATTTATATATTGACTTGATAACCATGAATGTTGAGAGCTCCACTGAAATCACATGTAATAAGTGAAGACTTTTATTAAAAAAGTCTGCTTGCTAGGAATGAACAATCGCTAATAACTATAATATGCTAACGTGATATTAAATGTTTTGGATTGAAGTATGTAGGCCTATTGCTAAATGCCTCTAAATGTGCAAACATTGAAATGTAAAACATGAGTAATTACTAGATGAACTATTTTAAGGGATGGCTGACGTTATAGGAGTCATTAGCTAAGTTTAACTTCTTGGTCATTAGCTATTTTCCTAATGTGATGTTGCAAACTTAACAAAATACTCCCATGGAAACAATGAAGGGGCCATCAAGTTGAAAGGCAGTCACGGGTTGGAAACAAGGCGACAGGGTAAACATTGGCTTTGCAGCCGGTCACCTGAGGTATACTTCCTGCCTTACCCTCAGCACAGGAAGACAGACCACATAAAAACACGAAACTCCCCCGAACTAATACATCAATGAGCTACTGTGCATAGGTGAAATGTCCTCAAAATAGCAGTGCCAAACTCAAGGCAGATGGAGGACTTCTTTGTACACAGGGTTATGAGAGATAATGTGTAAGTGATATTTATGATATTATATAATAAATATAAAGTTTTGAAACGCAAGATGCAGGGCAGTTGAATGCAAAAAATCGTCTAGGGATGCGTTTTTAAAATGTTGAACTTCTTTTATCTTCAGCGGCAAAGGGGAAAAAAAGAAAAACTTGAGCGCCACATTTTTAGAATGCCATGTCATGCATGACGCAAGACGCTGCAAAAGACGCTAGCGCAACTGCAAAGTCTCTGTTTCATGGACTCTTATTTTTATATTCTGTTGTTTTGCTGTGCTCAGTTGTATACTGTGTTCAGTTTCTGTGGTTTTGTTCGTGTTTCCCTCATTTCCATTGCTGTCTTGTTCAGTGTTGGTGGTAACACATTACAAGTAACTTGAGTTACGTAATCAGATTACTTTTTTCAAGTAACTAGAAAAGTAACACATTACTTTTACATTTACAACAAAATATCTGAGTTACTTTTTCAAATAAGTAACGCAAGTTACTTTGTTTTTCCATTTATTGACTGACAGCTCTCCTGTTCCTATGTTGAGAGAAGTCATGAGTAAGTGCACAGGCATTATGTGCACTGTGTGAACATGATGGTTATTGTAATTTTAGAAAAATTTTAACTCATCTCACTTGCAAAAAAAAAAAAAGATTCAGTATTACTTAAAATGAATAAAAAAGTGAAATGCAATCTCAGAATATTAAGCAATCCTGCAGTAACTAAATATATTAAAATACACAAATATACTTTATGTACTTAATCTCACTTTTTTGTTGTTATTAAAAAACAAACAAGCAAGCCCATCCCAGGAGAGAAAAAATATTAGTTACTTTTTAGGGAGTAACATAATATTGTAATGCATTACTTTTAAAAGTAACTTTCCCCAGCACTGGTCTTGTTAGTTTCCATAGCAACCCTTGTTTGTTATCATAACAACATTTACCTACACCTGTCGCCCCTTGTCATCTTGTGTATATAAGCCCTCAGTTATATTCTGTTCTTCGTCTTGTGTTAACTTTTCGTGCTGGTGTTTCTCTGTATGGTTCCTAGTTGTTATTAAATTAGAGTTTATCATCCTTCTGCGTCATGCATCTTTGTTGTAGATTATCAAGTGAAGCCTGTACGTGACAACTGCATAAATAATCGACGGAAAAGCAGTGGAATGAATGGCCCCTTGCTTTGGGCGAAAATTCTTAGTAGGGTTAATTTCGCGTAAACATTTAACATGCTAATTCACTGCATTGGCAAATAGAAAGCTGCTTATTTTAGAAATTACCTGTTACTAAGCTGTGCTTCATGCATTACTGATAATGGACAATGGTCCTTCTTTGCCTTACTTTTTCTAATGTGACTGTGCCTTACGTTTCACTAGTGTGACCATGCCTCCACTGTTATTAAAATTGGCATTAATGAGCTGCGCTAAACTTCAACTTGACAGGTGCAGTTGTGTGATTTTTAGCTGCATCTAGCGGTGAGGTTGTGAATTGCATCCCCCCTCCCTTTCGGAGCACATAGAGAAGCTACGGTGGCCGACACAGGACAAAAATGTCATCATCGGAGAGAGCAGAGAGTGACTAGCGCTCTGTAGAGAAGTTTCTACTGTAGAAACAAAATGGCGATTTCACTGTAAGGGGACCCGTGGTGTATGGAGATAAAAAATGGCTCATTCTAAGGTAATAAAAACAACGGTACATTATGTAAGGGTCTTTATACACCACTGAAAACATAGTTATGTATATTATATTGCATTTCTGTCAATAGATCCTCATAACACACTGAACCTTTAAAATGGCGTGCATGTGCGAGATGCTACAGCGCATAGAATGCAAAAACCTGTTCTGTGTGAACGGCCCCTTAGTGTGCAGCCTTATGAATACACAAAACATTCTGCATTAATTTGCGAAAAGTGCGAGAAAGGAAAATTTTACTGCAAAATAGATAATAAATGGGTATTTACAGCTTAGTCGTCTTTCCTACAAAAGTGTCAAAGAGAGCAGTAGTAACTAGCAATGATACTCATGGTTCAGAAACATGACATACATAGAAACAAATACTAACACTCAGGCAACCAGGGAACGTTGTCAGAACTTTGGGTAGCATTCTGCCAAGGTTCTCTCAAAGTTATAAACAAATGTTCTTCATTCAATGTTATCTGGTCTTAATGTTATCAAAACTTTACCACAGGAATGCTATTCATAAATCATTCATAGAACGTTCTTTTGAAACATTTTAGTTGGACGTTCACCTAATGTTTTAAATGTTACCTGATGGTTTAGAGATCATTCAAAAGTAACATTCCCAGAAATTACGTTTTCATATCTTAAAGGGTTAATTCACCCAAAAATGAAAAATCTGTAATTACTCACCCTCATGTCTTTCCACACTCTTAAGACATTCATCCATCTTCGGAAAACAAATGTTCACTTTCAGTTCCTCCATTGGGAGCAACGCAATTTACACATTCAAGGTCCAGAACGACAGGAAAGACATCATTAAAGTAATCCATGAATTGACTCCAGTAGTTTAACCTCAATTTTATGAAGCGACGTGAGTGCTTTGTTTGCCACTTTATTTACGAAAATATTGACCTGCAATCCAGTAGGGGGAGCACCATGACGCATGCGTGTTTTGTTGACTCAAGACCGGAAGTTGTTCCGTGAACGCACTTTGGATAATATTATTTTGTAAATATAGAGGTTTTTTTGCACAAACAAAGCACTTGCATCGCTTTATCTTGTCTGTCAGACTCCTACGCTGTTGACGTAGTAAACAGTGCAGTGCTTCCGTCAGAACGCCGCCTCATTATTGGCCAGCTCCTGCGTCAGCATCACACGCATGCGTTGCGGTGCTCACATGAACAGCGTCGGCCAATGGTGAGCCGGTGTTCTGCTGCAGAACCCGGAAGCGCTGCACTGTTTACTACGTCAACAGCGTAGGAGACTGACACAGACGAGAAGAAATTGTTGAATAAAGTCATTATTTTTGTTTTGTTTTTGCGCAATAAGTATTCTCGTCACTTCATAAAATTAAGGTTGAACCACTGTAGTCACATGGACTATTTTAATGATGTCTTTACTAACTTTCTGGGCCTTGAAAGTTGCCTATGCTCTCGGATTTCATCAGAAAGGTCTTAATTTGTGTTCTGAAGATGAACGAAGGTCTTACGGGTTTGAAACAACATGAGGGTGAGTAATTAATGACAGAATTTTCATTTTTGGGTGAACTAACCCTTTAATGGGAACATTAGCAAAATGTTCTTAAAACATATTTTGTTAGTTGGGACATAAGAGCAGAATCAGCATAAAGAAGGGTTGTTTGTTTTTTTCTTTCTACTCTTTTAGTTGTGATTTCCTTCTGGACTAGGTTAGGCCCAGCGGTGTTCATTATCAGCTTCATTATCAAACTGAAGGGCATCTGATGATGTGTGCAAACTGTCTTACACATGATGCATGTCAAACTAGGACACAATTCCCCAATGTCACTTAGCACTTTAAGGACTACAAAGAAGCAGAGGGGGAAGGTTAGTTCATTTGCTCTTTAAAATATTGCCGTGGAGCACTCCTGACAGACTCTTCATGCACTCACATACACACTCATGTGGCTCCAGTTCATGGCTCACTTTACAGATGTAGTTTTTGTTGATTCTCTGTACTCCGAAAAAGAGTCACTGGATCTCTAAATACTAATAAATTTGAACTGCATCAGAGAACGAGGCTTATTGGTGAGTACACACAATAAGAAAGGCGGGAGGAACAAAGTGAGAGTGAAGGGGGAAGGGTGGAAAGAGAAAAAAAGAGTAAGAGAAGGGAGGGGAGAAGGAAGCTGGGCGGAGCTGTTATGGGGGCCCTTGCTCACATTTATCACCCATAATGAAGATGGGTGAGGGGCCTTTGCAGTACCCAACCCCTCTGCAATGAGGGACCCAACACACACCTTTAATGAGCCACAAGACACCGAACAAGCATGGGCAGCACCTACGATCTGTCGCAGAGAAACAAGAAACACATACACACTTCAAACCTAGTAGGGCATGCCATTAAATTCCAGTTCTGGTTTATAATATCCTCAAAATACAATGTGTGGTATGATGCAAGTGCAATTATAAGTAAGATGTATGCAAATTGTGTTGATGTCTTCATTCAGATGCTCGGCAGGAGATGGGCTTTAGTTGACCTAGAGCGCCATCTTTAGATTAAATATGTGGCTCATAATTCTTTATTTGTCCTTGAAAGCCAGGATTTACTCAAACACATCTATCTCACAAAATAAACTTCCTCATAAGAATTTTGCAAAGGTGAATAATAGTTGACCTTACTCTGTGCAAATAAAGCTAGTGAAGAAAATCTTTCAAAAGCTACTGTAGTTTACAATGTAAAAATAATAGATAACAAGCGCTCGACATCACAGAGCCAAAGGCGGAAATTGTATAAACAGCTCATACAACAGCAGCAGAACAAAGGAATAAGTATCACGTAATAAAATGGGACATTGTAACTCCGTTGCCTGTTGGCTCCAGACATCACACAGAAATAGCTGCTGAGCCAGTAGGTGTGGTGCCATGGAAACTGGGGCTCAGGTTTGATGTCACAACGACTCACCATAGCAACCAGCCCAGATTGCCTGTCACAGCATGAGGTCAGTGTTGCCATGGAGACACACCAACTGAGCAATGGGCTTGCCATTTTTTTGCAGTGTGTGTGTGTGTAAGGAAGGGAGGGTGCAAACAAGCCATGTTAAAAAAAATGTACCGCCGCAGCCAGCACATTCCTCAATTAACATTAAGCTTATTCAGGCAGGTGTTTCACTGTTCTTGCCCAATGGAGTGGATCACAGTCTTAAAGGGTTAGTTCACCCAAAAATTTTAATTCTGTCATTAATTGACAGCTAGCCTACGCAACAACCAGTTTCAAGGCCCAGAAAGGTATAGGTATCATACGTTGCTTCATACAATTGAGGTTAAACATGGCTGTTGTTGGTCATCGACAACTGGAGCTTCAGGAGGGCCGTGTTTATGTTTTTTTTTTTCAGCAGCGTTCGCTCACAGACGCCTGACCTACAGCCCACCTTCATGAATAAGCATGTGGGACAAACATTAAGGATGAATTAAAGCTTTAAAGCATGAGGCCACACACGCACGACATCACGCTTAACCCAGCTGTTCATTATGAAAGCTACAGAAACAGACTTGACTTGAGCCCAAGCTCAAACGTTTGTAGTTTTATTTAGCAGACAATCTCAGCAGCTGAATGTAATATGATGCCATGTAGGGTAGTTTTAGGTGTTGAGTGCCACCTAGTGGGTCCCTTTAGCAAGTCTGACACCAATAAGCTACAGTTCCTTATTCACACGTACACAAAGGGCTTAATATGATCTAATTATACTGAGGCAACAGAGTCATATAAGAGCTTTAACACAACCCCTGATTATCCACTGAAACATGCAGGCAGTCAGCGACTTCTCAGTTCTCATCTGCTTATGTTTACTTGCAAAAATCACACTCTGAGCTCTGGTTAAATTGTGTATAAGAAACTAAACAGATATAATTAATAACTTATTTCTTAAATAAATCATCGTTTGGACAGAAGGGCAGTGTTTGGCTTATATTGGCTTTTCAATTGCCGATGTTGACACTTAGAGAACTGGCAGATTGTCACACACATGGTTACATTTAACTACTTTTAGAATTCATACACTCCATCCTGACAAAAATATAAATATAGAACAGTTTTTTTTTTAAATAATGTAAACTAATAATAGTAAAAAAGAATGTTTTTTTTTTTTACACAAAAGAACTGGCTGCAATGGTTCATAAAGCTCCTGGTTTGGATGGACTGCCATCTGAGTTTTTCTTTGAATTGTTAATATAAAATGTTTGTGTCATCAATAAATATACAATAATTACTAATAAAGCTACAAAAAAATAATAATAATACACTTTAAAAAATAAAAACAGAAAATGTACTGGTTATTTTCTGCCCAGACATTATCCAGCAATTTTACAGAAATTTCTGTTAACCCTAAAACAACATGAATGTGTTATAAAAAAACAAAAACAATATGGGAAATATTCATATTTATACAATACATTGTGCCCTATTTTTACTGCCTTTTTTTTTTTTTACAGTGTAAATCTCAGTGATCAGAGCTCAAACCAGGCTGCATCTGACTCAAATACTCTGTCCCATTGTCCCCAACATTATGTCTTGGATTACATGGACAGCCTTGACCTACTGCACCCCCTGAAAAAAGGTCTTAAATGTTCACACAAAATGCATTCAACAAAACTGGAAAAATAAATCATGTAGCCTATACGCCACTGTAGTTCATGCAGGAGAAATCATACAGACCCTCTGAACATCTGGGACCCTATTTTAGGCACTTCATTATAAAATCATCATACACGTCATATTCCATATTGTAGCGACAAGTCCCATTTGCCCACTGTATGACTGTCTATATGTTGCTTTTTCTTTATTCCTTTCTAATATTACCTATTGAAAACTGTGTTCAGAACAAATTCTGAATTTTTTTAAAGCCAAATTGAATGTACTAATTATAGCATGATAATTTGTATCATTTAGCTTATAATAAAAAAATGTGTATAATGTATGTAATTTTAGCTCAATATAATTAGGTTTGAATTTAAAGTTGTTCTAAATTCAGTGTGATTTAGATGAGCTAGAAGACTGTGCCACCTGAATATTTCAGCTGTAACAGTTTATAACAAATCTTTTGTATAGACAACAAAAATGACATCCAAAAAACTGTTTTAAGATAACCTTAATAAACAGCAAAATAACATGTTTGTGCATGACTTTCAAACTTTGTACACTTTCAATGCAGAGCATGCACAAGACAAGAATAATTTTGCATTAAACTGCCGCATATACTGCATTAAAATTACACTGAAATTGATTTAACACTGTTCAAAGTATTCAAATAACAACAGTGTGCCTTTTCAAATGACAAGGTTATTTTTACATTTTGGAACTGACACAAGGGAAGCTAACACCTCAGGTAAACAGCCAAAAATTCAAGCTAACTAGATGCTGATATTCTCACTACAGCCAAATATCATTTGATTAATCAGCCGTCTGGCCAATATAAGACAACCATATTCATATATTTGCAGAAAAAACTAGGAGATCAAGAAAGAATTTATGTAACTTTTTTCCTCATCAAAAATGGTAGCATGTATTTAACTATGAAGCCTGACAAAGGGCCTGACAAAGGGCTCAGGATCTGTTCTACCAGGATCTGGTAGAGTTACCAGAAGCAAGGTGGAGCGATGCTTTTATAGTGCAGGCCGGTTTAATTCCAAAAGTTTCATAGTAAATACCAATAAATATTTTTAAAAATTAGGATTAAAATATTCCAAGGCCAAAAAAGTCAAAAAAGCATGTTTTATCTTACAAAAAAGAGAGAAACTTATATAACATATGAAAGTTTTTATTTAGCTGTCATTATGTCACATATACAATTGTATGTATTATTTTTCAGCAAAGACATAAATCATTCCTAATAGAATGGATGGATTTTTTTTCAACCAATCTTGAGTTCATCTAATGTATCATTTAAAGATGCATGTTTCCTGTTGCAACAATCAATGTTGAAAAGAATTAAATGTTCTTGTACAGTTGTAAGTTCTTGCCTTCATTTATTAACACAAATCTGCAGTGTTTTGATCATCAGTGAAATTTAACTGACGAACCAGGAGTTCACCATTAAATATTTAATGAGTCTTCCTCGGAAAGACATATCCATTTGTGACCCAAACAGAAAAAGCCATCTCAAAGGACTCACATGCGGTTTCTTGTAATAGAACCTCTGACAATTAGAGGTGCCATTTCAATGGGTTACTTCTTTCCGAGTGACAATCTGCAATCAAAAAGATTTTGTCAGCATCAATAATGTAATTAATTATGCAAAGTGCAAACACAAAATGTATTTTGAGGGGTCATGCAGACTATACTGGCATTAGCATACATACAGGAAGACTATATGTATAAGGCATATAGCTATATAGTTCTTACTTATTAAAAGAGTCATCCTGTAGATTCAGAACCAGACTATCTGTGCTCAGGTACACCTTGTTCTGTGAAGCTGCCACCTGGAAAACAACCTTCATCTGGTCAGGGCTTTCAAAAAGGACATCAAAACATTCAGCTTTTTCCAAAAGGACTTGAACAAAAAAAGCCATCCAAGACCAGCCGAACCTTGGCAGAACTGCTAGTAAACATTAAATATTTACATGGGTGGAAAACGCACCTTTTTCCAAAGAGTACCGTTTACATCTGGAAAACGTTTTAATTTTAAAAATTACGAGTAAGCAAAATACCACATAGATGTGGAAAGAAGTGAATAATAACACTGTACCGTTTTGGCAATGTTCTGCGCAGCCCTGATTCTTCTGAGTTTAAGGTATCCGGGATTCTTTGTGACAGCCTCCCCTAACTGTGAATTAGATAAGACCACAAACCAGAATACATTTCTCATATAACATTTTTCACAAAAGACACATTAATAATATTCATATTATATAATACTAGGTAACACTTCATGTTACAATGTACTTGTTACATGTTATATGTAACTACTAAAGTAAGATAAATTATAAAGGATGCATAACTAACCCTAAACCAAAACCTAATCCTAACCCTATAGTAAGTTTGTAGTTAATCGATAATCCACCGGTTTCACAGACAAGGTTTAAGACTAAAATGCATGTTTGTTTTAACTGAAAGCAACTTGCACTGACATATCTTAAAATATGTCAGTGCCATTGTTTTGTCTCAAGATGCAGTAATGTTTTAGTCTAAGGCGTGTTTGTAAAAGCTACTTAAATCTCCTAATTGAACTAAGGCCTAATCCTGGCTTAATCTAAGCCCTGTCCGTGAAACCAGGCCATTACTCAGTACTTAAATGTAGAATTACACTGTAATAAGGACACCCTAAAATAAAAAGTGTATTATTTTTCAATAATTCAACGGCCCGGAGCCAATTATTCAGCTTATACTTTGGTTACCACACCTCAAAACATTGTTCACATTGTTTCAAGACATTTGTCAGGTTTCCGTCCTTAAAACACTCTTGTGTGTAGGACTAATTTCTTACGCATCTCATCCCAAGTCTAAAACGTAATTGTAACGTCGCTAGTAACAGAGGCTTCGGCCACTGATAGCAGACTAATGCAGTTATTAATGCAGTGAGAGAGCGATTAAGCGAGTGTTTTACCTTAGTCTGTGCGTCAGCTGCGTCTCTCAACAGTGTTCAACAGCAGCGTCTCTACTAATAGCGAAATTGATCTGCTCATGAACACACCGTTATTACCTCGCTAGTAAGAAATGTCATGTAGTTTTTAAGTTGTTAAACTATTTTACTGATAAAATCGTCAGAGCAGCGCTGACAACACGTTTCTGTGCGAGTATGTGTCCGTACTGTATGTGTTTGTGTTTGGCAGAACGGAAGAAAACATACCTAGCCTAATAAAACGTAATTTTGTGGCAAAAAACATGGAAATCATTTTTAGTTTTTATCCTATTGTTTGCTATATTTATTTGCTTGGTGAGTGTTGTTGTGTGTTTTGGTTCTGTAGGTTGTAAGGAAAATAACTGAAATAATTTGGTGAAGTGATATGGAATTGTAATGTGGTTAAGACCTGCCTGGAACTACTTTTAGCCGTGTGTTTCCCTGAAAATAATTGTACACCTTAGAACATTCGTCAACCAATCAGATTCAAGTATTCAACAGACCCGTAGTATAATATAATATAATATATTATAATAATATTTAAATTACCCATGACCTTTGACAAAAGTAAATATTTTTAGATAAGAAGCTCATACCATTTTGGCTGCCTGGGCCTCTCCTTCAGCTTGGATGATCTTCTGCCTCTGATCTTGTTTTGCTTTCTCCACAAAGAACTGAGCTCGTTGGGCCTCCTGCTGGGCTGAAAGACCATATTTGTTTATTACAGTAACTATGTACACATATTTTGTGCTACAGCACTCAAGAACAAAATTTTACCTACCAACTTGTTTGGCCTCCACAGCTGCTGTGTACTCCTTGCTGAAGCTTAACTCTGTGACGGCCACATCATCAAGAATAATGTTGAAGTCTTTAGCACGTTCAAAGAGCTCCCTCCGAATGAGCAGAGAGACCTGCATGCAATCAGTGGCGAAGAAAGATTAAAAAGATAATCATTTAGTATAGAGATTGTCTCGGTTACGTATGTAACCCTCGTTCCCTGAGGAGGGAATGGAGATATAACGTCAGTTACTGACGAATGGGGGTTTCGCCTAGAAGCCCATCATCTTCGAGATCTAGAAAACACCCAATGGCAGTGCCAATGCCATGGGCATGCGGAATTTGCACAGCGTGGGTATATAAGGAAGTACGCTGGCAACATCGCATTATCTTTACCTGCTGAGGAGCCAAGACTGAACTCCCGGCCGTTCCAGCGGTACAGCGGAAGTGGCAGAGGGACGTTACGTCTCCGTTCCCTCCTCAGGGAATGAGGGTTACATATGTAACCGAGACGTTACCTTTCGTTCAGTCACTCCGAGTAACGTCAGTGACTGACGAATGGGGGTCCCAATGTAATCACGCCACTCGGCTGTCATCCAGTGCCCTGCGTAAGCATGAGCTCCCTGTCGCAAGCTAGTATGGACGAAGGACTCCCACTTAACACAGGAATACCAAGGTACACTGGGAAGCATATTGGGCAAGCACATGTGGGGGTCGCCCATAGGGGGAACCATGCACATGGTGGCATCTAGCCTGACACGAGGGCCTGAGCGAGTGGGCAGACGCACTGGTGTCGGCATCGACAGTGCTGGAGGAACTCAGGGTTTCAGGGAAACTACCTGAGGAAAATATTCCACGTACCCAGTCCGTGGAGTAGAATGGCGAGCAAGCAAAGACACCTGAGCCTAGTACATTACAGGCCACTAGTAGAGGTGAGTACATGAGAGGACACTGGCTCCACTCTGAGATTACAGAATCTGGCGAATGTGTTGGGTGTCGCCCAGCCTGCAGCTCTACAGATGTCTGTTAGCGAGGCGCCATGCGCTAGAACCCAGGAGGAGGCCACACTCTGGGTGGAATGTGCCCTGACCCCTAGGGGGCATGGGCGCCACTGCATCTGGTAAGCCAAAACAATGGCGTCCACTATCCAGTGAGACAACCTTTGCTTGGAGAGAGCCTTTCCCTTCAGCTTCCCACCATAACAAACAAAGAGCTGGTCAGAGGTCCTGAAACACTGCATCCTGTCTATGTAAGCACGGAGGGCGTGTACTGGACAGAGCAGTGCCAAGGCTGGGTCTGCCTCCTCCAAAGGCAGTGCTTGCAGGTTCACCACCTCGTCTTTGAACGGAGTGGTGGGAACCTTGGGCACATATCCAGGCTGTGGTCTCAGGATCACGTGAGAGTTGGCCGGCCCGAATTCCAGGCACGCTTCGTCAACCGAAAATGCCTGCTGGCTTTATCGACAGGAACTTAAGCTCGACCGCAATGGCTCGAAGGGAGCCCTCTGCAGAGCATCTAAGACTACTGAGAGGTCCCAAGAGGGTACGAGGGGAGCGCGAGGAGGATTCAGTCTCCTCGCTCTTCTCAGGAACCTGATGACCAGGTCGTGCTGACTTACCTTTTTCGTCTCCACAAGGTTGTGGTAGGCTGATATAGCGGCCCCATAAACCTTCAGGGTGGAAGGAGACAGCCTTCGTTCCAACCCTTCTTGGAGGAATGAGAGCACGGACCCAAACGGGCATTTCCAGGGGTCTTCTGGCGAGAAGAACACCAGGTGACGAAGAGGTTCCACTTCAACGCATAGGTGTGTCGAGTAGACAAGGCCCTAGTGGAAGTGATGGTAGCCACCACCTAAGGTGGTAGGGTACTCAAACCTGCCGCGTCCCATCCAGGAGCCACACGTGGAGGTTCCAAACATCGGGACGTGGGTGCCAAAGGGTGCCCAGTCTCTGAGAAAGGAGGTCCTTCCTCAGAGGAATTGACCAGGCAGGGGCTGTTGCAAAGAGTACGAGTTCGGAGAACCAGGTCCGGCTGGGCCAATACGGGGCGACCAAAAGGACCTGCTCCTTGTCCTCCCTGATCTTGCACAGAACCTGTGCAAGAAGGCTGACTGGGGGAAACGCATACTTGCGGAGGCCCCACGGCCAGCTGTGCGGCACCTTGGTGGTTGATGTACGCTACTGTGGCCGTGTTGTCTGAACGGACTAGCACGTGTTGACCCTTGAGCAACGCTAGGAAGCGGTGCAGGGCGAATCGTACTGCCAGCAACTCGAGGCAATTGACATGCAGGAGGCGCTGGGGTCCTGTCCAGGAGCCCGCGGCAGCATGTCCATTGCAAATGGCACCCCAGCCCGTGGTGGAGGCATCTGTTGATACAACAAAATGCCTGGAAACTCGTTCTAAGGGAACACCGGCCTGTAGAAAGCTGAGGTTCGACCCCGGGGGAAGGACGTGCGTTCCACTGGGGTCTGCTCTGAGAGGAGACTGGCATCAGAGAGAGAGGACGAGAGTGGCGTGGCCCGGGGGTGGCGCACACTGCCGTGCACGGTCTCTGGGTGCTCAGGGATGGGTGAGTTAGTTTTTTCTTTAACCACATAGGGTGTTGCACTCCACCGGGGGAAGGAGTGGTCCTGCTACCATCTCCTTGAAAGAACTGCCCGACCCTGAGCTGTCCGCGTCAGGAGCGCTGCTTAGCCTGGCGTAAGGCGGGCTGCGGGGCTGGGGAGTGGACAGGGGCGCCTTCCTGCGATCACCTCCACAGCACGGCCCGGAGAATTGGCTGCTGCTGGGGCTAGGCGGGAGGGTTGGAAGCCGTAGGAGGGCGCCCTCGGTGGCAAGCAGACTGAGGCGACTGAGCCGGCGGCTGAGTGAGGCAGCAGCTGGCCGCCAGGGCAGTACATGTTTCACGGCCTCAGTCTGCTTCTGGGCGGCCGAGAACTGTTGGGCGAAGTTCTCAGCCGTGCCGCCGAAGAGGCCAGCCTGGGACATGCGAGCGTTGAGGAACCGGGTTCGCTCAGCCTCTCTCATAACGACCAGGTTGAGAAACGTCTCTTCTGGACCACAGCTGGGGACATCACCTGACCCAGGGAGCACACGGTCACCTTCGTCGCCCGGAGGGTGAGGTCGTGGTGGCACGCAGCTCATTCAAAGCCCTGGGACAGCTCTACCCTCATGCATGCATCGTCTGAGTTTATGCCACACCGCAGCCCTCAGGTCACCCTGGCCACCAGCCAAGCATCCCATCACGTGGAGAGGATAATTGGGGTGTGGCAGAGGGGACTCTAACCTCCATACGGGGGTCATTGAGTCTTGACAGTGATTGCAACTGAGCGTCAACAGGGGGGACCCCAGTGTACCCTTGGCCGCGGCCCCATCGAGGGCAGAGAAGGCGGAGAAGGCCTGCGAACAGTCACGGGAAGACAACGGGGACTTCCAGGACCGCGTGACCCCCTCATGCACCTCGGGAGAGAAAAGTAATTGGGGGCGGGGCCCGACAGCTGTCAGGACGCGCCGCACCCAAAGACCAATCATCCCCTGAGATGACATGGCTGTCAACTCCGGGTCGGACTCGGGCAATGCTGACACGCCCGAAGGCGGCAGCATAGCCGAATCTTCATCCCCAGAGGACTCCAGCCCACCTTGAGATGTGGCGATCGACGTCTCGTCGTCATCTGGAGTGCCGAACGAAACCGCTGCTTCAGTCCGACCACTCACGGGTAGCGGTGTGCCCCAAAGAATGATCGTCGGGGTTTATACCACACCTTAACCCTCAGGTCACCCTGGCCACCAGCTTCTCTCTAAGAGACGGTAGATTGGGGTGTGGCAGAGGGGACTCTCTTCCCTTTACGGGGGTCATTGAGTCTCAACCGCAACATTGCGATGGTCATGTTCCCGCAGTGAGAACATGACTCATCCACAAACACTGCTTGAGCGTGCTGAAGCCCAAACAGGCAATGTGAGATCGCTGGAACGCGCCGTCACACCAACACCGACTGGAGAGCTGCTTGTCTCGAAGAAGCTTGACGATATACTCAGAAGGCTTAAGGAGTGAAGAGATAGATGCTCTTGGCGCCGAAGCAGAAACATAATGCGATGTTGCCAGCGTACTTCCTTATATACCCACGCTGTGGGGCGGAGTCACGCTATGCAAATTCCGCATGCCCATGGCATCGGCACTGCCATTGGCCGTTTTCTAGATCTCGAAGGCTTCTAGGCGAAACCCCCATTCGTCAGTCAATGACGTTACTCGGAGTGACTGAACGAAAGGGAACTGGATTTTCCCTTCTTTTAAATATACATCCTGGATATATTACGGTGGGTTCATAACTAGAACTAACTTGTGGAAGCCAGATTGTGAGAGAATACATACCTGGGCTCTTTGTGTAATTAGTTGGGAGGCATTGAATTTGGCTACCACACTCTTTAGAACTTCATTTACAATGGACGGCAGCACACGCTCATCATAGTCCTTCCCCAGCTGCTGGTACAAGACAGGAAGATTGGAAGCCACCGGTCGGGACAGCACACGCAACGCAATATTCACCATCTGCAGGTCTGACCACATTACAAACAACATTACTCCTCCACGTAAAATAAAGAACAACTCGAGGCCTTCAGATTGGGCAGCCATATTCAATAAGGTGAACAAATTATGACCATGTTTAAAATGGAAGTAAACAAAGAAAGGCCATCAAAATTAAATACAATTCAAAAAATTACCTTTGCTTCCTGTTAAGGATGATATTTTTCTAGGTTTGGCTCTAATATCATATATGATTGGATACTGAATCCATGGTATCCTATAAGAAGAATGTAGTAAAAAAAAAAAAAGGTTTTTAGTTACAACTTTTTGTTATGGAAAGATTAAAAATGGGGTTTGCTTTCATACAGAAGACTGTTCAACAAGTCATTAAAAAGCTCACCTGAAGTGGAGACCCTCAGCAAGGACTGTGTCCATCTGCATCCCTCCAATTCTACTAAAGATAATTGCTCGCTGACCACCCTCCACTAAAAACAAAACATTGGTGTGAGACATAACATTACCAATCCTAATTTTAATGTTAACTTGAAATGTACCTATTTGCACCAACACACTACCATTCAAAAGTTTGGGGTCAGTGAGATTTGGTAATTACAAATTAAAATAACTGTTTTATATTTTTAATATAGTTCAAAATGTAATTTATTTCTTTTGATGGCAAAGCTGAATTTTCAGCAGCCATTACTCACATGATCTTTCAGAAATCATTCATTTGGATTTATTTTTCATGTGAAAAACATTTGTGCTGCTTAACATTTTTGTATGAACCATGACATTTTCTTTTAGGATTCTTTGATGTATAGGAAGTTCAAAAGAACAGAATTTATTTTGAAATCTACATTTTTTTGTAACATTGTGAATGTCTTTACTGAGCTATTTAATACATCCTTGCTGAATAAAAGTATTATTGATCCCAAACTTTTGAATGGTCGTGCATAAATGAACTGCACTAGAAATGAGCTGTTTCTAAGACGTTTTCTAATATAATACTGGATGTACCTGTATATGTTGCCTCTTTGACTCCATAAGCAAGTGCACCTGCTCCAATTAATAACTTCAGTCCGAGTCCAGCACCCCTTGAGCCAGAGGACATGCGTCCGGCGAGATCTCTCAGGTGCTTGAGTAACCTCTGTAAGAGTACAAAACAGCAACAACAACAACAACACAATAACAACAGCAACAAAACATTAATTTACATTGCAAATTACACGACAATATGACCATTACATTAATAGTAAAATCTTTAAAGGGTTATTTCACTCAAAAAAGAAAATTCTGTCATTTACTCACCCTCATGTCATTCCAAAACCTGTAAGACTTTCGTTCATCTTCGAAACACAAATACATATATTTGAATGAAATTGTAGATATTTCTGTCCTTCCATTGACAGTCCACGCAACTACCACTTTTCATCAACACACACATCAGATATGGTAAACGGAAGCTCAAGCATGTTCGCTTAACGTGCGAGAACCAATGATGTTCATTTTCGTTTGATATGCAGCTGGTTTGAGCCAGAGCCTTTGAAAAACCAATGAGGTTTCTCCTCGCACAACAAGCAAGTACGGTTGAGCCTCTGTTTATGTTTGCTGATCAATGTTTATATGATATTTTACGATCTCTTTATGAACTTTTTGAAGTGACAAAGTGGTAATTGCGTGAACTGTCAATGGAGGGACAGAAATCTCTTACATTAAAAATATATTTTGTGTTTAAAATATAAATGAAAGTGTAACGGGTTTGGAACGACATGAGGATAAGTAATGACAAGGATGGCAATTTTAAATTTTAAATTTTTGGGTAAACTAAGCTTTTAAGTTCTTTCCAACGGGTTAAATGAAACGATAGCGCCACCCTTTGACACTTATGGGTATAATTCATCGTGTCTAGAATTTTCCACTTTTATATTTAACGTTGAAGTTTTATATTCAAGTCTTAATAATAACAACCAATGTCTGGGAAATGACTTTATGAGCTGACATTCTGATACAGATCATGGAAGCGCAGATACTGTAATAAACAATTAGGCAACCTTACATGTAGAATCACAATCAGCTTTAATTCTTAAACCGTTTGTATCATGTCAACTTCAGATCGAAAGAAATGTGTTACAGGTGATATTAACCGTTAAATTCCCAACAGACATTACAGAAGTCGGCATCAGGAGTCAGGATTTCAGCATCAGAGCATGTTATTGAGAATCAGTAAACATTAATATATACATAAATTCATACTTCAAGAACCAGTTATACGGTCTAAATGTAGTTTAGACCTTTGTTAAGAGGCCAGACAACAGGTTTAATCTTAAACGTGCTTTAGTGTGTGAGAGCAGAACAGGCTTACTGGTCATGTACTGTACATGTAACACTCTCTTTCAGTTCAATTTTGTAACCAAGCTGAACATTACAATGTGTAAAAAGTTGGGATTTACATTACCTAGTATTTATAAATGTAAATGTTATTTAAAAAAAAAATCATTTATTATGATTTAAATAAAGACAGTACACTCACGTTAGGCTCTTTATTCGCCATGCTTGCAAGAGCTACCCAAGGTCGTCACGAACTTCCGCTCCGAGCGGAAGGAATTCTGGGTAATGTAGTACTCTTGGTTATTTCTATGTTTTGGACATTTCTACATAGTGGACAGCCACTCTTTAGAAAATAATTATAGGCTTATTCCAAGGTTTTATGTGTTAAATTAAAACAAACTTTATGACGAACATTAAGATATTTTTAACTGGATAAAATAATATTCTTTTGTAAAAACTAATTTATTCTGTGTAATGTAATCCATGTAAAGAACCAAATATGCTATATGTTTTAAAACGTTTGAAGTAATTCTGATTCGTTTTTATATTCCGCTAATTTTATGTTAAATCTGCCATATTCCTGTTACATAAAATTGGCCACAAATAGCAATTATGAGAAATACTTTGTTGAGGGAGAAATGTGAGAGAGAAAGCATCAATATCAATATTTTAATCCATAATTACATCATTTATTTAAAACACAGCCTATCTTACAGTTTACCTAAAAAAAACAATGAGACCATGAATGTCCACACAGATTGGGAGAAAAAACCTTTTAAAAACAGCTGATAAGGAAGCAGTGTGCATTGCAGGATTGAATTATAGAAGGAGAAGAAGAAAAATATACAAACAGGTAATTTACACAACCAAGTTGTCATGAGCATGATAGCTCTTATGTACAAGTCCTTATCTGCCATAAAACTGGTGTAATCGTTTGTCTTGAAACTGGGTTTTACTAAAATGTTCCCTTTAATGCTGTTGTCACAGCGCCTTAGAAGAAATGCTCAGTATGTGAGAGTGTCTCAGAGTGTCTCCTCTGTATATTAAAACTTGTAGTGATGGGTCCATCCTCTGGACTGACAGTAAAAAAAACAATAATAATAATAAAATAAAGGCTCCATGTCTCAGACGTAGAAGAGTCGTACCCGGGATGTGCTGACATGAAGGTCGTCATCAAAAAACTTGGTCTCTATAACAACATTACCACTGCAAGAGAAGAAATTTGACCCATAATTAATCCATGAGTAACTTTTATGAATATCTAATATGTTGGACTCATAAAATCATAAAATGTTTTTTGTTTTTTTAAGGAAACTCTTACGTTAAGACATTTGCAGGCATCATTTGTGACTCAGGCGCAGCTTCTATTAAAGACTGCCATGTGTTTGTAGAATTAGGAATCACAAAGCCAAACTCGAAAAACCACTCTGAAAAAGACACAAAAGGTACACGTGTAAGCATTTTGTGATGTAAATAATCTTTGTGCACTTCAAACATAGTAGGCCAAGAAGAGGAAAAACATTTTCACAAACAAGCTTTCAAAAATCTCATCAATTCATTTGTCCAAGTTTAACATGTCTCACAAGTGCTTGTGCGTACAAATTCCTACGAGTCAAAATGCAAAAGATTGTAAATCTTTTACATTTTTGCTCGTATGAATTTGTATGCACAAGCACTTTTATTACACAATTATAAAAAGTAACCTGACAAGTAAAAGTCTAGAAAATGGAAACGGATATTTAATATAACATTGGTAAAACTTTACAATAAGGCCTCGCTTGTTAACATTAGTTAATGCATTAGCTAACATGAACTAACAACAAGCAATATGTTTTTTAAAGTATTTTAATGTTCATAGTGCATTAACTAATGTTAACAAATACAACTTTTGTTTTTAATAATGTGTTAGTAAATGTTGAAATTTACATGGACTAATATTAATAAATGCTGTAAAATTATTGTTAATTGCTAGTTCATGTTAACTATTGTAGTTAACTAATGTTAACAAATGGAACCTTACTAAATGGAAAATACAACCTTAGTTGTGTTACTATTAATAACAGTATAATTCCACAAAACCATGAAGACAAGCATAGTTGCATCGTGAATTAGTGGTGAATGTCCTAATACATTTTGGGTACAAATTAGATAATTTAACCTCTATATTAGAACACTGCATTTAAAATACACTGTTCAGGTTATTCAAGAATCTTAGGCCTAGTATATATGTAAATGTTCAAATGTACCTGTGCCTGATTTGGATTACACTAAATCTAAATCCAACCAGACTATGACCTAAGATGGCTACTATTGACAGTCATATGAAGGTCACATGCTAACAATAGCCCCTTTCACACATACAATCTTTGTAAATTACCGGCAAACTACCATTAAGAGATCATGTGTGAACAGGACCTTTTCAAAAATCCCGGTAAATCAGTTCTGGCAATTAACCAGTAAGAGAAGTTGTAACATTACTAGCAAATTACTGGTATGATGCTGTGTGAACAAAGAATGAAGATGTATGAGCATGTATGAGGTCAAAATGCACAGACATAAGAAGTTTACTTTGGGCCAATCATAAAGCTCAGTCAAAGTGGTTTATGGTAAGTTCTGCTACTTTTAACTGTTTTTCTATGTAAACACGCACTAGACGGACATCTGATGTCTCTCACTCTGGGCCCTGCCTTTTTTCCATTCAAAAGTGTTGCGGCTCTGCAGTTACTATTGCATACTATTAACTGCAGTACTATAGTAACTATTGTGTGTCTTGGTGTTTTTAAGAGCAAAACCGTGTTCTGTGTGACCATCCCCTTAAAAGGGTTAGTTCACCCAAAAATGAAAAAATTCTGTCATTAATTACACACCCTCATGTCGTTCCAAACCCATAAGACCTTCGTTCATCTTCAGAACACAAATTAAGATATTTCTGATGAAATTGGAGAGCTCTCTGACCCCTCCATAGACTGCAACTTAATTGCAACTTTCAAGGCCCAAGTAAAAAGAAGTCAGAGGAGTCTGGCTGAGGGGTCTGACGAAGAGCCTATGTGCTCGAAACGTTACCATCTGTGTGGGAGTCTACTATTAATTTTTTTTTTAACATTTTTGGAGCCGTGGTGTGGCGACTTTTTTCTGATTTGTATTATTTCCCTTGTTGAGCACCCAATTTGAGCAAAAGTAGATGCATGTGTAGATGTTGCTGTAGATGTGCGTGCTTTGGATCTGGTTTAGTAAAGACATCGTTAAAATAGTCCATGTGACTCCAGTGGTTCAACCTTAATGATATAAAGCGACGAGAATACTTCTTGTGCGCAAAAACAAACAAAAATAATGACTTTATTCAACAATCTCTTCTCTTCCCTGTCACTCTCTTATGCGATTCACTTTGTTGGGCTATTTACAAAGTACAGCGCTTCCGGGTTTTAAGGCAAAACGGCGTCTCACTATTGGCCGAGCACGATCCCATGATTACATGCATGCGTTGTGGTGCTTACGTGAATCGTGTAGGAGCCTGGCACGGAAGAGAAGAGACTGTTGAATAAAGTCGTTATTTTTGTGCACAAAAAGTATTCTCGTAGTTTCACAACATTAAGGTTAAACCAAAGTTGCAATTACGTCGCAGTCTATGGAGGGGTCAGAAAGTTTTTAGATTTTATCAAAAATATCTTAATTTGTGTTCTGAAGATGAACGAAGGTCTTACAGGTTTGGAACGACATGAGGGTGAGTAATTAATGACAGAAATTACATTTTTGGGTGAACTATCCCTTTAAACACGTCACTCAGATTGTAATTTAGTGGTAAATCTTAGTTTGTAATTACTGAAAAAGTTGTTCTGGTAATTTTACGATAATTTACCGGGATTGCTGTGTAAAAGGGGCTAATGAGTGGAATATTATGATCAAATTGTATTTTTAGCAACATTTATATTTTACACATTTTAACAGGAAATCCTTGCTTGAGATCTGAGATCTGATATCTGTAGATATTTCAGAACCAGAGACATTGTGCTAAAGAGACCTCCAATTTTGCATTTACAATCATTGCTATTTCTTATTACAAAAGTGCAATGTGCAAGAAAAAAATCAGAACAACCTTCTAGGCACTGGCCTTTAAAGAAAACTTTTTGCTCCAGTCTGAATTTTTCCAGTTTTTCTACTGAAGAGAAATTCAGCTCTCTGGAGACTGCTTTACATTTCAGGATCTTCTTAGGAACCCGAGCTGGAAAGGAAAAATCGAATCTGTTAGTTACCAGACATTGCACATTCTGTACTAAATTCAGAACTGAAAACTGATCACGTTGACATCACTAAAAAGACTAGCGAAGTAGTGGACATAAGAGAAGAATTGGCGTAGCCAAATCTAATCAATAGTTTAAATCTTTAATGCAAGATAACGCTGAGAACCACAAACCTTCATGTTCTACCCCAGGAAGGGAGAGGTCCTCAGTTCCCTGCCAGAGAACCTTCCCTGTCTCTGCATCTCTAAGATTCATCCAGTTTCTGAAGGCAAGTTAAGGCATGCTGAACCAAAGTCCCTTTAAGACAAGTCATTTTATTCAGCGGCCATCTTTGAAATGCCTCTCGGGCAGCTATTTCAATCATGCAAGAGCAGCTCCTATCTCTTTGAATGGGGAAACATCAAATTCTTCAAAGCTGTTCACCAGGTTTAAGATTACATTTTCTATTTGAAATCACCAATAAACTCAGACAACAACTGTCTCATAAATATGGTTTCTTACATTAAAACAGTGTTAAAAAGCTTATTTTTCTGGCTAGACCAGCCAATGCACATGTGCAGTGTCCTAAGCGTGCGTCTCAGAACATTGACTGTTTCTATAGCAGCCGGAGCTTCTGACGGCAGCTGTAGTGGCACGATGACTTTACCAATCATCGATTGGCTCTTTTATTTAGAAGGTAGGACTTATTCCGCCTATTGCATGTCGCACTTTCTCCCATTCATAGTAATATCAGTGCACCGTTTTTCTATTTATAGTATTTGTACTGAACAGACTGACAATGAATTTTAAATCTTCAGATTTAAAGGCCAACATTTTTGAAAATGACATTTGACAGGATGATAAATTCACATGATGACGCTTGTTCAACTCATTGGGACAGTTGCCCTAAACATGAACATAGTGTCATCATTTGCCTCATGTCATTTCAAACCTGCATGACTTTCTTTCAACAAAAGAGATGTTTAGCAGTTACTGTCAAGACCCAAAAAGAACAAAACAGCACCATAAAAGCAGTCTATAAGACACTTGCATTATATTAAAACTCCTAAAGCCATATGATAGGTTTGTGTGAGGAACAAACTCTAAGTTTTCAGTTTAATTCACTGAATATCTTGTTTGACCACCAAACCATTGGATGGAAAAGAGCATCTTCACATATTAGCATTCTGATAAAATTATTTTTATGTTCTACAGACAAAAGTGAGTATTACGGGTTTGCAAAAGTTGTGACGTGTGAACTATTCCATTAAATGATGCCTAAATTCAAGAGTATCTGATCATTACATTGAGAAGCATTTAGTTTTAAATCACAAACAAGTCCAGCAAATAAGACAAGAGCTAACTGAAGCAGACCACACTTGAAGTCCAAAAACATCCTGATCTGTCTGCTAAACAATGGTTTATGACAATGTCCTGTACTCTATGTCAATGACATCTGACCTCTTCATCTTCAGACCACCTGTACAAGTCTTTCAGGCTGGTCGAGCACACTCACACAAGGCTGCATGTGTCATTGCAGGTGCAAAGCACAGGCCCTAGTTACCAACCCCATGAGATCTCAGTCAGGGCTGCACAAGTGTGCTACATGTATCACTAATCCTAATCTATCTTTCAAGCATTAATAGCGGCACATAAATCCAAATCTGCTCCTGTTGGAATTAAAAGGGCTCATCATAAAAAATTTGCTATACTTTATTTTTAGGGTGCCCTTGTTACTATGTAATTATACATTTAAGTACTGAGTAATATTAATTAACAACATGTATTTACTATGTGGTTAGGAATAGTTTTTTTTTTTAGGATTAGTTGCATGTAATTATGCATAATTTACTGTTATTACTATAGAAAGTTCATATAACATATGTAAAGGAGACTGTAAAATAAAGTGTTACTTTAGTTTATTATATAAAAATGTACAATATTAGTGACACTGCAGCCATAATAAAATGTTTTAATTATATAAATATATAATGTATTATATTAATTGTATCAATATAATATTTTATATTTATAATAATGAATTATTATTTGTATAATCATATTTTTATATTCTTATATTTATTATATGTTTCTTACGGAGACTCAATTTTATATGGAACTATTCTAAGGCATTAAAATACTTTGAATGAATCCCGAGACACAAATAACCAGAAGCATGACCCAGGATTCATTTTCAGTCCAGCCCTGAGAGATTATATATTTTTCCTTTGCAAAAGAACCAAACAGAACCAAAGTAAATTATGCAGTGGTAGTTTGACTGAATACATTCCATATCTTGAAAACCAAAAAAAAAAAAAAAAAAAAAAAAGTTTCCTATGTGCTTAAACATCATTTAGACCAGTGGTTTTCAACCGGGGGATCTCAACAAACTTCCAGGGGGGGCCTTAAGTACCCCTTTTTCTAGTATACCCTGATTTAGACCTGAGATCCACTGATTTTAGACCTAATGTACTTTATATTGGCAAACAGACTTATAATATAAGAGAGTCTTGTCTTCCCAAATAATTTTATGTGCTGTATCCTGTGATATATTTCAACCTGAATTTCGATGCCAACAGCTTAAGTCACTAAAAATGAGTAACTATTCACTTAAGTGCTAGGCTCTGTGTCTAAAGAATCAGGCGACTGCATTTAATATTATTGGTGACAGATGTCTGTGGGATCTCACCTGCTGAGCACACAAGAGAGTCGCAGGGGAGAGACCCTTTTACTCACAAACACTGTCACTGTCGAGGTAATTAGTCCCTTCGGCGCCAATGCTTTCATGGAAGCCACATTCATTTTTAAAAAGTCATCTATTGTTGCCATTTTCAATCTGTTATTACTGGTGCAAAAGAGTGTTTAAAAAAAAACACCAGCACATCAAACGTATCACATTTTTGCCTTTCTTAAAAATGATGGCGGTGGAGGCTGTTAGTACTAACGCAAATAAACTAAGACACAGGAACATAAAACCAGCTTTAAAAAACCCTGTGAGCACACAAAATACACACTCCTTCAAAACTCTAAATACACTTGCTCAATACTTGTGCTACTGCAGCACAGCTTTCATAATTACATTGCTCTAGCACTTCTAACAAACATAATTTGGTGCAATATCTATCTTTTTCATCATTTAAGTCAGTGTTTTTTGTAGCTACTCAAGGGAAGGTGCTTCGCACACGGTAGTCACCTCTGGGGCACACTGGGTAAAAAAAAAACCACACAAGGCAGATATGATGAAGCCTGGAGGTAAAATTGCATGAAACTTTGAAACAGCCTTTGAAAATTGGTCTGTGCTGCGTAACTACATTGTACCAGATTCACAGTGCTAAAAAGAGCTGTGCTATACTAAGATGACACATATTCTGTGAAAACAGCTGAGCTCAAGTCTTAAATGCAGGACCAATACAAGACATTATGCATAAAAACATTCTAAATTATAGGTCAATAGGTAGTGATATCTATGGCATACCAGCCCATGATCCAGTTAACTATGAACAACTACAGTATAAAGTTTCATTATTTTACATAAAACAAAATCTGAATGTCCTATCCATACATACACTAACCATCCAAAAGTTTGGGGTTGGTAAGATTTGTAATGTTTTAGAAATAAGTCTCTTATGGTCACCAGAGCTACAATTATTTGATACATAGTTTAACATAGTTTAAAATGTAATTTATTTCTGTGATGACAAAACCATTATTCCAGTCTTCAGTTTCACATAATGCTTCAGAAATTATTCTAATATGCTGATTTGGTGCTCAATAAGCAACCTTTTTTTTTCTGCTTAACATTTTTGTGGAAACAGAGATACATTTTTTCAGGATTCTTTGATAAATAGAAAGTCCAAAAGAACAGCATTTATTTGAAATAGATGTAACATTATAAATGCCTTTACTGTCACTTTCAATGTGTCAATTTAATGTGTCTTTAGTGAATAAAATTATTTATTTCTTTGTAAAGCTAACCCCAAACTTTTGAACAGTAGGGAAAATTCAAAACATTTCCTTACAGACTTGCACTACTTTCGCTCATTTCATTAAAAGATGCACATTCACATAAGTTTGGTCTACTATCATTTCCCACAGCTTTGCCTCATGCAGCACACAGTTGGATGTGAGGAGCATAAGGCAGCAAATCCCTGTCCTTTCAAATCAAGGATTTAAGAATTACCAGCCTGTAAGACACACCCCTGCTTTCCCAGAGAAGGTCACACAGGGTAGACCCATGTCTACTTGAAGATATATTAGAAAAACAGTGCACGGCAGTCCAAATGTTCCAGACATCGCTGTTTCTCGGACCACTTTCATGCCACCAGAACATTCTTCTGGTGCTAGTGTGATTATTCTTGTCAGATTTACAGAGCCTATTATAGAAACACTAGCCAATGTTATGTAATTGTGATGGCAGGCACAAACTGTGTGAGGAGATTTCACCTGGCTAATGCACCTGATCCCAGGAATCAGGTGCCTGTCAGTCTCATACTATGCTGAAGCCCATGAGAACATTAACCAAACTTCCAGCTAAGGCAAAAAACAGCATCCCAGTCAGTTACTGATGCTAATATGCTCAAATAAATGTAAAACTGCTTTGAAATGACGATGGTTAATTGTATTATAACTGCACTAGAGCATTACAATTCATACCCCAGTAACTCAATAACCTAGGTATGCACATGAACAAAAACAAGAATAATCATACAATTTATAGAATAACGCAGACATAATCTGGATTAGAGAAATAACACCGGTTTATCTATTCACACATTACATAGCAAATCAACTGCTGTCATACTGTATAAAATGCCTAAAGACTTTATAGGACAAATTTCAACATTACATAAACAGTTTAAACACTTGATTGGGTGTTTAAAAGTGATAGTATATCCAAAATGAACTGTCAGCTGACAGTCGGACAACAAAGACGAAAATATAGCCTGTAGTTTGTTTGATATACTAAAAAAGCATTTGGGTTTACAGATGGAGATTGTTAATTGAAAGCAGGCAAGTATTGAACATTATAACTAAAGAGCATAATATAATATGTAACGTTAACTAGTTCACCTTCCAGTTTGCTAAATGTAATCAACATCTCATTCAACATCATTAATATTAGAGTCCTGGTTTCAAAACCGTTAACGTTAGTTGAATTGCCTAATACAGATTTACGACCGATACAAGATAGCTAGCTATGATGTAAAGTTGTGTGAGTTTGAGGTTTGCAGCTAACAGGCTAATCTGTCCCATCATCACTTAAGGATACAATTTAAACCCCTTCAGAATCTCCTTCGCTCTGTCTTCGTCCGAAGACATCTTTTTCCTGGATCTTCCGCTTCAGCAGATGAAAAAAGACGAATTAAAACGTTCCACCGAGGAATAACTAATAAATATAGGACAAAATATCTGTTAATTACGCAAAATCCAACTCGAAAAAGCTTTTAGTTACAGTGAGATCCAGCTTTAATCTGAACGGTTACACTTGATCCGCTCACAACCTACTGTAAATAGATTTTTGTGGGCGATTGACAGCTGATTCGACCAATCATCTAGCGAGTTTTTGAAGGCCTGGATTAAATACACCAATCACAGAAGAGATGCAAGAACTAGGGCGGGGTCTGGTTGCGTAGAGACGCGTCACCGATGGCAACCCCTCAAACGTCCTTCGAACGCAGTTGAACGGAAGCGCGTGTGAGACAAAAAGTTCTCTGTACATTATTTCCTATGGAAAAACTAGGTGCTTCATGGCGTTTACACGGGATAACATATAAATACTGCTCAGATGAATAATGCTTTATTTATGGATAGTGGACTATAAACGAGGCCAGTGTGTGATCTTAAAATTGTTCTCATTATGTAGCCTACAATTTTTGGATATCGCGTGCAAACATGTGGCTCAGTAGTTCAGGCAAAAATATGTTGGAACATTGGTTTAACCATCTTTGTATGTACTCCATTTTACACTTTATAAATTTCAAAATAAAATAAATATTCCAAATCTAATTATAGCCTATGCATTACAATAAAAACACGCGTTCACACGTGTGCTTGTAAAGTAGGCCTAGTCTATAGCAGAGACAAGTAGAGTACTACTTAACATATAAAATAGCGTTTAAAATATTATATATAGCATTTGCAAATAAATGTATGTTCTCACCACACAGTTAGTCTGTAACAGCAGAGAAAGCTCTGTGGCTGCAAATTATATGTCTAAAAGAAGCCCTGTGGCTAAGCAAAAACCATCACAGGAAATAATGATGGCTATATTTGTGCAATTTACGAACACGTCTCAAAATGTTCTCTTTTAAAGTGTCCGGAAAAGAGTGGTCATGTAAAAACCACAGAGCTACGTAAAGTTTAGGTCTCTGCTCTACTCTGCACTTCTCTACAAGCATGCAGTTTATATTATTTTATTTTAATTTATTTTATTTTATTTTATTTTATTTTATTTTATTTATGTCTCGGGATTCATTTAAAGTATTTTAATGCCTTAGTTAAATATAGTTCCATATAAAATTGTATCTCCGTAAGAAACATATAATTAATATAAAAATATGATTATCAAAATTATAATTAATTGTTATAAATATAAAATATTATATTGATATAATTAATATCAATATTATATATTTATTTATTTATTATATATTTTTTATTTTCTTAAGACCTGCAATGGCAGAGTACGACCAGGGGGCGGTGCGATACTACAAGCAAAGAAAATGGGAAAAATAAGTTAATTCACACCTTACCTCATCATTCACTCAAGCACCAGCAGTGTGACATGATTCTACAGCCTATATTATAACGGAAATATATGATACTTCATCAAACACAGCATTGCTATTTCAGAGATATCACAGCCGAGAGTAAAAGGATGAGAATCTGGAAAGGAAGAGAGCCCTTATATTAACAGCAAATCTTATGTCTCTGCAGTAGTCTGCAAAATCCCATGCAATCTACTTCATAAATTGCTGCTCCCATAGCAACTTGAAATAGCCTATACTTGTGCATGGATTTAATATTTCCTTTACAAATAAAATTGACATTGCAACCTTCAGTTAGAATGTCTAAAAAAAATAGCAATGTACATTGCATTTAAAAAATGTGTGTTCTTTGAATTTTACCTGACATAAATATTACACCAGCACTGTAAAGTTTATGAAAAATGCCCTGATGGATGTTAAAAAATTATTTTTTTAATGGAGAAAAACATGCCAAATGAAACAAAAAAATTAGATTTAGATGTTATGCTGAAAATACTTGTTTTTTGTTGTTGTTTTGTTTGTCAAGATTCACATGCAGTTTTGGTTAGTGTCAGCTGAAGCAGTGATGGAGAATGATGTCATTAAAAGACAGGAGCAGAGATCTACACCACAAAATCATCACTTCGAATTACTCTTCCAGAGAGGAGACAAACTTGGACTTGAGCTGTTCAATTATTAATTACACCTTTAACCTCATCTTTAATGCATAATTAGGTCCCATATCAAAGGTGGTATGATGAGAAAGCATTCTGGCCCACTGACGTATACCCCATAGAGCCTCTCTATTTCCCTATTTTCTTTACCAGTGAAAAGGCACTGAAGGGGCCCTATAAGCCCACTTTCACCCTCTTTACACTTCACACATTCATATAAAATAAGCAGGGCATGTTTTACTACATAGTTGCACTGACTATCTATTTATAAATAATACCCTTTTAAGAATTATATTCAGTAAATCTGATCTGTTGCTTGTGAGGTTGTTATCGTGACAGCTCAGTGCAGTGAGGTCATTACATAAAAGACAGTGCTGAATCCAGCCTCACACATTTAATGCTATTTTATGATGCCAGAGCTGCAGCTGTTCAAATAATTTCTAAGAAAACAACATAAAAGTAGACAAAAGACAAAAATCGCATTACCAGTTCCTGGGAAACTGCAATATTTTGCACCCTGTGGTCCGATGTGGTAATCTCTTTAACATATTATATCATGTCAAAAAATGTAATTGCTTTATGGTATTTTAAAACAGCATCCATCCATCTATCTATCTATCTATCTATCTATCTATCTATCTATCTATCTATCTATCTATCTATCTATCTATCTATCTATCTACCTATCTATCTATCTATCTATCTATCTATCTATCTATCTATCTATCTATCTATTTATTGCTGTAACTACCTAGCAACTACACAGGACACCCAAGCAACTGCATAACAACACCCTAGCAACTGCCTAGAAACCACAGGAATCACACTAGTAACTGCAAATCAACACCCTAGCAACCACAGAGCAACATAGCAAAACCCTAGCACTCTCCCAGAACATCCTAGAAACCATCTATAGCAACCACTCAAAACACACTACAAACCACTACTGTATAGCAACACCATAGCAACCATCCAGAACACCTAGTAACATCTTAATGACTGCAGAGCAAAACCCTGGCAACCACACAGAACATCCCAGAAACAACCTGCTAGGGTGTTATTTGTTGTTGTGAAGGCATTGCTAGGCAGCTGCAAGGTTGTCCTGAGTGGTCATCTTCAGACGAGAAAAGGAAAGGGTTTTAGAGCCCTTTATCATACACAAGAAGGATGGGGGGCTCAGACCGATTCTTGATCTTCGAGTTCTGAATCAGGCCCTTTACATGCTCCCATTAAAGATGCTCTAACATGTGTGAGATCCCAGGATTGGTTCACAGCAATAAACCTGAAGTACGCATACTTTCATGTCTCCATCCTTCCCCAGCACAGGCTGTTTATGCGGTTGCCTTCAAAGGCCAAGATCCAGTACAAGATCCTTCCCTTCGGGCTGTCCCTGTCTCCTCAAACCTTTAACAAAGTCACAGAGGCCGCCCTTGCCACATTGAGGGAAGTGGACATTCTTATACTCAACTATCTCGATGACTGGCCAATTCTAGCTCACCCTCGGCTCGGGAGTTGTTGTGTGCACACAGGGACATGGTCCTCTAGGATCTTCAGGTCCGCTGGGAGAAGAGCATCTCTCCAAGTTAGACTCGGTTGCAATGACAGCATGTTTTTCAGAAATGCTGAACTGCTTGAATTTGTTCAAGTATACAACAGCAGTCCCAAATACTTCCAGAAGCTCCTAGGGAATATGGCATCCTTGGCCACAGTAACGCTGCTTGTGTTGATGCATATGAGGCTGCTTCAGCACTGGCTTCATGCCCAAGTCCCGAAATGGGCAATGGGGCCGTGGCATTGTGTGACCATCCCACTGGGGTTTTGCCGCACCTTCAGCCCTTGGATAGATCTTGGGTTTCTGCGGGCTGGAGTGTCCGCATGTGTGATGCATTGTGTTATGCATTGTTGTCGTATTAGACGTGTCCAACGGGCATGCAGCTTCAGGGTTTTGGACAGGCCCCAACTGCAATGGCACACCAACTGCCTCGAGTTGTTGGCCGTTCTAGTCCCAGGTTTCAACCCTTGATTCAGGGCAAGCACGTGTTGATCGGGATGCAATGGTACACAGCTGGCACAGGGGCCTGTGCAAGTACACATTTCTCCCAGTAAGCCTCATTGCACAAACACTGTGCCAGATCAGGGAGGACGCAGAACAGATCCTGATGGTCACGCTTATTGTGGGGTCCCTGGACAGGATGAGGAATTCAGAAAGCTATCACCAATGGTGATAGACACAATCACTCAATGAGTAGCGCTTATTCATTGCTTGGTGTTCTTTCCAAGAAGAAGAACCACAAAATGTGGTATTGAGTTAGTACTTTCCATCCTCCAAGAAGACGCACTTATCTACCTCCACCCTGAAGGTGTACGTGGCTGCAATAGAAGTCAAGTCAAGTCAAGTTTTATTTATAGAGCACACGTTTAACAGAACCGTGGTTGAGCCAAAGTGCTTTACAATACAATAAAAATGAAACAATAAAATAAGATAAAGAGAAAAAACAAAAACAAACAGAAATAGAAGTCAAGTATCAAAAACAATTAAAATGTATATACATACAATACATTACGTAGAACACCGGCTAATATAAAGTACATACACAGCATCACTCTAACGCTAGGGAGTAAAAGTAAGTCTTTAAAAGCATCTAGTGATGGAGAGACCCTGATGTTCAAAGGTAGACTGTTCCAGAGCTTTGGGACTACAGAGAAAGCTCAATCACCTTTTGATTTAGAACGTGAACAAGGGAAAGATAAAAGTAACTGATCACAAGATCTTAGTGACCTAGATGCTGTGTATGTTGTAGTAAGATCACAAATATAATCAGGGGCCGAATTTTGCAGTGCCCTGCATGCGAAAAGAAGGATCTTAAAATCGACTCGAAATTGTATTGGTAGCCAATGCAGAGAGGCAAGGACAAGGGAGATATGATCCCTTTTCTTAGTTCCTGTTAACAATCTGGCTGCTGAATTTTGGACCATCTGTAACCGAGACAGCATAGCTATAGGTAGGCCAATGTACAGGGAGTTACAATAATCCAATCGAGAGGAAATTAGTGCATGAATCACAATTTCAAGGTCTTTACTAGAAAGAAAGTGTTTCACTTTTGCTATAGATCTAAGTTGAAAAAAGCTACTCTTTACAACTGCATTTACATGTTTATCAAATTGGAGAAGAGGATCAAAATAGATGCCAAGATTTTTTGCACGATTGTGTAGGTTGTTACTTAAGGAGCCTAACTGCGTTTTAATGGAGTTGTTGGTAGCAGCAGGACCCAGTAGAAGCACTTCGGTTTTATTTTCATTCAGTTTCAGTGAGTTGTTTGTCATCCAGGTCTTGACTTCATTGAGGCATACGAAAAGATGATCTAATGAAAAGTCATTACCTGGTTTGAGTGGAAGATATAGTTGGAGGTCGTCAGTGTAACAATGATAATTTATATTATGTTTCTGGAATATTAAGCCTAAAGGGACCTAGAGGGAAAACAAAAGAGGCCCAAGAATGGATCCCTGTGGAACATCACAATGGATGGGCGCAGAGGGTGAAGTAAATGACCCGATATTTACAGAGAAGGTCCTCCCCTTTAAGTATGAGGTGAACCACTGTAAAGCTATGGGCCTTGCCCTGCCCGCGCCACCCATGCCCCTTGCCCTGCCGCCATTGCCAATGCACCTTGCCCTGCCCATGTCGCCCAGGCGCCTTGCCCTGCCCGCACCGCCCAGGCACCTTGCCCTGCCTGCGCTGCCCAGAAGCAAATCACAACCCCTTGGATGGTAGATCAGTAGGAAAGCACAACCTGATTATTAGGTTCCTGAGAGGTGTACAGAGATTAAATCCTCCAAGATCGTGCCTCATACCCTCTTGGGATGTCTCAGTGGTCTTATAGGCCTTACAGAGAGATCCATTTAAGCCTTTACAGTCAGTCGAGATCAGTGCCTTCTCTATGAAGATGGCCCTCCTGACTGCGCTCACTTTTGTCAAGAGGGTGGGGGACCTTCAAGCCCTCTCTATTAACAAAATGTGCCTAGAGGGCCGGCAGACTATCATGTTGTCCTGAGACCCCGGCCTGGCTACATGCCCAAGGTTCTCACTACCCCTTTCAGGTATCAGGTGGTAACCTTGCAAGTGATCCTTCCTGACGAATGCCCAGTGCATGCTTTGCACATTTACCTGGATTGCACACAGAGTTTTAGAAGATCGGATCAGCTCTTTGTCTGCTTTGGAGGACAGCAGAAGGGGAAGGCTATCTCCAAGGAAAAAATGGCCCACTGGACTGTGAATGCCATTGTGTTGTGAGGGAAGTTGTGTCCCTCCTGCCGCAACTCTGAACTGCTGCTGAACTTAGCACAAACCTAAATGTGTGAGGCATGGCGGCCATCTTTTATACCAATTATATTATATTATATTATATTATATTATATTACAGTTTTTTTATTTGCTTTGGTACTATTTTCACAAGTAAGGTGTATATTTTCAAAACTCTTAGTACAAAAATCCAAACTGATCACACTTGTAACACAGCTAGTTATTCTTTCAAAACCTGATGTGATGCTTTCATTCAGTTGCACATATTTTCATTCCACATAATCACTGTTTCAAACACAAGATTATTGTAATATATAATGAGAACATTTGGTTTAATCACAGAAACACAACAGTATGATCGTCTTTCAATTTAGTACTTTTAACAGTTAATTTAATAGCAAACAATGCAAGATACATGTTTCAAATCACCCTCGTTGCTGAAATCTACAGTAGCACAGGCTACAGATGCCACATAAGAAAATACACTTACATTACCTAGCTTATGTAATTGAATCCATGTTTGTAATAGTATCTATTCAGTGTGTTATCAAAAGGTGTGATGACGTTACGACACAGCCATGAGGTTCTAGGCTATAGAACAGAATTTGCTGCCAATACAGTAAATGTTCTCACTGCACCATATGACTAATCTATACTGTAGTTTAACTTTATAAGGGTGAGTTACAGTAATGTGGCAGTCTCTACCATGGTAATCTGTTTACAGTATTACGTGGCATAAATACTGTAATGTAAAATGCTGTATTTGATGCCATCCGTCTCCCTTCTTCTGATTTCTGATTAAGTCTGATGTTACACCATCATTGACTATTTCCTCTCCCTTATACTCTATTCTACTCTATAAAGCAGTGAATGTGGGTGATGCTCAAACCACTCTTGCACCAGTGCTGAATGGTGAAATTGGACATTGTCTCACACAACTAGACAATTTCACTCAATTTGCTCCTGATCACCCTGCGGAAAGTGGATTTCACTGAGGGAGTTAAAAAAAATCAGGAGCATTTCTGTGTTGTGTGGCCCCAAGACAGCGTTGTGTACCACAACACCAGTGGATTGCAGCACTTGACTGTGGCACAGTGTTTATATGGGGCTGAACTCTCTGTCCAGCTTCTCTCAAGGAAAGAACACAATTAATGACATGGTCAATTAGGGTGACTCTGATTTCATTTGAAACCTGTCTGTACCCTATCCATATATATATATACCTTATATATTCTCCTGCTCTTTCCACTGATACCATTGCCTTCCAGTCTACCATCTCTTCTCCCTCTACTCCTCCATCTTCTCCTCTTCCAACATCCTCAACTATTCTTGCTCCATTTCCTCTTGCTATACCATCTTTTCCTTTCCCCTCATCTCTTTCTACCTTTTCCTCTATTCTTCTCCCTCTCTATATTACCCTTCCTCTATATCCTCTCCAAAACCTCTCACTCTTACACCTCACTCCTTTCCCATTATTTTTCTTTTTTTCCCCTTTTATAGTTTTTGTAATTAAGATAGCTGTGTAAACAATTAGGAAATGTGCATTTACTGTGTTGTGAGTATTACTAACTCAGCAGATATTTATTTGTGGCTAATTGAGAACATTCCAAGTGCAACTGTGAATTTAACAAATAACAGAGTTTTGTTTGTTGTGTTTGGAAAAATGGTGCACAAATGATTGTGATTTTTGTCAAACCAATAAAAAGAGCTGCAATAGTTTTTTCCCCCTGATATATTAAAGTTTTGGTTGGTTGTATGAACTACTGTGAAAACATTTGAGAATTTTGTGCACAGTGTTTTGAGAAAATGATGCATGTGATTTGTAATTTGCATAAAATGAAGGAAAATTTACAACAAAGTGTTCAGATTACTGTTAACTGTTTTGAGAACAGTGACCTGAGTTTGGAGAAATATGTCAAATCAATTGAGAAAAACTGTAGATGACGAATGAGACACCCTATGGTCTCATGGACTTAACAGACACGCGCATGCGGCAGCCATTGTAAGTCCTCAAGTACATGAAGTGTGTCATTTGGGACAGGGCCTATCACTTGTGTCTGCTTCTTCTTCACCTGTTTTGATCTGGGGATTCTGTACTATTTCAGAAAAAAACCTTTACCGTATAACAGTGAAAACATAGATAGACGGAAATTTCAGTCAATGGAGGTGAAAGAGTCAAGTCAAGTAGATTTGAAGTAAATTCCTATGTACACTACCAGTGGACTAGCCTACACAAAAATTCAGATACTCAGAATTAGGAACATATATGTTTTCTTTAGAAATGAATAATTCTTTTTAAATCAACATTCAAACAATGTAAGTTTAAGTCTCGATCAAAAGATTGAGTACAAGTATAGGCCAAATATACTTAGACTTTTCGGTCAGTACATTTTATGTATATTTCTGAGAAGTACATAAAGTATATTTATGAGCAGTTCATAAAACGTAGACTGAAAAGTCTAAATATTAAAAGAAGTATACTACAGTTTTTTTATTCGCGTTGGTACTATTTTCACAAGTAAGGTGTACATTTTCATAACTCAAACTCAAACTGATCACACTTGTAACAGAGCTAGTCATTCTTTCAAAACCTGATCTCATGCTTTCATTCAGTTGCACATGTTTTCAGTCCACATAATCATTGTTTCAAACACAAGATTATTGTAATATGTAATGAGAACATTTTGTTTAATCACTGAAACACAACAGTATGATCTTTCAATTTAGTACTTTTACTGTAGAATTATCTACAGTAACTAAGGCTAGAGATGCTACATAAGAAAATACACTTACATTATCTAACTTATGTAATTGAATCCATAATGTTTGTAATAGTATTAGTGATAGGCATTGTTATTCTTTCTCGTGAGCCGGCTCGTTTGACTCAGCTCACTGAAAAGAGTCGGCTCTTTTGGCTCACAAACGGCTCTTTAAAAAATAAATGTTTTAACTATGACTTTGACTACGATAGGTGTGAAAACAATTCTAATTAAATTATTAAATGAAATCATACTCACAGTGTCTCACAATTTCTCTAAAAATGCATTGATTTATGAAAAAATAATACTATTAAACATTTGCATTTAAATTACAACATTTTAATGTATAGAAACAACATAAAAAAAGATTTGAATATGAACAACATAATAGAACCCATATTAAAGAAAAATAAATAACTGAAAGGATTAAACTGGTCCCTTTAAACTTATGTTATAACCAGCATGAACTCTCTCACTAGTTATGTTATGTATAACTAGCACGCACGCAGTATAATCGTGATTGACAGGAACAGAATGTGAGGCTGATCAGACAGTCAAAATGAATGCGTGTCCGCCTTTAGGCCTATATAATTTTTTTGTTTTTTTTGTTCTTTGAATTAGTCTATTATTTTAAATAAAATTTTAATCATCCATTATTTCATAATGATTTAATTTCTATAGGCTATATTTTTTAAAATAGAGTCGGCTCTTGTGGTGATACTCTAGAGTCTGGGGCGGGTCCCTTTTACCTGGATACTTCATTTGCATAAGGTCGTCACCCATTTTCTGTGTATCCCTCCCCCTAAAATGTATATAAACTACAAATTATACTGCCTTAGTTACAAACCTGATTCCAAAAAAGTTGGGATACTGTACAAATTGTGAATAAAAACAGAAATGCAATGATGTGGAAGTTTCAAATTTCAATATTTTATTCAGAATACAACATAGATGACATATCAAATGTTTAAACTGAGAAAATGTATCATTTTAAGGGAAAAATAAGTTTTTACATTTCATGGGATCAACATCTCAAAAAAGTGCAAGACAAGGCAATGTTTACCATTGTGTGGCATCCCCTCTTCTTTTTGTAACAGTCTGCAAACGTCTGGGGACTGAGGAGACAAGTTGCTCAAGTTTAGGAATAGGAATGTTGTTCCATACTTGTCTAATACAGGCTTCTAGTTGCTCAACTGTCTTAGGTCTTCTTTGTCGCATCTTCCTCTTTATGATGCGCCAAATGTTTTCTATGGGTGAAAGATCTGGACTGCAGGCTGGCCATTTCAGTACCTGGATCCTCCTTCTACACAGCCATGATGTTGTAATTGATGCAGTATGTGGTCTGGCATTGTCATGTTGGAAAATGCAAGGTCTTCCCTGAAAGAGACGACGTCTGGATGGGAGCATGTTGTTCTAGAACTTGGATATACCTTTCAGCATTGATGGTGCCTTTCCAGATGTGTAAGCTGCCCATGCCACACGCACTCATGCAACCCCATACCATCAGAGATGCAGGCTTCTGAACTGAGCGCTGATAACAACTTGGGTTGTCCTTGTCCTCTTTAGTCCGGATGACATGGCGGCATCCCAGTTTTCCAAAAATCTAATTTTGATTCGTCTGACCACAGAACAGTTTTTTCACTTTGCCACAGTCCATTTTAAATGAGCCTTGGCCCAGAGAAAACGCCTGCGCTTCTGGATCATGTTTAGATATGGCTTCTTTTTTGACCTATAGAGTTTTAGCCGGAAACGGCGAATGGCACAGTGGATTGTGTTCACCGACAATATTTTCTGGAAGTATTCCTGAGCCCATGTTGTGATTTCCATTACAGTAGCATTCCTGTATCTGATGCAGTGCAGTCTAAGGGCATCCAGTATGGTTTTCCGGCCTTGACCCTTACGCATAGAGATTGTTCCAGATTCTCTGAATCTTTGGATGATATTATGCACTGTAGATGATGATAACTTCAAACTCTTTGCAATTTTTCTCTGAGAAACTCCTTTCTGATATTGCTCCACTATTTTTTGCTGCAGCATTGGGGGAATTGGTGATCCTCTGCCCATCTTGACTTCTGAGAGACACTGCCACTCTGAGAGGCTCTTTTTATACCCAATCATGTTGCCAATTGACCTAATAAGTTGCAAATTGGTCCTCCAGCTGTTCCTTATATGTACATTTAACTTTTCCGGCCTCTTATTGCTACCTGTCCCAACTTTTTTGGAATGTGTAGCTCTCATGAAATCCAAAATGAGCCAATATTTGGCATGACATTTCAAAATGTCTCACTTTCAACATTTGATATGTTATCTATATTATATTGTGAATAAAATAAGTTTATGAGATTTGTAAATTATTGCATTCCTTTTTTATTCACAATTTGTACAGTGCCCCAACTTTTTTGGAATCGGGTTTGTAGACTTGTTGGATAACTACAGCGACGCACAGCACGTGTCTCAATAAAGAGTAATGTCTGCTTGAAAGATATCCCAACCCCTTCTGGTCTCTGCTTTGACGAGGAAAAAAAACTAATTCTGTATGATTTATAAGCTTGTTTCCTCAAGGGGACCAAAAAATGGATTTAGGATATTGCCATCTTTATGGGGACATTATGTCATAATGTAGAGTTTACCAGGCCACACACACATAGTGGTTCTAATCGCTTATAATGTAAAAATAATTCATTATATGGTAGGTTGACCATATCGGAAAATGCAAACAAAGTAGAAACTATGTCTATAGAATTAATATCTATAGAAATCTATTGGTGTACCAAATAATTCATTGATTAACCATTAAGATCAGTTGGATTAAATAATAGACAAATGTATTAAATTGAAAGAGAAGAGATCCAAATCAAAAGTTTGATAGTAAGAGCTTTATGAAAGGCAGTTACTGTGAATGAAACATTTATAAAGATGAAACAATTTTGTGTTGTGAAAAGGATACTCTGTGGTTTTGTGTATTGTACTAACACAATTGAAAATATGCTAAAATGTTTTTAAAAAGTGCACTTTTGATGATCTGTTGTGATATTAGTACTATGAGTTTTGAAAATGTACACCTTACTTGTGAAAATAGTACCAAAGCAAATAAAAAAAAAACTGTAATATATATATTTTTTTATCTTGTTAAACATAACATACAACTGCTCTAATCTTTAAATGTTATGCCTGTTTTCAAATAAACACCAACAAATATGGAAATTTTAATACGAAATCACCCAGTCAATTGCACTCAGTGCTTTTGGCCACATGTGTGCCTTTCTGCTATTCACCCCATGGAATAATTTTCTTTTTAAGAGAATGGAGAATAAAGACTATTCATACTATATGAGGGAATGCTACATTACAGCTCTCACTTCAGCTGACGGCCATTATGAGTCCATTGTGACTGTTAGAATCCAGAGCAGAAGGTCCAGGTGTCACATCCAAGGGAACTCAAGTTTTTCCTGTATCTTTAGCACACAACTTATTATATCAATTTGGGTTAGTTATTGCCGGCAAAATTACCAAATTATCCATTATCATTTAAACTTCTCTCTTCCAGCGAGAAATTACGCTAGAATTAGCTCTAATGTTGTCTGGAAATGGAGCTGAACAGGAAATAGAGTGTGTGAAAGGGCTTGCAATGGCTAAATGGGAGAGCGCATAAAAAAAGCAGGAAATTAGGTAAAGCTCATTAAAAGAGGGTGTTGCAGCTGGAAGATAAGCAGACTGTGACTTCTCTATTAGACAGCTCGTTACCTGGAGTTATCGAGCAGCAAAGACAAACCATATTGCATGCAGCTATGAGCTAAAAGAGAAGATAGAATAGTGTCCACAGAGACTTTGAAACAGAGAAACTTCTGGACATCTTCCTGTGGAGGCTGCAAATGAGATTGTCAGCATATCATATTATTTTACCACTACTTCATTAAGAATTTTTTGCCACTATGAGTCATTACATCTGACCTGTGAACTTTAAAATGCTATTTTCTGATTTATATTTGAAGCTAACCACTGTGATAACAGTAATATTGATAAATCCCTCATTTGTCAGGCAGCTAACCGTTACTAATAAGAATAGAAAGCTTTTTCATCAAAACAGGCACATTGATTTTTCATCAGAACTATTTTTGTCCTCCTTCCCCCTTGCATGCAAGTCCCATCCAGCATTACAGTTATAATTATTGTCTTGTTTCCAATCGCCAGACTACATTAGCTGAAATATTAGTCCTGATTCTGCCAGTGGAAAGAAATTCTTAATTCAGTGTTCACTGAACATTACAGTCACATTGAGTTCTCAAGCAAACTGTTTCTCAACCAAATCCTGTCAAACTGTTTCCCTTAAATACACTGGCCAATTTACTGACACAATAACTAGGTTTAGAAGCACAATGTTAACTGTTATGTTAGTTGTGATGTCCCATAAAATAATTGTGACAATTGTGCTTACAGTTTAGAGAATGTTACTGTAATACTATTTCAAAACATAAGCCAAAGACAAAAATCTATAATATCAACCATTTATTTGTCACAATATAAAAAAGAAAAATCAGCTTCTAGATATCAGCCAGAAAGTTAATATCAGTGCTTTCATTGTAACAATAACTAGGAAATAAAAATGTGTCAAGCTTTGCATTTATCTAAATGTTAGGCTATATGTTACACAAATGTGATGGCTATAAAAATCTAAAGAAGCCAGTGATCCACATTTAGCGTCTGCTTCTAATGTTAGCTCTTGCAGTAGAGAAGTCTTAATAGGCCTCCAGGAAGTTATCAAAATGGAAACACATTTCTGTAAAAATTCACACTATATATCATTGTTGTTCAGTGCAAATGTGGCAACATTCATTGTTTTATCATTACTCAAGATTTTTCCATAAAGAAACCACTATTGGAAATACAGTGTTCTTAATGACTGTGTTTTTACCACAGTTTTTGTGGAATGGTTGGATAAGAAAAAGCATCTGAAAAAACTGCTTCATCAGCAAAATCCACCTAATGTTTGCTTTATGTTCAGATTCCAGCCAGCTGCCGATTGTCTATCCACTCCTGGTGGGAAATAATAGAAACAAATATATGGTGCTAGTGTGAATTACAGATACAGCTCTAGATCACATCATCAGCATTCAGACATTTTGTTTGTGTGTGTTTCACATCCTCTAAGCCTAGCAATTTAATCACCCAGATTGCTTTTGATGCCTTTATACTTCAAACGCAGCCATGGTAATTTACCAGCTGAATGAGAGGTATGGCTCTGAACATTACTTTGACAGCCTAGGAACACAGAGCACTGTCTGTCAGACAACCTCACATCTGGGTTAATTTGAGGTTATTTTAAGGACCTAATCATACATACGAACAAGGACAGTATTTCCTAGTCAAAGCTATTGTCAAATATGGGTGAACAGGCCATTTAGAGATGAGTGCTGGAGGGTTTTCAAACACATTCTTATTAAAAGGTCAGCAGAGTCAGGACTGAGCTGTGAAAACTGCTGTATTTAACATATGTCTTCAGACTCTCAGCAGTAGCTTTGATAAAGGTCACTGAAAAGCTGTGAAAATTAGTATCTGTTGCTCATTTTTAATGGGCAAAGGATGAAAAGGAAGTCAGTGGGTTTTAAGGATACACTTTATTTTTGCTTCTTGCTCAATTTACTTCATTAAAATTAGCTAATGCAACAAACATTCGGTCACAGCATTTCATGGTGTGCAAACCACTGTCAAGTAGAAGTTTTATAATCTGTTTATATTGGGACAACATGAATAATTGTCACTGACATTAACAGCCCTTGTGAAAAAGAAATAGACTTTAGCATACTTTAATGGAAAAGTGTTCTTATGGAAATAATATACTTTAAAAGAATATACTTAAGTGTGAACTTAATGCAAGGATTTTTTAACACTTAACTGCATGTTATTTACAATGAAATAAAAATATAATTGTATACATTTATATTAAATGCAGTTGAACTTAAGGCTACTTTGACACATAAATTATCTTTATATGTAATTTCATAATAAATTCTATTGTCTTTGCAATATGGTTAAAGTGTACTGCTGAATGTACTGACAATTGTGCTAAACTAAAATATACTTTAATGTAATTTCTGTCATAAATACACATTTGTAATGATGAAGTTGCAATTTAGTACATTTAAAATATATTAACTTTAAATGTAACATCAAATAATAGTCAAGTTATCCTTTAGTATGTTAATCAACACACAAAAATAAGTGTACTTTAAAGCTTGACAAATGATTATAAAACAAAAAGATTTTAAACATACTTTAAAGTAAACCTTTCTCATTTTATTTTTGATAAATTACAAAGTGCATTTTTTAAAAGTGTACTTTGTTATGGAATGTATACTCAAAATACAAAGAGGAATAGTAAACAGAGTTTATTGAAACAGCACGGAGCAACAAGAAGTTCAACAGGTGAGTAGACTCTCAATGGAGACTTTGAGATTTTTGTAATGGAAAGTCTTTGTCTTACAGGTGCAGGGACTCATGAGATTCAAAGAAGTGGAACCGAGTTGGATGCACACACCTCGTCTTCAGACAGATGATTGTGGAGAATGAAGGTAACTCTTGGAGGTAAACGAAGGAGACTAGGACTCTAGGACTTGCTGGAGATACAGGTAAGTAGTCTGTGTAGCATGAACGAGACCGGACAATTGACTGAGGTGAGGTGTGTGCTTATAAAGCCATTTGATGAGGGTGCGGGTTACTCAGGTAACTGGGTGCGCTGTGGTTGACCGGTGAGATCTGTCACAGTACCTTCTGACCAGGTTGGTATGATGGAGTCTCTGATCTTCGACAGTCGGCTGACAGTCGGCAGTCGGCTTCGACAGACTGCCTGCTGAAGCCGATGGTGAGCTGCGTCCCAGACCCTCTCCCGGAACCAGTGATCAACAGAAGTGTCCACGGTCGACTGGGAACGGGCAGCAGATGGAGCTTGCCAGATAGTAGATGGTGGGGACTCTTTGAGATGGCACAGTCCTTACATCCCTGTACGAACCTTCTCACATCCCTGGCCATGTTGGGCCACCAGAAGCAATCTTTCAGCAGCGAAAGGGTGTTATTGGCCCCTGGGTGGCCAGTGCACAGAGATGAATGTGGATAGTGGATAAGTGGGGTGCGTTGACGTCGTGGAACATACTGATGACCGGGTGGACAGTCCGGCGGAGTGGTGGTGGAGACATTGGTGAAGGCAATGGATTCTGAGGACCACTGAATAGGACTCACAATTAGGTTACTAGGCAGGATGGGTTCAGGGACATCACTAACCTCCTCAGGGGCATGGAGACGGGACAGAGCATCAGCCTTGACATTTCAGGTTCCTGGACGATATGAAATTGAGTGAACAACAAAGCCCAGCAGGCTTGACAGGGATTGAGTCTTTTGGCTTCTCTCAGGTATTCTAAGTTCTTGATGGATCAGTGAGAACAGTGAAGGGATGGTGAGAACCCTCCAGCCAATGCCTCCACGCTTCAAGGGCTAACTTGATGGCAAGAAGTTCCAGTAGCCGATGTCATAATTCATCTCCGCCGGGCTGAGTTTCTTAGAGAAGGCGCATGGATGGCAGATTGGCTGGGATCACCTGCTGCTGGGATAGCACCGCTCCTACTCCGGTAGTTGAAGCGTCCACCTCCACGACAAACGGTGTATCAGGATCCGGATGAACAAGGAGCGGTGCAAGGAGCTAGTAAAGGCGGTCTTCAGCTGATGGAATTCTGTAGCGGTAGATGGTGACCAGGACAGAGACTTGGGCTTGCTCTTCAATAGATTTGTCAAAGGACAGGTGATGGAAATGGTAACTGCGCAAAGCGTTGCCTTGAAGGTAGACTGTGCAGGCAGCTTGCCACTAAAAATCACCAGGTAAGGAAGACGTTGTAGGTGGCTCCACTGACACCCAGTTCTCAAAAAGAGGGCCTTTCACTTGAACAAGTCCATCTAGGACTACAGTGCATCCTGCTGGTACAACCTCTCGTTGGTTACCTTTCAGCTTTACACACCCTACAGTTCCACTGAAAGCTTGCCGCTTCCTCTTATCCAGTACGTTTATCACAGCTTGATAGCCATAGCAAAGTGACTTGAGAGTAGTTGTGTTCCCTTGAGTGCAGTTGGTGTATAACACATTAAGCGAATTGGTACCAATTAGGATCTGTGATATGTTCGTCAAGTCAGGGACTACCAGAGCAAGGTTGGGACTTCTGCTTCCACCCCAAGGAAATTGTTGGAAAACTTCAGGTTAAGCTCAACATAACCCAAATAGGGTACGGCTTGTCCGTTGGCTCCCTCAATTTCTAGAAAATGCTCCAAAGGTTTCATGGGGTGCTTGCACAAGTACTTATCATAGTAGGACTTAGGAATGGTTGTCACCTGCGATCCAGTGTCTAGAAGGCAGTTCACTTCTCTCCCTTCCATTTGGATTCTAGAGGTGCACCTCGTTCCTACTAATCCGGAATGGTAATCCACAACATGGAGATTCACGAGCTTGCTGGTGTAACAGATATCCATTCTTCCAGGGCATTGTTCTCTTATGCTAGCTGTCTCTGTCAGCCCCACAACAGAGACAGATTTCAGTTTAAAGGTTTCTGGAGAACTGGAGACTCTTGATATTCCCTTTGAACTCTTGGGACAAGATGAGCTTGAAGCTCAGCAATCTTCTGCCTCAATTCCGAAAGCTAATCTAACAGGTTCTGTCTTCATCTCAGTGATCTGGGCTTGGAGTTTTGCAACCTCTTTCTTTAGGCTTTCGACTTCAGACTTTTCAGCTTTGCTTTGCCCCTAACTGACCTGACACTTCATCAATGGTCCCATTGGGTACGTCGCTGCAGTACACGGACTGTTGGTGCGTTGCTGGCCGTAACTTAAGTGGAGCAGGAGCATGTCTGTTTAATCCAAGATGCTTCCTCATCCTTTCATCTTTTAGGGACTGTTTGTCCTCTGCAGTGCGGATGAGTATCACAAGTTCGGCAAAAGAAGGGGGTGCAACTCTTTTTCCTTCCAACTGCAACTCAGCAATTAAGCTGTTGTCCCAGCAACTTCTGCAGAATTGCTTGAGGAGACAACGACTCCGTTCAGCTTCAGCAACACCACTAAGTCTAATTGCAGCGCTCAGCATCACATGAAGACGGTGAAGGTAGGTGGAGGGTTTTTCTCCATGATTTTGCAGGGCACCAATGAACTTTGCAAACAATTCATCCTCATCCTCCACTGAGCCATAAACAGACTCTAACAGCTCCAAACACTCTGATGGCAAGGCATATGAACCGATGTGCTTGACGACATCCAAGGCTGGAGGCAGCAGACTGTCGAGGATCTTCCCAGTCTTGTATAGATCAGAAAGGGACTTATCGTTCAATAGGAAGTCCACACTCGCACACCAGGTGTTGAAATCTGGTTCATGGCTTGGTCGAGGGCTTCTTCCTGAAAAGGCTTTGAGACGAAAAGCAACATGCGGAGAGGACATGGAATCACTGGTCCTTACTACATGCTCCATTACCACTCGTTGAATTCCAGGCGGATTTAAAGCACTGGTAGGTATGTTAAAGGACATGGTTTCGGCAACACTGGTGTCAGAGCTCCTCATATGGTAAGGTGACTTTGCCGGTGTGCTCCCCTTGGCAGGGTTTTCAGGTTCTCGGATTGGATCATTCAGTAGTGGTGGGATCTCTGATGAGGACATCATTGTTGTTTCTGTTTGCCCCTGTTACCCCCTCAAGTATGGAGGGGTACTCACATGCATGCCGCTGTCATACGCAGGCTGTTCAACTTCTGGCTCAGGTCTTGAGGATTCATTTTCTGGAAACATCAATGCGGAGATCTTTTGCAGCTCACGTTGAAGTACTTCCTGCGATGTTTTTCCGCTGTCTCGGGCGATGGACTGCAGGTTCTCCAAGTACCCATCAGTAATATTGCTGCTTGCTGGAGGGGTGTATACACTTCTTAAGCTGCGCACATTAAAAAGACAACGTTAGCATCTAGGGTGCTTCTGATGGTCATAGGCAGTGAGGACTCCAAATTGTGCATGGCAGAGTCATAAGAGAATTCCACAATGGCACTACGGTGGTACTCTGAGTTGGGATCATCAATAATTAAGTTGCGCTTAATGCATCCATATTTCATCAGGCAGACTTCTAATTCTTGATCTGGGTCCGAGAGGGTTAAGCCACTAATAATAACTGCTTTCTGGATGTTAATGTTCTCACCTTTCACTATTTCCATATTTGCTCATTTAGCTGAGTGCCTTATATATTAACTGCTTATCTAAAGAGCAAAAGTTTAATTTGCCAACACTCGTTAGCTTCTGTACACTGTAAATTCTAACAAGTTCAGCTTACTTAAAAAAAGTTTGGAAACCGATTGCCTTATTTTTGCAAAGCAAACTTAAAGGGAAAACTGAAGTTAATTTAATAATCAGCTAAAAGTAAAGAAAGCTAACACCTCCCAAGCAAATTAAGTAATAAATATCAAGTTGATGCCAAAAATGCCAATTCTAGTTAACATACTCTAGAATATTTACTAATCTTACTTAAGATTGAGTAATTCCATTTAACTAACAGTGTTATATTATATCAACCCAATTAAAAGTTTATGTCCTAAGTGTTAGCAATAAAATGTTAAAAGATCATTAATTGACATGAAATATAGTTATGTTATATATCATTAATTCATTCATTTACAAATACATAATATAATTACAATAATATAAATTAAGTTCCAAGTGGCCAACCAAAGGGAACACTGATCACCATAATGGGGAGAAATTTTAGGAAATCAACATGAATTTATGAAGTCAACTTATGTGACGTTCTCCCCAAATTTTTTGTTGTATTGTCAATAACATTCAAGATGACTGGAAAATGAGTGAATGCAACTAAGGAGAACGATGACTGCAGAAGTGGAGGAAATTACTGAAAAGTCTATTAGGAATTGCCTTGCCTAAAAAAAACATTGCCCCGCCCTGTTTTTTATTTAAATTTTTTTTTTGCTTTGGCCAAATGGTACTCAAACCAGTCAAGTAATGTTTACTTGGGTTTTCTGAGTAACAAAGGCATAGCATGCAAATAGTTCAGGGCTGGATTTCCCGAAACCTTCTTAACGCTACTTCATTCTTAAGTTATACCTTAAGGTGTACCTTAACGTTAATACATGTTTCCCGAAAATATCTTAGTTAAGTATGCCTTCTGTAAGTCATACTTTCGTGAGGTTGGTCTGGACCACTCTTAGCTATACCTTATCACTGCTGACAGTTCATTCCGGTAGTGGCCACCAATGTTTCTTTACATCTCAGTATATAGCCTACTAATATAATTCTTGGCTGACATATAATATAATGCTAACTGAAGTGTTTTCATGCAAAGAATACAATTGTCATTAAACTGATGTTTGTTAGCTTTTTAATTATATTATCCAAAGGTACATCAGCTGGCAAAAAACATTATGGAGTCTATTTAAAGGGAATGATTGTGGAGGGGAGTTTGGACTATGGTAGCAGTACAGCGAATAGTTGTGCTAAATCAAAGACGGCGCCGTCCGCGGAGCCATTTCTATGTGCACGATTTTATCCGTGAAAACTTTAGTCCCCTGTCTACCATGTCAGAAGCAATTCAAAATAAATGTTGTCTGCCACGGCAGATTCAGCAGCTTTTAGATCTTGTTGGTCCGACTTTGTCAAGACAAACCCGACGGAGCTCAGCCCCGAAATTCAGCTGCTGGAGGCTCTTTTCTTTCTTTCTTTTTTCTCCGCTATAGTAGGCGGAGCAATTAACCCTGCTTGTGGAGTAAATGAAGACTATGGCAAAATATATTATGATAATATAAATGGCATACTGCCAGTTAGTGTAGTGGGTTGGGCACAATCATTTCAAAATTATATAAAATATCCACAGTTGGATTTAGTTTGCTATTTGGATTATATTTATGAGATCTCACGAGTCCTGATAAATGCAATTTTAACTATTTCTGAAGTGCTTCTATTATAAAGAACACCGCTTTCTCACACAACGCAGTTAAACAGCCCTTGCATAGAGTGAATAATCGATTTTTGAGCCATTGATAAACCAATTCAGCACCGCCGCCACAGACCGGCTAATGCCGCACTTAAGAAGGTATACCTTAAGCAACCTCCTAAGATATAGTTTGGGGAACACACCTGGAAATGGTATACCTTTACTTAAGTTATACCTTTAGTGTCTTTGTTGCGCGCTAAGAGACATCGTTATCGGGAAATGCAGCCCAGATTACTAAATTGTTTTACTTACTAAAGTAAGTTCAACAAATTATTGGACATTAAGTAAAGTTAACTAAAAAAAAGTCTTAGTAAGAACAACTGTTGGATTCTACAGTGAGTTATCAAGGTTTGTTTATGCCTATTGCACTTTGCTGCAATTTTGCTCCTGGCTGGCTCGCCAACTTTTGTGTAACACACGGTGGATAGCACTCGTCTCACAGTTAATAGGTCACTATAGCAGCAACAACTATGGAACAATGCTAAACATGGGGATCTTTCGACTACAATCAGAAAGTAAGGATCGACTCACTGAAGCAAAAACTAGCAAAGATGACAGTAAGGAAAACAGTAAAATAAAATAACTACTCAGGCTACTGGAATGCAGTTAATAAATGAAAAGGTAAGTGTATTGCCCTGATTTTTTTTCTCTTTTCAATACATTTTAATCTTTTGAAGTTGAAATAATAAAGGAAAATAAACAAAACCCAAACAAATAGGTCCGTGTACTTTTTCGTTCATTCATTATTCCTTTTTTAAACCAGAAATGAAATATGGAAAATGCAGTTTCTTCCTTTTTTATTTTAACACTGATGAATAAAATTAGCAGATACAGGATAATTTTCCATATGCAATAATTATTTCATTGAAAATAATATAAATTATATACAACTTGTTTTTTAATATGTAAAAATGCTAAATTTAATTTCTAGTGTTTTGCATCAGGCTGAAGCGCCCTCTAGTGCCTTTTTCCTCTGGCGTCAATAAAATGACTCCCATCAAGAGCCTAAAAAGATGACACTGATTAATTTTTAGTCATTAAATTATTATTATTATTATTACATTTATATTTCAATCTAAACATGACCATTTCTAAACCTTATGGCCTTGTTTAGTGCTCCAACACATTATCGAGTTCCCGCTTGTGGTCTCGATCCCGTCCTTTTGCTTTTTACTCTGTTTTATATGAAAAAAGGCCCAAACGACATACATTTCTGTGACTTTTTTGTCTGGCTGTTAGGTGTTTTATATTTTTTTATATCCAGAAATTGTTTAGGATTAGGATGCTGTTGATTGCCAAAGAGTATGGGAATTTTGTCTTCATAAACAATTACATATTGGGGTATAATTTTGTCATCATTGGTAGGCTATATTTTCAATTTGAACAGCAAGACATAGGCTATAGCATATAAAGTGAGTCCTAATCCTAAACAATCCCTGCATTTTCCATATTTCATTTCTGTTTTAAAAAAGGAATAATGAATGAACGAAAAAGTACACAGACCCAAATAACACACAATATTTCAAATCAAAGGTAGAAACAAAAACACAAAAAAATATGAGTTCAAAACCAATTCAAAATTCCAAAATCAGTCCAAACCCAACATCAATTTCTGAAATTCAACATCAGTTTCTCAATTTCAATATCTGTTTCTCAATATCAATATCGGTTTCTCAATTTTAAGTTCAATATCCCGTTTTCAAAATTCCCAATTTAAAAAAAATGAATGAACAGTAATGTTCATAAAGGGTGAAAACAGTTAGATGTATTTTGTATCCAGGGAAATCCAGAAAAACTCAAAAATGTCTGCAGGTCAGAAAAACCCAATCAGAAAAATCTCTTTTTACTCTGTTTCCAGGTACGAAATGATGACATGGCTCACCAGTCCAAACCAGGGATAAGAATCCACAGCCAGAACAGGAATCAGGCTCACAGCAGCAATAACTCAAACATATAGAAAAGAAAGCCTTACAAAAACAAAATCAAATCAATCATCAGTAACTTATTCAAATAAACTGTCTCAAATGAACTAAAATGTCTGTTTCAATAATTTGCATATAGACAACACATACATGCTAATCACCATGTGATCGATTAATACACTATTTACTATTATTATTCACAGTGTTAGCAAAGCTAGCACCACATGGCACACATTTCACGTTAGATACTGTAGGAAACTTTTTTCCTCGTCGAAGCAGAGACCAGGAGACGTTGGGATATCTTTCAAGCAGGCGTTACTCTTTATTGAGACACGCGCTGTTTGGTCGCTGTAGTCATCCAACAACTCTAACTCAAACAGTATAAACACTGTAATTTATCCACATTTCAGGGTGAGGAATTCACACAGTAGAGGAGGAGACAATCTAAACAAAAGAATGCAAATGTTGTATAGGTAAAGGGACCCGCCCAAACATTAGAGTGTCCAATCAGTAGAACAGTGTCATTCAAATGCATAGATGCTAATCCAATCACTCTAACAGTATTCACATTATCATAGAGACAAAAGCACAACTGTGCCCTGACCTTGTCATACCACACAAAGTGCACAAAGACAAAAGACTAATGTCTTAAACACCTGGGCTGATTAACTTGATATTCATAGAATGTCGTCAATCTTTACCTCAAAATGTTAAATACAATGTACTAAAATAGAATCTTACATTTGTAATCCCACAATACATATCACTTTTCTACACATAAAATATCTTTCAAACCTTTAAACAACTATATGCACTCACAGATCGTATTGGAAAACAATTCAACCATTTTCAACCATTTCTTTACATCACGCATCACTCTTTCAATGTTCTTTTTGTGCTTTCGGTGACAATGAGCTGCATTACACACGGGATTGAAATGATGGCTACAATGAAATCTCTAGCGCTCATTTTGGTCATTGTTTGTCTTGAAAAACGCAAATAATTTGACGGTCATTGTAGGAGAAGTCATACTGCAGGATTGTGCGCCAAATCTTCTGACACTGCTAGAATTTCGTCTGAGGTCAAATTTGATCGCAGCAGTCATTAATCGGCTGCCGGTGAACATGTCAAACTAACGATCAAAGACTTCAGATTTTAGCCTAGGACAGGGCTGTTTTTAGGCATAGGCGAACTAGGCAGTCGCCTAGGGCACCATCAGATGAAGAGGCGCCAGTGAACGCATATCTGGCATTACATTTGGGCAGGGGTGTGTGTAAAGGGTGTCACGGCCACCCTGAAATATGATTGCCGCCCCCACTGGTTTCCCCAACACTATTGGGCTAGAGTACTGTCAATTAGACAATTCCTATATTTGATCAGTGTCAATTACTGTCTGACTGTTGCATATAAAGTTTGCATTTGGAGTGCTCAACAACACCATTAGATCAAAGAGCTCGATGAATGCTTTGGCAAAATAGCGCTTTTTAACCACACAATAAAGCTAAATTCAAGTGCTCAAATCTGTATTTTGTTAGGGTCATATTTGTGGCAGTCGAGAAATCACGCTGTGAAATGAGCAGATAGTTTAATATTGCTCGGTGTGTATTGTAGAGGCAAGATATAACTACACTCACTTAAGCATTTCATGATATATTATTATATTTTGACTCTATAAAGCTTTCTTCTCTTACTTGCACCTCCAAGTGTGTGTTTGTGCCAATGCATTGTTAAAGGATCAGTGTGTTTTGTAATTGTCCCATATAAAACTTTAACGGCCAATTTAAAAATTGTATAATAAAATGTGCTAATTCACAACATTAATTACATCCTTTATTAAACCGCTTTGTCGAATTGAACGCATCTTTATCAAAATGCTGAATCAATTCATTCAGTTCTAATAGTGCTTAATGCAAGCAGTGTCATACAGAGGGCATAGCGTCGCGTTATTTAAAGGGGAAGTTCGAGCGTCAATGAGCAACAAATACCGCACTAAATCAATATTTATTCTTGTTACTTTCATGTGACTGATCAAGCTTGTATACGTAGTTTGCGGTAAATTTGGAAACGTTTCCAAATTATATATATTTGTTAATAAGGATTACATTTCCAAATTATATGTGTATGTATTTGTTAATAAGGATTAAAATGAATACCAGTAATATAAGGATATAATAATATAATATAATATAATATAATATAATATAATATAATATAATATAATATAATATAATATAATATAATATAATATAATAAGGATTAAAATTAATACCAGTAATAATACCCTATTGCTTTTTAAGATTTGGCTGGCGCCAATAAGGATTTCTCCTAGGGCGTCAAAATGGCTAGAAACGGCCCTGGCCTAGAATCAGAAGAATCTTTTTTTTTTTTTTTTTATTTGTCACAGACGGCCAAATCGTGGCCAGTATCGCACCGGCTTTAGTCTCACAGTGTGAACTTTTAAGAATTAATATCACACAAATCTACCTCTCAATTTGTTAATAATCTATCACGTCTGCTTTCACTCGTGTCGTTCGCAACCTCTCGTCTCTCCAATTTTTCTGCTTGTACGTGATCTTCTGGAACTTTTTCAGCAGGGGGCAGAGCTAACCTTTCACCTCACCAATCAGAAATCACATCAGAAACTTTTCCAGCGTGTCAATTATTTATAATAATATAAATAAATTTTACTTTGTTCCGTTAAGTCTATTAGTTTCACAGCGATATAAATAAAATAATATTACCTATAAATATTAGTGACCTGGGTTAATGACCTGGGTTACAATTGTCATTCATCTTTGCCTCAGCCATGCTAATGCCGAGCTCCAGGCAACCCGTAACCTTTGTTTTTCCAACCTTCTACCCGTGAAAGTGCACTGGAATGGCAGTCAAACCCGTGACTTCCCACCCGTGAACTCATACTAGAGCGATGTACTCCAGTTACGCGCTCTGACGTCACATAGCCCGCGAAACAACAATGGCAGCCCCTACGGATTTCCAAATTTTTTACATTATTTACAAATAATGTAAAATAAAAGGTATAACAACTTCTCTTGCCTTATGCGCCGTTTTTTTCCGTCAAATAAGCAAGGAGTAAGCACCTTTGGCGATAGTAATGATTGTAAATGAGCATAAGCCACATACGGTCCACCATGCTTTGTTTACATCTAGCCACCACAATTCCTTGTGCTCAGGCAGTTTGACGTGACTTTGCCTCGAACGCTACAAAGTCGTGAGTCGTGATTTGAAGTCGTAACTTACGGGCTCAAAAACCTGCCTGGAATGCAGCATAAGTTTGATAAAGGTGCAATCCATTCGAAGAATGTATATTTTCCTGTAATGGAACAATAATGGAAGAAGTGCTCATTTACTTCAAAGAGTCGGTTATCATTACCTCTCATGATGTTACTGATCATGAACACATTATGGAAGGTTTGTTATTCAGGTTGACTCTTCTTTGCATGATATTTGCTATTTAACTACTATTTAACTATTTAAACACACCAACTCTAAACACATTTCTAATTACAAAATATGTATTTTCTCTGACACATTCCATTACTATAATTGGTGCTTTTCATTTGAACATAAAATAAATTAAATGGATTGGAAAAACTTTAAACTGATCTGATATTTCATAAAATATTGAAATACACAAAGGAATCTTATTATTATTTCATTGCAAAAACAAAAACATTTTTCAATTAATACTGAATGTATTAAAGTAAATTAGAATGAGCTTTAAGAAACTGTAGCTGATGTGCAGTTTATTTTGTTGTGTAATTTGTTAGAGCGGTGATCCATTCCTGTCATGACAGAAAGAAGAATAATTACAGTTACAATGAGTCACTTTGGAGAATTGCTTGAGCCTCAAGCACATCCACCGGTTTTTGAGTGGCAAGAGCACATGCTGTGATCCAGATGAAGTAAATGAGAACCGAAGATAACAAATCAGCTCAACATTCCTGATCCAATGCTGTGTAATAATCACCATTAAAAATGTGACTGCAGCAAAAATGCTAATTTAATTTGAGAAAACAATCATATTGATTCTCCTCAGGTCATGTACTGAAACAGGTATCAGTTTTGGTCTTGAGAGAGATGGGAACAGGAGCAGGGAACAATGACTCACTCCTGCTGAGGTAAAAACTAAAAGAATTGTTTGCTAATAAAGGGCCCAATGAGACATCTAATGGTGTATTGAGGTCCCAATAAATGAAACAGCTATATTCAATCTAAACTAGGTTATATGAACCACCATTACGAAAAAGAAGTTGATTTAGGTGTGCTATTAGTATACTTCTTACTAATATGTAAGAATGTATGTTGTATACTGTAATAGACATTGAACATGCAAAATTATTGCTGATTCCCAATAAGAGGTTGTTACAGTGTTATTGTACAGTGGTATAGTAACATACTAATGGACTAATGACCTAAAAAGAAACAAATAAACACAATGAAGTAAGGAACCAATCAGAACGTGACACATAAGACAAGGAACCAATGATAACATAATACATGACACTAGGGAAGCACATGACAGGATCACATGATGGAATAAGAGAATCACATGACAAAACCAGGAAACAGAGGAACCATAACTACAAAATAAAAGACATGAACCATGAACATGAAACAAAACCCAAAACAGACGTGACACCCAACCCCATCCCCCCAACCCCCACCCCTAGGGGCGGCTCCAGACGTCCTTACCGAACATAAACCAGAACACAAAAAGTCCAGAAGGGTGGTGGATCTGAGGCGGTCCAGGGAGAGGGATTGAGGCCAGTGGAGAGGAACTGGACCGTGGAGCAGTGATGGGCCTTGAGTGTGGAGCAGTAGCAGGTCTGGAGTGTGGAGCAATGGTGGACCAGGACCGTGGAGCAGTGGCGGGCCTGGAACATGGAGCAGTAGTGGGCCAGGGCAGGCAGAGGTTTCAGAGATGACTCTCTTGATGATATATTAATTTACAGTACTGATTAACAGCTACATATGAAACATATGCAAGCTCTCCTGAGATAGCTGAGAGGGGCTGGGCTGACAGCAAACCCGAGGAAGTGTGATTGGGTGTTTTTGGAGATAAGGTATCTGGAATTCCACTTGGGTCACAGACAGGTGTGTCCCCAAATTAGTAAGACCACAGGCATTGCAGCCTGCCTGAGACCCAAGACCAAAAAGGAGGTGAGACAGTTCCTGGGGCTGGCAGGATATTACAGGCAGTTTGTGCCTAACTATTTGAACCAATGGTCAAGCACATAAATCGTGTGTTTACATAAAAAGTAATGGAAAAGTAGCGCAGTGGAATGGAAAAACTTTCAATGTGAATGTCCCCTTACACGATTTGTGTGGATCACATTTATATGTTAAATTTGTCCGGAAAAATCACTTCCCAGCACAATGCACTTCACATTGCATTGTCGTGCTGGGGTAGTTGGATTGCAAATTTTTCTGTCTACGTGGAGCCCGGTATGTTTTATCTTTTATTCTCTGCCAGATAAAAGCTAAAACACACATGGGACCTGGATCTTGTTCAGAATAATCTTACTTGCTTGCTGTGATCTGATAGGTTAAGCCATATACTCAGTTATCACAGATCTGCTAAGTATCATGGTTATGTTTTCTTGCAATTCAGTTGCATTTCCTCAGCGCTGTTTCCATGGTACTGCAGAGGCAAATGATTAGGTGCAGATGTGAATAATTTGTAGCATTAGTGTTTCTCAGTCATCACACAATAAGTGCATGTTTAGGGTCCATTGAATGTATCCATGGAGACAAATGCCTTGTTTGTGGGAGGTGAGAGATCCTCCTGAATACCTTCTTCTGGTTTGTCTTTGTTGGAATTGTCTTGAAATTGTCCTTTTAATAGCAAACCCTTGCAAAAGGCTTCTAATAATAAGAGGGCTGAAACAGTGATCGATGAAAGAAGAACTCCACCAATGGAGTGAGAGTGGTTTTGAGCAATTTTAATTTAAATTTGAGAAGGGCGGAGCACAACGCACAAAGAAGTGAAATATAATAATTGCTGCACTTTGCTCTGATCTTTGTCTTTTCTTGTTTTAGTTTTTTTTACTCAATGTAATTTTTTCCCCCTTACAACTTAAAAACTTTAGATCAGTGCCACAAACAGCTGTAGTAATAGCACAACAAAGATGAACTCAAAGAAAACAGGCTTTACTGAGAATTTCCACAATATTAGACACAGGAGGGAGGGCGCATAGGGAGTAACCACAACAAACTAACGACAACAAAGAAAATTGATCAAAGGTAAAATAGGAACAAAACACAGAGAGATGAAACTCTGGGCAGGAACTCTGGACCGCTTATACTGATAGTTTTCGAGTCAAATACTTATAGCACATTTTTTAGTTTGTGAAAGTACACTTTGAAGTAAACTACTAGTTTAGTAGTTTTATAGCCTACTGCAAGTATACTTGTAAGTTTTCTTTAAGTGAACATAACATCATACTTATAATTTACTATTTATATTATTTTTGCTCTTTAAGTATACTACTATGTTCCTATTTAAGTAGGTTACTATGTTCCTATTTAGACATACATTTGTATACATTAAATATACAATGATCAAAACAAGGTAGATTGAGTCCATCAACACCCCAACATCTTCACAGTCATTAACCCTTCCTGGTTCAACATTTCATTTGATAACGTTAGGCAGTTAAATATAGAACTTATATATGCTGTTTAATGTTTGATGATCGCGTTATTTTACATTCATTACATTCGTTATTTTACATTCGAAGCAGTCTTCCATCCCTTGGCTGCGTTCCACTCCACTTTTAGACACGCACTTGCGAATCCCCCTCGGGGGAATCCCCGCCGCCATTTTGAAGTGCGTTCCACTTCGTGAAGTGGACGAGGGAAGTTTATATGGACAGACCCTCGCTCTGTCCATATTTTGTATATACCTATTTTTGATAATAAATCAACTCCATAGTGGATTCCAAGTGATCAAGGGCTTAGGATGTTCCAGTTCAGCCCATTGCAAAGGTTCCACCAGTAGTGGGCACTCATGCAACGTAAGCAATGACGCACATCCGAGTGAACGAGTCAGAGGGAAGTTAGCGAGTGAAGAGCCTAATAAAAACGAACTGGAACGCAGCAATAGTTTCTGCTTCTTCTTCACCTGTGTTTTGATCTGGAGATTCTGTACTCTTTCAGAAGATGCATAATAGTGCCCCTTACCGTATAACAGTGAAAACATGGATAGCCAGAAAATTGGAGATGACCGCAGAACCATACATATGTCACAACAGTCTGTGGACAACAGAGCCACACTAACAATCTCATGCCAGAAGAGGGCGGAGCAAATTTATCTTTGTAAGCATTGCACTTTTTTTAATCATATAAACACACACACACATGTATCTATCTATCTATCTATCTATATATATATATATATATATATATATATATATATATATATATATATATATATATATATATATATACAGTATATACAGTTGTGGTCAGAATTATTGGCACCCCTGGTAAATATGATCAACAATGGCTGTAAAAATAAATCTGCATGGTTTATCCTTTTGATCTTTGAACAAGGTTGTTGACCCTGTGAACAATGATCAAGACAATAAACCAATGACAACATGACAAGAGACTAGGGAAGCACATGACATGATCACATGAGGGCACAATGGAAATCACATAACAAACCAGGAAACATGACCCTGATAAACTTCAAAATAAAAGACAAGAAACATAACAAAATAAGAACATGAAACATGAACATGAAACAAAACCATAACACTAGACATTACACCCAAAATTATTTATTTAATTTTAATAAAATGTAATTTTCCCTTTAAACAAAGTCATCATATACTAGCTGTGCTTTGCTCTAAAAAAATACAAAATCAAACCAAAGAGAATAAATTGAACATAAGTTATTGCACAGAAGGTACATGATGACAAATTAAATTTAAAATAAATCAAATCTCCATAAACATGCAATTAATTCCAAGACTCCTTTTGTCGTTTGGCCAGTTGTCTGTCATCAGCCATTTCAGTCTGTGAAAGTTAAAGAAGGGCTTTTTCCTGGTCTTCCTCTTTCTATTTCAGAAAGCATGGCTCTTTCACTAAACCTTTGAAGACTTTTGGTTGTTCCACAGTCATTCAAATGCAGCACAGTGGTCTTCTGTTAGCCGTGGCTCCTTAAAATGGATGAAAATGAAATGTTGGAAGTGTCTATATACAATACCTTGTGTTGCAGTCAGGATGTAGCATCCCAGCAAACATTGGTCCGACGGCAAGTTGTGTCCCTGGCCAAAAATAGTTGCGGTAGGATGGCACAAATCAGTAAAAAATATGTAACACAGAACATGTGGAAAAAAAACATGGAATTCACGGCCAGATAACATCAAAGACGTCCGTTCAACTTTCATTTTTAACTTTCAGGACGTGTCGGAGGGACATGTTTTCAACGATCATTAAACATCTAAATGTTTGCTGGGATGTACAATAAAGTTTTGAAAATGACATATTGTGCCTTTAAGTGCAATTGTAATATTTTTCTAAGAAACACATAAAATTTATCTCTGAGGAGTCTAAAAGTATCCTTTCTTATTTTTAGTTTAAAAGAAGTATACTAATAGCACACTTGGATAAACTTTTTTTTTCGTAAGGGTGACTCTTTCATGAAAGGTCTACATATTAATGGACATTAATCTTAATGGACATCAATTAATTTCGGCACAATATTATCTAAATGTTCCACATAATTCATCAAGACAGGCCAACATTCCACTTGCAAAGATTATTCTTTCTCCAAAATGGCATAGAACAAAAAGTATTGCAAGTGGGATGTTGCAATTGTAATTTTGTTAGAGGGTTGTGAAATTCTCTTCCAGAGCAACATTAAATTGCAGCACCAAGTTACACAGTGTGAAATAATGTTTTACATCAAATTGTTTAGCAAATGACAACCAATCATAAACTATATTATTTAAGTATTCATGCACTTTGTACAGTCACAGAAACGTTCCTGTGGTGTGTTTAGTTAAAGTGTGTCTGAGAGAAAAAAGTCTCTTCTTTGTGGCAAAGAAGAGACTGTATTATTAGTTTTTAACTTTGTTTCAGATGACTTACATTTTCAGACAGAAGCAATTGTCTGTTATAATGTGTATTCGCCTAATCAGTGTTCTTGAGCTCAAACAAATGGAAATAAGAATGTTAACTCAAGGTTTACAAATGTATAGTGTGGAATCTTGTAAGTTGATTGTTTAGGCCTACTTACTAACTTAGGGTAAAGTATGAACAGTAATATAATTACTTATTTTAACGATCTAAGCGCATGGTCTAAAGCGCACGGAGCAAGTGCACTCAGGGTGTGTCCGAATCCACTTTTGCTAGTTTAACGTCAGAAAAAATGGTCGGCGTGCCCGGTGCATGGTCTAAAAGGGTTGTCCCTATTCTCTTAATGAGTAATAGGGGTGTTTTAGGAATAACGTGCAATAAACCAATCAGAGTCTCATCTCCCATTCCCTTTAAAAGACAGTTGCGCTTGCACCATGGTGGATTTGCTATTTACATGGCGGAATTTGCGAGCAGAAAGACTGAACGCTTCTCCAGAGAGGAATCCTTTAATTTTTCATATTTAAAAATGTTTGCGTGCTGCTGCGCAAGCAACGTAATAAGCACGTGTAATAATTACGTGTGTGTAATAAGCAACGTGTACGCACGTTGTGGACCCGCCTATAGGCGCATATTACTAACGCGCTCTTTAAATAACACAAAAACTATTGCGCCATTGATTTTAGACCAGGTTTCAGTTGGTCAATGGCGAAGTTGTCGGAGACGGGAATCGAATTCGGGTCTCTGGCGTGAAAGTCTTAGATTCCACCACTGTGCCACAGGAGGGGTATGAACCCAATAGTCAGACGCTCGCTTAGATTGAATAAAAAAGAGTTTATTAACAACAAAAAAAGGAAAAGGGCATAAAAAGCCCTTTCTTAGAGGCAATCACAAAAAAACTGAAGAAAATCCAGTCCAAAAAGGACATAAAAATCAAAAAAGAGGGTCAACAATCTCAAAAACAGAAACTCAGGAAAAAGGTTCCAATAACAGCAAAAAGTAAACTCTGGAAACAATCCAAAAGGCACAAAAGAAAACTTCTTGGGACAAGAGCAAACTTATGGCAGTCACAGGCTTAGGAACAACAATAACCAAACGAGGATGCAGAGAAACAGACCAGCTTAAATACACAGCACAGAACGAGACACAGGTGAAAACAATAGCACAGATTACAAAAGGCACATGTTTAGACGAGAGTCCTATGGGGACCTCTAGTGGCCAAAATAAAACATTACAAAGCAAAAACTCTGACAGGACCCCCTCCTCTAGGAACGGCTCCTGACATTCCCTCCAGGACGACTGGGCTTGGAAGCATGAAATTCTCAAATTAGTTTTGGGTCTAAGATGTCCCTGGCAGGGACCCAGGAGGGCTCCTCAGGGCCATAGCCTTCCCAGTCCACAAGATACTGCCGGGACCCACGTACTTGACGGACATCCAGTATTCGGTGGACTGTGTAGACTGGCGGGCCACCAATGATACAAAACCGGTTTTAACAGCGAGACATGAAAAGTGGGATTCATCTTTAAAGATTTAGGTAAGCATAACCGATAAGACTCTTTGGCTGGGGCGCAGAGTGGGGGCAGGTCTGCGTCTGCGATTAGCCTGGTGCTGGTACTGCTGGGAGACTTTAAGGAGCTTGAGTCTGACCTTCTTCCATGTCTGGCGGCAGCGCTTGATGAACTGTTGCACGGAGGGAACTGCAACCTCCACTTCTTGCTCAGGGAATAGTGGAGGAGTATACCCGAACTGGCACTCGAAAGGGGACATGCCCGTAGCAGAGGAGCAAAGGGTGTTGTGTGCGTAGTGTGCCCACATGATGAAGGAAGACCATGAGGATGGGTTGTTAGCCGCCATACACCTCAGTCTCAAGATCTTGGTTAAGCCTCTCTGTTTGCCCACTGGACTCCGGGTGGAACCCAGAAGATAGACTCACCGCAGCCCCCAGGGACTGACAAAATGCCCGCCAGAACCGGGAGGAAAATTGGGGCCCACGATCAGAGACAATGTCTTGTGGGATGCCAAAGACGCAACCAATTCAGCAGTCTCCTTTGCGGTGGGTAGTTTGGGCAAGGGAATAAATCGGGCAGCCTTGGAGAATCTATCCACTATGACCATGATAGTGGTGTTGCCCTGTGATAGTGGAAGTCCAGTAATAAAATCCATGGAAAGATGAGACCATGGTCTATGTGGTATGGCAAGAGGGTGTAGTAGCCCCTGGTTGCACATGGGACAGGCATTTACAAATGTTGTGACATCCTCCTTGATTGTCTCTGGAGGAACTCAAGGGTGCGAGAAATGTGAGGAGGACAGGTGAGGCGTGAGGAGTGCCCCCACTGGAGGATCTGGGAGCAGACAGCTTTTGGGAAAAACAAACAGTTGGTTGGCCCTCCTCCTGGGTCAGGTTCTCGGGATGATAGTTCACATGATAGTTCCTCTCAGTCGGTGTAAGGCGGTGGGAAAGGAATGCACAAGGGTGCAGCTTGTTGTCCTCTCCCCATTGAGACAGCACAGCTCCAACCCCAACGTCCGAGGCATCAACCTCCACAATGAAGGGAATATCTGGGTTCAATGGAATAAGAACAGGTGCAGAGGTGAAACGGCATTTGAGTTTGTTGAAGGCCAACTCTGCTTCAGGCCCCCAACAAAAGCTGGCTGTGTTTCCCTTAGGGAGGGCAGATAAAGGAGCTGCTACAGTACTGAAGTTCAGAATGAACTTGCGATAAAAATTGGCAAAGCCAAAAAAACGCTGTACCTCTTTTACCGGCAAGGGGTTGGGCTAATCCACAACTGCTTGAACCTTTTGAGGGTCCATTTGTATCTGGCCAGGCTTGATGATTAACCCCAGGAACTGGACCTTGGTCACATGAAACTCACATTTCTCAGGTTTGACATAAAGATGATTGCCCAGAAGGCATCTGAGAACCTTACTGACATGTTTCATATGCTCTTGGAGGGAACTCGAGAAGATGAGTATATCATCTAAGTAGACGAAAACAAATTGGTTAAGCATGTTTCTGAGAACATCATTAATGAGAGCTTGAAAGACTGCAGGAGCATTAGTGAGACCGAAAGGCATAACTAAGTATTCATAGTGTCCAGTGGGCGTGTTGAAGGCAGTCTTCCACTCATCTCCTTGTCTGATGCACACAAGATGGTAGGCATTGCGCAAGTCAAGCTTAGTGAAGATGGAGGCTTGCAGAATTTAGAAGGCAGTGCCCATTAATGGCAAGGGATAGCGGTTTCGAACAGTGATTTTATTAAGGCCCCTGTAATCAATACATGGCCGAAGTCCGCCATCCTTTTTCCCAACAAAGAAGAATCCAGCTTCAGCAGGGGAAGTGGATGGACGGATGATTCCTGCTGAAAGAGCTTTGTCAATGTACTTGTCCATAGCAGTTTGTTCAGGGGAAGACAAAGAGAATATACAACCTCTGGAGGGACAGGTTCCAGGGAGTAGCTCAATGGGGCAGTCATAGGGGCGGTGTGGATGTAAGGAAGTGGCCTTCCTCTTGCTGAACACCGCCTTGAGGTAGTGATACTGAGTAGGTACTTGAGACAGGTCTAAGGGTTCCTGAGACTCGAGAACAGGATCAGGAGAGTTCTGGGCCAAGCATGTAGTCTGACAGGTGGAACCCCAACTGAGGACTGAGCCAGTGGACCAGTCAAAGTGTGGGTTATGCTGGAGGAGCCAGGGGTGACCGAGGATAACAGGGAACTCTGGAGACTGTATTATGTGAAAGCGCATTCTCTCCTGGTGCTGGTAAATGAAAAGAAAAAGGGAAGAGGTGATGTGGGTTATTCTCCCAGGAGCAGGAAGGGAATTAGTAGGGATCTGGAGACTCTTGGCAAGGGAAATATCCATGAAGTTCCTGGCCGCGCCGGAATCAGTCAAGGCCTGGAGTTGGTGTTTTTTGTCTCCCCAAGTGAGTGTGATGGGAAGGGACAACCCAGCGTTGGAAGGTGAAGCAGTGCATGTTACTCCCGTTACAGTCCTTTAGTAAACAGTATAAAAACCATAAAATAATTAGAGCACAATTTACTTGCATCAAACAACTCTGTTGGTATTATTATAATTATAATTGTTACATTTAATTTATTGACACACTTTAATATGTGAATTATATCATCAGAAAACTGAACATTTAGCATTGTCAGGCTTTTATTTGTGCTTTATAGATTAAACAACGGCGCTGCACACTCGGGTTTATGGCTGCTATAAATTAAGGATGACTCTTTCATGAAAGGTATATATATTAATGGACATTAATCTTAATGGACATCAATTAATTCCGGCACAATATTATCCAAGTGTTCCACATAATTCTAGCAAAAAACACTTTTTTTTAAATTGCGCCAGGGTGTATGATAGGGCCTTATATGTCCAGGATTAAGTGTCTAAATGGGACCTGGGTTAATAAATTCAAGTCTGAAAAGCCCATTTCTCAGTATTTTTGCCAAAAGTCTGGGTAATGGACATTTAAGAGAAATTAACATGAGATATGTTTTAGCGGAAGTACAAAGTCAGTTATAAACCTGAAGAAGAAGAGGAATAAGAGCTCTTTGGCCTTAAAAAGGGATCACAAGAAGACATGCAGGGTTCAACCTCTCGAGGCATTACACAACAGTTTATGCAATGCAGCTTGCAATGTCTCGTCACTCTTCAGCAGGTACAGAACTCATGCAAGATTAAAAAGAGGCTGAAGTTTGGCTAAAGTCTCATCCCAAATGAATTTTGTACTTAGGGGTCAACATCTGGTCAAAGCTAATGCTACTCAGGGCTTGCTGAGACTGCATTTTTGCTCATAAGGCTGCACAAAAAGAAACAGTTTGGGCTGTAGAATATTTTGTGCTCATTTACAGGTATATGTATTCTTTACATGCTTTAATTTTGGGTTCCCAGAGATCCCTGTGCTGTATAAATAAAACAACATAGTTATTAGTTATTTAAAAAAATCTGAACTACTATTTCCACTGAAATTCTTTTGTGCATGGTTTTTACCCACTAGACATCTATTTTTTATGCTACCATAAAGCAGACATTCACTATTATTTAAAGGTGACTTATATCCAGTAAGTAACATTGCTCATATTTAAGGTCAGTTTGATGCTTAAGCAAAAACACAACCGATTAAACTTAAACTTGTGAGAGTACTGTAGTTGACTCATCTTGTCATTTTAAAATGAATGCAATTCATGTTTTTTTTCATACTTTATTATACAAATATAGTCATGTAATACTTTTTATAGAGGACACATTACCACATTTTTTTATTTTTTTTTTACATTTAGTTTCCATAAGATTAGAAAAATTCAACAAAGGGCCAAGAAGTACAAAAGTCCAGATGTACTGATGAAGGATTGTTGTATTCATGATATACAATAAATATAATTTGATATATACACTCACCTAAAGGATTATTAGGAACACCTGTTCAATTTCTCATTAATGCAATTATCTAATTAACCAATCACATGGCAGTTGCTTCAATGCATTTAGGGGTGTGGTCCTGGTCAAGACAATCTCCTGAACTCCAAACTGAATGTCAGAATGGGAAAGAAAGGTGATTTAAGCAATTTTGAGCGTGGCATGGTTGTTGGTGCCAGACGGGCCGGTCTGAGTATTTCACAATCTGCTCAGTTACTGGGATTTTCACGTACAACCATTTCTAGAGTTTACAAAGAAAGGTGTGAAAAGGGAAAAACATCCAGTATGCGGCAGTCCTGTGGGCGAAAATGCCTTGTTGATGCTAGAGGTCAGAGGAGAATGGGCCGACTGATTCAAGCTGATAGAAGAGCAACTTTGACTGAAATAACCACTGGTTACAACCGAGGTATGCAGCAAAGCATTTGTGAAGCCACAACACGCACAACCTTGAGGCGGATGGGCTACAACAGCAGAAGACCCTACCGGTTACCACTCATCTCCACTACAAATATGAAAAAGAGGCTACAATTTGCACGAGCTCACCAAAATTGGACAGTTGAAGACTGGAAAAATGTTGCCTGGTCTAATGAGTCTCGATTTCTGTTGAGACATTCAGATGGTAGAGTCAGAATTTGGCATAAACAGAATGAGAACATGGATCCATCATGCCTTGTTACCACTGTGCAGGCTGGTGGTGGTGGTGTAATGGTGTGGGGGATGTTTTCTTGGCACACTTTAGGCCCCTTAGTGCCAATTGGGTATCGTTTAAATGCCACGGCCTACCTGAGCATTGTTTCTGACCATGTCCATCCCTTTATGGCCACCATGTACCCATCCTCTGATGGCTACTTCCAGCAGGATAATGCACCATGTCACAAAGCTTGAATCATTTCAAATTGGTTTCTTGAACATGACATGTACTAAAATGGCCCCCACAGTCACCAGATCTCAACCCAATAGAGCATCTTTGGGATGTGGTGGAACGGGAGCTTCGTGCCCTGGATGTGCATCCCACAAATCTCCATCAACTGCAAGATGCTATCCTATCAATATGGGCCAACATTTCTAAAGAATGCTTTCAGCACCTTGTTGAATCACTGCCACGTAGAATTAAGGCAGTTCTGAAGGCGAAAGGGGGTCAAACACAGTATTAGTATGGTTCCTTATAATCCTTTAGGTGAGTGTATAAAAATTATATTAAAATCACAGCTAGGTCTATTGTTATATGTCTTTTACTTTGACTGGTATGAGACATCAGACAAATGTTTCTTGTCTTGTATATGAAGATGAATTTATATTATGAACGTGATTCTGTTGAAATATTCTCTCACCTCTAATGGGAATGTAAAGTATAACGATTATTGATTCACCTTTGCAAACTCTTCTGTTCTTTTCTACTTGTCAGCATTGTGAAAGTCAACCATAAAAAATTATTCAGCATCCCTTCCCAGTATAAGTATTATTAATTTGCGTACTTAAATATTGAACAGTAATGGTTTTAATCAGGCTGCAAGTGATTCAGTAATATTGTTAAGTCTTAGTTATTTATCATGTTCATACTTTGTATTTCCTACTTTTCATTTATGTCAAATGGCACTTAAGACGAAGAGGTGACATTGCAGACAGGCAATCTTTGCGCACATATCCACCTTGGCTAAAGGAAATGGGGGGTGTGACCCTGTCTGTCCCGTAGGCAATTCTTTAAAATCCCCATCAGTCTCTGAATATGCTGTTCTGCATGACCACACCAGCCCATTCCAGACTATTCATTGCTTTACCTCTGCCACAATAAAACATTCCAGAGCTTTGCCAGCAAAGTAATAGCAGGTGTTATCCTAAATGCATTATGAAATGCAAAAAGGTTTTCACTACCAGGGCACTAACCACACATTTTGTACATTAGTGTAAAATACTATTTTTGTGTTTACAAAGAAATAACGGCTGTACTAAAACATAATTTTCAATCAAACGATAAAACAATTTCCCATAAAGGACACATTGTTTGTTTGTGTTCTTTGTGCTATTTTAAGATCAGTGTTGTCAGATATAATAATCCGTGTACATCCTTGCTGCACTTTGAGATGAAATATTCTGGTTTGAGTGAAGGAGGTCATTCTTTTTACACAATAGCAACAGTTCTCTGACAGCCCACCCGTGCAAATGTATTTATTTTTCACCAGCTTTCATTTCCTGCTGACATGCCAGGTTTTGCATGCACACGTTTTACAGCGTTAGTGCTTTTTTTTTTGCAGCTGATAGTGAGCGGTTAGGCAGTGTGATGAAAAAGGAACAGGGCCACTTTCAAATGGAGATTAAGCCCCTTATTTACGTAACATTTCAATTTCCAGTTCAATTTTAACTGTACACTATGGCCTACATGTTTGCCTTTAAATGATGTATTATATTAAATATTTCAATGGCATTTTAACTTAACTAAACTCAACCTTATTCACAGCAGCGCCATCTTTGATTTTTAACGGGAATGAAAGCGAGGCTGTGAGGGACAGGCATACATCTCTTCAGTGGGTTGTACTGTTATTTAATGTTATCTGCAGACGAAACACTGCAAAAATATCCTTCCAAGAAACTTCATTAGACATAAAACTCCAGACAACATGAGCTGTAGAAAATTATAAGTTATCTAGGAGATTTATATAGCTTTTTACAGCAGATGCCATTGAAGATGATACGTATATCCCTCACAGTCTCACTTTCATACCTGTCATGGCGCTGTCCTGAATAAGGTCTATTGGCAAGAAGCTCTCTTCTGGAAATGGAAAGCATGCTAGCACTATACAGTCAAAATAGGAGACATACTATTCATGCAGCTCATGAGGCCTTAGAGTTCGGCAGGACTTTTGATGTGAGGTGAGGTGATAATGTACATACAGAAAATCTTGAAACCAAAGGCATGCCTGAGTGGAAATTCAAAAGTTATGATTCGGCTGGAAACCACAGGTTTCTGGAGTAAGCAAAGTTATAATCAGTACAGTACATCCTATTTGCCCTGAATACCCTTCAGAGCTTACAAATCATTACAGCCATGCATGAAGGCAAGTTGGATAGCTGTTTCACACAACTGCATGAATTGATTTTAATAGACTATAGAAAGATTGTTGAAAGATCAGAGAATATGAATATACAAAAGTGTGTACCATCTCCTTAGTTTCTGATTTCTGATCTCAGATCCAGGTCACACAAGGAAACACAACCTTCATCACAATGTTAATATCCATTGATATGTCAAAAATTTTAGGTGCACAGTGTTTCTATTTTCTTCTCTGTTGTTTAATGTGTTTACACTGAGAATAAGTTGCTTTCATTCATATGTGCTATTTCTTTACTTCATTTTCCCAAAAATATGTTAGTTGTGCCATCTTAGTGCCTGGTTAAAACCCAGCAAGCAATTTTGTGTTTAAAAGATGTCTAATAGCCGTCCAAACACAGCCCTGGTGTCTAGACTAAAACAAGGCAAAATTTGGGCTGTCAGTGAAAATGTAATAGATGTCTAACCATAGCCCAAGAATAGACTAGTCATCTAGAACATGAACATGTCAAAGAAATGAAACCAAACAACTTGTAAACAACGTTGACTTTGCTTACATGATGGAATATCATACATCTCACAAGTTATTTTGGCAAAAACGACATACGTAACCAAAAATGTATCCAAATTCAAGGTTGTTTTGGCTAAAAGTGGGTTACTCATAGCTGGACTATATCGGGTCTATAGTTAACCTATAGATGGTGAAATGACAGCTATTGCTTGCTGGAAATAGATTGTGGGTGGTAGGTGAAAAAAGATGCAGGGTTTTCCACTGAAAACTAGCATATGCCAAAGTGGCTAAACTGTTTAGTGACTATATTCACCCCAGAATGTTAAAGATTGTTGTGTTTGCAATGAACATACGCTATATTGTCAAAAGTATTGGGACACCCCTCCAAATCATTGAATGTTCTAGTCACTTCCATGGCCACAGGTGTATAAAATCAAGCACCTAGGCATGCAGGCTGATTCTACAAACATTTGTGAAGAATGGGTCGCTCTCAGGAGCTCAGTGAATTCAAGCATTCGTGAAATTTCCTCTCTACTCAACTGTTAGTGGTATTATAACAAATGCTGAAGCAATTGGGTACAACAGCAACTCAGTAGTAGACCACGTAAAATCACAGAGTGGGGTCAGTGCATCCTGAGGCGCATAATGTGCAGAAGTCGCCAACTTTCTGCAGAGTCAATAGTTACAGACCTCCAAACTTTGTGTGGCCTTCAGATTAGCTCAAGAACAGTGATTAGAGAGCTTCATGGAATGGGTTTCCATGGCCGAGCAGCTACATCCAAGCCTTACATCACCAAGTGCAATGCAAAGCGTCGGATGCAGTGGTGTAAAGCACGCCACCACTGGACTCTAGAGTAGTGGAGACGTGTTCTCTGGAGTGACGAATTACGCTTCTCTGTCTGGCAATGGAAGTCTGGGTTTGGTGGTTGCCAGGAGAACGGTACTTGCCTGACTACATTGTGCCAAGTGTAAAGTTTGGTGGAGGGGGGATTATGGTGTGTGGTTGTTTTTCAGGGGTTGGGCTTGGCCCCTTTAGTTCCAGTGAAAGGAACTCTTGTTTCACCATACCAAGATATTTTGGACAATTTCATGCTCCCAACTTTGTGGGAACAGTTTGGGGATGGCCCCTTCCTGTTCCAACATGACTGCGCACCAGTGCACAATGCAAGGCCCATAAAGACATGGATGAGCGAGTTTGGTGTGGATGAACTTGACTGGCCTGCACAGAGTCCTGACCTCAACCTGATAGAACACCTTTGGGATGAATTAGAGCGGAGACTGTGAGCCAGGCCTTCTCGTCCAACATTAGTGCCTGACCTCACAAATGCGTTTCTAGAAGAATAGTCAAAAATTCTCATAACACACTCCTAAACCTTGTGGAAAGCCTTCCCAGAAGAGTTGAAGCTGTTATAGCTGCAAAGGGTGGGCCAACTCCATATTAAACCCTACGGATTACAATGGGATGTCATTAAAATTCATGTGCATGTAAAGGCAGGTGTCCCAAAACTTTTGGCAATATAGTCTGCAGCAAATAAAGCCTGTGATAGGTAACACTTGGAAATAGAGAACAAAATAAGAATAATGAAAGGTTACTGTCTGAAATATCCATTAATTTAGACATTGTGGGGCTTGAGGGTGTAATGCCAGTTTAATAGATCTGTAATCCCAGCTGTGACTTCATCTAAATTGTAAAAATTAAGTCTTGTGCATCTCCCCCTTTTCTCACATCAACACATAAAACTCATTCAAACTGTGTCCCGTACATGTGAGAATCTTTATGGCTGAACAAATACCTAAATCACTCATAAAAAAACTAAAATAAGTTTATAAATATACAGTTGTTCAATCCATACCAAGAAAACTGATCCAAATTCCAACTTCATCCATCGGTTTTGAGCTTTGAGCCATGAACTTTAACCGAGGTTAACGGATGAGGGCTGAAAAGCATATAAGCCAGTGAAGCAGTCGCCAAGGCACATTATAAACTCAGGGTTGACCCCTTCAAGCAGTATTACTATAAGTGGCAATATAAATGTAAATGGGATACTTCAACTTAGAGATCAGTAAAGATGGAAAACAATTACTCAATCCCATTATATGTGGAATAAGTAACACACTACATAGTTGCCAATATGATTAGTTCAGATTTATGGCTTCTATTATGACATTTTATGGCAATGAAATGCTGCGCATATTGATGTGATTATTGTTTTGTATACATATTGCATAATAAATAAATCTAAATCTAAACATAAATCTCCCAATTTAATGGAATTTTACTATGCACAATAATCATGAGCCTGCTTCTCCCAATATAATTGCAAGTCTTTAGAGAATGGTCTATTGACAGTGGGTTTATGACCAACTCTCTCGGTTTTCATATTAAGGCTTATTGCTTTTTAATGAATTACAACACTAAAAGTTCACATACAGTACAGTCTCAAAGAACAGAACCAACTGCAAAAACATTTGGATGCGACCTAAAATTATTTAATTATTTCTATATTAAAAATCCATGAGGCATTTAGAGCACATTAAGCTATTTACATATTCTTGTGCAAGTGTTCATCCAAGCATCTACGTGTTGTGTGTACACATTTTTATCAAAAAGGCAGAAATGAAAGACACTGTGTGCTTGAGCTTTTTCTGTGCTTACATTAGCTTCCTTAAGAATTAGTATTTCAAAACCTCTAAAATTTCCTTTGGATATCCATAATAGACTGTTCCCACGTGCAAAAATGCTTCCTGGCACTTTAGACTCCTTCTGAGAGAGCTGAATGCATGCAATTAGATTTGAAGGAGCATCATATGACATGCACCTCAAACCCGATGCTCTCTAGCAGCAGAGAGTATCTAATACTTTTTGCCTTTTGAGAAATGTGAAGAAGTCTCAGGCACAACAGCCTGAAGATTATTTGTGAATAAACTCTAAGATGAAAATCTATAGAGACCATGATTAAATTATTTAACCTACATTCAGTTTAAATGGACACTCTTCCAGAAAACACAATCTCAAATGGATTTTGTAACTCTGCAGAGCTCTTCTTAAGGCTGTACAACACATTTCTCTGCATATTTCATCAAAGTTCCTCTTATTCTATAATAGTTAAGACAACAGTGCACCTTAAAAGGGACTTCTCCCAGACAGGGACTCTTTTTTGGTTAATGTTTAAGAGACACCATGAAAATAATTAGCCTTGGTCACAGTTATTTCAATTTTCCATTTCAGTGCTGTGTCAGTGGACATGTGTCTGCTCTAACTGCATGGGAGCATTGCAGAAGTCAGAATTGTGTATCATTGTATGGTTGAAACTATAGGCTTGATAGACTCAGTTCGATACGTAAGTTGACATCTCTTATATGAACCATGTAGCTGCGGTACAGCTAAAGCTGACTCAGTCTAATGAGGTCAGAGGAGGGAAATAACTTAACAATTACTTTATGATTAATGTTACCTTGTCATCTTCAACAGAGCTAAGCTCAATATATACAGTACTATGCAAAAGTCTCTGGCACATTAGTATTTTCACCAAAAGAAAATGGTTTTAAGCCAGTTATTTACATCTTTTGCTGTAGTGTGTCAGTAGGAAATATGAGTTTACATTCATTTTTCCATTATTTGTAATAATCCAGTGAGATGTTTGTATGCACAAGGATTCAGACAACAGCCAGTGTGCTCCACACGAAGATCTGATCTCACTGTCACTGAGTCCATCTGGGATTACATGACAAAACAGAAAAAATTCAGACAGACTAAATCCAGAAGAACTTGTGGCGACGTCTCTGTAAAAAAGTTCGTAGTTATGGGAAGAAGGAGGCGGGAACCAGCGAACGTTTAAAGACTTTAATAAATAAATAAACACAAAATGAAAGTAACGCAGGCAGCCCCTCACGGACGGCTGCCGCGCTCACACATAATAAAACATAAACAAAACAAAACATTAAATCCAGGCCTGGTCCTCTCTCGTCTTATAACAGCTTCAACTTTTCTGGGAAGCTTTCCACAAGGTTTAGGAGTGTATTTATGGAAAAAATAAATTTCTTCTAGAAGCGCATTTGTGAGGTCAGGCACTGATGTTGGACGAGAAGGCCTGGCTCGCAGTCTCTGCTCTAATTCATCCCAAAGGTGCTCTAACAGGTTGAGGTCAGGACTCTGTGCAGGCCAGTCAAGTTCCTCCACACCAAATTCGCTCATCCATGTCTTTATGGACCTTGCTTTGTGCACTGGTGTGCAGTCATGTTGGAACAGGAAGGGGCCATCCCCAAACTGTTCCCACAAAGTTGAAATGAAATTGCATGAAAGCATGGAAGCATGAAATTGTCCAAAATGTCTTGGTAAGGCCAACTCCTGAAAAACAATCCCACACCATAATCCCCCCTCCACCAAACTTTACACTTGGCACAATACAGTCAGGCAAGTACCTTTCTCCTGGCAACCGCCAAACCCAGACTCCAGACTCCATCAGATTGCCAGACAGATAAGCGTGATTCATCACTCCAGAGAACATGTCTCCACTGCTCTAGAGTTCAGTGGCGGTGTGCTTTACACCACTGCATCCGACGCTTTGCATTACACTTGGTGATGTAAGGCTTGGATGCAGCTGCTCGACCATGGAAACCTATTTCATGAAGCTCTCTACGCACTGTTGATTTAATCTGAAGGCCACATGAAGTTTGCAGGTCTGTAGCTATTGACTCTGCAGAAAGTTGGCGACTTCTGCGCACTGTGCGCCTCAGCATGCGCTGACCCTGCTCTGTGATTTTACGTGGCCTACCACTTCGTGGCTGAGTTGCTGTTGTTCCCAATTGCTTCCCCTTTGTTATAATACCACTAACAGTTGACTGTGGAATATTTAGTAGTGAGGAAATGTCACAAATGGACTTATTGCATAGGTGGCAACCAATCACGGTACCACGCTTGAATTCACTGAGCTCCTGAGAGTGACCCATTCTTTCACAAATGTTTGTAGAAGCAGTCTGCATGCCTAGGTGCTTGATTTTATACACCTGTGGCCATAGAAGTGATTGGAACACCTGAATTTAATGATTAGGAGGGGTGTCCCAATAATTTTGTTAATATATATACAGCTCTGGAAAAAATTAAGAGACCACTTAACATTTATTTCTCAATGTTAAGTGGTCTCTTATTTTTTTCCAGAGCTGTATACACTCACCTAAAGGATTATTAGGAACACCTGTTCAATTTCTCATTAATGCAATTATCTAATCAACCAATCACATGGCAGTTGCTTCAATGCATTTAGGGGTGTGGTCCTGGTCAAGACAATCTCCTGAACTCCAAACTGAATGTCAGAATGGGAAAGAAAGGTGATTTAAGCAATTTTGAGCGTGGCATGGTTGTTGGTGCCAGACGGGCCGGTCTGAGTATTTCACAATCTGCTCAGTTACTGGGATTTTCACGCACAACCATTTCTAGAGTTTACAAAGAATGGTGTGAAAAGGGAAAAACATCCAGTATGCAGCAATCCTGTGGGCGAAAATGCCTTGTTGATGCTAGAGGTCAGAGGAGAATGGGCCGACTGATTCAAGCTGATAGAAGAGCAACTTTGACTGAAATAACCACTCGTTACAACCGAGGTATGCAGCAAAGCATTTGTGAAGCCACAACACGCACAACCTTGAGGCGGATGGGCTACAACAGCAGAAGACCCCACCGGGTACCACTCATCTCCACTACAAATAGGAAAAAGAGGCTACAATTTGCACAAGCTCACCAAAATTGGACAGTTGAAGACTGGAAAAATGTTGCCTGGTCTGATGAGTCTCGATTTCTGTTGAGACATTCAGATGGTAGAGTCAGAATTTGGCGTAAACAGAATGAGAACATGGATCCATCATGCCTTGTTGCCACTGTGCAGGCTGCTGGTGGTGGTGTAATGGTGTGGGGGATGTTTTCTTGGCACAATTTAGGCCCCTTAGTGCCAATTGGGCATCGTTTAAATGCCACGGCCTACCTGAGCATTTTTTCTGACCATGTCCATCCCTTTATGACCACCATGTACCCATCCTCTGATGGCTACTTCCAGTAGGATAATGCACCATGTCACAAAGCTCGAATAATTTCAAATTGGTTTCTTGAACATGACAATGAGTTCACTGTACTAAAATGGCCCCCACAGTCACCAGATCTCAACCCAATAGAGCATCTTTGGGATGTGGTGGAACGGGAGCTTCGTGCCCTGGATGTGCATCCCACAAATCTCCATCAACTGCAAGATGCTATCCTGTCAATATGGGCCAACATTTCTAAAGAATGCTTTCAACACCTTGTTGAATCAATGCCACGTAGAATTAAGGCAGTTCTGAAGGCGAAAGTGGGTCAAACACAGTATTAGTATGGTGTTCCTAATAATCCTTTAGGTGAGTGTATATATATACATTATATATATTCTGTAAACCTTTATTCATACCTTTTTCTTGATTGAGCCAGAAGTATTATAGATTTTAATATGGACACTTTGCAAATACTTTGCTCTAGTCTAGAGGTTTTAAATCTGTTGCTCAAAACCATCTGAACCTACTCAATCTAATTTGGAAACCAAGTAAAGGCAATCAAATTGCAATCAGTTAAATCTCTGTGTTATTCTGCATCACTGTGTAAAACCCTTCGTTTGATCCAAGTCGTCCCATTGGAAGGTTCAGGGAGGTCACCTGGAATGGTGACTGATAAGCACTAGAGAGTTGCCAGGGCATAACTTGACCATAATTAGCATTAAGCGGATGCTCATTCACCCTGTGCAACATTCTAATTTATGGATTGTGCAATAAAGGATCAACTGGTTGTGCAATAATTCCAATTACGCTTTTGATGCTGAGTCACTGAAGGAGAAGAATGAGAAACCATCCACTCACAGAGTACAGTAATGCAGACAGTATATTAATGCACATTACAGGGGAAGGTGTGAAGGAAGACTTCAATATTTCACTGCTTATTCAATTTGTCGAGGTTAAGTAGGTTAACTTTTATAGTTGGCAGTGCAGAACCATTCAGTAATGCACGAAACAATGCAGAATGATTTGATATTCTTTCCAAGTGAAAAAGGACGAGCCCAGCCACATACATTTAAGGGTTAGTTCACTGCAAAATTAAAATTCTGTTATTACTCATTACTTACTCATATATTATTTACATTTTCATATCATTCAAACTTTTTGTTTTGCAATTGCCTGAAAGTTTTTGCAGCTTTAATAGACTATTGTTGTTAATTTCTAATTTATCACTTGATGCCTTCTAAATATTAAACCACTCTTCATTAAACAATAAAACTACATTGGCATGGTAGATATAAATAATTTATTCAGTTATTTAGTTAGTGTCTTTGGTTATTGCTGTCATGTCCATCTATAGTAGGAAGAAAATAACGTACTTTTTTAGCCAAGAAGTGTACATGACATCTCACTGCATATTTATTATTATTATTTATTTTTTGGTCATTCATTTGTACACATCACAGCTGTATAAAGCTATATAGCCAAATAAGGTTACAGCAGAATCATTTCAAATAGAACATTGTAGATTCAACAAACATTTTTCCTGTCTGAGACATTCCTTTCCTAATGATACCCTCAGGGTTAGATGAATGGACCTCCATTATAACCAAGAATGCTTGCTTTAACAGGACAAGGACACACATACTTTTAGATACATACACAACATGGTCAAATATATGTGGACAACCACTTTTAATTTAATTGGCCACTTAATTCCGGTAAAGAGCTAATATGGCATGTATTAATATTTTAGAAATTTAAGGGCTTCCAACTTTTGGCAACAGTTTGAGGAAGACCCTTAACTGTTCCACCATGGCAGCGCCCCTGTGCACAAAGCGAAGTCCAGACACAAATGGTTTATTGAACCTGATATGGATTTTTGGAAGAACTGTACAGGCCTAGACAAAGTCCGACTTAAACCCCAATAAACACCAGACACCATTTCGGACTTGTGGTTTTTAAAATTACAGAACACCGCTGTAAATGTACTTGCAAAGCGATTCACAGTTTATATTGGGACTAATAATTAATCTATTTTACAGCTCCAAACATGACTATAGCACCATTTATACAAACTTATATTCCTATAGAGACTTAAACCTGCAGACCTTTTTACAGCAAAGTGCCCCCAGCTTTTTGTCTTTGTCCACACACTTTTTTTCTGTTAAGGCCGTAGTCTAAACAAATCTGTTGAATGTGAGAGGTAAAAATCTGATTTGGGCCACATTCAACTGCAATATACACTAACCTAAAGGATTATTAGGAACACCATACTAATACTGTGTTTGACCCCCTTTCGCCTTCAGAACTGCCTTAATTCTACGTGGCATTGATTCAACAAGGTGCTGAAAGCATTCTTTAGAAATGTTGGCCCATATTGATAGGATAGCATCTTGCAGTTGATTGAGATTTGTGGGATGCACATCCAGGGCACGAAGCTCCCATTCCACCACATCCCAAAGATGCTCTATTGGGTTGAGATCTGGTGACTGTGGGGGCCATTTTAGTACAGTGAACTCATTGTCATGTTCAAGAAACCAATTTGAAATGATTCGAGCTTTGTGACATGGTGCATTATCCTGCTGGAAGTAGCCATCAGAGGATGGGTACATGGTGGTCATAAAGGGATGGACATGGTCAGAAACAATGCTCAGGTAGGCCGTGGCATTTAAACGATGCCCAATTGGCACTAAGGGGCCTAAAGTGTGCCAAGAAAACATCCCCCACACCATTACACCACCACCACCAGCCTGCACAGTGGTAACAAGGCATGATGGATCCATGTTCTCATTCCAAATTCTGACTCTACCATCTGAATGTCTTCAACTGTCCAATTTTGGTGAGCTTGTGCAAATTGTAGTGGAGATGAGTGGTACCCGGTGGGGTCTTCTGCTGTTGTCGCCCATCCGCCTCAAGATTGTGCGTGTTGTGGCTTCACAAATGCTTTGCTGCATACCTTGGTTGTAACGAGTGGTTATTTCAGTCAAAGTTGCTCTTCTATCAGCTTGAATCAGTCGGCCCATTCTCCTCTGACCTCTAGCATCAACAAGGCATTTTCACCCACAGGACTGCCGCATACTGGATGTTTTTCCCTTTTCACACCATTCTTTGTAAACTCTAGAAATGGTTGTGCGTGAAAATCCCAGTAACTGAGCAGATTGTGAAATACTCAGACCGGCCCGTCTGGCACCAACAACCATGCCATGGTCAAAATTGCTTAAATCACCTTTCTTTCCCATTCTGACATTCAGTTTGGAGTTCAGGAGATTGTCTTGACCAGGACCACACCCCTAAATGCATTGAAGCAACTGATAATTGCATTAATGAGAAATTGAACAGGTGTTCCTAATAATCCTTTAGGTGAGTGTACATAGAACTTAATTGCTATGCTATTAGTGCACATTAGTATTTTTAGGCTTGTGTTATCTGAATGATTTTTTTAATGTAATTGTTTAGTGGCTAATTGTTATGAATGGCCACACAATATACAATCTTTTCCAAATAGCAGCAGATCTCAACCAGTATATACTGCAGAAGGCAATAATTCAGTTCTAATTGGTCAGTTTTCAGGGCCTGAGACTGAGTCTCCTCATCAACGGTATTACACTGCATCAGAGTGAGAAAGATGCAATACTCTTGGGAATGCCAAAGCCAGGAAACTGAAGGGCAAGGCATTATCACAGAAACAGCGATTAAGAGGCAGTCAGACCTAGCTTTGCACAGTTCAAGTGCAAAACGAAATTGTCGCTCACTTTTTTTGTCAGTTGTAGGTACTCTAATTGAGCCACTTTCTGGCTCCCTCTACCTCTTCACTAATGAGAACATTCCCTTGTTATTTTCTGCCCCAAGTCTGTGGTGTGATTGTGTAACATACGTCTGCATTCAAGCACTAAAATTAAAGCTGATGAAGTAACACTTGAACAAATCTTGTCTTAATTTACATGGACAGCACACAGCTGTTCAAGACAGCTTAGTGTGTGTTAATTTTACATAGTTTGGATCACTTGACTGGGAAGGTCATCATGATGTTGAATCACATCACTGTTTGTTGGAATTGCTTTAAATGAACAGTTCACTAACAAAAAATATTTTGTCATCATTTAGTGCACTCATACTTCTGTCACGCCAAACGCATGTGACATCCACTGTCACCTTTCGCTTGTTTAGTTGGGGACACTTAATATTTAGCAATATTATTGATTTGACTGCACTGACACTATCAGATGAAGCTTAATAATGACACAATTGTCTTCTGTAGAGCTGCTTTACAGCAGAATTGAACTTGTTTCATATGAATGAACTTTACACAGATATTGAAATGAACTGAATCAACACTGAACTGAACTGAGATGAATAATGACACTATTATGTTGCTACAGCTGCTTTAGAGCAGAATTTGAATCCGTCTCATATTTGAAGTTTGCATCATTAATTATGCTATTTTCCTGTTTATTACTCTGAAGCTGCTTTGAAACAATTTCTATTGTAGAAAGCACTATAAAAATATAGGTGACTTGACTTGTACTGGTTGTTATTTTCCATGTAATTACAATGAATGGGGACTAGAGATTTCAAGCTTTAAAATATTTGAAGTTTTCTGAAGTAAAATGATAGCTTTGCGTGACAAACAGACCAGAATTCAAATCCTTGTTCACCTAAAATCTTTACCGCAAATGGATTCTAAACTTCTGTGATCGGATCGAGTCAATGAGTTGAACTTAAGAACTCAGTCGAACAACAGGAACAACTAAACATAACATAATTGTGGCATTAATTGTGGGATCTGGCACCAATATGTAAACAGCAGATCCTTTCAGTCCTGTAAGTTGCGAGGTGGGGCCTCCGTGGATTGGACTTGTTTGTTCAGCACATCCCACAGATGCTTGATTGGATTGAGATCTGTGGAATTTGGAGGCCAAGTCAACACCTCAAACTCGTTGTTGTGCTCCTCAAACCATTCCTGAACCATTTTTGCTTTGTGGCAGTGGCATTATCCTGCTGAAAGAGGCCACAGTCACCAGGGAATACCGTTTCCATTAAAGGGTGTACATGGTCTGCAACAATGCTTAGGTGGGTGGTATGTGTCAAAGTAACATCCACATGGATGGCAGGACTCAAGGTTTCCCAGCAGAACATTGCCCTTCTTCCCATAGTGCATCCTGGTGCCATGTGTTCCCCAGGTAAGCGACGCACATGCACCCGGCCATCCACGTGATGTAAGAGAAACCGTGATTCATCACACCAGGCCACCTTCTTCCATTGCTCCATGACCCTATCGCCGGTTCACCACTGTTCCTTCCTTGGACCACTTTTGAAAGATACTGACAACTGCAGACCGGGAACACCCCATAAGAGCTGCAGTTTTGGAGATGCTCTGACCAAGTCGTATTTGACCCTTGTCAAACTCGCTCAAATCCTTACGCTTGCTTATTTTCCTGCTTCTAACACATCAACTTATCCTGAAGGACAAAATATGCACTTGCTGCCTAATATATCCCACCCACTAACAGGTGCCGTGATGAAGAGACAATCAGTGTTATTCACTTCACCTGTCATAATGTTATGCCTGATCGGTGTATTTGTCATGCATCCATTGTTAGTTGAGAAACATTTTGTTACTGTTGTAACAGTATTGATCCTTATGTAAGCACAGGAAATAATAACCACACTCAAAAAAATAAAAGTTCCTCTTTGGAAAATTTTATCTTTTAAATCACTCATTTATTTTGGATTAGCTGAATCTCACTGGCAGATGGTGGAGATAAAGATTTGACTCGAGAAAGCAGCTGATCTCATGTTTGGTAAATCAGGAGATCATGTCCTGTCACTTCAGTCTAAGTGTGGCCCCAGAGAATGGCTATTTTTTGTCACCATGTTCTGAAAGGTTCCCATGGGCCCATTCGTCTGCCTCTCCTAAAGCTGCTCTGCTTATGTTGACATAACCCCTATATTTGCAAACAAACACCTCATCAGAGGCAAAAACCACACAAAGGATTTCAGGAAAGCAACTTTTGACAGGACTTTGAAACAAACCCGTAACAAATTTGCTGAACCATGGGCTAAGCAAAACGCTTTGTCCCTTGAGGCCTAGCCATTGCTTTGTAGTCACAAACACACTGGAACAGTCTACAGCAAACTCTTCGAAATTAATGCCAAAGTTGGCAACACACCAACACACTTCATTTCTAATTTGATAAACTAGCCTCATCCATCGTTTTGAATTATTCAGCACTATTTGTAATATATTTCATGTAATGTGTCTACTGTAATATCTTACTTTCAGATCCCTTTCACCTCAGCGGTGGGCTTTTGTTCCTCAGCGGCTGTAATAAAGAATGTCGTCTCGGCATGATAATTCATCATGTAGATTAGACTCTATATAAAGAGTGTTCCTCTGTCCATGTTTAAAGTATCTCTGTTTCTCAGCTTGTGGGTAGAGTGTATTCATGCTCACAATGCAGTGTCAAATATTGCTTGCTCTGGTCTTAAAAAGTTTTCATAAATCATGAAGTAGGCCTACAAACGTGTCACCCCATAATTAATTGCTGGTTGCTAAGGACTAATCATGACTAATTGCCTGTCCAATTTTGTCTCTCTATCACAGCAACATGAACAAGCTTGTGTGTCCTCAGGGACAGCAAAGACACCTTCGGTTATCAGAATGGAGCAAAGATGGAACTTCTGTGTGTTTCTGCTGAAATTTGTAGAAAGAAGAAGGGTCAATGACGATATCCTATTTATTAATTTATTCAAAAGTGCAATTCATATACAATGACTTCAATATAACACTTCTGTGATGAGTTTGTTTTAGATGTTCTCAATTTCAAATGCATGTAATGTATGTAATAAAAATAAAAAACTGTACTGTTATCATAATGAAACAAAGCCTTATTAAAATAATTTAACTATTTCTTGGAAAACAACTGGTTCATTGCTTATTAATATTGGAAAATATTTTGTTTGCCAAATCAAAGTCATGTGGTCAAACCAACATGCTGAAATATAAAATAATATATACATATAAAACTTTATAATATATATTAGTATTATAATATAATTATAAATAGAACCTTAGCAACCCATATGTGTAAAGGTCATTTTAATTTTTAGAGATTAGAGATATTAGTTCAGGTTGTAAAATGTCTTGTGGTGCAAAAATATTTTGATATTTAAAATAAAATATTTGTTAGAAAAAAAATCCATTAAAGTATTTTTTTTTAAATAACTATTATCATGTGTATTCAAGGTGTAAGGAAAATCTGTTACTTTTTCTAATTGTTTGCTACGCCACATTACATTTTTAAAGTCATTAAATTGAAACTCATCTTAAAATAGCATAAAACTTTTTACTTTAAAAAAAATATGAAATTAACATGAATTCAAAGTGTACACTTCAAAGAACTTTTTAAAGTTTAAAGCACATTTGAAACTTTTTTTTTTGTAAACACTCTTGCATGTCATTGATGTCAAATCTATGGTTGAACATGCACTTCGGCGTGTGTAGTGATTGGCATTACAGGAGTTTGAGGACATTTGTCATAATAATATGAAAATACTCCAAGGTATATAAATATGTGACTTTGCCAAAATGTGAATCTATTGACTTGAAGCAGTGCAACCGTGTGATGAGGCCTTTGGCCCTCGTTTTTATTGAGGAGAGTTGCTTAATGAGGCTAAACATGGCGGAGGTGCTGGACCAAAATGGGGACGGATGTTGCTCTGTCTGGAAGAGGGGGAGGCTGTTATTATAATTGATAGCCCTTGCCGCTCACTCCCATTTCAAAGTTCATTAGCAGCGCTGCACTCCTCACATCAAGCTTTCGCAAGGTGCTTCATGGTTCTTTTCAATGCAGGAGAGATTTATGGACCCAAGATGGATCATCTGGGCTTTAAAAATACACTAGGAAATGAGATCATGTGCTCTAAATCCCTCAAGATCCACAGTTCCCTCTCAGTCCAACTTTCATTTTGCCTTACTGTCATTGCTTTCAAATGAAGCAAAGCTGTCATTTACCCCCAGAGAAATGTAAAAATACTTCAAATGCATTAAATGGAGCAGAGAGATGATAAAAATGTAATTTAAAAACAGTGACATTGTTAACATTGTTTTATCAGATGTGAAGACTTATAGCAAATTATGGCGGGGACATACGTTAACTCTCTTTATGTATACACGGCATCTGAATGTGCCGAGGTGTGAGGTATTATATACAGTAGACAGCTAATTATGGCTCTGTCAGTGTGCTGGTGGGGAGGTCACAGGCCTAATTCTGGTTGACAGAAGAAGCTCATTGTGTCTGAGATATATACGTACAGTCCCTCCTATATGGAGTTTCTTGGTCTCTATTTATAGGGAAAGTTCATCAAAAAATGTATACCTCTCATGTTGTTCCAAACCTGTAAACTTACTTTTATCTACAGAACAGAAAAAAATATATTTTGGAGAATGTTCCAACCATTTTTGTCTACACACTGTACATGTGGTCTTCATTTAAAAGACTGCAGTGGTTTAAAAAAACAACAACTGTTAATTGGTTAAAGGTGCAGTATGTAAGAATGACAGCTAGTGGTTGAAATGGGTACTGCAGTTTAAATTCAAAATATTGTTTTCCCCGCCCCTTCCTTCTCAGACTCGATGCTCACGCGGGTTGGCAGTTTGAGGAAACACAACAGGAATGAGCACAATTGACAATGGAAGACTTACACACTGTAAGTTGATGAGTTGATTTATCCGTGTTATCATAGGGATTTTTGAGATGGAGAGCATAGAGATGGATGCCGAGGCTTTTTAGGTCGGGTAGTATCTGTGATCTCTGACTCTGTTTGCTGGCTTCCATAGCAGCAAAATGCTGTGTTTTCCGCCAACCTGTGGTGTCGAAATACTATTGGGTAAATTGGCAATGTGCGTTATCACAAAGACCAAAACAAAAACAGACATTCCGACACAGAACGCACATTTCAAGTAAAATAATTGGCTGTAGCATTGTTTTTCAGAGAAACATGTGAACTCAGCATGTTTCCTAAATATCTGCAAACATATTATAGTATTTTTATGCTTTAATACAGTCAAAAACGTACATACAGCAGCAAGTTCCCTTACTATATAGCTACTGTGAAAAAATGTAATAGATCTAACAAGATTTTTACAGTAAGATACTGCTACAATCTGTAAAACAGGACAAAAAAATGCATGCAGGTCTGGAACAGCATTAGCAAATAATTATAAATTATTTTTTGGAGGGTGAACCATCTCTTTAGCATCGGTAATCTACAGATTAAGATAAAAAAATAAACTGTATGATAAAGTGCTATTAATGGATCCAGCTGCTGTTTTAATGTTTAAATACTGTTGAAAGCCAGCAGAGGGATCTCACAAGATCTGACACTAAACACAAAGCAGTAACAAGCTCTAAAAGGGAGACCTGCTGTTACACTTGTCATAACTATTAATTTAAAGCATCAATGGTGAATGAAATTAGCTTTCAAACTTTGGTCTGGTAGGCAGACAGTATTTATTATAGTGATAGATAGTCAGAGCATCTCTCTTCCTCTTTTCGTTACTGTACGTTAATTTTGACTATGGACAATTTGTATCGGGTTATTCCTCTCTCTGTTTGTTTTTACAATCAATAATCTAGCAGGATCATCAGTCTTACGTTACATAGACTGTATTACATGACTAGAAACAGGACAGAAGATCACTCAAATTTAACATGTACAAGCAATGAACGATCGTTTATGATTCAATATTGCAATTATAGACCATAAATCATGCCCTCCTTTTTAATGAGTACAGGACATCTAAGAAATCCCTGCAGTGTAGCCTACTGAGTTACAGCTGGACTGACAATTACTGCAGTCTCCTAATCAGTTTATCCTTTTCCAGAAAGCTATTGTTTTAAAATTATCTTCAGTGACATATTGGAGACATTTACAAGATAATTGAATGCTACTGAAATTTTGTTCCTGAAGCATCAGCATGCATTTTTGAGAAACATTATAGTGTGTGTAATAGCATATATTACTTACTGTCTACATTATATTATACCATTCAAGTAAAGGGAGGAATTGCTCATCAAAGTAATCTTTTTATGTCAAACGTGAGTCAAATACTGACAAAATCCCAGCAAACTGTGATTTTAAAATTGACGTACTTAATTTCTATGGGCCCTATTTTTATGATCTGAGTGCATGGTCTGAAGCAAATGGTGCAAGTGCACTTAGGGCGTGTCCAAATCCCCTTTTACTAGTTTAACGTCTGAAAAAAACGGTCAGCGCGCCAGGCGCATGGTCCAAAAGGGTTGTACCTAGTCTTTGTAATTGTAATGAGTCATGGGTGTGTTTTGGGCGTAACGTGCAATAGACCAATCAGAGTCTCATCTCCCATTCCCTTTAAAAGCCAGTTGCGCTTGCACCATGGCGGATTTGATAATTACATGGCTGAATTTGCGAGCTGAAAGACTGAACGCTTCTCCAGAGAGGAATCCTTTTATTTGTAATATTTAAGGCTGTAAGCGCGATTGTCCCCCCTCCCCCCTCCCCCGCTGGCCTGCACTCACATTGCACTTAACGTACCGGGTCGGAGCACGCTTTTCAATTCATTGAAAATTGTATCCAAGTAGTAATATTTGGCGGTTGCTGTCGTAATGATGCAGTAGCGCACAGCTGTTCCGTGCTCTGGCGTGGTTAGCAATCACACTACATGCGTACCACGCCCGAGCCCAACCGAACCGTGCTCTGGCCTACCTCTTCCAAGCGGGCCAGGGCCGGCTAAACGATCCGCACCCGGGCACGGTACGGAGCACTCACAATAATCAACCGAACCAGCACGTCCCTGTGTGTGTAATAAGCAGAGTTTACACACGTTGTGTACCCACCTATAGGCGCATATTACTAACGCGCCCTTCAAATAACACAAAAAATACTGTGGCATTGACTTTAGACCAGGTTTTTGTTGGTCAATGGCGCAGTCGTTTTTAGTAGCCTCAAATTAGCAACGTGCCAACAATGCGTTTGAACACACCTCGTTTTTTTGTTGTTTTTATTTAAACAACGTGGTGCAGGACATGAAGATGATAACTGCTTCAGGGGTGAAACTAGCAAAAAACACTTGCACCTGCTGTCCCATTGCACCGGGTGTATGATAAGGCCCTAGAAGATGAAGCAGAGTATCACCTCTTTACCTTGAAGACCGAGTCATGTTAGTCAGTGAAAGTACCTTATATTATTGCAGCAATTTATTAGTAAAAAAAATTATCCTTTGAGCAAAACAGAGGGAAAAAAAGGTTGGGAAAAAAATCTAAACAACAGAACAAAGTTAATGTATTTGCATAGTGTCAGAACACAGGAAGTAGGGTGAGAAGTGTCTGTTTATTTTTGCATCAGCGCTTTCCTTAGATCATTAAATTTTCGTTGCAAAAATAACTTTTCATTTGTCATTTTCATCTTTCTATTTATGCTCTCAAAATGGCTGAAAGCTGACAGCACTATTTTGTACTCAGACTCATGCAACATAATCAAAATGTATCACAGTTGTTACCAAAACATTTTTTTGGCCAATCAACAATATGATCCTAAACAATATCTGTTTTTTGTTTTCCGCAGCTCACCCAGACCTAATGATGTCATTGGAGTACAGTCAGTTTTTTTCCATGCGACCTGGTCTGTTTTCAAGCCTGGAGTGTAATTGAGTGACATCAGTATTCCTATCCAGACCTGGAAACCCTTACTTGGAGCTAAACCCCTCTCAGCCATGCACCATAGATCTGTCAGTGACATCACATGTCCTTATAACCAAGCAGCAGGCCACACAAACACAGACAGCAAACACAGACTCATATGGGATAAATGATGATGCTGTTATGTTGACAGAAAACAATGAATACCTTTTAGACATCTGTCAGACTGTATTCAAAGGCAGCCCATGAAGCCTCTCAATTGATTCAGTTACTTGTCAACAGTATAATATGACAGTGTATGCAAAGGTGATATCAAACATCAGATGAAATGGAATGGACAAAAATAGAGCAGAGTCTTACATTTTTTAAATAATGACCATATTTATCATTCTCAGAGTATAGTAAAATTCTTACTGTGGACAGATTATTTGAATAAATGAAGACATCTATTCTTGCCCTCTCTTATAAATATTTAATTAATCTAATCACCATTCTTTATGAACAGAACAGAGGGCATATATTTCATTGATAATAAAATAGTACATTTTAAGAACTGTTCCATTCTCTTGAAGACATTCTCCAAGAGGAATTGTAACCGAATAGACTTCTGTTTATTATTATTATTATTATTATTTTTTTTTAATGGTGAAGAAAACGTTAAAATCAACTTTTTGGGAAAATACAACTAACAAAATATTAATGTAATTAATATTTATCTTGTTAAAGGCACAATATGTAGGATTTTTGGATTAAAATAAACAAAACAAAATAAACAAAGTTGTATATTTTGTTGACTTGCGTACTTACATTATCCCAAATGTTTCCAATAGTGTTTATATCCAGAGAAATCAGTCATTTTAATCAGGACACAGACCGTGTCATATCCGCCTTACCTTCAATTTCCGAGTTTTACTTCCATAGAAACAATGGAAACACCAAAGGCACTTTAATATTGTTACGCCAAGTGCTCTCGGAGATGAGTGAAGGCAGGATCCATATGCAGGAGAACTTTTATTAAAATAATACAAATAACAACCAAAGTAAACCAAAATAAACATGAGAAAACCAGGGAGCTGGGGCCTGTTTCAATAAGGAGGTTCAACCAACTCTGAGTTTAAACTTGAACTCTGAGTTGACTTACCCTGAGATAGAAAACTCTGAGTTTTGGGTTTCAGAACAGCTGAATTGAGGTAGTTCAATCGACTCGGAGTAGACTGACTCTGAGTTAAGCGCATGCACCACAACTATGAAAAACCACGATCAATGGAGCTCCGAAATTACAAATCACCATGGCAACAGCACCCAACAAAAAGACAACCGCATACTTCCGGATCAAACTTAAGTTTAATTCTTAATCACCGTTATAATATCAGAGGTGAAAACTGGCAAAAAGAATGTAGCAGCAGCTTGGTTGTCGGCTGCATGACTTTACAAACGTTTGACATATTAAGAAGGCAGAGGTTTGCAAAACACCAGCACCACTGACAGATGAAGAGGAGATGGAGGAAGAATAATAAAATCCAACAGGAAAAATAATAACTGTTGCTTTTATATTTGTAGGAAATAAAGATGACCAAATAAATTGTGAATAATTTGTGTTTATTAAACAGCTGTGGTGGTGGTGATGGCATATAATATCTCGGACTGCCCTTCCATCTGGCATCCTTCCATTCCATACAGTAATCTGTGTAATTTTCAGAAGGTGTGATGATGGGAATATGCGACTCAAATAAATATGCATGTGGATATGGCAAAAAAAAAAAAGTAGGAAAAAAAAGTCTGCCGATGTAAATGCAGGCTAACTCTCTACGAATTAATGCAGCCTCCTCATCTACAGGATCCTGTAAAGGACATGCCATTTTTGTCACTTTGACAGTGTCTGCATGATGTAAATATGAGCAATGAATGAATGTACCTGCACTGCAAAAAATGCTTTTCTTAGTATTTTTGTCTTGTTGTTTCCAGTCAAAATGTCTAAAGATTCTTAAATCAAGAAGCATTCATAAGAAAAATAACATAAGGTATTTAGTCTTGATTTCTTGAAAAATATATTTAAGAGCACTTTTCTTTTTTCTTTATCTGCCAGTGTGTTAAGAAAAGTAATCTTGTTTCCTTTTGCATTAAGAATATTTTTCTTATCCCACTGACAGATAATTTTACTTGTTTTAAGTAAAATGCACTTAATTTAGATCTTAATTAATTTTAGTAGTGTTAATAAATCTTTAATAAATTAGTTCATCCATGAACACGATATCTGCCTGAGTCCTGTCAGATTGCTTTCCGTGAAGGTGAAGACGACAACTCCCATGATTTCACACTCATTCACGTTGTCTTCAAGCTGTGCCTTTGCTATTATTTTTAATAAGCAACCTCTAGCGGCGAAACTTACATACTGTGCCTTTACAGTTTTTAAAAAATGCACACAGTTCTTGAAACTTTGGCTCCATTTCTCAAAATCAGGCAGTTGGGCTATGACACTTTCAGACTTGTAATTATAGGAATGTCAACAGATTCATGAATTAATGGAGAGCAATTGTACATTAACAGAACTTTCCACCTGTAATTAATAATTCATACTTGCTGAGATTTGGGTAAAGATAAAATATATATATACACCGATCAGCCATTACGTTATGACCTAATATTGTGTTGGTCCCCCTTTTGCTGCCAAAACAGCTCTGACCCGTCGAGGCATGGACTCCACTAGACCCCTGAAGGTGTGCTGTGGTATTTGGCACCAAGATGTTAGCAGCAGAAGTCCTGCAAGTTGTGAGGTGGGGCCTCCATGGATCGGACTTGTTTGTTCAGCACATTCCACAGATGCTCGATTGGATTGAGATCTGGGGAATTTGGAGGCCAAGTCAATACCTCAAACTTATTGTGCTCCTCAAACCGTTTATGTATAAGTTTTTCACACGTGATCATTGGGTATAGGTCATCAGTAAATGAGTGTGGTATTTAAATGGCAGTGTTTCCCAAATGAAACAAACGAACTGTTCGTTTTGAATGATGTGTGTAATGTAGAGAACTGTGTTTAGATTTTTGCAAAATGTTTATTTTACAATACAAACTGAGCTTAAAGCATGTAATGTGCTTGCAGTTTTGCAGACTTGGTCAGATTAGGTAGCCTATATGAATAAATAGTTTCACTAAGTGGGCCTCAAGTACCACTTTTAGTGTCTAAGCAATTGTAATGTCCCTTGTGGGGACATTTTTGGTCCCCATGAGTAAAACAGCTTATAAATCTGTCAAAACATTAGTGAAAATTTTAAAATGCAGAACGTTTGGTGGTTAGGTTTACAGTTTGTACAGTATAAAAATTATTATGTCTGTCCCAAGCCTGACGTCGTCATACTCAATTCTAGTCAGAATATGAGTCTGATACTGCTCCATTGGGCTGTGATTATTGGGGCGTGTTTCAACCAAACCAGAAAAGATCTCAGTTGGATAGACCTACAACCAATCAGAGCAACGGAGTAAATTACGTTTGTTGAGCGACGCATAGTAGTAGTGAGAAGTTCGGATCATTTTATGGATTCGGATCTTTGAATCTCGTTCAGCAAAATGAACAAATATTTTTTCAAGTCATTTCGTTCATTTCAGCAGAATATAATTAAAACGTCACGTTAAATTCCCCAACACATCTCGTTTTTATGCAAACGCTGATCACGTTTGGAATAAAAAATTAATTCTAAGCTAATGCAGCCAAGGCCAAGCTTTAAGAAATGATTCATTAATTGCTTAGCTGGGTCTTCCGGCTATGCAGTCTGTTAGTTCACCTCACTTCCGAATCCGAGTCGTTCTTTCTTTTGTCACATCACATTTAATCATGTCTGTTCCCTGGAAAGATTAGTTCACCTCTCCTGTCTTCGGGTTCGAGTCATTCCGTCACCAGTGTCTGATCTGGGCCGTGACAGCCCCATATGCAATGCATGCAGTCCCGAAAACAGAATTGATTAGTTCACCTCTCTTGTCTTCGGGTTCGAGTCATTTGTTCACCAACTCACAGCCCCATAGGCTGAATGCAGAAGATCCTGTACAGAACCGATGGCCTGTAGCGCATGCACGGTCAACACAAAATGAACAAACCGCTCTCTGAGACAACTCGATGTTCCCGAGTCATATTTAAGATTAGTTCAAAAAGAACGAATCGTTCATGAACGACGCATCACTAACGCATAGTTGTCAGCAGAACTCAACTGCACACACGCTGGAAGAAGTAGAAGAAGAAGATATAGTGTAAACGATCTTTGCTGATGTTGTAAAAAATAATGTAATTATATTTACTAACGCAATCATCATTTTTGAGAGAAATAGTAAAGATGAATGCATACGAACAAGTTCTCCATTTAGGATTAGAACGAATTCAAACCAAGTGCTCTTTAGTGACGTGGATGATTACGTTACGTTATCTGTCAATCATCGTATAAAGCCCGCCCTGACAATTTGATTGGTCCGAACAGCTTCTGTTCGGGCATAGTTACCAAGGGGGTAATCCAGCACCCGGAAAGTGTACCTTCCATAGGGACAGCCATTGCTAACCAAGCCATCACCTGCTGTTAGCATTCCATTGACTCCCATTCATTTTGGCGTCACTTTGACGGCGAATAACTTTACATCTGAGGTGTTTAAAGACTCCATTTGTCCATTGTTTATTTCTAATGTATAAAATGTATAAAAGGCTCCATTACCTTGAATCTTACACTATCACCCCGTAGAAGCCGTTTTTGTAAAAATAGGCTAACGATTGCGTCATAACCACGCGAGAAGCTCGCCGGCAATCTGGCGTTAAATTTTAAAATAAATAAATACTATGCAAAATGACTAAATAATTAATCAGAATACTTACCAAAAGTTGCTCCTGCTCACGCTCTCCGTCTCTGCAAGATTCGGTGATTCAGATTTTACTTTGCACAACTACTAGAAGATTTACAACTGTTGGTCATGTCACATCTACGTCGTCACGCTCAGTCTGAGGCTGCGCAGTACGCTCAGCCATCAGGAAGTGAGTGCTTCTAATTGACTTCATATTTCTCCGTTGAAGTCTATGTGGTCGCTGTGTCCATTTGTTTTACTGTCTATGATAGTTACTCCACAACGGATCAAGTCCAGACCGAATTGCCCGACCTCAAATGTTGTGGGCGGGGCTAAATTCGGCTGGCATCCAGGCTGGTCTTTCCCCATAAAACACGAAAAACCACCGTGTGTGTTTGTATTGTATGTAGCCTATGTATGTGTGTACAATATACACAAATGTTGTATGTTATTATTTTTCAATCAGTAATTACGTTTAACTCAATATAATATCAACATTATATTAATGTAATATATACATTTTTTCCATGTGTGCATTGTTTAAGCAGCTTAATATATTTTGTGATAGCTATTTTATATTGAGAAAACTTTATTGTTAAGTGAAAATAAGCATTTATTTGGCACATTGTTAATAAGCATGTCTTCTGCTATATTTCTTCACCTTAACACACCTCTGGCAACTGACTATTATGTAACAAAACAAATGCAAGTGGCGCCTCCTTGCTCCGAAGCTACGAGGAACAACACACGAAGAGGAGGGCCGAGATAGCTATTCACTTGATTTGTTAGTCGCTAGCTGAACATAAAAGCTGAACATTAAAAATGAGAACACCTGGACTGAGCATCTGTGCGTGCAGCGGCGCTTCTGTGAATGACGGAACCGGCTCCGCCTAAATCCGTTGGGGGAGAGGAGGGGACGAACAGTCGACAAGGAGAGAGAGAGAGAGAGAGAGAGAGAGAGTCTGATAAAGGAGGGAGGAATTGCTGAAGAATCAGACCAACTAAGATAAAACGCTAAGAGCCACACCGGAGCTTTGATAATGACGTAGGCACGGTTCTCGAGCGTTCAGTGCATCCATCACGCGCCTCAGCAAGTTTGGTGAAGAGACTCACCGGCGCGCGTGAAGCCTGGAAGAATCTGCGCTGAAGCCTCCTCGCCTTATAAAGTGCATCGCTGACGAAAGCTATCGTGTGCGCGTAAATTCAGCACTTGGTTCACTAGACAGCTCCAGCGTGTCGGCTTCCCTAACTGGACTCAATTACAAGAGCAATTCTTTCAGTACTTTTAGAACACTCTCGCACGCATGAACATTAGAAGTGTCATCATATTTCTTGTGCTCATCTAGCTGTGATCCATAGTCTGGGACCTTTTTTATTCTCCACTAAATATGTACCAGGGGCATTTGCAGGTAAGACTCTGTTCACATAAGACGTACAATACTTTCCTTTACATTTATGATGGCTGTTATCTGTATTGCTTTAGTTACACTGAAATCACTGGATTGCACTGGAAGCATGTTAGCTGCAATTATCAAGTGATCAGTGCATTAAAATCATGTCAAAGTTTTATGAGTCAAGTTGGATTTTGTCCTCCTCCTAAAGAGTCTTGTTTGCTTTTGATGTCTATTGTGTTCATACATTTTTATTCCATGATTTAATATATATTAATGACAAGTCTCAGACATGGTAAGTTACAGTATGTTGTTTATGTTATTTATACTTATCCAAAACCAAAGCATGTTAAGCCAGTGCTATTCATCTTGTACATGACGCAGGTGCCAGTTGGACAATTTAAAAAGTAAAATACTCTGTAGAAAAGAAAGGAAAGCAAAACATTCATCTTCTGTCTTGTTGTTCGCTTTAAAGACTTTTTTTTCTTTGTTGTAGTATCACCAATAGTGAATTACCCAAAATTTTGTTGTACCACTTAGAGAATAATAAAAAGGCCTACGCAGTTGAACTTGAAGGAGCAATCCATAAATCACATTATGTGCAAAATGAGACCCACCAGAGTCTTTTGAACCTCTATGCTTACTACAGCAATAATAAGGTTTGATTGTGTTTCTATTTGGTAAAGATCTTCTTCACCAAACTGCTAAAAGCAGGCAGCGCTTTGTTTACCAAGTCTTATAACTCCCAAGTAATTTACCAGCTGAATATTTTATGACTTCTATTACAGCTTCTTAGGAAACCAGAGTAGCTTTTTGATACCCTTTGTCTCTATGGTCTGCTACAGATGTGTCTTCAGTTACCTTGATATCACTTAGATAGGCTACATTTGTATTATAATAACAATAATTCTATAGTTTTCCACCATTTAACTATACTTACACATATGTGAAGCTTCTAATCTAATTTAAAATGATGTGCTATATGCAATATTGTATAAGAATAATTGTTCCGTTGTTGTAATTATTGTTCCAGGAGACAGAAAATAGATGTGTTTTCAGGCAATGGTAATCGGACACTTGATAAGAGTCTCATATGATCCTATTCATAACTGTTTTCATCATGTTAGAGGCTTTTATTTCAGGCTTTGGGGAGTTAGGGAGAGAAAGATATCACATTTTCTCTGTCAGGTAGGGAGGTAATTTAAGAGGAAATGTTCTCTCTGTGCAAAGCATATGTTTTATCTGTCCTTCACTGGGCTCTTTGCAGCTCCTCCTTCCCTAAACAGACACACTTATCTTGACAGTGATGGCTCATTCTCCATTGAATCCATCTCAGAATATATGCTGTTTCACTTCATCGCTGGTGTAAGAATGAGGGTTTTTTTTCTTCACTAGTGTCTCAATGTATATGAGAGGCAAACAGTTTGCATTTGCACATTATATATGAGTATACATAGCAGCACTGCCATAAGCAATAATACGTTGATACTCAAGTATGCAAGGACGTCACAGAGAGTTGTTCAAAGCTACCTCATCAGCCATTAACAGATGATTATGATTTGCTGGTTTTATTAAAATTAAGTTAAAGTGAAACTTAACACTTGTGGAGTGTTTGAGAACGTACAGCTTTGCTGTATTAAAAATCAGCCTCTTACCACACTAGGGGGCATTGGAAATCAGTATATCCACCGATCATTTTCATATAGACCATCTCTTTTTTATCTCTTTTTAGGGGTGAAGTGTAAGTTCTGTCATTTCTTCAACAACAGGATTTGATAATACTATATATAATAAAAAAACATGTTTTTTAATACTCGCCTCAGCTGATCATGTTATTTCCTTTGTAAAAACGCAGAAGGATTGTTCATATATTTATTCTGTGACAATCAGTATATTGATAGTACATGCAGATACATATCAAAGTAGTTTTATTTTAAGAGCTATTTGACCTATTTAAACCAAATATCAGCTCATACCTTAGATGTAACAGCACGTGTTATAATTACTATAAATAACTCCAGTTGCTTGGGTGATTCCTGCCCTTTACAGCCATACGGCTGTTTGAGATTAATTTGCAATTCAGTGTGTTGCATTCACTATCAAACATGGGCTTCACAAATAGTCCAAAAGTGCAGCTATTGTGTGCGAAATTTGTCTATCTTGCTATGGCTATTGCTAGAATGCGCCACACTGTCTGCCCAAGATAAAGCACCTTATGGAACGCTGGCAAAAGCTGCTGTGCTTTTTTTACCTTCTTATTACTTTAATTAGTCGGGGCATCTTTTGCATATTCAGGAATTAATGGAGTGTCTCTATGCTTCTTTGCTCGGTTCAGGCTCTACTGGTCATTTTGGGAAGTAATTCTTCTTTTCTAAAACCAAAAATGCTTCATTTTCATCAGAAAATCTTAGTCTGTGTGTCCAATTCCCTATAGGATGAAACCTGTTATATAATCCAATAAAGAATCTTTGGTGTCACATTTCAATATTCACTTAGTGTATCAGTTAATTTTTCTATAAATCAGTTTATTATATATAAATGATATACAACCATAATTATATTAATTATTGATTATACAAATTCTGGTTCTTTAATCTGATTAGATCTGGTGCATCACTTTTTGAATCACTGTTTGCGGTATTCCCGATTACACAAAAAAGAGCCTAATTTAAGTCTTTTTTTTAAGATTTACGCATTTCAATTAATAGTACAATTCCATCAAATTGAATTAAATAATCCTTACATATTTTAATTCTATAATTGAATAATCCTTAATCAGTTATTCAGTTAAAATACGTAAGGATTATTCAATTCAATTTGATGGAGTTTTACTATTAATTAAAATGTGTAAATGTAAAGGGAAAAAAAAGCTTAATTATCCAGCTTTGGCTTCATTTAGCTTCAATATTTTGCAAGTGGGGCAACATTAGACAAAATAATTAGCCAAATTGTGTGTACAAGTTACTCAGTCCTAGCTTGTTTTATATAACTGTTGAAATAGTATATGAATTGTATAATTATATAAACTGTATACAAGCAATACCACACATTCATTTATGCTTTTGTTCTGAATCAGCATTGTTTTTCTAAAGCTCAGTCACATGGCCATGCTGATTTTCTGGAAAACAAGTGTGATTTTTAAAAATTATTATTATTATTATAATTCCATTTATAACTATAAAATGTCTTACTAGGTGCAGTAAGGTAAAATACTTCACTTAGAACGAGCTGTTCTGCTGGCTAACAATTGGCCATTACCCTCAACAGAGCCTCTGTATAGCATTTACTGGGCTCTTCCTGTCTTTTTTTAAATATATAAAATGATATAAATTATATAAATGCTATGTTATCCTCCCATTTTCAAAATTGCCTTTCTAATGGGTACCTCATAGAATCCTTTGGTGTGGCTTTGCCCTGTGAATGGAGTCTGATTTCCCACAGGTGTGCAGATACAATCCGGTCAGGTGTTTTCCGACCATGCTGCTCTGATAGGCTAAAAGGCATGAGGTCCAGTGGCTTTTTCATGTTGCATGGCTTTGACAGTGATAGTGCTTTTGGTGAGGAGGTGAACAGCAGTTCATCTTGGGCTCTCGCCTTTTGAGCTGGGCACAGAAAAAGAGAGACGTACTTGTTTGACACATCTGTGAGTGTGAAATATGCAGGCCCAGATTGCGGCACACAGAGGCGAGTGAGACCCTACAATTGTGACAGCTATTGATTTATGTATAAGGGTCTCAATATGACCTTTCAGGGACTTTCCCTATAGAAAAGTCTGAGAAAGAAAAAGACAGATAGATTTAGAGTCTCTGTCCTCTGAATATTAATGTAATAAGCATAGATTAATCCTTCATGGCTAATGAAGGTTAGATAAATGGTGTTTCAAGCAATGCTGCTATACACGTGATAAAATTACAAGCAAATTATAATAGCGCCCTGCTGGAAACAGCAAAGGTACATAACCGCTCTCTGCAAACTGTAAAAAAAAATGTGAAGGGAAATGTATTGTGTATTGTGGCCAACCATCAATTCATGCAGATTACAGCTCTTTTCAAACGTCTCTCTGAGGTTTAGAATTATACAAAATTAAAAGACGGCAGGTTCAATCCCTAATGGACCTCTAAAGTGTTTGTTCAATTGCAGACGTAAATGGATAGTTCACTCAAAAATGGACATTCTGTCATCATTTACTCACCCGCATGTTGTTCCAAACCATATGACTTTCTTTCATCTGTGTTTTTGTCCATACAATGGAAGTCAATGGTCACCAAAACGGTTACCAAAATTCTTCAAAATTTCTTATTTTGTGTTCTGCAAAAGAAATAAAGCCATACAGGTTTTAAACAACATGAGGTTGAGTATATGATGACAGAATTGCCATTTTGGGGTGAACTATCACTTTTAATAGAGTCTACACTTTAGCGCTCCATAAATGACTGCCATAAATGACCTCTGGTTTCGCAGAAGTCTAAACCTCTAAAGATGTTTGAGAAGAACTGAAATCTGTACACCCCAAAATGAAAAATGTCATTTACTCACCCTCATGTTGGTCCAAACTTGTATGGCTGTCTTTCTTCTACATAACATGAAAGTACATATTTTGAAGAATTTATCAGTTGGTAGTTTATGTCACCATATTTTATGTCATTTGTGTATGTGCACTAATTAAGGTTTTGGTTTGATTTTGATATGTCTCTGTACACTGCATTTTAGTGTCAGGCAAGCTGGTAGGTACCCATTATATCCAAAGACATGGACATAAATGTTAATGAAACATGTTTACATAGCTCAACTGGTACAACATGGTCCATACAATACCAAGGTCCTGGGTTCAGTTTCCAGTGAACATGCATACTGATAAAAAATGTATAGCTTTAGTGCAGTGTAAGTCTCTTTGGACAACAGCATCTGCCAAATGCATAAATGTAATGCCATATAGAGGTTGTGTGACACCTTGTGTGTTATGACTACTACAATGCTTTAATGTGGTATTTTCAAAGATTGTGCAATCAGTTTGTCTAGCTGTTGAGAGTGCATATGTCGCTCAGTATCTGTCACAATAATACTAAAATCCTGTTGATAAAGTCCGGAAGAGGGACAGTGTAATAGAGAGGGACATGTGGCAGCCTTTCAAATAAAATCAATAGACCATCTGTCTCACTCAAGGTGTGCTTCTTGACAGGGGGTATTTTTACATTACCGGTGAGGAGGATGTCGCTTCTACTATTTGAATTTTGCATTTCTAGCTCAACCCTTCAAGCTAAATTCCTGAAGAAACAAAAAAGACAATGGACTATTTTGTCCTTTACCTGTTAAAGCTGATTAGGCTGAGTGTGTCATGTCTCTCGTGGACACTTATCAGAGAGGACAAAACTCAAGGCCAGCAGGGAAAACAATCAGCAGGAGATACTATGGGGGGAGAAGAGTCAGGAGAAACAGACTGGAGCAAGTGGAATAAGCGATAGCGTTCGCTTTACCCCCGGAGAATATGTGAGCAGAGTTTGTGGAATCTTTATCTCGTTTTAGACTGTGATGGTTGGTCTGACTCTGTCACTTCTGTAAAGGAAGTAAATAAATGATCAGGGTCTTACATGAGAGATGTTAGCAAAAACTTATGTAATGCATAAATAAGAGTGTAATTAATATATAATCAATTAGAAATGTTAAAATTTTATGGGTGGAGGGAAAGTTGCAAGGCCAGTAAAAGACTTTCATCAAGAAGCTTCTTTTGATGTACTCAGCACACAGCGAAAGCTTTGCAAATATTGGAAAAGCATGAACCCGAAGTGCAATATTAGTGTATGTTAGATGTTTTTTTTTTTGCTGAGGATTCAAAGAAAGCATCAGATTACAGTGTTATTTTTTAATGTTAATGAATTTAAATATGATGGTATGCAGGGAAGTAATTAATGAACAGGAACCAATTTATACAATTTATAGGGTATGATTTTACCCCAACATTCAACATACTGACACAAAATGATAAATGCAAATCGTCTCGGTTATGTACACTACCAGTCAAAAGTTTGGAAACTACTATTTTGATTGTTTTTGAAAGAAGTCTCTTCTGCTCACCAAGGCTGCATTTATTTGATCCAAAATACAGCAAAAACTGTATTTTTGTGAAATATTTTTTTTTAAATAACATTTTTCTATTGTAATATACACTCACCTAAAGGATTATTTGGAACACCTGTTCAATTTCTCATTAATGCAATTATCTAATCAACCAATCACATGGCAGTTGCTTCAATGCATTTAGGGGTGTGGTCCTGGTCAAGACAATCTCCTGAACTCCAAACTGAATGTCAGAATGGGAAAGAAAGGTGATTTAAGCAATTTTGAGCGTGGCATGGTTGTTGGTGCCAGACGGGCCGGTCTGAGTATTTCACAATCTGCTCAGTTACTGGGATTTTCACGCACAACCATTTCTAGAGTTTACAAAGAATGGTGTGAAAAGGGAAAAACATCCAGTATGCGGCAGTCCTGTGGGCGAAAATGCCTTGTTGATGCTAGAGGTCAGAGGAGAATGGGCCGACTGATTCAAGCTGATAGAAGAGCAACTTTGACTGAAATAACCACTCGTTACAACCGAGGTATGCAGCAAAGCATTTGTGAAGCCACAACACGCACAACCTTGAGGCGGATGGGCTACAACAGCAGAAGACCCCACCGGGTACCACTCATCTCCACTACAAATAGGAAAAAGAGGCTACAATTTGCACAAGCTCACCAAAATTGGACAGTTGAAGACTGGAAAAATGTTGCCTGGTGCCTTGTTACCACTGTGCAGGCTGATGGTGGTGGTGTAATGGTGTGGGGGATGTTTTCTTGGCACACTTTAGGCCCCTTAGTGCCAATTGGGCATCGTTTAAATGCCACGGCCTACCTGAGCATTGTTTCTGACCATGTCCATCCCTTTATGACCACCATGTACCCATCCTCTGATGGCTACTTCCAGCAGGATAATGCACCATGTCACAAAGCTCGAATCATTTCAAATTGGTTTCTTGAACATGACAATGAGTTCACTGTACTAAAATGGCCCCCACAGTCACCAGATCTCAACCCAATAGAGCATCTTTGGGATGTGGTGGAACGGGAGCTTCGTGCCCTGGATGTGCATCCCACAAATCTCCATCAACTGCAAGATGCTATCCTATCAATATGGGCCAACATTTCTAAAGAATGCTTTCAGCACCTTGTAGAATCAATGCCACGTAGAATTAAGGCAGTTCTGAAGGCGAAAGGGGGTCAAACACAGTATTAGTATGATGTTCCTAATAATCCTTTAGGTGAGTGTATTTTATAATACAATTTATTTCTGTGATTTAAAGCTGAATTTTCAGCATCATTACTTCAGTCTTTAGAGTCACATGATCCTTCAGAAATCATTCTAATATGCCGATTTGCTGCTCAAGAAACATTTATTATTATTATCAATGTTTATCAAAGGTGAAGGCTGAACGACTCACTCATAAGCAAGTGAGATAGCCTCGACCACCCACTTGCTCATTCTCTGCTTAGATGTGGGGTACCCTTTCCTAGGTGACCCAAAGCAAATGAACAACTGTTCTGCTTTCCTCCACAGGGCAGCTCTGTGGACATAAGCATCTAACGCCCGAACAGGGCAGAGCAGATTACATTTTTCTTGGTCTGACATCACAAAAGGAGGAGGACAAAAGGCCTGCAGAATGACTTACTGTATTAGTAGGAACCTTAGGAATGTAACCCGGTCTTGGATGCAGAAAAGCTTTAACCATACCAGGAGCAAATTCCAAGCACGAGGTAGAAACCGAAAAAGCTTGAATGTCTCCAATTCTCTTAAGAGACGAAAAGGTGAGAAGAAATATAGTCTTAAGAGTCAACATTTTCTCAGACACCTCCTCAATGGGCTCAAAAGGAGCTTGAGATAAGCCTTGAAATACAATGGCCAAATCCCAGGCTGGCACCCTTGTGCCATGGAGAAAGTGGGTAATAAATGGGTGTCTCCCCAGTGACACACCAGCAATAGGCGCATGATAAGCCACCAAGGCCGCCACATATACTTTTAAAGTAGAAGGGGATAACCCAGTGGAAAATCTCTCTTGCAGGAATTCCAGTACTTGGCTAACAGGGCAATTAACAGGATCCAACTGTTGATTTCCACACCATGAAGTGAACAATTTCCATTTCAGGGCATACAGTTTTCTCGTGGAAGGAGTTCTGGAGTGTAGAATGGTCTCTACAAACTCAGTTGAGAGACCTGAACTTATGAGCTGGGCCCCCTCAGAGGCCAAGCCCACAGTTTCCACAACTCTGGACAGGGGTAAACTAACGACCCGTTCGCCTGAGAGAGTAGGTCCCTCCTGATCGGAATCTCCAGAGGTGACCCCGTCCCGGCGAACTCCTGGGAGCAGAGCGATCGGGGGAAATGCATACAGACGTTGCCTCGGCCACGCCTGTACCATAGCATCCAGTCCCAAAGGAGCTGGATGCGTTAGGGAGAACCAAGTTTGACAGTGTGTCGTCTTTTGAGATGTGAACAGATCCACTTCTGCTCTGCCAAAATTCTCCCAAAGGAGCTCCACCACCTCGTTAGCATGACACAATGACAAGAAGTTCCCAGCACAGGTCCTTGCGAAAGGAACCAAGGATCTTTCCACGTCCAAGGCACGAAGGCATTGCCGCGTAACCTTGAACATGCGGAGCGGATTTCCCCTTTTAGGGAGAATCCCTTGGTTTTGAGCTACCACTGCAATGGTCTCATGTACAACAGGCCAAAAGGTATCACATTAAAAACTGTTGCCATCAGACCTAACAGTCTCTAGAACTGCTTGACAGTGAGTGACTGGCCTAGTTTTGTCTCCTTTATGGTTGAGAGGATTGATGCAATGCAGGCTGGAGAGAGCCGCGCTCGCATTGTTATCGAATCTCATATTACACTGAGATAAGTGGTCTTCTATATAGGTGTAAGGACACTTTTCTTTGTGTTTAACCTCAATCCCAACCTTCTCATATGCACGAGAATGACATCTCGATGCCGAACCGCTAATAGCTCAGATTGAGCTAAAATCAACCAATTGTCGATGTAATTGAGTATGCGGATGCCCTAGAGTCTCAGTGGAGCCAGAGCAGCATCCACACACTTCGTGAAAGTTTGTGGAGACAAAGCTAGGCCGAAAGGAAGAACTAGATATTAGTATGTTTCGCCTCTGAAAGCAAACCTCAGAAACTTCCTGTGTTGTGGATGGATATGTGAAAGTATTAGATCTTTAGATCTATCGTGACAAACACAACACAATCTGCCTGAGAGTAAGCATCTTGAATTTTAGCTTCCCTACAGTGCAATTTAGAAGGTGCAGATCTAAAATTGGACGCAACCCCCAATCCTTCTTTGGAACAATGAAGTAGCTACTGTAAAAGCCTAACTCCTTGCTGGGAGGAGGAACCCGTTCTATGGCTTCCTTTTGTAGTAGAGCCTTTACTTCCTGTTCCATTACCAAAGCCTGCTCGGGGCCCACCACTGTAGGAAGGACCCCGTTGAAACGAGATTCTCTCGAGACTGGCCTCTGGATTTCTTTGAGCAATCAGCACAGTGCCCTGAAGTGGCGAACCGGCAAGGAGCAACTGGCTTGACTGCTGCAAAGCCCTCCTTAGAAAGTGCGAGCAGACCACACTCGGGTGGAGGCCCGCTGAGACTTTCCACGCCTGGCATAAAGGCGAGGTGCAATCTGAATCCCCCTGGAGGGGTGCACCCTCAGCTGCCTGACATCGGTGGCGTCAGGACTTCTTTTTAGATGAAGCCTTCCTCACAGTAATAACGGCCCTCAGATCCGTTTTACCCTTAGAAGGTTTCGTCTTAAAGTGCCGAGCCACCTCCCAGTTCTTATGAGGACGAGCTCTGGTCGCGACACTTTGTTTCTGCTGCGCCCTGTGTGAGGAGCTAGTCGACGGCTGGGGGCCCACTCCCCCAGCGACGTGAGACTTGCAGGGCATGAATTTTTGGAACGCTGCCTCCTGCTTTTTCTCCTCCTGAAACCTCTCAGCGACAGTGTTGACTGCCTCACCGAAAAGGCCAGTAGGAGAAAGAGGAGCGTCCAGGAGAAACAATTTTTCTTTCTCCTTCATGCCTGCAAGATTGAGCCACAAGTGTTTCTCCATGGCCACCATAGCTGCCATAGACCGACTGACAGATGTGGCCGTCTCCGTGGTGGCCCGGAGAGAGAGGTCGGCAGCCTGACGCAGTTCTCGAATTACGTCAGGGCTGATTTCCTCACTCTCACTCGCGTCCCTTAGTAGGTCAGCCTGGTATGCCTGCGGTATTGCCATTGTGTACAGGCACGACACGGCTTGACCTGCCGCAGAATATGCGTTACGCACTAAAGCGGAGGTGGATTTGAGGGGCTTAGTGGGTAAAGCTGGTGTTTTCAGGGATGATGCTTCAGGAGAGAGATAACTCGCAAGCGTCTCTTAAACCTTAGAATGGCTATGGTGCGATGGCCGTTTCATACTGTTTATATTGGAATATGTGGTTATTTGCAGGCTGAACACACGGTATGAAACTTTTTTTTCCATGATCTCGACACCTCAGTGTGGAGATCGGGAAAGAATGGCAAACACCTTCGTGAAGGTTGCTCACGAGAAGGCAGGAAGCGTTCATCTAGTTTGCTTCTCTGCCTATTCTCTTGTTTATCAGCGGGCCATTCGATATGTAGCTTAGCAACCGCTCTCGTGAGCACCTCCACTAGCTCCTCACATGCAGGAGACTGAAATGGCGAATCTTCAGTCTCTGCATCAATGCTAAAAATATCCACCTCCTTAGAACTAGATATTTGCAACATCGGTGCCTCATTCAGAGCAGAAGAAACCGCAATGCGTGCTTCCGAACTCTGAACGGAGGCACTGGACCTAACAGGTAAAGGCTGAGATAAGGCAGAGCCTGTCTCAAGCCCTGCTGTTAGATTTGTGAAACCCACGACTGAAGCCGCCGTTCTGCCCGAGCTGCGAGGAACGTGAGCCGAAGCACCCTCCTCAAAGAGTGCCCGGCGTGAACGCAGCGTTCTGAGAGGGAGACGTTCGCAATGCTCACATTCAGCCCCCTTTGAGTGCTGACTGAGCATGCTGCTCTCACAAACAGAACACACACAACAAATGTGTATCCCCACACATAAGGAAACGAGGGCAGGGATGAACACACTGTTTAAACTGCGGTTCATTTGCCATAATATTTCTCTTTTCTTTCTTTTTTTTTTTAAGTGAAAAACTCCTGGCTAGACAAAACTAAAGACAGACAAAAATACAGATAGACAGATTTCACATGTAGCGCTTGCTGAAGGCACAGAAGCTAATGCTGTTTGGTTTGGGTGTGCTTTATAGTTCCTGGTCGATGACGTCACCCGCCTATGACGTTCCGTCACGCCATTGGACTGATTTCATACGTGCTTCATGACGCACACACGCAGAGGCATTCTCACAGCATTTCGACGCAGCTCGGGAACTATGTTTCGCTGGCTGGAGTCCAGTTGTTTCTGTGAATTGCAGCGATCCATTTGCTTATCTTTTCTGTAGTTTTTGGCAGCCTGTAAAAATATACCTCAGATTTCTTGTCAAATCTATTCATACAATCTCAAAGCTCTTTCCCATTTTAGATGTGTTTTGTGTGTTTTTCGCGGCATTCACACTGAAAACCAATGCTGACGCTCAGTCTTTTTGCCACTCAGTGGGCGTAACCGCAGTCACTCTGGCCAACGGTGACGTCACGCATATACCCTCTATAGGTCATAAACCCCGCCCTCTCCATGTAATCTAGTAGGACAATCAAATTACACTTAAAAAAAAAATTTTTTTTAAAGATGGTTTCTGTCATTTTAAGTACTTTTTGATGTAAGTTCAAGCGTTCGTTTTTCAAAATAAGTTTAGTTTTAGTTACGTTATTTGATGCTATAATAAAAGTAGGGGTGTGATGTCATGATTGACAGCTGAGATTGACAGCTTCTCTGAGCGAAGTAGTCACTAAGGCACCAACTGACTTTTTTCTGGAATTTTGGGAGATTTCCATAACTGTTTATTTCACATCGTCATAATGACATAATGGGACCAATATTGGGACATTGGAAGAGAGTGAAGGTGTGTCGCCCATGTTTTTTTTTGTCTATGGTCCTATCTCATAATTTACAGGAATCTCAGCAGAAGCTTGGGATATGGAACTATAGTAAAATGAAAAGGTTGTTTAGGAACAATTCCTTTGAGCTTTAAATTCAAACCCATTGCAAAAAGTAGGGCGGTTACCACTGCCCCTGCATGGTGCCTCATCCATCTCTAAGTGCAGCCTATAGATACAATCCCTCTGCATTAATCAGGGTTCATGGTGGACTCATCAGCTAAAGGCGTCATATGAGGCTAGGCATCAGGGAAGGCAGGATGTGCTTGGGCACTGGAAAATTTGGACAGACAAATATGGACCCACATCTAATCTATTTGAAGAGGCACCAGTGCCAGCAGGGGTATAGCAGCCATTATAACTGGGTGAACATGACCCCCAACCACCCACTTCACTTTTATTTCATTTTGAAATGTACAGTTACATTATGTAGTTAGAGCTCTTCATAAAATGGCAGCCATTGTAAACTTCTGTCTTTTTGTTCTCGTGTTAGTGGGGATTTTTCCCCTGGTCAGTTTAAAGCTGAGAGATAAGAGTAGGCGCAGGAAACTAATAAACTGAAGAATCCTTCCTTTCTTAAGTTTCTGATATCTCCACAGCAACACAACCTAAAGACAAAGAGAAAACTATTTCAAAATGCAATTACTTTTACAGAAAGTGTCTCATAAACAGTTATGGACATCTTATACAAATGAGGTTGAACAAAGATACTATAACGATTCATATTTCCCCTTAATCTATCCACTATTTCATATTCTCTCTCTCTCTCGCTCTCAATTAGCTGAACCAAACCATTCTGGAACTAGTCCACAGAGATCAGAGGGGAAAACAAACAGAGACTGCTCTGATTTTTCAAATGAATGTTTAAAGCTTTGTGCGACACAAAATTGTCTCAAAACTCTATTACGTAACATTTGTCGGAAGCAACAGAATCTAAAAGAATCTTGATACAAACAATCAAGGTAATTGCTGTAGAAGAAGGTGAGCTTAATTGCATGAAGCGAGACCAGCAACTGAGGGTGAGCATGTAGTCAGATTTCTTCTTTTTGATGTTTGAAGATTTATGGTAGAGATGTGAATTTTATTCATCACACAGCAGGCAGTCTTCAGCTGTAATTGAATCAAAAACCTGGCTAGATTTCAGTACTTTATTCAAGCCTTTACAGTATGTTGTCAGCTAGCACATAGCAGCATTTACAGGGCATATTTTGTAATAACAGAAGATATTAAAGAGGTAGTTTACCCAAAAATTCTGAAACATCATCACACTCACTAACCCTCTTGTCTTTTCAACCCTGTATGATTTTCATTCTTTCTTGGGACACAAAATAAGATGTTCAGTTCAGCTGCTGTCTTCCATACTTGGATGGGGACCAATGGCTGTCAAGCTCCAAAAAGGACAAAAAGCACCATGAAAAATGGTAAATTATAGTCCATCTGTTTTATGTGTTATATTTCAAGTTCTCTGAAACCATAGCATTGCGTGAAGAACAAATTAAACTTTAAGCTGTTATTCGCCAAAAAAGATTGTTTTAAAAATCTGCCATGGTCATCATTCACTTTCATTGTATGGAAAGAGATGCATTCTGATATAAATAATATAATAATTTCAGCTCCATTTAAAGGGATAGTTCACCCAAAAGTAAAAATTTTGTCATCATTTACTCACCCTCATGTTGTTCCAAACCTGTATAAGTGTCTTTCTTCTGTTGAACACAAAAGAAGATATTTTAAAGAATGTTGGTAACCAGACAGTTGACAGTAGCCATTGACTTCCATAGTATTTTTTTTCCTACGTGGAAGATAACGGCTACTGTCAACTGTTTGATTGAACATTCTTTAAAATATCTTCTTTTGTGTTCAACAGAAGAATGAAACTCGTACAGGTTTGGAACAGCTTGAGGGTAAGTAATGATAATGATAACATTTTCATTTTGAAGTGAACTATCCCTTTAACACTTTTTAGTGCGCTTAAATGCACTCTGATGTATTTATATCAGGTGTTCCCCGAAGACTGATACTTAAGAAGTAACATTACAGTCCAAACATTTATGTCAGAAAGGCTAATTCTGACTTTGGGCAACCTGAAAATGCATGTGACGCCTCTTTGGACACAGTGCTGGCACTTCATATTAAATAGAGCAGGAAACCAGGAATTAGAACCCTATAAATATGCATATTAACCCTATTATGCCAACCAAAACATTGTTGCACTGCCATTACAGAGGGTAAAGTACAGAAAGCAACAACAACACTGGCAGGCAGTTTGGGGTTTACCTCAGTAGAGAGCTTTTTTAAAAGAGACTCAAGGATACTTCAGCAGGGGGGCAGTGCCTCCAGCACAGCTGTGACCCAAACCCTTGCCTGGTCCCATCTGTTCTGCACAAGCTCACATGTGCTGAGGTCAAGTAGTGCTGGCATGATGAATTCCCCACCCAGAAACAGAAGAGATCATGCTGCATGCAGTATAAAAGGTCAAAGGACATCATGCTATCTATTCTATCTATCTATGTGACCAAGCTTGACAAGAGTGTAATGCAAACAGGAAGGACAGAGAAGGGCATAGGAGACAGTTTATGGTGTAAGAGTAGATTGACGAGATTGCAAAATAGGAAAACAACATTTGTTACATGGCACACCGCACTGGGATAAGGTGTTAAAACCTAAGCTCTCTTCCAAAAGCCAGTGAACTGCCTAGGGATGCAGCATTTTAGGAACATGGCGCCCTTTTGACACAAAAGTTGTTCCAGAAGGAAGGCATCTTAATTATTCTGCTTCCTAGATACTTTGTTTTGGCCAAATTCTGAGTCAGAATCGCACGTATCCTTTATGGGGAAGCCAATCCCATGATGCATTATGACAAAGTCAGAAATTGTGATTATACACTACTGTTCAAAAGTCTAGGGTTGGTAAGATTTTTTAAATGTTTTTGAAAGAATTATCTTATGCTCACCAAGGCTGATTTTATTTTATCAAAAATACAGTAAAACAGTCATATTGTGAAATATTATTACAATTTAAAACCACTGTCTAATGTAATATATTTTAAACTATTTAATTTTTAGCAGCCATTACTCCAGTCTTCAGTCATTCTGATATGCAGAACAGCATTGATTTGTAATATAAATATTTTCTAATATTATTATAAATGTCTTTACTCTCACTTTTGAGGGTGCGTACATGTATATTTAATTAAATACTAAAAAGTAGCAATAAAAATATTTCAGTGTAATTAAAAGTTAATACTTTTAATAAATATTCATTCATTGTGTGCTATTGTGAATATTATGGTGTTACCTTAGCAACGCACTAAAATTACACTGTTATTACTATTAGTGTGGTGCGCAGTGTAAAATACAACCATAAAGAATTAGTATAAATTGTGGAAAAAATTCACATAAATCCCTCCCTAAAATACATAAACCATGAGTCTTCGGGTTAGGGAAAAGTAAAAAATGAAATAAAATATGAGGACTGTTGACAGCATGACCAACATGTTTCTGAACAGCAGCACGTGTTTCTATTTTGGTCGGATAAAAGAGCCCATCTTTTGGTCACCTTTGATGAGCTTATCCTCTTAAATCACTCAGTCCTCAAATGGGGTCCAAGCACAGACAGTTAGCTCTGTTTGCACCAAGCACTAGTAATCTTCGACAAACCGATCAAGATAACTCGTATATGAGAGCGAGTGAGAGCTAGGGAACACGGTTGTATTACAAACACTGACACAAGACATTGGCCTACATGCACATTTCCACCAGGTGTTCAGAGATACAATGTGTAAGTGTGAGTGTGATTGTGTTTGTCAATGTGTGCTGGACTGACCCCTAACCACACAGTCTGGCTCTATTGTCATGGGGCTCGACTAGTCGAGACGCAGATGGCTCTCTCAGGTAGTGGCTGTGTAGTGTAAGGACTTTCTCTATGGAATTCCTTCTGCTGAAACAGCTGGTTTTCCCAGTCAAACTCACTTCTTCCTGAAGCACACACTCCCAGCGAATTATCACAAGTACACACCACCACCATAAATCTAACCGCAGATGCTACAGCACTCATTTTCCTCCCATTATATTCAGCTGGGGGTTGATATATATAGCCTATCCACTGGAATTCTTATGCCCCCTATCAATCATATAATTTTTTCTATTATAATGTACAACTATTGTTTTTTTTGTTTTTTTTGTAAATAAGGGCTATATGTGCACTATTAAATAAATTTAATATACTTTCCTTGTAATATTATTAATAGTAATCAATGCTAACCAGTTTATTTAGAATAATATGACTATGTTCTAGACTTGAACATATCTACTGTCATAATTATTTTACTTTTACTTTAATTCTTATTCATAGTACTTTGCTTTGTCAGCATTTATGACCAGGTCTTACAGTATATCATAAACAGTTTCAGGTAAAGCCAACGGTCTAAAAAACGAAGCTGAAAACAATTATAATCTTACAATTAATTTGAAAGGTCATGTTTTAGTGTCACAATCAGTTTGCATTTCTGCTAAGACATCCTACTGAATTGGATGATATGAGTGCATCTATAGCTCCTTACACTGAGAGCAGTTGAGCATGGCAGATAATTTCTCTGGTGGCATGAGGCTGTTTGTCAGCAAATAGAGTAAAGTGGATTCTTGCAGCCCGTGAGGAACCAGTACATTATTGTTTGCTTAGTGAAACAAATTGAGTGGTAACAGATAAAAGGAAAATCACTTACAACCCAATGAGAAAACTGTTAGAATAAACTTTATCTAAAAAAAATTAAGGCAGAGACTTTTTACTCAAAGTTATAAAGTGAGACAGATGGTAATTGCACCCGGTATAAAAACATTACATTTTTTTCTAGTAACACATGATATTATACAATATTTGTCTATTTACTATTTTTATATATCTGACCACTTATATTGTCTCGATTCCCTGTGTTTAGTGTTCTTGGATTTGAAATTCTTGTGTCTTGCTGTGTCTGGTTTCTTTTCCTGTGTTTAGTTCATGGCTGAATCCGAAATCGCCACCTAAACCCTCTATCACTATTCCCTACGTTAGTCAACTAATACAGTTCACTGTAACGAGTGAGTGAATTCAGACAGTTGTTTACATCAGCTGTAAACACGTTATTGTGGTGCAATGTGGGATAGAATGAGTGTACTCGATAACGTTCACTATGGTTTCTGACACCACTATAAATGGCTTTCCCCTCAAATAATGGGGCGATTTCTGATTCAGCCCATGTTTCTATAGTGTTAGTCTCCATGGTTGCTAATGTCCCACACCCTCTTCCTCATCTCTCTTATGTATTTATACCCTTGTGTTTCAGTCTGTAGTTGTCATTCATTGCCTTTACACACTTGTTGTAAAGCTGTTGTGTCTCCTATGTCTTCATGTTTGTATTATTACCATTGGCTTCTTGTTTGGATTATCCTTGTGTTTATGATGTTCATTGAATAAAGACTTATTCTATGAATACATAAACACAATGATAATCCAAACAAGAAGCCAATGGTAATAATCCAAACATGAAGACACAGGAGACACAACACCTTTACAACAAGCTTGCTAAAAGATCCCCACCTCTCCTTGTCCCTGCTACATCTGTTAATGTGCCATACATAGTGTATACTGTATACACAACTCTTCAAAAGTTAGGGGTCTTTTTTTCAGCAAGGATGCAATAAATTAAATTAAATTAAATTGAAGTGTTAGTTAAGACATTTCTAAGTGTTAGTAAAGATTTATATTTTAAATAAATACTGTACTTTCTATTCCTCAAATAATCCTTAAAAAAGTACAAAGGTTTTCAAAAATATATTAAGCAGCACAACTGTTTTCAACATTGCTAAGGAGTAATGATGCTGAAAAGTTTTGCCATCACAGGAATAAATAAATTAATAAATATATTAAAATAAAAAAGTTATTATAGATATAGAATTCAAATAGAATAATTCACAATATTACTGTACATGTATCATTTATATAATATTGGTGTATTTACATTGGGTATGTAATATGTATATTTATACACACATACACATATACTGCAGTGTATATCATTTATGAATAGTATAATTATACACATGGGTGTCGGAAGCAAAACGTGGGTGGGTCCTCTCCCAGAAAGATTTTACTGGAGTAGATGCCATTTACATTAAGTGCAAATAGCCTGCCTTGTTAACTAAACGTCTGGTTGGGCCAGACAAAATTACGGAAGACACCAAGTGGCAATAGTGTAGGGGAAGGTACATGTCAGAAAGTTTTGACGCAAATCGGCCGAGGTTCGGATGCGCCTATTACCGAACTCGCTCTACTCCCTTTTCCCCATCACAATAAGATCGGAAAGGCATTTATTTTCAATTAAAATGAAGAAAATATTCGAAAAGTGGAAATAAAGCGTCTAATGTGTTTAGTAATAAAGTGTTTATTGGTTAACAGACATGCGCTGAATTAGAGATGGTAAAACTGTAAAAGTCCAATATCATTGGTCTTAAAAAGTGGGTGGGGGTCTTGTCCCACCCACATACAATGGTTCCAACGCCCATGATTACACATATGCTAAAAAAACAACCTACCAATACATGTGCTGTACTCTCCAGAATCTCCAGCATCCAGCTCACTGTCACGCTGTGTGGCCTGTGCTACAACGAACACAAATCACTCATCATCATTGACAAAATGAGAATTCCATTAAAGATTCTGTATGATGATCTACATTCATGAGCCGACCTCATGAATTCTGACGTCACATTTTAATGTCAGACACGTCCTTTGCAGGCTGAACGGATTGTCTATATTTTTAACCCAAATGATTTCTGCCTGTCATGGTATACCAGTCCAACTAGCAAACCCTCAAGCAGTGGACCATGTCAATTATATCCCATCCTCAGGCACAGATCCTATCCAGCGTTGTCTGCCAAAGCAAAGGTCAGTCGTGACCCAGGCCCTGGCAGGAAATTCTCAAGTCTGAAAGCAAAGAAAAACAGCTCTTTCCTAGAAGTCATTTATTCGATTCAGTTCTCACATTGATAATACTTTGCATCTTCAAAATCTTGTACCGCATAATTATCTCAATTTATCTTATCACTTAATTTATCTTAATTATCTAAATTGTTTTGTCTTTGTAACATCTGACATATTTTCCACTAGGCTACATTGTTATAGTCGACTAATTTGGGGCTGGTAAATTGTTCTGGCAATTGAGGAACATGCCAGGAGCTTAACAACAAAGCTGTGTGACTGAAAAGAAAAAAAGAGGATTGAAAGCAATAAACAAATATCAGTTTTGAAATGAGAACATTGTTGTTCTCAGTGGCTTAGAGTTAGACAACCTGCTAGCTTCATAAAAACGGTACTGTACCTTTAAATTGCAATCTGATGCCATGTATTGTATTGACAATAAATAAAACAGCTGGTGATGAACTCACTCAGTAATTGCTACTTCAGGGGAAATAAGTTTATACCCAATCATTTCCCAACTTCTTTCACTGTAGTTCTGAATTTCCTTGCGTCACATTTGTGACCTGCCGTGTTGTTTTAGGAAATGAGGATGGATGGCATGATTGCTCCGATCTCTCCGTGGTTTGTGCAATCAAGACCATGGTACTTGTCTAATCTCACATGGAGCCCTTGCTCTCCAGTGCAGCCACGAAGACAAGTCTAACAAAATGGCCCTCCGCAATGAAGTCCTCAGCAGAGTTTCGGTGATTAGTTTATGCAGATTGACATTTATATGGCCGTGGTAGAGCTCGCTTCTACAAAAAAAAGCACTCAAGTGAAAACACAGCCTCATAGCTCTAGCCTCTATCATTTGTCAGTCCCAAAATGTATGCCATTCAGATCTGAATTGAGAAGGCTCTTCCCAACCTCCTGAGACTGATTGCCACCAGCACTTCATGTTTTTTTCCTCTCACTTGGAAGAATATTGCTGATGAACCTATCAAATCATGCAGAGCACATCTTTCATTTGGAGTGATGGAGAAGGAAGAAAGCAAGCAAAAGAAAGCAAAAAGCAGATGATGATGAATTTTTTTTTTCATCTTTGAGTGCATTATGCACACCTGAAACAGCTTTGTAACTCCATACCTTGAGATCAATAGGTGGAAGTGGGCCAATGGCCAGTCTAAATCTGTCTGGGCTGTTGAGGGGGGACGCCGTGGTCTTCCAGCGCACAGGGCCTTCAGTAGGTACAAATATCACATTACTGAGATGCCCCTGCAGCACAATCCCCGAGTACCACATATTGATCGAAGCTGTTGGGCTTACGCACTAAACTAAACACTTTCACTGCTTTCTATTTCCAATCACTGTGCTATATTTAGTAATGGCAAGTTTCCTATACTAGGCCTCATTTGACCCATACGTGCTTCCGACAATGTTAGTCCTGCATGGGTTTTAATGGATGTAATTTAACATTGTTAAATCATTTACAGTAAAATGTGCAAGGGCTGACAAATGCTCTATATCACCTGATTACATTAATAAGTTGGATGAGAGGATGAACCCCACAAGGTACAGATAAACTAAAACCATGATAAAACCATGCTGTTTTTATTGTTGGTGTTGGTTTTTGTCCTTTTATAGATGGGTTAGTGATTCGAAAAAGAGGCAGAATGAGATCAAACTGTTCCAGCTCACACACACCATTCACCACAGTTGTGTGCCATTAAGATCTGAATTGAGAAGGCCTTTTTATAGTTCAATTACATTTCTAAATTTCAACTGAGGTAACAAATGCGGAATTGCATTTCAATTTAAAATGTAAGCAAGTAGTATTAACCCTTAAATGCATGAATGTTTTATCAATCATTAAATATTCAGGCCTTTAGCGACCTGTATCTATATCTAACATAGATGGAATCTAACTGCCACAATATTATAGAACTCTCCTGTTGTAATTCTTTTTTTCCCAGACACATAAGCCCTAGTGAAAAAAAACATACCAAAATGTATTTAAAATACGCTAATTTCAAACTAAGTATACTACAAATCCATTAAGATATTTACTGACATATTGCTTGAGACTTACTGATATAAATATTATAATTAAAATTTATTTGGAGTACTTTATTGCACAATCCACTTTTTAATATTAAGCCTAAAATGTGTTTTAATAACACTATTAGTAAGGATAGTATGATCACTGAATAAGATCAGCCTTTAAATCCAAGATATTTAAAGTGTACCTAAAGTATACTTGCAATAGTTCCATTTTAGCGCAATCAATTATACTTCAGTATATCTTTATTTGGACCTCAGCACTATTTCCGGACAATTAAAGTGCATTACATACAAAATTAGTTGTTCCAATTTAGCAGACTTTGAATACATATCAATTTAGTATACCAAAAGTACAATTGCAGGGTATTTACAATAAGTACATATATATGTAATGTATTTATACTTAGCATAAAATAAATTTATTTCAAATACATGTTGGTATATTTTGGCATATTTTTGAGTTCCTCTTGTCTACATCATATACATGATACAAGTGAATTACAGTAGAAAATAAATCATGGACATTGAGTGTCCTTTAGTAAAACAATGTCCAGGTCAAACATCCTGATTGCACTGTGCTCCTGGTGCATTGCCGAGCATGTGAAATGGGTTTAATGAGTCTGTCTGGTGGCACTCTGCTGGCGGAGAGCGGCTCTGGTGGCCTCATGTGCAGCTGTGAATACAACCAAGTGATTTCAAAGCAATCTGACGTGGTGCCCATGAAAACAGAGGCGATAAAGCCAGCACCGGTATCTGGCCCCTCTCAGCATTACGTGTGAATGGTTTCTGTTCTCCTAATCTGCTTTCCAGATGTGTGGCTTAGAGCTGCCATATCAGGACATCAAGCTTCCTGACAAAGCTGCCCTGCTGCCAGTCGAGGCCAAGCGATTCAGAAGGGGTTGTAACTAGAAAGCGCCCAGCTGGTTAATGGCTGAGTCTCAGGCAATGCATACACCCAATCAAAGCCGTCCTCCCATTAGAAATGTGGAAGGGCTCAGGCCACTTTGTTACAGATGTCAGAGGGGATTATTAGGATTGAGGCCAACATGTTTGTGATAGCATGTAGTGACTATCGTATGGATTCTGATCCTGACCATATTTCACATTTAACAGCCAGTACATGCCTGTAAAATATGGAAGTTACTGCAGGACCTGGAATAATGATGGGGACCTTCCATTGACTTGAAACTGTTATTTTTGAACTGAACTAAAGATATTTTTCTACCCTCAAACATTCACAAACCTTTTAGATTTAGTTTATTTAGCTATTGGCTATAGTGACTTCCCTTACAAAAGTTAAGTATACTTAAGTAATGTTCAAGAATATTTTAAAGTATACTTTATGTAGTAAGTATACTAATATCAATGTACTATTAGTATACTTGTAAGGGTACTATTTCAATGCTGCTTGGGACTAAATTGGACCACTTTTTAGTATATAAGTATATATGTTTAAGTGTACTGTAAGTGTAACAGTATAAACTTTAAGTGCACAAGTAGTTCACAACTACGTTTCTCATTTGTATACTTATAAGTATACTAGTAGCTTACTATTTTAATACTTGTAGCACATTTTTAGTTTATGAAAGTACACTTTGAAGTACTCTCGATAAACTACTAGTTTAGTAGTTTTATACTGCAAGTATACTTGCAAGTTTTCTTTAAGTGAACATAACAGTTTACTACTTAAAGGTCCCATGACATGAAAATTTCACTTTATGAGGTTTTTTAACATTAATATGAGTTCCCCTAGCCTGTCTATGGTCCCCCAGTGGCTAGAAATGGAGATAGGTGTAAACCAAGCCCTGGGTATCCTGCTCTGCCTTTGAGAAAATGAAAGCTCAGATGGGCCAGTCTGGAATCTTCCCTATATGTCGTCATACGGGGAAAAGTTACCCCCCCTTTCTCTGCTTTGCCTGCCCAGAGAATTTGGAGAAAATGGATTCAGTTTATTTTTTACTTTTAATTAAGTCATAATGTCAGCACAGGCTTTACAAACAGACTTTTACGATATGGATTTGACAGCACCGCCACAAACAGTAAGTAACAGTGTTCATTAATGCCTGATCTGTGATCAGTGATTTCTGATGTGTAGCTAATTATTCAAGTTCACACAGACTTTCTTTCTAAATTGTTTAATATGGTTTATGCATAAGTGAATCAAGCCAGTGACTAAACAATCAACTTCACATTGTTTCTCTTAGTAGCATAAAACAAATCTGTTATTTAAATTGTGATTAAACTACAGAGAGCGATCAAAGAACACTCTCTTTATAATGTTCGAAGCTGTCAATCACACATTGTATATCTGCACACTTGCTCAAACTGCCGTTATAATGAATGACGCTGTTATGCTGCACAATGAAGCTCTTACTTTATTCATATCTATATTGTTTGCTGTTAGTTGTGGTGAAAGCATTTTGTGAGAAAAATAGCATTGCAATGACGCGATCACTACATTCACGTGATCAACACTGTCTGTTTACTCAATGCTTATCACTGCAGCCTTTCATGTGATGGGAAAATATCTAAAAATAAAGCTATAAATCAACACTTTCACGATTCGTTAATCTCGACAGCTGTAATAGTAAAAAAAAAACTTAGTAAAAGTAATGTAATACGCATTTCAAATGCAAAGATGTCAGCCAATCACAACAGCCAATCACTACACTGAAGTTTTACAGCAGACACGCCCCTTTAAACAGAGCTTTCAAGCCAGAGGCCTAAAATCAGGATAGAAAAATGCCTTTTATTTATAAATTATGACATTTTATGATGTAAAAATCATACTAAAAATATAAGTACACCTCAGGAAACATTATAAAATAATTTAAAAAAAACACACATCATGGGACCTTTAAATATTATTTTTGCACTTTAAGTATACTATTATGTTACTATTACTATTTAGTTATACATTTTTTATACTTTAAATATATATTTTACTGAACTTTAACTCTTTCCATAAAAAACAAACAAACAAAAAAACATTAAATATGAACATAAAAAAGATTCAATAAAATGAGACATAAACAGAACAAATGTCACAGACATTTGATGAACAGAAATGCAATAATGAGTCCCTGGACAGAGCAAGGGTCAAAATAAAAAGTAGCAGTCAGCAAGTAGCAGTCACTATTTGCTGTGCCAGCAGCTGCTTTAAGCTACTACAATGTAGTCCTCATGGACTGCAGCAGATACTCCAGTTCTTGCTGTGAGATATACCCCCGGCTTCACAGACAAGGCTTAAGCCTAGTCCCAGACTAAAATGCATGTTTGAGCGGTTTTAACTGAAAACAACTTGCAGTAGTAAGTCTACTCCAGCACATCCCAAAGACTTTCAATGAATTTAAGGTCTGGACTCAGAGGTGCCAATTAGATATTATGGATATACACTATATTGCCAAAAGTTTTGGGACGCCTGCCTTTACACGCACATGAACTTTAATGACATCCCATTCTTAATCCGCAGGGTTTAATATGGAGTTGGCCCACCCTTTGCAGCTATAACAGCTTCAACTCTTTTGGGAAGGTTTTCCACAAGGTTTAGGTGTATTTATGAAAATTTTTGACCATTCTTCTAGACGCGCATTTTTGAAGGCCTCGCAGTGAGGACTCTGTACAGGCCAGTCAAGTTCCTCCACACTAAGCTCGCTCATCCATGTCTTTATGGACCTTGCTTTGTACACTGGTGCGCAGTCATGTTGGAACAGGAAGGGGCCATCTCCAAACTGTTCCCACAAATTTGGAAGCATGAAATTGTCCAAGAGTTCCTTTCACTGGAACTAAGGGGCCAAGTCCAACCCCTGAAAAACAACCCCACACTATAATCCCACAATGCAGTCAGGCAAGTACCGTTCTTCTGGCAACCGCCAAACCCAGACTCGTCCATCAGATTCCCAGACAGAGAAGCGTGATTCGTCACTCCAGAGAACATGTCTCCACTGCCCTAGAGTCCAGTGGCGGCATGCTTTACACCACTGCATCCGACGCTTTACATTGCGCTTGGTGATGTAAGGCTTGGATGCAGCTGCTCAGCCATGGAAACCCATTCCATGAAGCTCTCTACGCACTGTTCTTGAGCTAATCTGAAGGCCACGCAAAGTTTGGAGGTCTGTAGCTATTGACTGCAGAAAGTTGGCGCTGACCCTGCTCTGTGATTTTACGTGGCCTATCACTTCGTGGCTAAGTTGCTGTTGTTTCCAATTGCTTCTTTAGTAGTGATGAAATTTCACAAATGGACTTATTGCACAGGTGACAACCTATCACGGTACCACGCTTGAATTCACTGAGCTCCTGAGAGCGACCCATTCTTTCACAAATGTTTGTAGAAGCAGTCTGCATGCCTAGGTGCTTGATTTTATACACCTTTGGCCATGGAAGTAATTGAACACCTGAATTCAGTGATTTGGAGGGGTGTCCCAATACTTTTGGTCAAGTCACACAAAGTATTTTTTACATTTTCTTTAAAAACAGCTGCAATAATAATAATAATAAATATTTTAAAAAAATAAAAAACATTTGAGTTTGGTGATTTTTTTAAGTCAATCACCATAAACATCATGTGACTGATCACTCTACATCAGTGTATATGTATATATAATTAATTGCAGCAGGAAAAAAATATAAATACATTTTGCGCTGTTAAGAACCCTTTTAAAATTGGACACTTCTGAAATATCAACCGTATTATAATGACATTTTTGTGATTTATATGTTGCTTGCAGAGATTTTTATTTCAAATCAAAATGCACAGCTACATTTGAATGGCTGCCAATGGAGAAACATTTTGCCTGCATAACAGGGTAATCTACCAGCAGGGGTTAACTGCCCGAGGGCAAACCAACCAAAACCTCCAGGTTTAACCCATTTAAGCTGATTTGCAGAATGGTTGCAAACATGATAGGCAATGATTACAGGGAAATCAGCCAATCATAGTGTCCTGAAGGCACTGACTCTGTTCACATGACAAATATATGTTCACTGCATGCTTTAGGATCTCAATGAACAATCTGAAGTGAGGCAAAAAAAGACATGAGAAATTGACATACTATATATTTGTATGTAAATACTGCTATCAATCTGTATACATACTCTTGCTTCCTGTGCCATATTTTTTCCCCTATATGCTATATGTGCTACCAGCTATAGTATACAGCATTGCTATTAAGAAAATCAAACCGCAAGCATATTGGCTAAGATAAGCTGCAGCTAAAAGGGTAATCAGTATTATTTAATGCTGGTATATGGCCTGTTTTGTCACATCCATTAGTGGCTACAACAGATATGCCATTTTTCACACATCATGTCACAGACAATTAACAGCTTTATTTAAACATGATATATGCTACATATTGTCATATGGTTTTGCCATGTAATTCATCATTTAAAAAGTCAAAGAAATTGTTATTTATGCTCAAATGAGATTTATTTGCATACAATACCATTTGGCAATGGCAGGAAAGTCGCAAGTGTTTTTTGTTAAAAACGATTAATAAATCATATGCCATACTCTGCTTAAGCTGGTATTCATAGGATTTTAAAGTGTTTGCTGAATCATGTATTTGAAAGAAAGGTGGTAGATAACAGCGTTTTATTTAGATACATTGAAGTACTACAACTGCAATCAATAATTTATTGCTGTCAAGCCAAAGCAAGGATACACATCAGAAAAAAATCCATGCCTGTATAGCTTTGAGGTCATCTTTTTTAAATTATTATTCAGCTTTCACAAAAAAAGCTTTCACAAAAACATACAATGACATTTAATATTAACAACAGATCTTAAATCGTTGAGGGTAAAGCATTAAATTCTACAAATGACTTTTTCAGCATGAGAGATGCTTTTATACACTTAGCTTTGAGGTCCTCTATATGCTAATATATTTCAAAATGATAACAACGTGAACTTTTAGCTTTTTAACTTTTACTTCGCGACTGTTAAAAAAGAACACTCTATAGTATTAATACAGGTAGAATGAATGAAATTCGGACGTACTACATCCGCCATGTTGTTAGTCACGTGACCCACCAGCGTCAGTTGCATCACTTCACTTCCATTCATAAATCCCCTCCCGTGGCCTCACAGGATAGTAAAGTGTCCATCGAATGCACACTTCAGAATCTCGCCGGAAAAGGAGACTTTTTTACTGTTTTTCGAATACTATGTGTTCTGACTTTTTTGGCATACTGTTTTTCACATACAGTATATAGTAGGGAAGTATTCGTTGCTTGTTTTTAAACTTTCTCAACTTCCTGTTTCATTAGTCAATACATCACAGGAAAGAAAACTGTGCTCATCAAGTGAGTTTTTTGGGATCTATAACTATAACACAGTGCATAATCTTTGATAATTTTCTGTCCACACACCCACTTCAGCCAACTTCAATAGATATAAACATAGATTTATTACTTTACAAATGAGGATCTTTTTCCCCCATTACATGGGTAACCGAGACAATATGGCACAGTGCTGAACTGTTGTGTTTACACAGGAGGATCTTTAGCAGTCATCTATTATGGTGTGTTGGGTTGCCGTGATGACCTCAGCACCACTGTGCCGTCCTGTGCTACATTCTCTTGTGTTTCTGCCAACTGTGCCACACAGCATTTTTTTCTGAAGCACCTCTGTAATGCATCCAGTCTATGCTGCCTCATACTGCCTGTCTGTCGATTATTATCCTACACATTTACATTTTTTTCCCGCCATTCCCCAATAACGTTTTCACTGTTTTACCTTTGAAGTTAATTCCGTTATCCAAGGATTTGGCAGCTCTCATGATACCAGTTTGTGCACCTCCACAATTACTCATGCACACAGACACACACACGAACATGCCCAAGCATGTCCTCTGTTACACACATACACATGTAGAGATGTGAAGGAGGGGTCATGAGCTTAACATCTGTTACCTTGAAATATGAAACGCCTTTCACCTCGTCCACCAATCAAAGGATGTGTGGCGAATAAAAGTATCTACACCACCAAGGAATGAAAACAAATAACACTATACAAATAGTAATGACCGTAGTAGATTTAATAGTAATAAAGGTAATAGATCCAGTTGCCATCTTTTATTCTAATTCCTGTAATCTATTTTACGAATGTAAAAATCATTTGAGCCTGAGACTTACTGTTCATGAAATGTACAATCCAGACTCACTGAAAATATATGCCTATATGTGACTGTAGAATGGTCTCCATAACCTCAGTTGAGAGACCTGAACTTGTGTGCTGGGCCCCCTCAGAGGCCAAGCCCACAGTTTCCACAGCTCTGGGTGAGGGTGCAGAATTGTCCCCTTCGCCTGAGAGAGTAGGTCCCTCCTGATCAGAATCCCCATGGGAGAGCCGTCGAGGAGAGACACTATATCCGAGAACCATACTCGGGCCAGCCAGAACGGGGCCTACTAGCAACAGACGGGCCCTGTCCCGACGCACTCTCTCTAGAACTCCCGGAAGCGGAGCAATCGGGGGAAATGCGTACAGGGGCAGCCTTGGTCACTCCTGTTCCATGGTATCCAGTCCCATGGGAGCTGGAGGTGTTAGGGAGAACCACAGGTGACAGTGAGCAGTCTCTGATGACGCTAACAGGTCTACTTCTGCTCTGCCGAAGTTCTCCCAAAGGAGCTCCACCACCTTGTTGTAGAGTCTCCATTCCCCGGGCCTCGGCCCCTGCCTCGACAGGATGTCTGCTTCCATATTCAAATACCCCGGGATGTAAACTGCCCTGATTGAATGCAGTTTCCCTTGGGCCCACAGGAGGACCTGGCGGGCCAGCTTGTATAGTGGGTGCGATCTCAACCCCCCCTGATGGTTTATGTAGGAGACCACCGATGTGTTGTCTGTGCGGACTAGCACATGATAGCCCCTGAGTTGTGGCAGGAAGTGTCTCGGAGCCTGAAACATCGCCATTATCTCCAAACAATTTATGTGCCCGGATCGATGACGGTTCTGCCATAGGCCCTGAGCCGAGTGACCACTCATGGTCACCCCCCACCCTGTGAGGGAAGCATCTGTCGTTAGAGTGACTCGATGACACGGCGCTCCCACCACTGGGCCTTGAACCAAGAACCAAGGCTCCTTCCACATCACCAAGGTCCGAAGGCATTGGCGCGTAACCCTCATAATGTGAAGCAGATTTCCCCTCGGGGAAAACCCCTTGGTCTTGAGCCACCACTGCAACGTCTCGTACAACAGGCCACAAGGTATAATGTTGGACGCTGCTGCCATCAGACCTAACAGTCTCTGATACTGTTTGACAGTGAGTGACTGGTCTAGCTTCACCCCTTTCACTGCTGAGAGAATCAACCCCACACGAGGCTCTGATAGACGAGCCTGCATAGTAATCAAATTCCAGCTCACACCCAGATACGTAGTTCTCTGTGCCGGAGAAAGAACGCTTTTCTTGGAGTTTAGTCTCAGCCCCAGCTTTCTCATGTGTGCATGAACCGCCATCTGAGCTGACTGAGCTAAGATCAGCCAGTCATCGATATAATTGAGAATCCGGATCCCCTGCATGCGCAAGGGGACTAGAGTTGCATCGACACACTTTGTGAATGTGCGAGGTGACAATGCTAGACTGAACGGAAGAACCCGATATTGGTACGCTTCTCCCTCGAAAGCAAACCTCAGGAACTTCCTGTGCTGTGGAAGGATGGATACATGGAAATATGCATCTTTTAGATCTATCGTGACAAACCAGTCCTCGGACCTGATCTGTGACACAATCTGTTTGAGTGTAAGCATCTTGAGCTTCGCTACAGCGCGGTTGAGAACGCACAGATCTAAAATGGGCTGCAACCCCCCATCCTTCTTTGGCACAATGAAGTACCGGCTGTAAAACCCTGACTCCCTGTGGTAAGAGGAACCCTCTCTATAGCCTCTTTTTGCAGAAGAGTCTGTACTTCTTGAGTCATAACCAGAGCCTGCTCGGGGCCCACCACTGTGGGCAGAACCCTGTTGAAACTGGGTGGATGACATCTGAGACTGGCCTCTGATGTACTCTGCACAGCAAGCGCAGCGCCCTGAAGCGGTGAACCGGCAGGGAACAACTGGTTAGCAACTGGCACTGTGGCCCTCCTCGAAGGGGTTGGTGGATCAACCCTCTGAGGGCACCGTATAATGAGGTGAACACTGCCTGCCTTTGGAAGGGTTTACCCTCACGACCCTGACGCCACTGGTGCCAGGGTTTTTTTGACGCAGCCTTCTTAGAGATAATGACAGTCCTCAGATCCGCCTTAACCTTCGAAGGCTGCGCCTGAGAGCGCCTCCCACTGCCCCACCCCTTCTGTGGGGGAGTATGGGTGGCGACGCTCTGTTTCTGTTGTGCTTGATGTGAGGAGCTGGTACTCAGCTTTTGCTGCTCCCACCCAGCAGCAGCAGGAGCCTGGGGTGTTCGGGGAAGTAACTGCTGGAGCACCGCCGCTTGCTTTTTGGCATCCTGGAACCTGTCGGTGACAGTGTTAACAGCGTCACCGAACAGGCCATCAGACAGCTGTGCGTCCAGCAAAAAGCTTTTATTTTGGTCAGATTTAGCCATAAGTGCCTCTCCGTAGCCACCAGGGCTGCCATAGAACGGCCGATAGTTCTGGCCATCTCCTTGGTGGCACGGAGAGCTAAATCTGCTGATGATCAGAGCTCTCTGATCATATCAGCTCCGATTTCCTCACTTTCCCCCAGGTCCTTAAGCAGGTAAGCCTGGTATGCTTGCACAATAGACATTGTGTGCAAGCAAGCCGTGGCCTGACCTGCAGCTGAGTACGCTTTGCCCACCAGTGCTGAAGTGTCTCTTAATGGCTTGGTGGGCAAAGTAGGGGCTTTAAGGGACGATGCCGATTCGGGAGAGAGATGGCTCGCAAGCGTCTCCTCCACCCACGGCATCAGCCCATATCCATGTTTTTTCAGTCCCACGATGTTGCTGTACGTGGACATTTAGGGACTGAGGATTCTGAATGAGACCGGTCTCTCCCATGACCTCCACACCTCGGAAAGAACGGCAAGCCCCTTCGTGGAAGTTCAGCAGCATGCGCAGGTAGGAAATCTAGTCCAAACTGAGCCTGGCCACTGCTCTGCTCAAAACTTCCACGAGCTCCTCACTCGCAGGGGAATGAAGTGGTGAGTCTTCACTTCCACCTGCATCGATACTAACAATACCCAACTCCTCAGAGCTAGATAATTTCAATATCGATTCCTCCACCGGAGGAAGAAACCGCAGTGCGTGCTTCCAAACCAGTAGATCAGACAGAGCCCGTCTCTAACCCCGCTGTCAGATCCATTTGCAAACCCCCACGACTGAGCCGCGGGGAACGCGAGCCGAAGCGCCCACCTCAAAGAGCGTTTGGTGGGACCGCAGCGTTTTGATTGACAAACGCCATTTGTGTATGTCACTCTTGTCAGTGTAAATGTAATGTTTTGTGTGTGTGTGGTGAAAACTCCTGTGTATTCTCAAATACAGACGGACAAAAACACCAAATCTGACAGACAATGACACAGAGCGCTTGCTGAAGGCACAGAAGCTGACTGTGTGTGGTGCAGGTGTGCTTTATAATTTCCTGGTGGATGACGTCACCTGCCTATGACGTTCGGTCACTCCATTGGACTGATTAAATACGTGCTTCACGATGCAATCACGCAGAGGCATTCCCACAGCGGTGACGCAGCACGAGTTCCCTTGAAAGGTAATTCTTTATTAATCGATAATTTGTTCCTGTAATTTGCGTGAACAGGAATAAAAGTTGTTGGTGTTTTGCTGCCACTAGTGTTAATTTATTTTGGAAACTCCCATGGAGTATGTATAGGTACCAAGAAAAATGTAGGTAGAGGCACGCTTTTCCAATGAGCCTAAGTTGGAAATGTACCAACAGATGTTTCACGCTTAAATGAGCTTTTCTGAGTAACAGAAGCAGAGCAGAGCAGGTATGGTCATGAGCATTAGAGACGCTTGGTATAGCATCATAGATCTAGGACACCAGCCGAAGGAGCTCTCTTGTGAGGATGAATTGGCTTTCCTGCCTTTTCTAAGTCAAGATAATCAGGCTAGCTCTAGTGCAGCTAAGAGAGAGAAAATTCAGAAAGAGACAGAGACTGGGAAATACAGTAAGCTACATTATTATCCACTCAAGCACAATAACAAGACAATAGTTCATAACAGAATCATCTTAATCAGATCTGACTCTGAGGTAGGGATGTGCTAAATTGAGACATTAGCTCTGTTCCAAAACATATTTAGCTGCCTCAATGACTAGTGCCTACATAGGCTGCTGTCTTTTAAGGCAGCTCATAAGTGAATATTTGAGGTAGAATCCAGAACCAGCTCTCTTGTCTCTGTAATCTTGTATTTGATGTTGTCTAAATGGCTGTTAAAACACATGTATACGGCTTGATTTACTTTCTTCTCTGTGAAAAGTAGGTGTCAGAAAATGTAAAGTTATGCAGTATTGGGGTATTTCTGCTTTTCTATAAGTGCCACCTACTGTCAGAGTAAATTTGCACTTTCCTTAAGCCCATTACGCATTGGTCTGAACAGACAAATTGCATGCGATAATCTGACCTAATTTAAGTGCCAAATATTCCTGTTGGTATGAACAGGCCTTAATAAGCAATGATATATTAAGATCACATCTTTTTATCTTTGGAAGGGTCAGAGAGCTCTCGGATTTCATCAAAAATATCTTAACTTGTGTTCCGAAGATGACCGAAGGTCATTTCAATTTTTGGGTGAACTAACCCTTTAATAGCCTATATTTGTTTACACCTTACAAAAAGTAACATGGTTTTGTGGATATGGTACTAGGTAATGCCATGTTTTTGGACGTTAATACCATTGTATTCTCTGAAGTACCATATAAATACCAAGGTAGCTTATATAAATATGGTAATCATACAATACCATGGTTTATATCAGTAGTATGGTATTGCTAAATCTGGCTAAATTAGTTTCAGTGGGGGAACTGTTTAGAACCAGATGGTGTAGTCAAAACATCTACCAGGACGGACTAATGAGGGCCAAACCTTGCCCCCTTGCTTTACCATATTGGCCATATTGTTCACTGTTAGCTTACACACGTTCAGGTAGAGAGATGCATGATGTAATTCTACAAATCTTGGATTCTGTTCAGAAGAATTGGACATTTTTCCTCAGCATGAGATCATTGTGATAATAAGCCCTAATATTGAGGGCTGTCAAGCCCAAAAGTTTGACAATGTGCAGCTCTGCAAGTTTTTTGGTGACTGTGCACTCTTTCACTACTCTGCCTTTGTTAAATTCAGGGAGACCCCATAAATACATTGGCCATCTGTGAAAGTCAAAGACTGTAAGCTTGCAGAAAGGCTTTGCTCATCTGTCTTGCTAATGTGCAAGTGGATGCAACGACCTCAACCCCTCCCGCACTAGAGTTAGAATGAATAATGCCATGCCCCACTGGTGAATTTTATTTTCAACAGTACACCTGCCAGGCTGACAGCCCCCAGAGACAAGATTGTGGTTTAATGGCACAATGTTTCTTCTGTACCACAGCCAATGAGAGCAGAGCCGTTGCTAGCACTGTGCTGACGTTAACACTGTTAGCCATGGGACGGCGAGGCCCAGTTTCTCTTTGTTGTAAACTGTAGAACGCTTGTATAATGACATTGGAACTCCAGCATTCTGTAATGATCTAAGCAAAGCTCAGTTCTTACTATGCTTATAAATATGAGCTAAAGTGTGTAAAATAATGATTATTTTTAAACAGGTTTTCTGAATACTCCCACCATCTTTCATAGACAGACAAACAGATAGTCCTCCAATTTCATTCCATTGGTCAATATGGTTATGTTAGTCTTGTTGGGATAGGCTATACAAAAGCCTTAAGAGGCCATACTTTTTAGTTATGTTTTAGTCTTGTTTTGTGATTTTCGCAGTTGTCTTGTGATCTTGATGTAATTTTCTTGTGATGTCCACACAACAAAAGGTTTTTTTTTTACTTTCCCCTTGAGATTTGGTCATTTCTAAGCATGGTGTTATAAAAGGGCCAGTACAAATTTTAAAAGAAATTAATACTTTTATTCCACAAGGATGCATTAAATGGATCAAACTTGACAGTAAAGACTTTTACATTGTCACAAATTCAGCTTTGCCATCACAAGAATAAATTACATTTTAAAATATATTAAAATAGAACAGTAGTGTGTTTGTGTGTGTGTGTGTGTGTGCGTATGTTTATGTGATTTATGAGGACACAAATTTGTATAAATGACATGGGTATTACAACGTAAATGTGGTTTATGAGGACATTTCCTGTGTCCTCATAATAAAAATAGCTTTAAAACAATACTAAACAATGTTTTATTAAAAATAAAAAAAATGCAGAATGTTTTCTGTGATGGGTAGGTTTAGGGGTAGGGGTAGTGTAGTATAGGGGGATAGAATGTACAGTTTGTACAGTATAAAAACCATTACATCTATGGAATGTCTTCATAATGATAGGTGCACCAACGTGTGTTTGCGTGCATTATAGATGAACATCATTTTAACTTTTTTTCCTCACTAGTACAGTGTGTCTGCCAATAAACCAATATGACTTTATCGTCTTTAGTGATTCTGAACATGTGGTCAATTTTATTGCCAGCTAACTCAAGGGATGGTTAAATGGTTCCTGATTAAATGGTTTACAACAAACAGGTGTTTTTCATGTAAAAAACAAATTCACTTGAGATCACATGAAAATGAGGAAAAAATAAAATAAAATAAAAAAATAATTCACAGAATGACAAGCTAAACATGAAGATTTGTGAATGGACATGGGGGTGAGGAAGCATGAATCATGTCGCTCAGGGACACATTCTTTATGTTCATACAATGTTAGACATGCGTTTATATATCTAATTTCTAACTACAGCTTGACTAGTAATTTAAATATCCCTCACAACCCTTTGACTAGTTCCTTTCTTTTGCTGTAATTGCATTGCAAATATAGCTAGTGGTTCTGAATTTAATAATGCTTTTTCTGAATTGGTATGAAATTTATTATTTGCTTGTGATTCACAGTAAAAACAACAACAATAAATGTGCAGATGGCTTTGGCAGGTATTAACAGCTTTAAAAAAAATCATTGGAGACATCAACCCTCTGCACAATATAGGCTAACAGAGACTTTTTGAATTGGACCATACAGGAAGCAACCACCCACAATGCCCTAGCAACCATTCATAACACCCTGTGCTATAGGCTATGATGGTGGTTTTAAACAGTGAAGAACCACTCACATTTTCTTCATAAAATGTAAAAATCTAATGCTGCATGTAATTGATAAATGTTTCCCTAACCGTTGGAAATGATTACACCGCAAAGTCCCATCTCAGTTATTTTACTGTTGTCAGCAGCAAGAAAACATCCTTGTAAGCTTTTCCTGCTTAGGACAGACACATGGCAATGCCAGCCAACATCGGTCCTCAAATCTAGAGACTGGATTACCAGTAGCTCAGAAGCTTTTGGCTGTCTGTTCATCTAGACAGTAAGACACAGAAAATAACCTTTGACTCCGAAGGTTCGTTGTACACAGCTTTTGCCATGCTTTTGTACACAGGATTCTCATTCTCAGTTTGTTAGAAAATCAGAATGGCATTAGATCATAAATATGTTAGTTTAAATGAACAGTAAGCATATTTATATAAATGCAAATGTGGCATAAAATACTTTTTTTATTTTTCACATGCATTTAACCTTGAACCTGAAAATGTGGTAATCTAAAAGATTTTATTTAAAGATTTATATATATATTATATATATAATATATATATAATATATATATATTTATAACGCAATATAAATTAACATACATTAGGTGATTTTTTTCAAATATAAGTAGTTCCTTATAGTAGTTCATTTACGACAACAATGGAAGGTGACCACTTTTTACAGGTGAGAAAAAATAATTGTATTATATATTTCGCTTGTTTTCATCTCTATATGTGAAACCATTGTTAAATCAGATTATATTCAGGAAAAACGTAAGAAGAAAGAAGTAGCCTTCATTTAGCAGATGCTATTGGTGGCAGTGCACAATACTAGTGACAGTCCTCCCGGCCAATTTGGTTATGTGCACACATATTGGGCCTCATGAAACTTTTGTAAATATAATGAGTAAATTCAGAGTAATCTGCGTGTAAAACAGACCTTCCCAAAAACTCCCCTTACTCACAAACACTTCATAAACATATAAAAGTATACTTCTTTTGACTCGTACGCGTACACAGGCATTCGGCGCATGCGCAGTTTTGAGCAATCTCTCGCCACGAGCTACAACCCATGTAAATACTGCAAAAAAAATTAAATGCACATGTGCGACCTACGCGTAAAAAGTGAAGTATACTTTGGTCTTAACGTGTGTCCACCAAAGCGTTTTCAATGAAAAAAATTCCTGGAGCTCTTTTGAAAATGTCCAGCTGGTGGTGCTTGAGAGCGAATCGGAAGCCGAACATTTCCCCAGCTGAGGCGCTTCGGTTGTTCGATTTGGAATATCCACGTCAGTAACGTGTTGGGCGGCTGTGATTGGGTAAAATGCAGCGCTTGTCACTGTAACTTTTTACCCAGCCGTCCAAAGTCGAACAGTTTTCAAGTCTCAGCTACAAACAAAAAAAAAAAAGTCAGGCCAAACAAACTTGTGAAATCATCATGCATCAAAATTCAGTGTCATCAGTTTGTCTAAAAGAACACAGAACTTTCGAATGTTTAATGCACTATTTACACATGGTAGGGATGTAAATTTCTTTCGTACCAACTAACATTTTGACAATACGAACATTTTCATGAATCCAAAAATGTACGTCAGAACAGCTTTACGAACGATTTACACAAAAACTTGTGTTTCCTGAATGAGGCCCATTGATTTTCTGTCATGTTGGGGACTTTCCATTCTATATTCTATTCTATTAATATTCTATTGTTTTTATGAACTAATTATATTTTCTGGCCCCTAACTTAACACATGCCTTAACCTTTATCCCTTTTTAGATTTTCATTAAAATATTTATTATGTGTAATTAAACCATTTTCTTCATGGGGACCATTCGCTGAAATAACCAAAGGTGATTTCAGATTTTACTGTACTTGTGGGGACACTTTGCCCTACATTGTAGGCAGCACTGACCTATAAACTCGAATAAAATCGAATTAAAAATTTTTTCATTTTCAAAACAATTTAAAAGAATATGCATTAGCTGTGTTTTAATAGCTGTTATGTGTGGACAAAAATGCAATTAGAATATCTTATATTCTAAATGATTGCAAAATGTGTCAGCACCTCATCTGCTTTAAGCATCGTAAGCATGTCAAAGTAAACAATCTTTCATACATGCCATTATAGTTCTTGTTTTTGATGTAAGGTGAGAATTGGCAGGATTGCCAGGTCTGCTCAGGAAATTGTATGTCATTTACACCGTCAAGAGCAAAAAAAGAACACCCAAAAGCCTATGAGAGCTCAGTATCATAAGCCTCTGTCTCATCCTTATGAACAGCGAGATCATTCTGGCCATTCCCTAATCCTATAGCTTCATACCTTTGCGATCCAGCAAAGAAAAATAAGGTCTTGTGGGACATAGTTTATGGGAAATGTTTTGACCTTAGGTCGCACATATGCGGGCACCTTTTCCAGCTCTTTTCCTTAGAGACCAAAGAAGATTCGTCCTAGGACAGTCCCAGTGACGCACCACAAAGGAGTAGCCTCTCAAAAGCCAGAGGAGAAAGTTAGGACACCCATTAATTGGAGACCCTTAAGACTCGGGCTGGCTAAATAATGGCGATAATAGGCTTTGCCGCTATAGAACAAGGGATTTGGAAACAACAGACTGTGCAGGGCATTCACAAAGTCCCAAAACACATTCTGAAGGGTTCTGATCACCAAAAACTGGTCATGCATTGGGTGTCGGCTCATTACCAGCTCTCCGCCCAGTCATTATATTCTCATTAAACAGTCAACAACAAATCACGAGGAGATGATCAGGTCACCCTGCAGAACAAAGTGGACAGGAAGTGGCTTTCATAGCTATATACAGTGTTTTTTTCAAGGGGTCAATTACAGGTTTCCTGTAATGTATATTCTCAGTTACCACCAGCTCAGAGACACGAGCAGTGCCTTTTATCTGAATATTTTCACTGTTACTGAATTGAATGTCCTTGTGGTTTCGTATAACATATACAAACATGCATCCCCATCTCAGGAAAGAGGTAATGCAATGCAATGCAATCTCCCTTTACCTTTCTCTCTCCCTCGCCGTGCCACCATTTTTGCATGCTGAGGCATGAGCCAATTATTTCACATAAATAGATTGGTTTCCTTCGGCACATTGTTTATCATTTTGGGTTGGTAAATTTGTTTGTGTCACTGTAATTATTCCTCCATGTAATATCTTCAGTGCTCTCATTTCATTTTTTGAGAAGATGGCACATGAAGCTGCTTTACAGCTATCAACAAGGGTAATAAAAAAAAAAAAAAAGTAATCTTAAATCTCCATACACATCAAAGCACAGCGATGAAACTCTTAAATTACTATATATTCACATCACCCCACAATTACTGTAAAATACTACAGCCTTAACAAGTCTCAAGGGCATTAGTGACATTGCTGAAAGTTACGCAGAGCCTCCTCTACCATGATGCCAAAAACTGACCCATAGGGGAGGATGGTTGTAAGACGGCACCCAATGGAACATATTTAGATATAGAATCACCAAATATTTTTGCTAGGGAAAATAAAATGGAAACATTGTCAAATATAATTGTTAATACAGAAAATGTAAATCATGTTATCAGATGTTTGCAAAATGTATAAAATATATCTGATATATAAGGCATTTTTTTGAGGTATCAATAATGTAAAATACTCTAATGTTCTAGTTAAATATACATTTTATCAATTTATTTAACTTAGAATTAATAAACTATCATGACTGAGAAAAAAAGACTGAATCACTCATTTATTAGCTTATGATGAATGATGAAGATTAATTGAATAATTAACAGAAATAAATATTTTTTATTACTATAACTACTATTATTTAGTTGGTCCTAATGTCCTCGTGTGTATCTCTCTGTACTGCACCTTTAAGTTTATACAAACATACAGCAACTAGTTACAAAATTAAATGGGTAATGTACAAAATTCTTTTTTGTTTTCCGTCCCTTTCCTTAATAGTTTTGTGTATATGGACATTGTATTGTATCATACAATATTTATAATTCTTTGTGTACATTTTTCTCCTTCAAATAAATAAATAAATACCAAATTCTTCTAATTAGTCATTTTTAAATAAGCTTTTTTCATGGAATTATTAAATAAAATGTCCCATTTCTGAGTAGGTTGTTTTACCCTAAGGGTCTAACATTACTTTGTCACTTTAAATAAAAACATATTTTCACTGTCCGATCTAAATGTATGATTCATCCATCATCAAATATACAATATATAGGAACTTTTGATATTTAATGTGATAAGCAATACATTCACATAATTGTGTTATCTAGTGACAAAAAAAAATCAATTAACAATAAAACTGATGGAATAAATCTTACAAATGTTGATCTTCAGATGAAATGTCAAAATTAAGAGTATGGCATTTCAATAAATGTGCTGAAATAAGATTTAGTGGCTAGAAGACAATTGCTTCATCTCACCATAAAAGTCCCATTAATTAATATTAGTCTACAATTCTAAAGTATGAACTTTCAAGTCTAAGCTGCTGATTTGGTTAAGGCAATGGAAAAGTAAGGCAAAAAAGAAAAACTCAACTTGGAGTTAACAAGACTTTAATTGGCTGGCATGTATTCTTAACTCTGCCCTCAGATGTTGAAGGTGCTTTTGTGCACCTGAAAGTGCTCTGCAGGAGCTCTCTGAGTTTAGCATTAGCATTTAACATGTCGCCGAAGAACAAAGGAAAATGAGGAAGAAACCTGACCTTTAAATTGTTCTTCCTTGGTTTTGTGAGTGGCAATGGTGTTAGCACTGCAGTGGCGAGTAGCTCATTATCAAGATTACTTGTGCTGTACAATAAAACTTAGTCCAAAGAGACTTGTGGAATAGACAATGATGCCACATAAAAAGGGTTCGGTGAGTCAGAAACAAGAGGATGGCTGTAGGCAGCAAAGCCAGATGAGAGAACTATTTAGTGGCCACAACGAGCATCAGCGCAAGGACATCTAGATGCCCGCTGATTGCAGGGAACTCTGTCGTTTCCTCTAGCAAAGAAACTCAATGTAAACTGGAATGTGTGAGTCAGATCTTGGACATTGCATATCAAGTGCTTGTTTGCTTTATTTTGAATATATCTGTTCAAATCTGAAAGGCATTTCTATACACTCAATAGTACCAAACTTTGTTTACACAGACGGCCCCATCAGTAAGGCTAAAATACCACTTTTTATTGATACTAAACCACAAATGTGTTTCTTTTGACTCATACAATCTAATTTGGCATTGCCATTTCTTATTTAGCTTTTATTAAAGTATCGAATAATTGCAATTATTTGCTTTTAAACAGAAAACAATCAGTGAAAAACAGATTCACAAAATTGCTTTCTCTCAAAGTGAAGCATTTAAAAAAAAACTTGAAGTCCCCCTGTAGTCAATAATCTTATCCTTTAAAAATCATCTTTGATCACCAAAATGACATATTTAAAAGTTTTATGTCCTTAAAAAAAATCTTCATGCCTTAAAATAGCTTGAATATAACTCTACACCCTTGCCTCATTTAGTATATGCCAACCCGATCTCACGGCAGTTCATACGTATTTGTACAACCTCACTCGTACGAGTTTTGCTAAATCCTACATATTTGAGAAGTTGTCCAATTCGTATGATTTCTTATGAATGACCTACCTCTAACCCCGCCCCTAAACCTATAACCGCCACTGCGGTTTAGACAAATCGTACGAATTCATACGAGTGAGGTCGTATGCGAATTTGTACTAATTAGCCACCTCGTACAAATACGTACAAATTGGTCATGAGATAGCGTTGTATATGCGGTTCTATGAATATGCAAATTAGTCCCACCTCCACTCACACCAGCTCAGGGATCCACTCGTTGATGATGACACGTTGACATGATTGGTTACAAGGTACTTTGTGACGTCAGAAACACCAGCGATTTCAAACCGTGTTTTTGAGACTGTCTTTGGTTCATTGCAGTTTTAAGGAGAAAATACTCCACAATGGTGTTGACTTATGAATTTGCACATTGTTTGTCTTAAAACATATTAAAAACAACACACAGACATACAAACAATATTAAACACTTTATTTTCACAACAGGGGGACTTTAAAATGTCTTTATGAGTGTTTTGTTTATGCTTCACACAGTGTGCTTGCAGGGTTGTCATATAAGAGTTTTTGGACTTCTTGTTTAAGCTTGGTCCATACAGCATTCGAGTTTATGAAGTTATTAAATTAAGCGGGTAGTGATATTTCAGTCTTATTTTCAGCATAATTACCTTGATTTGCTGGTTGATTTGCTGGTCCCCCGGGAGCGCGATTGGACACTCCTGAGATTGAATGTCCGAATTCATAGTATTGAAAAAGAGTACACGAAAAGTACACGGATGACTTCTGCCACGATTCTGAATTGCATCAGATGGACACTTGTAGGAGTGAGTAGCAGTTGTGAATGGCAGTAAGGTGACAAACTGACACCGCAAGTCAATGACAACATGGCAGATAAAGTGCTAGTTTTAATTCATATAACACGCATTCATATAGAATATACGTTTTTAACAAAATAAGTTCCTCATCAAATGTAGTATCTACTCCGACAGTATGCCATTTTTGGACATAGCTAATCTCTCATTCACTCATTAAACCAATCGGTTCAGAGACACTGATTTAATCAGGAACGAAACATCACGTTTGTGTTGGTCAGAAACACAAATGGTAAATTTTGCTGTGGCAACTACCAATTCTGTGTCTAACATAAAAGTTGCTTTGTTTTTTTCATTAAAGTTACTTAATATTAACTTCCACGACCATCTCTGAAACTTGCTAGTATACTTTCCAGGTGTACTAATCTATATTTCTGGACAACTATCTCTATACGCGAGCCCTCCTTCTAAATAAAGTTGGTCAGAAATTTTCCCAGATTATCAGAACAATGTATTCCATCTCTGCTTAGTCCCTGAAATGCTCTAATTAGATCAGCAGCCGAAATTGCTCCCAGCACAGGGAGAAAATTAAAATCATTAAATGAGCGGGAGTCCGCCACATATTTAGGGCACAATTCTATGACGTACTGCTGCAGCTGCAAATTGGCATAAATGACCACATTGAAGAATTGTTTATATTTATAACACGGGACATGCAATCTCTCACTGCACTTCACTTTAATACCCTTTGTTAGAACCAGCTGTGACTGTAGAGCACTGTGGATTGGCATGTCAAGGCTAGCGTTTGTATTAGGACACAGTGGGTAATGTAAATACAAGCACCTCTGAGAGTGTCAAAGAAGTTCTAGCTCTTTTAAGAGATTGGAACCTCTGCTGATACATCAGTCATAAACATTTAAAGGTGGCAAGCAGGCGTGATGTCTGGTTATGAATCAGATCCAGGAACTTTGAGCTGCCCTGAGGAGAAACGTCTTTAGAAGGATTTTCTTCAGTGGTGGTGCGGCCATGCAAGACTCTATAATTCCTATCTAATCCTATCTAAGGGATCTTGATATTTTTACGTACTATTCAGTATGTTTTCAGGTCCCTACCATAGATATAGGTGTTTAACAATGTTTAAAGGTGGAAATCATATTTGGAAATCATAATTAAATAAACAAATAGGATTTTATTTAATATATTATTACTTTTATTACTCTTAGTATATTGTTATTTTTATTGTATATTCCAATTAAGATTTAAGTATATTCCAATTAATATTAAATTTTTTATTTTTTATTCATTTTTGGATGTTTTTGGATAATATTGTTTTAAATGGAAATCATACAGTTTTCATGTGTCCTCAATTGTACATTCCATACTGGTAATTGTACAGAACTGTCTTTGTAATATGCCTTTGACACAAACAAAAACCAGTTCCTTTATGCTGTCATCCTCCAAGAAATCACATCATTTTTGGAGGAAAACAATGACACTTGTCAGTAAGTATCAAGTTTTGTGGTATTAATTGGTTTGTTTCTAAAATATTTAGCAGAGGTCTCAGCATGACAACTCTCTAAATCGAGATGAAAACCTAACAACGCTCCCCTAAGGGTGGTTCTGCCAAGGAGCCTCACAGAGAGCCATACAACACGCCGCGACCACCCCGACTGGGCTCTATTAACGAAGGCCACAGCATCGACTCTCTAAAACGATTGGAAGACTAGCAACATTCTACGCTAAGGACGCTAAGAGGCTCAAAAAAGAGCCTAACAACTCAATACTGCTATATCAGCAGGATGACTCTCTAAAGCGAGAGGAGACCTAACAACACTCCACTTTAAGAACAGAGAGTCAAGAAGGCTCACAGAGAGCCATACAACCTAACACCACTGTTCATATCTAGCTCCTAAGAGCGGAGGCTTCAACATGACGACTCTCTAGAACAAGAGGAAGCCTAACTACGTTCTATGCAATGACTGCTTACCAAGGAGGCTCAAAAGGGAGCTCTACAACCTTATACTGCTATCCTAGTGGAGCCCTGGGGAGCAGAGGTCTCAATAAAATAACTCCCCAAAACGAGAGGAGACCCAACTACACTTCCACTGGAAGTCACTCTGGGGAGCCTCATAGAGCCATACATATTGGAGGCACTGCCCAGGCTGAGCTCTGAAAAGACGGAGGCCACAGCATAATGACTCTCAAAACTAGAGGAGACCTTAGCCATTCTACCAAGGAGGCTCACGAGAGCCGACGACTCGATAGTGCCAACCTGGACGGATTCTGAGAGTGGAGGCCTCAGCAAAATTACTCTAAAACTCTCGTTAGGAGGCCTAACTATGCTCAACTTAAAACCACAATATCCAACAACACACTTACAATCAGTATCCCATGCGAACCAATCAGAGGGCAGAACAACATCATTAGGTCCAGCCTCAGGGCCTGATGTAAGCACATGTTGGAAGCCTCTAACACACCCCACCTGACCTCAAAAGAAGGAATGAGGCAGATGTTTTTTGGCCTCTGCATCCCGAGAACACTGAGCGTGTTTACTCTGGATTACGCTCCAGAGTATGATGCTCATCCTCCTAGAGGCTTGGGGCGTAGATCTGGACCGCCGAGGTATATAGGTCTTAAAGGCTGCAGACCGCGCCTTCGCCTCTCTGAACTTCCTGACCACCATCTCAATGAATGTACAGAAAAGCTCAGAGGGCGAAATCGGAAATCACAGATTTTGTGTATCATCAGGTGTCAAATAGCACTGTCATAGGCCAATGTAATTGTCGTGTTTTGACACGTGCTTCAGACACCGGTCATGCTGTAAGCATTCCCCATTAGCGACCTAGGACGCAGTGCGAGATTTCCCCATTCGAAATTAGCATAAACGTAAGTGAAACTTTGACAGTTGGTCACACTAGAGTCTCTAACTTTCCTGCAAGAAGTTCTATGGGTTGCCATCAGTACCTCAAGTGTGCCAGAGTTTCTGGTTTCTAATTCACCCTTGAAAAGTTTTTTTTTTTCTCATTAAAACCAAAGAAGTTAATCAGTGATTGTATATCAAGAGCAGGGACACGTTTGTGAGCATTTTGTTTTGTGGTTTCACTGGAATGAACAGAGTTTCCGCAACAGCCTTAAGCGATAAATTGAAGCGTTCTTTTGTGTCAAGATTGTGGACGAGTGTCAAGAGAATACTGTTGCCTTCCGCCACTGATAACAGCAGCAACGAGCACTCAGCATGGTTTCAAAAACCACACGTTCCAGCACCAGAACGCCTCTAATTTAACACAAACGAATGAATTGCTAATCAACTGGAGATGTTTATTTTGTATTAGGTACATCAGTGCCGCAAGATGTTTCAGAAAGTAGTGGGGACCATAATAATGCTGGCAAAATGTGCATGGGGACACATCCCACCTGTCCCTCTCACAATTTATGCCTGTGGCTGCCATAGACTTCCAGAGTGGAAGAAGAAGAAGAAGAACACTAACGATTACAATAGGTGCCTAAGCACCTTCGGTGCTTGGCCCCTAATAAGAACACTAACAGATACAATAGGTGGCTATGCACCTTTGGTGCTTGGCCCCTAATAATTATGTTGAGTTTACTGGTATTCAAAAAGTTTAAGCTTTAACTTGACTTTTAGTAGTAGAATCCCTGTGAGGACATGTGTCTCTTCATTTCATGGCCACAGTTTATTTTTGTTACAGGCCCTTCTTAACTGTTCCTCTTGTACAGACATGTAACATTAGAGGCAGTGCTGTGTTTTCTTCACACATAATGGCTATTGGTCCTGAGTCCAGTGGGCAGTCAAGGCTATTTAATATGAATGTTCTGTTTGAAGCTGCAGGCAGATCCAGCAAATGGACCAAGTCCTGCCAGGAGCTGAACTAGAGATGCATCAAACAGCCATGCATTATCCACGCTACTGTTACATAATCCAAAGACTATGCAGAGTGCAAGCACCAGCTCTGGAGGAGTTTACCGGGTTGTGCACTATTCAGATTTAACATTAGAACGCCTTTTAAATTCAGTTCCTGAATTTGAAGTATAATTTATATTTATGTTTGTTATTTATTTTATTGACCATAATGGAAGAACACTTAATATCTCAGAATGCTCTAATACCCCTAAATCTTCAAAATGGAGCCAAACAACATTAAGCAGCTTACAACATGAAAGCATAAGGTTTTTGTCAACTTCTGTTGGACTAATAAAATTCCTCCTGCTGTGCAACTGTGTTATATGTGCAACTTTGAATTGCTGTTCCATAAAGTCATTTACCTCTCATTTGAATTCATCTTCAATTTCCAATTCATGAATAGAAATGGATCGACTGAAATTCAAATTTTTTTCCCAACCCCATGTCAAACATCACAACCGGATTACTGCTATCTAATTACTGCTAAATAAGTGAAATATATAAAACCCATGCATTGTGCCTCCAAGATAGGCTGTTTCTCAAACGGAAGGCTACGAATCCTACGAAGGCTGTATATCTGCAGACGGCTACCATTCACTGTATTGCATAAATAGAAAGCCAGTTAATATAAATATTTGTAATACAGAGTATTTTTCCAAAGTTAAGTTTTAATAGTATTTTCGAGCCGTGACTGCGGGGGCGCGAACATGTGTGACGTAACCATGCACACTTATTAGACTGTCTCATTCTAGCATTTAATTGCTGAGGAGGACACTAGCCTACAAGCCTCAGAAGGACTGGACTAGTAAGTATGCAGTCTCGGTAGGATGCAGCCTTCCGCTTGAGAAACATCCAGTATTTGAATACATGAAGATTTACAAATGAGTGCAAATTTTGTGAAATATAATTTGGAAATGTGACACAATGTGGATGCAGGAGATGTTCATTTACACAGTTGCATAAAAAGGTGGGAATACAACTGTTAAATAAACTGAGTGTAATCAATTATTTGAGATATCACCTTTTTGAGGAAGTGATAAAATGTGGCAGACATTTTTACTCATCAAGGAAACTATTAGTTCAGCACCACTGATACCAGGCACTTGTGAGATTGTTTACATCATAAGCTGCGGTAATAGCAGCATTACACTAGCAGTTTATTTCCACAACTCATTCGCAGTTCAACACCTGTAGTTTGAGTTAACTTTCCCTTTTTGCCAGCTGGATTCACTGTAGTATAGTGCAGAATTTAGTTTGAGTTTATTTAAATTCAGTTTAATTTTGTCAATTCATTTTCTAGCATACACAATGTTGCAAAATGTCTTTTATTCAGCAAGGATACAAATTGATCAAATGTGTCAATAAATACTTTTATCATGATTTCTGTTTCAAATAAATGCTGTACTTTTGAACTTTGCATTCATTAAAGAACCATAAAAACACATCATGGTTTCCACAAAAATATTAAGCAAATAAAATGTTTTCAGGATCATGTGACACTTAAGACTGGAGTAATGGCTACTGAAAATGAAGCTTTGCCACCACAGGAATACATACAATTTTAAAATATATTAAAATAAACAACATAACAGTTCACTGTTACTATATTTTTCATCAAATAAATGCCGTCTTGATACATTTGATTGTTTCGCCTCTCAACCAAAAATAAGGCATTCACAATTAAATTTCCTTTATATTATATTTAGTTCATTTATTCATGTTTTGTATCTGGAGGCCTTGCGACCCCAGACAAGTAATGTAATTGCATTGACGTGTGTTAAAAATGTTGTCTATAATCACTTCTCATAAGAATATGAAAAGTATTTTAGTATCTGTCTGATGTGAAATTTTATATATATTTTTTGAGCTATTAAAATGGCCTTGGGTACCACAAACAGAACATGAGGGTTTAATCAGAGGACAACAGGGCAAAGATGACCAAGAGAAATCATGACGCAGAGAAGACTCTTCACTTTGTAGGGACTGCTACATTTTTAATTAAAAACACTTACACTTTATATCAGTCAACTAAGACGTAGAAGTTTGTCTGCAAACACATGTGTTTTTTGTCTCCTTTAATAGCATTAAGTTCTCTGGAGAGAGGTCTCTCAGGTCACGTACACACAATGGCACTAGACCACTAAGACACAATCACAGGGTAGAGTGAATGAATTGAGAATTGAGCACTTCTAGTTTTAAGAATGACAACAGTGTGATTCAGAGAGAGAGATTACTTTTCTTATCTCTAATGGCAGAGCCATGCTAGATTAGACCATCAGGGAATACATTTTATCGAAAAAAAGATGGCTGGAAAGTTTTAAGGTGTAAATTGTGTGGGTTTTAAAAAAATTTAATAAAATCAGATTTTGCGAAGATGCAGTATTTCATCTTTATGAAATCTAATACTCATGTCACCACACCAAACTAGAATTTGAAATGTAGAGGTGGATGGGGTTTTATTTGAGACTGTTCAAATGGTTAGTTGGCCATATCCGATTTTTATTGCAGTGATGCATGAGACTTTTGCAATAAATGTTTAAACATTGATCATGTTTTTAAGAGATTAATTGAATTTCAAAGAAATTCTGTATTTTTTCTTTTTAATTGAAATTTAATTAATGTCATTTTTATTTAGAAAAGCACAGTTTTCCCAAGACAAACTTTGAATGTTGGCTTGACAAAGCCTTATTTGAAAGTGTTGAAAAAAGTTAAAAAATCCTTGAAGTTTGAAGCATTATAGGCCAATAATAGAATGATAGATAGAAATAATGATAGATAGATAGATAGATAGATAGATAGATAGATAGATAGATAGATTTAACAAGTGTAAATTCACTGGACACTGCATTTACTCAGTGCGAATTAAGCCAAGCTGAACAGAGCTGTCCAATTCAATTTAACCCATTATGTAACTTGGCCTTGGAGCAAAAGGATGCCGTCTTCCCCAGGGGAGGCAGTGGTTGAATCCTCAAGTGACTGACTGTTCAGAATGGCCATACGTCTCTGTATCTCAGATAAAAGCAGTTGACAACAGCCACCCTTATCACTTGCATGACTGTGGTGGCCTCTTTGTGATATCACACTTCATCACGTAAAGTAAAACCAAGGGTGACGTGAGAAAGAACATACTGTCACTCCATACAGCTGTTTTCATGTGTGGCTTTAGGCAGTGTTTCCTTTTGCTGTGTGTTGTTGACACTCAGTGTGATCATATTAATCTTACATAGCATATAAGCACCGTAGGACGAATAATACTTGGAATATCTAAATATTCTGTCCTGACACAAGTCATTGTTGATTTCACTGTTGTAGGGGAAAGACTCTAGGGCTGCAGATAAGACCGTTGCCATGGTCCTGAAGGAGATACCCAATAAGGCGTCCTCAGAAGGCAAGCCCCTCCTCACGGTGACAAACAAGGTGGGCAGAACTACTGCAGCTACCGCAAGAGAGAAACAGCACCTCCGTTCACGCTGCATGATGATAACCAATGGCAAGGCTTTGACCATCACATGTCTAATCTCTACAATTTAGCCTAAAAAAAAAATCAGTGTGTCTCTGCCATCATAAATGTCTAACCGACAACACAACAGCTAACACAGGCTTTTTTATTTCATTCAGAGCAGCTCTGTGGGGTATAAAATTGAGCTTTTCACATCAGGCAAAGGCTTGTCACTAGCAATAGAATGGGGACAATAGAAATTATCATTTCAGATGGAAACATGGGACACACATGGATTTAAATCGTAGCCTTACAGTATGTTTAGTGATGGTCAAGGATTTTACACAACTAAATATAGATCACATATTTAAGCTGCAAATATAGGGAAACACTCACTACATGCTTCTAAATTGTAATATACCCTAATAAACAGTTCAATTTAATATATTTAACATTATTTTGCAAATATTGTACATAGTGATGCACAATATATCAGTAATATATCAGTTATCAGACTGTGCATACTCATTTCCACCTATATTTACATTTAGATTACCATTGCCGTCATCTAACGCTCGATACATTTTTAACAATGCTGCAAATCCCAAACTGAACATACATTTTTCATATTGCACCTTATGTTATCATGTCTAAATTTATTTAAAATGATTTTTTTTTTTTTAGTTTTTAGTGTTTTTTATTTTTTATTTATTACACAAAATAGTATGGAATATACAGAATTGTAATAGTGTTGTGTCATCTCTAATTTTACATGCAACAAACTACATGATATGAGAGCAAATTTATATGATGCTGGAATCTTTCTGGCAAAAACACATTTCCTTGCTATTCAGTGGTTGATATTAGTCTAGTGTCATAGCTGTATAGCTCATCTTGATGTTGCCTGTGTGGTCTGTGGCTCATTCTGTGTTAAAAAAATCTTTTTAGTAGTGTGTATGTGTAACTGTCGTCTGTGTAGTACAAGTCTGTGCCAGACAGATTCTGAACTATTCAATAATAATTGCATTACTCCAAGCTTTTGTAGCATTTAACTGACATCCACTGTTGCTTCACCAGTCACTAAATGACAGATAATTCAAATATGCCTTTGCAAAGCATGTAGTCGTTCGTTTTGTAATCAGTCGAGAATCAATAGACCAGTGACCTGAAGCCAACTGCACTCCTTTGCTTTGTCCATACTAGCGTGAAGGTTAGTTTATTTTCAAATCAGGTGAGATCGAACATGGTATGTGAAGCACAGCATCATTCCTCTGTGTAAAGTCTTGGCAATACTAATGCCAGTGTTATCAGGTCAATACTGACCTATTTAACACAACGTGGAACCTGTAGTAACTTCAGTCTTGTAAAACAACTAATGGTCCGAATGAGAAGTTGATTTCATCAAGTTTATTTGGGTGTCATTCGGTTATATTAGGATATTTATAGATAGGATATTTACAAAAAGCCTGAATAATGTTCTGTTGAGAAATTATCACTTCGTATTCTCTGTGTCCCTAAACAATTTAATACTGTGGATATTTAAACACCTGCCATCACTTTACAAAAACTGCAGAACTTACCGGCAAGACTTTATCTGAAGAGAAAGACTTAATAATTAGCCAGGAACACTGCATGAATGACAGAGGAAGCAGTGTTTTTTTTAAGGGGTCCTATTATGCTTTTCCACTTTTTCAACTTTAGTTAATCTCTAGTCCAGTGTTGTGATCTAACAGACATCCGGTAGAAAGTAACACGATTTAGAAACAGCAATAAACTCTAGCAAGATAAAGTCATTTTATGCGAAACCATAGACCGTTATATTAAGATCAAGTATAATAATATAACAGAAACATTGAATTGTCTTGGAGAGAGTTTCATCGTGTTGACTGTCGTAACCGAACGCGACGCGCGGTTTGAAAGCTGAATGGAGAATGACTTACAGACGCAGCAGATGGAAGCATTTACGTGAACTTGAATTACTTAAATATTAATCTGTACCACATTATTAAACTATGGAATGGCTTCAGAACACTTAATATAGTGCACGAGTCGTTGATGATGCTTTATTATGTTCTTGTGCTTTTTGTGGGGCACTGGGGCTTATAACACAAAATATAATACGCACAGTATCGGATTTGGATCGGTCCTGTCAGACCGATACCCGATACGGCAAATAATGGCGGAGCGGTATTGGAGCAGATACCGATACGGAGTATTGGACCGGCGCATCCCTAATCAAAACCGGTGTGTTTGAGCCAGACTTGGGAGGGAGGGGCTGTAATCATGTAAAATATGTGAAAAATAATGCGTTTTTTGAACAATCAAGCATGAAAAATATTCTAGTACACCCCAAAAACAAAATCAAGACTTCGTAAAAGGGCATAATAGGACCCCATTAACTTAATTGAAAACTCTTTGTCATTGCGAGAACCAGGCATCCTTATTTATACTTCTGAATAATTTTCAATATTTGACCAAATGAGCAACCATGCTTGTGTTGAATAAACACTTTCGGTTCCAATACCATATTAATTATACAGGCCTCACACACAATTTATCACTTGAGATAAAATAGTATAGGTTTTTAACATGGTATTACTTTTACAGCCAAATAACTCATAAATTAATTTCTTCATAATGCAGTTGTGTACGTTCATGCTGTTATTTATAACACTAATAATTGCCTGAGATGAGCTTTTACCTCCCTCAACTTACCTCCCTAACTCTCCCCCTTAAGACTCCCGCTAGCTAAACTGGCTCCAGGTTCCCTTGACAACAATATCTTGGAGTTACCACCAGGAGCTAAGCCCACGTGACACAATTAGTTAAAGTTTTCCATGACATAATTCAGGATATGCCCTCTGGCTCAAACACTAAGACACAAGTGAAGAGGTACAAAATGCTTGTGTTTTGATAAAGCATAGCTAAAAAATAAATCATCTTTATATAGATAATAAATTCATGAGAAGTCCATCAACAATTACCAATTAGTGAGTTTATTCTGTTTTACAACTACTGTAAAATGTTTAGTATCTGGGAAGGGTAATCAGCATTCACAGTAGGAAAGTCAATTTACATAAATTCTGGTAATTGAAAGCTTAGAAGCTTGACTTTAATATGACCATCACTTAACAAGTGCTTTTAAATTTGCTGACATATTAGAAGCTTTTCATAGTGTGAAAAAATAACTGCTTTACATGAAAATGTGATCTGTAGAACCATTGTATTTGGTAACCATTAATAGAATTGTGTCATATATTGATGAAAGGTCTAAACTAGTAGAATACAACAAGCATATTTGTTTCAGTTAGAGACCAAACTATACCAAGTATTTGTATGAAAAAGCACCAATGACACACATTTAAACAGTATACTCATAATGGCTTTTGCGCCACACTTTTGTTTGTAACTTCGCAAAACATTAGTAAACCATAGTAGATTGCATACCTTTATTTAGAGCAAGTTGTCTCGAACGAGCCCAGACACAACACTAGACAATGCTTAGATCACGGAGTGACATGACGTGCTGCTTGGCTAAAGCTATAGGACTTCCGGGATCCGATCGTGTCGCGATCATGACGCAGTATTTTCCAACGTCATTTGAAATTTGAACCAATGGAAACTGGGGCTATGTCCAAAATCGCTCCCTATACCCTTAAATAGGGCACTATTTGAGGGGACTGCCATTTGTAATGTAGTGCACTCATTCAATCCCACAATGCACCACAATAACGTGTGTACAGTTGGACATTTGACCAGAAGATGGTGCCTGCAGCTGAATCATCCATCCATTTATTTTCCAAACCGATGGTCCAATGTACCTACAGCACAATATCAATATCATATAAATACCTTTTTAATTGACTATTAAATTGTTTAATTAAGTTAATACATAGTTTCCATGACAGAGTTTAAGATATATCTTTTAATTATTACTGGAGCTGCCAGTTTGGCAAGTTTCAAATGATTATTAAAAAGCAAGCACAAACTCAAAAGCGGCAGCTCTTCCTCTCCCTTCAGTGAACTATATTAGTAGACTAATGTTGGAAATAGTGAATGAGAGTGATTTCGGACACAGTTTGGATCTCAGGTGTGGTAGGTGGGTATAGTGGGTAGAGACAATGTGTAGACCAATCGGACACTGTTTTACAGCTGGAGTGGGCTTGGATTGGTTTGATCGCTCAGATTGATAGGTCTTGATTTACCATGCACCATAGAATAGGAGTGCACAGCTGAAACAGCGCTAGAAGACCATCACTCTTCCACCACGATCTTTGTTTAATCTATGTACTTTTATTGTGGCTTTAGCCAAGTAAGTAGTTCTTATGTTCAGTAAAATCACTTATTTGAAGGGTTTTTTGTACCCTTGGTTAATTTTATTTCAAAATAAACAGCTAGCCCTACCTAATCCATTGCATGGCTTGAAGACATTAATATATTTAGAATTCGTAACTATGGCGCGGTCCCTTCGTTTTTCCACGTGTCTGCTGCACATGTTTTGATGACCTTGCTTAATCGACTATCTATACGTTTTATCGATTAAATTATTCTCTACAATTAATCTATAGTCAACAAATCATTAACATCCCTAATTCATGGGGCTAAATGTAGTAATAGCAAGATGGGACAGAAGCAAAATGAATCTCAGAATAGAACATTATGCATTTCATGAATAATCAAATCCTAATTAAAGCCAAACTATGTGACCTTGATGTTCAAGTCTTGGCTGAATTTGATGTTGCAATATTCATTGTTTGAATTTATAGGGAGCCTCACGCTTATACAACACACTTCCAATGTATTATTTTATTGAATAATGCTTTTATGTTGTATCTTCCAAGGGACATTTGTTAATGTATAGTTAATGTTTTTTTTTAACAATGACAGTAAAGAAGGAACAGACTGCAGAGAAACTAGGCACTTTTATAAGGGTTCAAAATGTAAGCAGAAATTTTAAAAAGTTCTTAATATTTTACTAGAAAGGCTTAAATTAAATAAACCACCCAAGAAGATAAAGACAATAAATCTACTCGTCTATAAATATTAATTCAGTATTTCTGCAGGTTATCAGTAGGTGGCGACAAGGAATTTAGCAAATGTACGTGCATGTAGCCTATGCAACTACAATAATCCAAAATATAAGGAAAAGCTTTTTTAACATCTTTTTAGATATGTCAAGTTAAAAACGCCACTTACCGCCTTTGGTGGCTTTCTCTGCTTTTCTATTTTTCTTCTGAATGCGATGACAGGTGTTGTGCACAAGCGCATACATTTTGTTTGGAATTATGCTGCCTTCGTGTGCTATCGGAAATGTCCTACTTCCCATTTCTGAAATCGGGATTACGAGCTCATAGCATTCAGATTTTGACTGGGCGTTCATGTCCTATTATTTAACTAGGAATCTATTGACGGTCATTCCGATAACACGTGAAGGTGGTGGAAACGATTATTTGAATCAGATTGCAAAGTTTAGCATAACCAGTAGGCTACTTTAGGAATCTGCAATCGTGTTGAACAAAATAAGTGCAGTGGCAACATACTTAAAGATGCATTTAGTAATTATTTAGCTAACGTTAGCGTCTCTGTTTCACAATGGTGTTACACGCTGCACTGCCATCTATCGGCATGATCGTCTGTGAGTTTTATGTAACTTACACGGATACTAGCGAGTTTTAGAGAGCGATTTACACAATAATGAATCCCCTTACCTGAAGAGGCAACTTGGGTATTACCACTCTGGATTGCCTTCATCGTCGAATCTTTCCACCGTGTAACCCGTACAGATGTCTTCTAGCGACCTCACTACTTCTACAGCTCATACAATCAGTACAGGTACGCATTCTCCCGTTGTCTCAGCTGGTAAAGCACGTCACGATAATAAGTGTGTTTCACTGTGTAATTTTCGCTCTTCGCTTTACCAAATGATGTGACGTACACCACAAGTACACTACACTACTAGAGGAGTATCAGAGGCGGCAGCCAATGGGCCTGAGGATTCTCTCCGACGTTTAGGGGTCACGTCATGACAAAATACATTAATGCGATCAACCCCAAAATAGTTTTGAAATAATAATAGTTAAATAATAATGTAATAATAATTAAATAATAAAATACTTTTTTATAGAAAACTTTTATAAGTAGTCTTCTTGATCTCATGTGAGTGTAGGGCCTACACTATTCTGATGAAAACTATTGCACCTTTAACTGAAGATACATCAAATGTGTCTCCTTCCCTCAGACAGAACAGCCCAGCAAATCCTCTATCAACCAGATTATGGCAAGCCATTTTGACTTTTATTCATTCCCAGGAGATGAATTTGTGATATCGGGAATACATTTTTTTTACTAGTTATAATGCTAATTCTTGATATCAGGAATTAGATTTCTACTAGTAACAATGTTAATTCATGATATCAACAATGACGTCATCACTTGCAGAAATCGAATTCTTGACATCAAGAATTACATTTTGACTAGTTAAATGTCACCATAGGCTGCCATTCAAATTCATTTGTTGATATCAAAAATTTCTTTTTTTACTAGTTAAAATTCCAATTTCACATATTAGAAATACAAGTCTTACTAGTAAAAACCTCTATTTTTTATATCAATAATTGTGTTGTTACTAATGCTAATGTATATTCTTGATATCAACAATTAAATTGCTACTAGTAAAAATTTTCATTTTTGATATCAATAATTCGATTGCCACTAGTGACATTCTTAATTTCTGATATCATGAATGTGATTGTTACTAGTAAGAGAGCCTACAATTCGATTTCTGCGAGTGATGACATCATTGTTGATATCAAGAATTAAATTTTTTACTAGGGGAAATGTAATTCCTGATATCAAAAATTGCCATTGTTACTAGTAGAAATCAAATTCCTGATATCAAAAATAAGCATTTTAACTAGTTGTGGCAAGGTGGACGAGCGAGAGACGTGGGAGGCGCGAGCGAGACCGGTGCGTGACGAGGCACACCGGTCTTGAGCTCCCTGGCGTGCCTCACAGGTGACGCTCATTCTCAATCACGCACCGGTCTCGCTCGCGCCTCCCACGTCTCTCGCACGTCCACCTTGCCACAACTAGTTAAAATGCTTATTTTGGAGCTCGAGACCAGTGTGCCTCGCACGTGACACTCATTCTCAATCACGCACCGGTCTCGAGCTCCCTGGTGTGCCTCGTAGGTGACGCTCATTTTTAATCACGCACCGGTCTCGCTCGTCCACCTTGCCACCTTGCCACAACTAGTTAAAAGGCTTATTTTGGAGCTCGATACCAGTGTGCCTCGCAGGTGATGCTCATTCTCAATCACGCACCGGTCTTGCTCGCGCCTCCCACGTCTCTCGCTCGTCCACCTCGCCACACTAGTGAAAATTGAATTCTTGATATCAAGAATTCATATCCTGTGAATGATTAAAAGTCAAAACGGCTTTCCATACCAGATTGAGTTAATAAAGTAGTCGAACTGTTCTGCAGTATGACTGTAGTTATCTGCTCTAATTACTAGACTGAGTTTTGTCCTCTTAATAACCCGTACTAATGTCAGCAACCAATTTATGCCTGAAGTAAAAAAAAAACACAAAAACAAAAAAACTGTTTTAAACGGAATACAAGGCAATCTAATTAAGTTGTAGAGCCCAAAATATTTCTAAAATAATTCTCCCCCTCTAATTATGGCCCATGTTCTGCTGGCATTCACAAGGGAGGAAGTTATGCTTTAATAAGGCTTAGAGGGGCAAAATAAAAGTGAGCTCCAAATCCAGCTCACCTATAGTGATAAAACATCGAACAGTAGATGCTGTTACATAACCCAGCCTGACACTGATCAGCAAAACTGAACATTCTGCATTTGAAGGCAAAGGCAACAGAAGACAGAGTGCCATCTTTTTCTTCACTTTCATCAAAAATGTACAAGGTGTTGTAACAGCAGGAGTTCACCCTAGTAACATCAGGCATTCCAACCAGCAAAGGAATAAATCTCCTCCCTGACACCAGCAGAGCCAGAGTTGTCTGTGCAACCCAATTAAGACTGCTGGGTCAGCATACTGGCACAGACTCTCACAACAGGAATGTTCTCCCAAGCGCTCTGGCCAACATACACTGCTCGCGTTATTAATGAATATTCAGTATTTATTTCAAAGCTTCTGTCAAGCTACTGTACATATAGAGATCACAAAACCCTCATACAATCGCTAGTTACACAGTGCATCCAGAAAGTATTTACAGCGCTTCACTTTTTCCACATTTTGTTATGTTACAGCCTTATTAAAAAAATGATTAAATTCATTATTTTTTCCTCAATTCTACAAACAATATCCCATAATGACAATGTGAAAGAAGTTTGTTTGAAATCTTTGCAAATGTATTAAAAAAAATTTTTTTTAAATATATATAATTTTTTTTTTTTAAATCACATGTACATAAGTATTCACAGCCTTTGCTCAATACTTTGTTGAAGCACCATTGGCACCAATTACAGTCTTTTTGAGTGTGATGCTACAAGCTTGGCACACCTATTTTTGGGCAGTTTCAGCTATTCTTCTTCGCAGGACCTCTCAAGCTCCATCAGGTTGGATGGGGAGCGTCGGTGCACAGCCATTTTCAGATCTCTCCAGAGATGTTCAATCGGGTCTGGGTCTGGTCTGGGTGGGCCACTCAGGGACATTCACAGAGTTGTCCCATAGCCACTCCTTTGTTATCTTGGCTGTGTGCTTAGGGTCGTTGTCCTGTTGGAAGATGAACCTTCGCCCCAGTCTGAGGTCCAGAGCACTCTGGAGCAGGTTTTCATCAAGGATGTCTCTGTACATTGCTGCATTCATCTTTCCCTCGATCCTGAGTAGTCTCCCAGTTCCTGCCGCTGAAAAACCTCTCCACAGCATGATGCTGCCACCACCATGCTTCACTGTAGGGATGGTATTGACGCTTGCCATTCAGGCCAAAGAGTTTAATCTTTGTTTCATCAGACCAAAGAATTTTGTTTCCATGGTCTGAGAGTCCTTCAGGTACCTTTTGGCAAACTCCATGCGGGCTGTCATGTGCCATCTGGCCACTGGCCTGACTGGTGGAGTGCTGCAGAGATGGTTGTTCTTCTGGAAGGTTCTCCTCCCTTCACAGAGAAACGCTGGAGCTCTTTCAGAGTGACCATCGGGTTCTTGGTCACCTCCCTGACTAAGGTCCCGATCACTCAGTTTGGCCGGGTGGCCAGCTCTAGGAAGAGTCCTGGTGGTTCCAAACTCTTCCATTTACGGATGATGGAGGCCACTGTGCTCATTGGGACCTTCAATGCTGCAGAATTTTTTCTGTACCCTTCCCCAGATCTGTGCCTCGATACAATCCTGTCTCGGAGGTCAATTCAGACAAACTTCTTTCACATTGTCATTATGGGGTGTTGTTTGTAGAATTGAGGGAAAAAAATATGAATTTAATTAATTTTGGAATAAGGCTGTAACATAACAAAATATGGAAAAAGTCAAGCGCTGTGAATACTTTCCAGATGCACTAAATACACCAGAAAATTGCCAAGCACAGATATTTTTTTGCTCATAGCATAATCCATTTTTCGTTATTATAAATTAATTTGTTTTTCTATGTCCATCTTTAAATTAATTCCTGCTGGACTTTTGTCTCTATGGTCTTGTTTAAGCCCCGGACAAATTAAAAAGAAATCCGAGGGAAAATGCAGGAGCCCTTAATTAATCAAGTCTTGATAAGGTCAGAGTTTTCAATTTATAGTTCTTTTCAGTTTGCTTTAAATGATAAACACGCATTATTACACAGTCTATTAATTTAGGCAGCGTTGCTTGAAGCATCTGTTGTTGTTAAGTCCATATATGACATGTGAATGTGACATGAAATTACACGTGTGCTGTTTTACAACCAGCAGCATATATTTACATTCTTTTGAGTACAGTTGTGTAGCATTAATGCAATGCTTTTATCATGCGTTCAATTTATTATCTACAGCCTAATTCTTAACTGTAAGCTACACATGCACTACTATTCAAAAGGTTGGGGTCAATAAGATTTTTTAAAAAATGTTTTAAAGAAATTAATTATTTTATTTAGCAAGGATGCATTCATTTGATGAAAAGTAAAAGACATTTGTAATGATTACTGTTTTAAAAATCCTGTTCTTTTGAACTTTCTATACTGAAAAAAGAAATGTATCATGGTTTCCACAAAATATTCGTGCTTTCAATATTGATAATAATAAGAAATGTTTCTTGAGCACCAACTCAGCATATTAGAATAATTTCTAAAGGGTCACGTGACTCAGCTTTGCCATTACAGGAATAAATTACATTTTAAAATAAATGAAAATAGAATTGAATTGTAGCCTAATAATATTTCATATTATCTATTTTATCTGTATTTTGATCAAATAAGCTCAGCCATTGTGAGCACACTGTAAAAAAAAAAGTCTTACATTTTACATTTTTAAGTGCAATCAACTTGGATGTTTAAGTCATTTCGACTTAAATTACATTAAACTGACTTTAAAAAATGAGTTGAATCTTGTATAGCTTATGAAAAAAGTTAAAGCGTCAGTTCACCCAAAAATGAAAATTCTGTCATTAATTACTCACCCTCATGTCGTTCCTAACCCGTAAAACCTTCATTCATCTTCGGAACACAAATTAAGATATTTCTGATGAAATCAATTTAATTAACACTTTCAAGGACCAGAAAGGTAGTAAAGACATTGTTAAATAGTCAATTTGACCTTAATTTTATGAAGCGACGAGAATACTTTTTGTGCACAAAAAACTAACAAAATAACGACTTTATTCAACAATTTCTTCTAGTCTGTGTCAGACTCTTACGCTGTTGACGCAGTGTGGGGGAAAGATATATGGGGGGAAGATTTAAACAGTATGATTAGAAATGTTTGCTTCAGCTGGTGTGATAAACTTTGTGTCTTAAATTTTGTAAACAATGGAGATTATCAAATCCAATAGATTAGCCTGTTTATCAGGCCCCAATATGGTCTCTCTTTTTGGAGGATCTTCTCAAGGATTTATCAGTAAAATTTTACTACTTGTTCCCAAAAGAATCTAGCAACACTTTTAAAGAAAAACCCAGTATGGACACACAAATAAGAAATAAGAAAAACAAGAAAAAAATTACCATGTGGAATATGTAGTAAGAAAATAATGAATTTATCCACATTGAGGAACAGATTAAGCATCAGGAACCTCTTTAATGTCTCTCTCCTGACTAAAGGATTACATTTTCCAAAGAGCGGTAGTTACGGCTCAAGATGCAGATTTGCTGTAGCCATGCACTGCCCACAAAAGTGCTCTCCTCCGATGAGACTGTGGCATGGCTGAATGAACACTATGAGAACAACCAGATGATGATTGATGTGTTTTTTTCCATTCTGTTAGACACAAGGCCACCTCTTTGCCAGTCTCTCAAGAGAACGTACACACATTCTGTCACATAGCACATAGAGTACACTGATGGGGTTTTTATAAAGACAGTCTCACACCTTGTCATAATTACATTCATACACAATTACTATGTTCTCTGAAATGGGGAAACAAGCATGACACGTTGCTACTATTTGTGATTTTACTGGGGGGGGGGGGGGGGGGGGGGGGCAAGGTGAGAATTGTCGTCTCAGTCCTGTGAATAGGGAGCAGCTGTAAGGGTGGTCACTATCAGAATTACCAATCACACGCAGAGCGGGTCATGGCGCAATGGAGGCTGGCTGCAACTCAAACAATACAAGAAGAGGTAGACAAGTGCATTAATGTGGATCTTATCGCACTCTTCTGCTTGATTTTTCAGCTGGTGAGCGAACAACAAGAGAGCCGTCCCTTGCTGAGCCCTTCCATCGATGATTTCCTCTGCGAGACCAAGTGTGATGGAGCTGCCCGCCCAGTAACCTCCAACACCGCAGGTACCAGAGATACTGACCTTCCTGTACTTCCTCAACAATTATGCTACTCCACTGCACTATACTATTATGCTATACTAATTATGACATTTTAACAACATTTGCAGCACAGCATAGCAGATTAATTGGATTTTTTAATCTAAAATATACTACCATTAAAAAGTTTGGGGTAAGTAAGATTTTGGTTATTTAAAGCTGCAGTCTGTACATTTTTTTGGTTAAAAATGATCCAAAATCAAATTTTGAGCGAGTACATAACCAGCCAGTGTTCAAAACTATCTCCTTACCTTTCACAACGGTAAACTTGTAATAATGTGTTATAATTTGAGTTAAAATTCGAGCATGCCGCCTTTCGTCTTTGCGTCATTACGTCACGCCTGTATACATAAAGAAGGAGTCGCATGTGAGGATGCTGCAGGTGGCGGATCTCACAGCAATGGAAATAATAAAATGTATCGTTTTGGTGGATTGTAATCCAGAAAGGTCCAAACGACAATCATCAATGACAACTGGAGATTCACCCGTAGTCAAAAGCAAAAGATTAGACTGAACGGAAATTGAAATCTACAGGTAACTCTAATACACACTAAATACGATTTATTGTAATGCTTTTTTTCTTAGTTGGTCAGAACAAAAGTAGCAGACATGTTACTTACTTGTTCAGATGACATTTTCCGGTGAAAATTCTTATTTTGGTCATACTTCCAAGACGTAGAATCTGTGATTCCGAAGTACAGTATCCACACCGGACTGACAGCCACACATACTCCTTAAAACATTAGATTCATCTGCGCTGAGGAGCCATGCAGATGCACAACCCACATAAAGACGATAATTCCACAAATAACTGCAATTGCAGGTTTCAAACAGAGATGGTAACAAAGAGGCGAAACTTACAGACTGCAGCTTTAAATTAATACTTTTATTCAGCAAGGATGCATTAAATTGATCAAAAGCAACAGCAAAGTCTTTTAGCCTATACTATTACAAAATAATTAAATTTCAAATAAATACTGTTCTTTCAAACATTTATCGAAACAATGACATTTTACAATATTTTTTAAAATTGTATAAATATTTTAAATTGTAAAAAATATTTTACAATATTACTGTTTGTACTGTATTTTTTATCAAATAAATGTAGCCTTGTTGAGCATTAGAGACTCCTTTCAAAAACATTACAAATTCTTACCAACTCTTAAACATTTAAACAGTAGTGTAGCCCTAGAGTTAATGTTTTCACCTTCTTCCCAGCATGCATGGGCCTACTTGTACAAAAATAAATAGGAGAAATTGTAACATTCCATGGAAACTAAAAATGGACCAGCCTAAAAATACTGTTTTTGTGCATGATTTAAAAAAAAAAAAAGCACAATTTAGTGTTGTTCAGTGTTATTCCTGATTGAAGCATTATATACATCTTCACCACTGATTAGCAGAGCTGACACATTACTAAATGAAGTAAGTGGCCCCTTACTGCATGACAGCTGTATTACATGAAGTTCACACTGAGAGATTGAGCAAGTAAAATTGACAGTAGAATACTGTCTTGCCTACACCACAAAGCAATTAAGACATCCACTCCTACTCCCTATAGAGTATTTTGTTTACTTTCTGATTGTAGAATACAGCATATTCAATTTACCAACAGATTACGTTTGGAGGATCTTTTGATTGGGTTGTAATAAAGCAGCAGTCTGCTAATTAGGCTACTGTGCCTCTGAACGTAATGCATATTGAGGTTCATAAATTACCAGGCAGAACTGCAACCAAAATGTCACAAAGTACATAATTCACAGTATGAAAGATTTTCAGTCTGTCAAACAAATAGTAAAAGTGCCAGTTATTGATTTATGTGTAGCTGAGTATGTAAGTGCCTGACTTGAAATGTGAAGCCAGAGTCAATTGCCAAGTAAACACTGAATTAAAGTCGTAGGGCCCTATTTTAATGATCTGAGTGCATGGTCTGAAGCACAAGGCGCAGGTGCACTTAGGGCGTGTCCGAATCCACTTTTGCTAGTTTGACGACGGAAAAAATGGTCTGCGCGCCAGGCGCATAGTCTAAAAGGGTTGTACCTATTCTCTTAATGAGTCATGGGTGTGTTTTGGGCGTAACGTGCAATAAACCAATCAGAGTGTCATCTCCCATTCCCTTTAAAAGCCAGTTGCGCTTGCACCATGGCGGATTCGCTATTTACATGGCGGAATTTGCGAGCAGAAAGACTGAATGCTTCTCCAGAGAGGAATCCTTTTATTTTTAATATTTAAAAATGTTTGCTGTTGTGCGTCCCTGTGTGTGTAATAAGCAGAGTGTACGTACGTTGTGTTCCCGCCTATAGGTGCATATTACTAACGCGCCCTTTAAATAAATAAAGAATACTGCGCTATTGACTTTAGAACAGGTTTTTGTTGGTCAATGGTGCAGTTGTTTCAGTTGCCTCAAAATAGCAACACGCCAACAATGCGCCTGAACACACTTTGTTTTCAGACCAGCACGCCCATGGGCGAACAGATGGGCATGAGTGCATTTGCTATTTAAACAACATGGACATGAAATGATAACTGTGTCTGGCTGAAACTAGCAAAAAACACTTGTCGCATTGAGCCGGGTGTATGATAGGGCTCATAGTTTCTTGTTGGTACCACTTTAAATATTTTTGCATAATGTTTATTAATATGATTATATACTTTTTATGCTCAATTAAACCACATTTTTTTAAAATGTAAGAAGAATTTGAATGATTAGAGGAACACCAGGCTTTTTTAAGCAGTGTCTGTCTATAACAGGAATGGAGCTGATTATAGAAATTTATATTCAGGTCTTTAATGGGAATTGCTGTAATCTTTCAAAGGAACGCCTCTGAATTCAATTATTATTCTCTGGCAGATTCTCCTGAGTGAGCTTTTGATTCATTTTTCATTTTAGCAATAAAAAAAATCACGACTTGCTTTGGTTTAAAAATTGTCAGACTATCATATTATCAAGGCGTCAGGACTCCTATACTTCTTTCTTTGAGACGCTTATGCAGGTGCAGTGCATGTGCAGGCTGGTCCTTGTGTGGTCGGCAGACACAAAAGCATGTGGTGTTAACCTGGTTTCAGCTCTGATGTTTGTGCCAAATTTCAGAAGGTGTGCTGTCAAGCCCTCAAGGCTTGGATCATGTATCCTCCATGCTGGCATCTACAGTATATGCAGTACTGACCTGCATGGACATTTTGTCTAATACCTGGTTATGAAGACCTCTGTTCTGCAAGCCAGATGGGTAACAGTGTAACAGAAAGGCGGTAGAAGCTGTAGAATATGTCTGTGGTGTCTGTTCTTAATGTTCATATACTGTATAATGGGGGGTTCAACCATCTAAAAGTTTTATGCTTTAATCTCACCTAATCAGAAAAGCTGACTACATTCCCTCTGAATATTGAATGAACACATTCTTCTCAAACCTTCATCTTCTGCAGCGGAACACAGCGTTCTGTAGAGGGTGTTCTTGATAAAGTATATATACACTATATCAAACGCTCTTTGTTCTCTTGGAGAGGAACATGCAACATCAAAGATTATTTGACACAGGCCCCTGAGCTGTCAGAACTGCCTGCTGTCTTTTATTGCTCTGTCCATGCATGTAGATAAGTGCCTAGAGCAATAACTAAGCTAGAATGTGTTATTCTATGTTTTTTCTTTCCTTTAAAACTTTTGGTTTATACACTAATTTGAAACTGAGCAAAAACTTACTAGTTCACAATTTATTTGTAATGCACAATGAGACTTTGCTCTCAGTTGGTAGTGTTTTTCCATTTATTTAACACAAAAGGGGATAGATAAAAGGATGAGTGGATGTTGATGCATGCTTCTACCTCAATAATACACCCTTAAAAGCGAATATTCCATCCCGCTATTTACAGTCTGTGAGCAAACTGTGACTGCAGGTTTCTTTTGAACCTTCATTCAATTCACTGAGACCATCACAAGTTTCAAAAAAGCTCCCTCTTTCTCTTCTTTTTTGCATTTCACCTTTGCTCTAGCTTGTGTAATCTAGTTTATGCTTAAAGGGGTCATGATCTGAGATATCAAAATTCCCTTGATCTTTTGACATATTAGAGGTCACTGTACTATAAAAACATCCTGTAAGTTTCAAAACTCAAAACTTTCTCGTTAGTCTAAAAACAGCTTATATTGAAGCCAATCTGCCATAACGACAGGATGTAGAATGTGCCACTTTATTACGTAATAGGGTAGCTAAACACCGCCTGTTTAGCCCCTCCCATTGAATCGTGCATGCCAGTGTAGTAGGTTCACTGTGGATTATTTGGTAAATTTGCAAACAGACTTTTACGATATGGACTCAACAATAATGCAAAAAGTAAGTAACTGTGTTAATTCTAATGCCTGATCTGTGACTGGTGATTTCTGATATGTAATGATTCATGTACAGTCAGATGTTCTTTGTCTATGTGTCAGTAAATCAAACCAGTGACTAAACAGCCAACTTCACGTTGTTAATTACATTTATATAAAAATGTTATTTAAAATATTTATAGAAAGTGATCTAAGAACGCTCCCTTTGCCATCGCTGGAGATGGCAATCAAACTCAGTTTATCAGTGACTGAGTTCTGTTCTCTCACCAAAACTCCCGCTATAGTCAATGAATCTCTTATTTACATTGTGGTTACACTGTTAGTTATGATGAAAGCATTCGTTAGTGTGCAGAAATCGAGCTGCAATGACGAGATCGCTGCATTCATGTGCTCAACATGTCTGTGATCGGCTACAATGCTAATCACTGCAACCACAATCTTAATATAATGCTATAGATCTAAATATAATGCTATAATCAACACTTTTCATAAACAGTTAACCTTGAGAGTTTTACATGTAATACTAGCTATTTCATATACAAAGATGCTAGCCAATCATAGCAGTGGCCGTTTACACAGCACAGCAGACACGCCCCTTCAAACAGAGTGTTCAGAGCAGAGAACTAAAATCAGGGTAGGAAAAATGCCTTTTATTTCTAATTTATGACCATTTTTTGTGTAAAAATCATATTAACATTATAATGGCAACCCGTGAAACATTATAAAACAATAATACAATGCAGTTCATGACCCCTTTATAACTAGGCATTGGCCATGGTATGCATCCCACACTTTCAGAACCAATGAACCTTCTGGAGCAGGAAGACAAATAAAAGTGGATGATATTTGTTTTCTTTTTGCTTCCTTTGTCCAGTACTGTCCTCCACACTGGACCTGCTGGATCTGAGTGAGCCTGGTGAGAGAAGACACAGCAAAGACAGGAAGAGCCCTCTTTCTTCTAAGGGCACACCGTACAGGAAGAAGCCAGATGAAACAGAGCTGATCCAAGTGGATGTTGAACAGAGTATACCCTGTTCCCGCACACCTGAAAAAATTTCATTGGACTCAGGTATTAAGTGCCACACAGCTAAAGTGAAGGGCTGTTATGCCAAGTAGCAAATCTTGCAAATCAGTCAGATGGTATATGGGATTAACTGAACAGATTCTGTAACGGATAGTACTTTTTCATTGAGAAGAGCATTACGATTTCTATATTGTTAAATGTGTATGCTGCAAATGCCTCAAACTTTGGTGTTATTTGTGTTTTACTTAGGTTGCATTATGATAATATATCTCTGTCATATGACATGGCCTCATTTTGTTCACAGCAGCAGTTCCATCTTCATTGGACAAATGGGAAGAACTCAACCCACACCCAGAGCGAAATGGTAGCAGAAAGTGGAAACTTGAGAGAAGACGTTCATCAAAAAATTCTGGCGAATTTGTGTGGTAAGTCGCTGCTCTAAAATAATAATAATAATAAATAATAATAAATATGAAAATGCTCAATTTCTTTGTCTAAAAGATATGAATTCATAGTTTTCAGTCACACGACTGGCACTAAGACCTGGAGGGCGAAATATCCATAGAACTGCAGCACAGGCCTGTCAATTTTCCATCTGTTTCAAGCCATTAATATTTAGATCACCTCTCAAAAGAAGAACACAAATTCTGGGCACTTGTGATCCTTATACAGCACCTACTGCAGTATTTCAGTCACTAAAACAGCGGGACATTCTAAAACACTAAACATTAAAAACACTTAAACTGCCTTAATATACTTAAACAGTGATATTAACAGAGATCTAATTCAGTATACACATGCATACTATATACAAATGTTACACGCTTTTACCCTCAGTGAAGCATGCAGGTCTGTTGTATTGCTATCTATCATGATTAGATTATTGGCAAAGTATTTATTGGTCAGCCACTGGTCAATATCAACATAGGAGTTTGTATAATATTGCACCAGGTTGCTATGGGAAAAGGCATAAAAACTGAAATTACACCAAATATATAGTGTACAACAGTGGGTGACTCATCCAGTACCTTTGATTTGCACCTCTGGTTTGTAGTCAGGTTAAAATGTCATGTGGTGCGACTCCCCAAAAATGATATAAATATAAGCATATTATATACAGGCAAGCAGAAGTACCCAGAATATAAACTCAGCGCTCTTAATGGTAACGAAAAACCACGTGTTGCATTTGTATTCTGGGTTAATCTGCTTTGCCTGTACATAGTATGCATCATCAATAAGGTTGGTGTATATTTAATTTGGTCTTTTAATATTACTGTCTTATTACATTAGTACTTAGTAGAAACCTGGTAAAAAAAAAAAAAATGTTTAAATTAAAAAATTAAAAAACCGGTGGGCAATGGAGGAAAGCTTTGTTTTACCCTCCAGGTGAGCATTACTATTAGGGTGTGATGTCACATGAAAACTATGAATAAGTAGCACCTTTTTTTGAACATCAATTTCTTATGTCACACCCCCAGGTCTATGGATTGCAAGACTCAGCTAGACAGTGCCCCCAGGAACTCCCTGGAGGTAAATAATAAAGTAGAGGCAGAGGCCGTGCCAGTAACTCAAGTAAGTGCAACACAGAGCAACACTCTTTTTATGAGTCATGATCATCTGTACACACGTGTCAGTGACTTTCACATGTTATTTCCCACATCTCCCACTCTTTGTAGTATAAGTCCATCCACTTAAACTGTGAATGGTTTGTTTTTTAGCCACTCAATACATTGTGGAACATTCTGTGCTAATGTCTAGAATTCTTTATTTTCAGCTTAACAGGCAATATGTTAGTGGAAGACACGTAAGCCTTTCTGTGCACTCTTTGAATGAATCGCTGAATGGTCTATGCATTTGCACCATGGCAACAGCATCACCACCAAATTCAATACAAAATAGACCAAACTTTTACGGCAATATTGACCTATATTCATGCCAAATAACGAACTGAGGTGGTGCCCTTGTGCCAGGTCACACAGTTTGCAAGGACTTTAAAATTTGTTGTGGTGCTACAGGGTACAAATGTTACACGCTTTTACCCTCAGTGAAGCATGCAGGTCTGTTGTATTGCTATCTATCATGATTAGATTATTAGCAAAGTATTTATTGGCCAGCCACTGGTCAATATCAACATCGGAGGTTGTACAATATTGCCCCAGGTTGCTATGGGAAAAGGCATAAAAATGAAATTACACCAAATATATAGTGACAGTATATACTCTAGTATCTTTGATTTGCTCCTCTGGTTTGTAGTCAGGGTAAAATGTCATGTCGTGCGACTCCCCAAAAACTTTGATACACTACCGTTCTAAAGTTTGGGGTCTATACGTTTTTTAAATGTTTTTGTCTCTCACCCAGGCTGCATTTATTTGATCAAAAATACGATAAAACAGTGTAATATTATTGAAATTAATTGTGAAATATTGTTTTACATATAAAATATTTTTTATTTTGATATGTTTTAAAATGTTATTTAATCCTGTGATATCAAGGCTGAATTTTCAGCATCCATTACTCCAGTCTTTAGTTTCACATTCTCCTTCAGAAATATAATATGCAGATTTGGAACTCAAGCAACATGACTTATTATCAATTTTGAAAACAGTTGTGCTGCTTAATATTTTTGTGGAAACCGTGTTACATTTTTTTCAGGATTCTTCAGAAGTTCAAAAGAACAGCATAAAAGTATTAATTTCTTTCTTTAAAAAAACACTGACCCTTAACTTTTGAACAGTAGAGAAAATTTTATTTAAAAAATAAAAAAATAAACAAAAACATTTCACAGTAAAATTACATTTTAAAACATTTATTTAAAAAAAATAATGATTAACGTTTCTTTATCATGGACACTCTTATACGTCACTGACCCTTCTATACTTAAACCTTGCATTAGGAGTACAGATACATTTTCCTTACATTTCTAGTCATGATAAAGCAATCATTACACTTGTGAGCTGCATGGTTCTAAAAAACACCAAACTCAAATTGTCTTTCGACCATGGGGTGCAGTGGAAATGGAATGTGTAATGTTAAAGGTAATTGTTGCACTGACACAGGGTCTGACAGGGCACATTAAATGTAATTATACAGAGCTGCACCAGCACAATGAAGCAAGACCAATTGTCCTTTTTGAGGCCTCCATTATAGCCTCCTGTATGAAATTCGTTTAACTTGGTAACCTTGGTAATTGATTAATATCCAATGAGGCAGGTGGCAAATACTTCATCCTATTCCTTTGATTCAGTCTGCCTGGAAGGCTTTGTTATGCCGAGAATTGAATTGGGGGAATGGAAGTTTGCCTTTGATAGCCCAGCATTTGACATTTGAACAGTCACCTAAGAACAAGATACAAATACAGAGGGTACATTTTAAAGGGTAACTTTGTGATTACATTATTCATTAAAATGACAAGCAACTTTAAAGTTTAAGGAGCACCAAAAACATTATTATTAATGACAATGCAACAACTAGGGACGTCAGTTTAACATGTTAATTTAGTTTGGTGGAATTTTTTTTAAAGGAGCAATTAAAAAGTAGCACAATTAATCATGCCCTCTGGCCTGTACATTAATTTTGCAATAAGGAATTTTCCTACCATAAGAGCAATTTAAAGACAGCGTTAGATGGAAGATATATTAAATGCAGTTAATCACTTGACAGCACTAGCAGTAACCTAGTTAGCAAAATATAGTAAAGTATTGTATAGTGTTTGTTTTAACATCCTGAGCCATCATCACATGTAAACAGAAAGTTCCTATTCTTTATTATGCCAATATGTCACCCTCTAAATTTGAAACCTCTTCAGGTATAGCCTTTATGACTCTGAGAAAATAAAACTGAGATCTTACCTTTGTGTTTTATTTTGCAATAAGCTTGATTTCCATTGCTGCGTGTAATACACACACACAGCAGTGTAGTCAAAATGAATGGCTTTCCGCATGTGAAGCATGTCTTCAGGTGTACAGTGCTATAAATGGTGCGTATTTGACGATTCATGCTGAGCAAAGGTCTCCTGCCATGCTTTTTTCAGATTTGCATACTGAGAAAAATGTGCAGGGCAGCGCGCTATGCATGACAAGCCAGTCCAGAGCCATTATGAGTTTGAGAACATTAGGTGTGGACAGCAGGACCTCGAAAGGAAGTGAGAAAGAGAGAGAGAGAGAGAGAGAGAGAGAGAGAAAGAAAACACAAAGACCCTGTGCTGCTAATGCTGGCATTTCTCCTTGCCTCTGGCATCAGGGGTTTGGCAAGGGCAGGGCCTTTTCTCCTGTCAGAGTGACTGAGAGATGGCTGACCACGTTCTCTCTGACTCCTGTGTGTGTTTGACAGGGCCGTTTGAGCAAAGACCAAAGGTGGGGTAGCACACTGCTGTCCCGAAACCAATCTCTGGAGGAAGAGTTTGAGAGAGCTAAAGCAGCAGTGGAGGTAAGCCAAAAGCATCTATTAAAAATATCTATGATCATCACAAACATTGTGTCATGGGTCATAGGGATTAATGGCCAGTGTCTATATACTAGTAGTTGACCAATATATATCGCCACGGCCAGTATATAGGCAGATATTAGCCATTTTTTAAATTGGGGTTTTTCTGACTGATGGGGAGGCTGCAGGACTTTTATTTTGAAAGTGCTGAGAATACCAGTACATGTCATTTTTTTCATGTCATTTTCACTGTGTACTGTATGTAAAATTAACGCTACCTTCTCTTTATTTGAAAAAAAATATGATTATCATGGAGTGCAAGACACCAATCTTGTTTTTTTCTCTCTCTAAAGACACACTGAACTGAATTGAGCTGAATAATGACACTAATGTCTTCTGTAGAGCTGCTTTACGGCTGAAATTGAATTGGTTTCATATTTAATGAATTTTGCAACATTAACACTGTTAATTTCCCGCTTATTACTTTGAAGCTGCTTTGAAAAAATCTGTATTGCGCTGACTAGAGCTCCCTGCCGTGAGTCTTTAGCACGAACGAGGGGCTAGGCTCAACGCCAATACCAAGGTACACTGGGAAGCATATCCCACGTGGAGAAATGCAACACAATGCCTGCCTGTAGGGAGGACTTAGGATTACACATATGACCCATGTATGGGCTGCATATGGAGCACTCTGGGGTATCCAGCCACAGGTGGAATGTTTCAACCCCAGGAGTGGCAAGATGTCTTGCCAAGGGAAGATGTGCTCGTAGAGACTTACCATGGAAATACATATGTGGGGGTTGCCCAACGGGGGTACCATGCACATGGAGGCACCTAGCCTAACACGAGGGCTGACCAAGCGGGCGTCAACCGTGCTGGAGGAACTCAGGGCTTACTGAGAAACTCACCTGAGTGAAAATGTGCACGCATCCAGTCCGTGGAGTGGAATGGCGTAGCAAGCAATGACACCTGAGCCTGTCCAGTTACTGGCCACTTGGAGCGAGTACACGGGAGGACAATGGCTCTTCTCGGAGATTATAGAATCTTGCGAATGTGTTAGGTGTCGCCCAGCCTGCAGCTCTACAAATGTCTGTTAGCGAACAGTGGTGGAGTGTGCCTTAACCCCTAGGGGGCATGGCAGGCCCTGAACCTGATATGCCAGGACAATGGCGTCCACTATCCAGTGAGACAACCTCTGCTTGGAGAGAGCCTTCCCTTTCTGCTGCTCTCTGTAACAGACAAAGAGCTGGTCTGAGGTCCTGAAACACTGCGTCCGGTCTACGTAAGCGCGAAGGGGGCATACTGGACAGAGCATTGCCAAGGCTGGGTCTGCCTCCTCCAGGGGCAGCGCTTGCAGGTTCACCACCTGATCCCTGTAAGGAGTGGTGGGAACCTGGGGCCGTATCCAGGCTGGGGTCTCAAGATCATGTGAGTTAGCTGGCCCGAATTCCAGGCATGCTTCGTCAACCGAAAATGCCTGGAAATCAAAAAAGCCAGGGCAATCAAGAGTGCCACTTTCATTGAAAGGAACTTTAACTCAGCGGACTGCAAGGGCTTAAAGGGAGCTCTCTGCAGGGCGGATAGTACCACTGCAAGGTCCCAAGTGGGCATCTGTAGAGGGCGAGGTGGATTTAATCTCCTTGCCCTCTAAGGAACCTGCTGACCAGGTCGTGCTGTCCTACCGTTTTTGAATCCACCAGGTCGTGGTGAGCCGATATGGCGGCCACATAAACCTTCAGGGTGGAGGGAGACCCTTCTTGGAGGAAGGAGAGCACGGACCCGATCGGGCATTTCCTGGGGTCTTCTCGGCGAGAAGAGCACCAGGTGACGAGGAGGTTTCACTTCAACGCATAAGCCTGTCTCGTAGACAAGGCCCTAGCAGAAGTGACGGTAGCCACCACCTGTGGTAGTAGGGTACTCAAACCTGCCGCGTCCCGTCCAGGGCCCACACATGTAGGTTCCATAGATCAGGAAGTGGGTGCCAGAGGGTGCCTCGTCTCTGAGAAAGGAGGTCCTTCCTCAGAGGGATCGACCAGGGAGGGGCAGTCGCAAGGAGTACAAGTTCAGAGAACCAGGTCCAGCCAGGCCAATATGGGGCAACCAAAAGGACATGGCGGCAAGTTGCGACATCCGGCGGGAGCGTAGACCACCTTGTCGGTTGATGTACGCTACTGTCGCCGTGTTGTCTGAACGGACATATACATGTTTGCGGACTCGAAAGCGGTGCAGGGCAAGACGTACGGCCAGCAACTCGAGGCAATTGACATAGACGCTGGGGTCCTTTCCAGCCCGGGGCAGAGGCATCTGTTGATACAACAACATGCCTGGAAACTCGTTCTAAGGGCACTCCGGCCCGTAGAAAAGTGAGGTTCGACCACGGGGTGAAGGTTTGATGGCAGGCCCGGGTGACTGGGACCCGGAGCGTGCCCTGTTGCCATGCCCATCTCGGGACTCGATCACGTAGCCAGTGCTGAAGCTGTCTCATATGAAGAGACCGGGTGTAGGCTGCTGCCCAAGGAGTGGTACTGTTACCATATCCTGGGAAAGAACCGAGTTCACCTCCGAGCAGCCCGTCTCAGGCTGGGCGGCCTTCCTGCGACCTTCGTCCTGGTCGGTAGCCGCACGTAGCTCTTGCATTAAAGCAGTGTCAGTACTGCCCTCGTGCATGTTTCTGAGCACCTTCACCTGATGAACTTGAAGGATGGCCATAGCATGCAAAGCGGACATGGCCTGGCCCGCAGCTCTATAGGTCTTCACCACCAAAGTAGACGTAAACCTACAGGCCTTGAACAGGTGCTTTGGGTCACCACGCCATGTCGAAGCGCTCTGCGGACACAGTTGCATTGCAACAGAACGTTCAACAGGGGGAACCCCATTGTACCCTTTTGCCGCGCCACCATCGAGAGCAGCAAAGGCAGGGGAGGCTGCCGAGCGATCGCGAAAAGTCAATGGAGACTCCCACGATTTCGACACCTACTCATGCACTTCCAGGAAGAAGGGCACTGGGGGTTGACGGGCGCTTTTAGCACAGGCCACCCCCAGATACCAATCATCCAGCCTCATAATGGCGTCATCCGCCGGTGCCCCGAATGAGACGCTGGGCCCAGGACGGGAAACACCAGCGCCCTCATCCGGCAACACCACGGGTTGCAGTGTGGCCCGAGGAATATTCATCGAGTTGGTACACACCCGTCACCCTCAGATCACCCTGACCACCAACCAAAGTATTGCCTCTTTGATTGGGGTGTGGTAGAGGGGGAGATCTCCATGGAGATCATGGAGTCTTGATCGCAACACTCCAATGGTCATGTTCCCGCAGTGGGAACATGACTCATCCATGAACGCGCACTCGGCGTGCACGAGGCCAAAGCACGCCAAACAGCGATCATGCCCGTCAGACAGACTAACCAGCCATCCGCACCCAGAAACACACAGGCGAGACATCTTGAAAAAGACGTGCCACGTGTAGCTTTTTTAGAGAGCAGAAAGCTCTGCAGATATGCCGAAGTGCCCAGGGAGAACACACACGCTGTGCTAGATCACTGCACAGATCAGACAGGAATGCGGAACTTGCTGGAACGCGCTGTAACACCGTTTTAATTGACAATTCTTATTACATTTTGTGTAATATTGTAGTGTTTATTATAAATGATTTATCTGTGCACATCATTATTTTTTTAAATTTCATGTGCCCTCATAATCTGCAGTGCAGTGTATAGTATTTATGAGGATCTATTGACAGAAATGCAATATAATATACATAACTATGTTTTCAGTGGTGTATAAAGACCTTATATAATGTACTGTTATGTTTGTATTACCTTAGAATGAGCCATTTCTATACATAGAATCATGCATACACCGCGGTTCCCCTTACAGTGAAATCGCCATTTCGAATAGTTTCTACAGCAACTACTCTACAGAGCGTTAGTCACTCTCTGCTCTCTCCGACGACAACATTTTTGTCCTGTGTCAGCCACCGTAGCTTCTCTATGTGCTTCATAAAGGAGGGGTGAGTGTTGGACGGTTGCAATTCGCAACCATAATCAAAAACATTAATCTTTCGAAATGACATTTCCTCTCTTCCTGTCATGTGCTATGGCGCGAGGGCGGGGCTATTGCGGTTGTCTCGTTTCTGCTTCCATTTTGTTACCAACACCCAACTTCCAACGATCCAATCAATTCTCAAAGGACGAAATCAAGCCCTGCCCTACATTTTTTCTCATTTCAGAAGCCGTTTCACTCGGATATACATAAAAAAAGAAGTCCAAAGTATATGTTTATCAACTGATCAACAAACAAAGATGCAATTTACAGACATTTTCCGCTTGTATTTCTGATCCCGGTTTTGGGGGAAAATCTACAGAATTCTGTAGTGGATTTAAATATACTAAAAGAAGTAAACTGGAGCTGAGAGTACTACACTTGTATTAGCCAAAAGCATTATTCAGTTAATTAATTAATAAATGAATTTTCTAAGGGCCAATGCTTTTGTACACACTTTGGGAATACAACCTACCAATGGCTTACTTATGTCTCTAAACATAATAGATGTATAGTTCACTTAAAAATTTTAATTCTGTAAATCATTTATTCATCCTTGTTCCAAACCTGCATGACTTTCTTTCTTCTGTGGAACATAAAAGAAGATATTTTGAGATTTAATTATTTATTTATGTACAGTTGTGGACAGAATTATTGGCCCAAAGAAATATGAACAAAGAAGCCTGTAAAAATAAATCTGCATATCTGTTAATATTTTATTTAAAAAAACCACAAAAATCTAACCTTTCAGTAAAAGAATTGAAAATGTGGGGAAAATCTCTTTTTGAAATAAATGTTTTTTCTCCAAAACACGTTAGACATAATTATTAGCACCCTTTTATTCAATACTTTTTCAACCCCCTTTTGCCAAGATAACAGCTCTGAGTCTTCTCCTATAATGCCGGATGAGTTTGGAGAACACCTGACAAGAGATCAGAGACCATTCCTCCATACAGAATCTCTCCAGATCCTTCAGATTCCCATATCCATGTTGGTATTCCCAGATCCCAGTTCACCCCACTCATTTTCTATAGGGTTCAGGTCAGGGAAATGGGATGGTCATGGCAGAAACTTCATTTTGTGATCAGTGACTCATTTTTGTGTTAATTTTGGATCGTTGTCCTGATGGAAGATCTAACCACGGCCCATTATAAGATTCTAGCAGAGGCGGTCAGGTTTTGATTTTTTTTATCTGCTGGTATTTACTATAATCCACAATGCCATGTATCTGAAAAAATGTCCAGGACCTCCAGCAAAAAAATAGACCAAACATTTCACAGATCTAGCAGAATATTTAACCGTGGGCATGGGGTACTTTTTATCCCTGTTAGCATCAAACCCATCTGGTGGGTTTGCTGCCAAAAACCTCTTTTTTCATCTAACCATAGAACCAGGTCACTTTTGAAGTTCCAGTCGTGTCAGACAACTGAATATGCAGGAGTTTGTTTCTGGATGAGAGATTTTTCTTGAATCTCTCCCAAACAACATGTGGTGATGTAGGGGTTGTTCGATATTTTTTTGTCTTTTTGACCCCAAAACTCAACTAATCTCTGCAATTCTCCAGCTGTGATCCTTGGAGAGTCTTTGGCCACTCAAACTCTCCTCCTAACCGTGCATTAGGATGATATAGACACAAGTCTTTTTCCAGTCAGATTTGTAGCATCTTTAGTTGATTGGAACTTCTTAATTATTGCCCTGATGGTGGAAATGGGGATTTTCAATCCTTTAGCTATTTTCTTACAGCCATTTTTTATAGCCTTTTTATTTTGTGAAGATCAACAATCTTTTGCTGCACATCAGAACTATATTCTTTGGTTTTTACTAATTCTGATGAAGGATAAAGGGAATTTGGCCTTTGTGTTTTCTCATATTTCTACTCTTGTGGAACAAGAAGTCATAGCTGGACAATTTCATGTTCCTAGTCACCCTGGTGTGCTAAAAATGTAAAAATGAATGGGAATATACTTCAAAGATATTTTAATAAAAACATTTATTTCATAATGTGATTTTCCCCCCACTTTCAATTATTTTACTTCAATGAAAGATCAAAAGGATAAACAATGCAGATTTATTTTTATAGCCATCTTTGATCATATTTACCAAGGGGGCTAATAATTCTGACCTCAATTGTATGTATGTATGTATGTATGTACGTCCATAAAATGGAAGTTAATAGTCACCAAAACTGTTTGGTTACCAATATTCTTTAAAATATCTTCTATGTTCCACAGAAGAAAGAAAGTCATACAGTTTTCGAATGACATAAGGGTGAGTAAATGATGATGGAATTTTCATTTTTCGGGTGACCTATCACTTTAAATTTGGATAAAAGAAAATATTTTAACATTGAAAAAAATCTACATGAAGTAAATTGAAGGTGTGCCCTCTGCTATAACTGTTTTAATAAGACCTCACCTTTGTGGCTTTGGAAGAGTTGAAAATCGTCTGCTGTCACGAGTACAATGTGATGCTAATTAGCCTCACTCAATAATTGATTGATTATAATGTCATCACTGTTGCTCATGGAATAAGTTGAGGCATATAATAACTTTCCATTGCTCATTGAGAGGAGAAAATAGGCCAGTCATGCAGCATCAGGTGGCAGAGGAGAAGGTATTGTACTTTCAGAAACTAGATATGGGCTAATTCAGCTGGAGACCCTGCTATCCAACATCAGTTCCTCTGCTTCAGTAATCACAACCGCTGATGCATTGGAAGAAATTATTCTAAGGCCTGTCACTCGTATCACTGAAAAAAAAACATCTAGACACAATATCTCTTATTCAACCGGAAAGCAATTTTTTCGATATAACAGCTACATTTATATCAGTATTTTCAGCCGTTGTGCTTGGGTAAAAGGTATTTTAATTTTATTCATTTTAATTTTAAATGATTAATTTTCAGTGTTGAATACACAAAATAGTGACCAAAACTTACAAATAAAAATCATGTATTTCATCACAATGTGCATACGACTATTTAATACTGTGTTAAGAGTTCTCACTGCTTAATAGTTTATGTTGTTCTGATGAGTGTCTGCTGTTGCACTTGTAAGAAGCCAGCTATTGTATTACATGTGGTGCAGAGGTAGAGTGCTAAGGGCAAAAACATGGGGGATCTGTAAGAACAGATGAATAATGTATGAGAAAGGGCACATCTAAAAGTGAGAGCTGTACTTACAGTACGAAGAACCACTCAATGCAGAATTCATACTGTGCACAGAATCACTGGTTATGCTGCCTATTTGGAGCCCTTAAGACATTACAGCTATAGGACTGAAATGATGTTCGGTTTGGAAGGGAGTTGGATGGGGCGGGACCTAGTGTACAGTAAGTAGTGATTCTAAGGCTGCAATGGGAACAAATGTAGGTTTGATCAATAGCACCATCCTTCAGTTTCGATCATTACGGGAACACTGGCCTGCACACTGAGAGCTGCCCGTCTGCCTCAACCTCCCCCTATAAGTAACTGCATATATTTAATTTGATTATTAGATGAATGGAGACCTGAATTATCCAGAAAGCTACTTTCTTGGGCAGTGAGGCCAGTTTCCAATTATTTTCATTTGTTGATATCCTGAATGAAGAAATACCTTGGAGCCTAAAATGAATTGAAATGGAGAATCGCCAGGCTGGGCTGCTTACTGAGCATTGAATAAAGATGCAAGATAGATGGAAAATATATTTTACGCCCCGCAGTCTTAGGGAAGGATGCTGGGATGCAGGAAACAGAATACAACTGAAATTATGCAGCTTTTTTTAGAAACATGCAGGATGTGACTGGTCAGGGCCAAATATAACACAAAAGTGTGTTAAATGTAAGGATTTATGCTGTAAATAACAGCATAAATTGTGAATATAATGATGTATAAATACCGGCAAGGAACCTTTTGGGTCATTTAAGACTTGCCACTTCAAAACAATAATAGCATTTATTTCACAAAGAAAGAATAGTATAAATTAGCATATAGGATTTAGTTTTACAATAGCACATGTGCAGTAACTCAAAATCCATCTTCTGATCCTTTCCATCTTCTAACATGTTGGTTACAAATGATGCAAAATGACAGGGATCGGTTTTAACAGCGGGACTTGACAGCTTGTCAATTCTTTTTTTATATGCTCAACAAACCAAACTCTCACTCAGAAAGTTCCTGCTTTTCAGGGAGAAATACAGCTACTGAAGGAGCAGTAGTGTAATGCAGTTACATGATCAATTCTGTCTTGCAAATATTAATGTAATGTTAAAATGTATATAAGTACAATATGGATTACTTCAATTTGTGCCCTGACGGTTTTGTTAGGACAAGTTGTTGTTCAGAAGTTTAGTAGAAACCTCATTTGAATTTGTATGACTTCTGTGTACGAGTGTCACGCTCAATCTTTTTAATTGTTTGTCACGTCTGTCTTTATCATTCCAATCATGAACTGACCCTTGGTCTCTTTTAGTTTATAATTATGAGATTAATATATTCACTTGCTCCTCTATTAAAGAGTTAGTCTTTGAGAGAGTTCAAATAATTCTTTGCATCCACCACCCCAACTTTCTCCTAGCAAGTCAAACCTGTCCACATCCCTCTTATATACTGGGCCCTATTTTAATGATCTAAGCGCATGGTCTAAAGCGCACGGTGCAAGTGCACTCAGGGGGCGTGTCCAAATTGACTTTTGCTAGTTTAACGACGGGAAAAATGGTCGGCGCGCCCAGCACATGGTCTAAAAGGGTTGTCCCTATTCTCTTAATGAGTCATGGGTGTGTTTTGGGCATAATGTGCAATAAACCAATCAGAGTCTCATCTCCCATTCCCTTTAAAAGCCAGTTGCGCTTGCACCATGGCGGATTCGCTATTTACATGGCGGAATTTGCGAGCAGAAAGACTGAACGCTTTTCCACAGAGTAATCCTTTTATTTTTAATATTTAAAAATGTTTGTATGCTGCTGTGCGTCCCTGTGTGTAATAAGCAAAGTGTACGCACTTTGTGTACCCGCCTATAGGCGCATATTACTAACACGCCCTTTAAATAACAAAAAAAATATTCACACAATATACACACCTCGTTTTCAGACCAGCACGCCCATGGGCGCACAAATGGGTGCAAATGCATTTGCTATTTAAGCAACGTTGCACAGGACGTGAAAATGATGCAACTAGCAAAAAACACTTGCGTCACGCCTGGCTCTGCATTGCGCCTTGGTGTATGATAGGGCCCACTATGTGTAAAAATATTTTATTAACTAACAATTGTTTTAGATGAGCATTCACTCTTTACATGCTAGATGTATCCTTAAAACAGACAGAAAAAAAGAATAAACTTGATTCAAGATATATTTTTTTTAATATCCTATACAGTGTTGCTTCTAATGTAAATGTATCTTATTTTAAGGTTGTTTAGGTAATTTTTACTGGAAATTAACACAGAAATACTAATTAGGTATTCACTATTTCCAGAGTAAAGCATGTGCCAATAGTGTTTAAATACTACGCTTTTTTGTACCATCCAAATTGAAATAAAGGTCTAAAACTTGTGAGCCAAAGGGCATTCTATTTCAGAAACAAAGACCAATTAGAAAAGACTTTCTCACCTCAGTGGAACAGCATGGCCTTGATCATGTGTCTCTTGTTTTAAAACGAGGAAGACCGAGCATTGACCCCCTTTGGAGCCATCAGTTAAGGCCTCTGCCATGGCCTGCTGAGCTCCTGACAACATTTCAGACTTTTTTGCGCTTATAGAGCTGTATCACAATCTCTCAAGGGATGCGTTTTGAGGTAAAAGAACTCTAAAGGAAAGATGGCAGTCTTGAATGACAGATAATGTAACATGGGTGTTCAGGAATGCTTTTTCTGTGCCCCTTATACAGTAACAGCTTTAGGGGATGTCATAACATAGCTCTCGTTATTCTTCAAGGATCTTTGTCAGTGTTTCGGACATATATTTCATATTTCATATGTTTTTAGAAATAGTCCAGGTGCTTTGCACAAAATAGGTGACCAAACTTGTTAAAGTAATAGTACAGCCAAAAATTTCTCTCTGTGGAACACAAAAGGAGGATTTAGAAGAGAATTTTGGTGACTGGAGCTTTCAAAGATGCATTCGGGATTGGTGTAGGAATCAGTTAGACTGATGATATGAACAAAAATAATTGATTCAAAAGAACGATTCATGAATCAGATCTCACTATTACTTTTATGAATAACTATTCATGATTTTCACTGAAGAACGACTTAAATTTTGAGACTTGCATTTCCTTACACAAACCAATCATTAGAGGACTTTAAAAATATTGTGCAAACTGTATGGGCTACTTTTGTGCAGTGTTATTTTAGTATTGTTTATTAAATGCTATATTACTTAATGTTTTGAATTAGCTTTTATTTTTATATTTTCAGTTTTCATTTAAATAAAATTTTGTCATTTTTCTATATAGCTTTAATTTATGTTTATTTCAGTTTTATTAATTTTAGTTTTTCAACTTTTTTAGTATTTCAAAATTTTAGTATTTCAGTTTAAGTTTTTCTGTCTATTATTCATTATTTTTTAAGCTTTATTTTAATTACCAAAAAAAGATTTTTAATAGTTTTAGTTAACATCAAAAAAGTGGCCTGGATAAAAATTTACTTTCTGTTTCATGGAAGGAAGTAAGTTGAAATGACTCGAAGGTGAGGGAATAAAAACAGAATTTATAAAAAAGTCTTTTTTTAACCAATGTAATGTTGCTAAAGTTATCGAAAAGAGGACTCTATAATTTAGAAACATAGAACAGTTGCGATGATCATGAAAACATGCTGGATTCAAGAAAATGTCTCTGATGTGTTCAGTGAAGATGTGTGCTGTGAAGGATGTACTTAACACAAATGTTCTGGCTATTAAAAAGTTCAGTCAGGCAGTCTTTTTCTGGATGAGAGATAATGAGTCTTCAACTTTAACCTTTGACTAGTTGGATTCTCTCTGTGCTGAGCTGTTGGGGGGAAGAGGGGGTGGGTCATCCAATTACCGTAATTGGCCACTTAGTGAAGCTGTTGCCCATCATAAAACACGGAGGGCCATTTATCTCCAACAAAAGATGTCATTGAACAAAATAACATCTCATCAACTTTCAGTCGCACAACATTCTTTGAAAACCCTTGTCATAAATACAATCTTTGAGGGAATCATGCCATGAAGGCTTTTGAGAAGCAGATAGCTCTCTTAAATCAGTGCTTTTCGAATGAATATGAGCCATAATGAAAGGATACTGGGACTTGTGACCTGTATTGATTGGTAGGTGACTTCAACAAATACTTTTATTACACATGACAGTGATGTGTGAGGTTTTGACAAAGAAAGTAAAAATAAATAAATAAATGTATAATATATAGTTACAGCCTTATTCCAAAATTGATTAAATATGCTTTTTTCCTCAATTCTACAAACAATACCCCATAATGACAACGTGAAAGACGTTTGTTTAAAATCTTTGCAAATTTATTAAAAATAAAAAACAAAATTAAAAATGTAATCAATTTTGGAATAAGGCCGTAACATAACAAAATGTGGAAAAAGATTGTGGAGGAAAGGAAGAAGGCAGGGTCGGCTGTAGGTACTTTATTAACAACTCAAATAATATCTCTTTCACATAGTCACACTCTGTATCTCTCAACTCGGTTTCTCTGAACAGTATCTCCTCCTGGAACACTCTCCCACTCTTCCCACGAGTCCTCAGTCCGTCTCTCTCTCCCAGCACTGTTTGGGGAGCTGCTTTATCCGGTCTCTCCGCGCCAATCACTGCAATTAGACACAGGTGTTTATCATCATGCACTTGACCTACTTTCTTACCGCTCGTCTCCTCATTCTCTCCACCTGTGCAGACCTCGCGAAACCACGCCCCGTCGCCACATACCCCCACCGCCCGACTCAGGCCGGGGAGCCATCCGGCCTGCAGCCCATCCCCCCCCCCATTTCTGGAGAGGAAGTCCGCCACAGCCATCTGCGCCCCCGGCCTATGGATCACCTTAAACTTAAAGGGCTGTAAAGCGAGATACCAACGGGTGATCCGCGCGTTGGTATCCTTCATGCGGTGGAGCCACTGCAAGGGGGCGTGGTCCGAACAGAGGGTGAATTCCCTTCCCAGGAGATAATAGCGGAGAGTGAGGATGGCCCACCGGATCGCCAAACACTCCTTCTCGATGGTGCTGTACTTGCATGGTCTCTCTCTTCGAGAGCTTTCGACTCACGTACAGCACCGGCCGCTCCTCACCCTCTATCTCCTGTCCGAGGCGTCAGTCTGCAAAAGAAATGACAGAGAGAAATCAGGAGAGTGTAAGAGCGGCCCGCCACACAGAGCAGTGCACTGGACCGTATCTGGTACCTCCTTTTTAGTGAGGTCAGTCAGAGGGCTGGTGAGGTCCGAATATTTAGGTACAAACCTTCTTTAATATCCCACCAGCCCCAGGAACTGCCTCACCTCCTTTTTGGTCTTTGGACGCGGACAGGTTGCAATGGCTGCTGTCTTACTAATTTGGGGAAGCACCTGTCCGTGACCTAAGTGGAAACCCAGATACCTGACCTCCACATGCCCAACCGCACATTTCTTCGGGTTGACCATCAGCTCCACCCCTCTCAGCGAGTTCAGCACAGCGCACACATTCTGCATATGCCGCTGCCAATCATTACTATAGATGATTATATCATCCACGTATGCAGCGGCATATGCAGTGTGCGGCCGAAGGATTCGGTCCATCAGTCGCTGAAAGGTGGCCGGTGCCCCGAACAACCCGAAAGGAAGTGTGACAAATTGGTGTAATCCAAACGGCGTTGTGAAAGCTGTTTTTTCTTTGGATAATGGAGTTAAGGGGATCTGCCAATATCCTTTCGTTAAATCCAGTGTCGAATAAAAGCGAGCCGAACCTAGCCGATCAAGCAACTCGTCAACCCTCGGCATTGGCGTCGAATTTCGACACAGGATTCACCTTGCGATAATCCACACAGAACCGAACTGAGCCGTCCGTTTTAGGTACCAAAACTATCGGGCTCGCCCAATCACTGTGGGATTCTTCTATTACTCCCAAGTCTAGCATGGCTTCTAATTCCGTCTGAACTACCTTTTTTTGTGTTCAGGTAACCTATACGGCCGGCTGCGTACTACCACGCCCGGTTCTGTCTCAATGTGGTGCCGTATAAGGTAAGTCCGACCGGGTAGGGACGAGAACACATCCGCAAAATCTGCTTGCAACCTGGCAATGTCATTGAGCTGGGAGGGTGAGAGGTGATCCCCGCCTGGGGCCAGAGCGACTGATTGGCATTTGACGTTCGCTTCTGGCCCAAGATCTTCCTCGTTAGTTACCACCGTCGCCAGCAACACTGTGCCCCCCTCCTTCCATTTTTTTAGAAGACCAAGATGGTATATCTGATGTGCCCCATTCCTATCCGTTGTAACCACCTACTTGTCGTGTGACCTCAAACGGTCCTTGCCACTTGGCGAGCAATTTTGAGCTAGACATGGGTAATAATACAAGTACCTTCTCTCCCGGTGTAAATTCTCGTAATCTGGTTCCCCTGTTGTACAACCGGCTTTGTGTGTCCTGGGCCTGTAGCAAATTCTCCATGGATAGCCGCCCCAGAGTGTGAAGTTTTGCTCTCAGATCCAGGACATACTGAATTTCGCTTTTAAATTCAGTTCCTTGCTTTTAGACGGTCCCTCCTCCCAAGTTTCCTGCATGACGTCAAGCACCCCTCGGGGCTGATGCCCATACAGTAACTCAAAAGGGGAAAACCCCGTGGAGGCTTGTGGGATCTCTCTCACAGTGAACAACAGGGGTTCCAGCCACTTGTCCCAATTTTTGGCGTTTTCTTGAACGCACTTACGAATCATTGTTTTCAAAGTGCGATTAAATCGTTCTACCAGGCCGTCTGTTTGTGGGTGATTGACGCTGGTATGAATCGACTTAATGCCCAACAATTCTAATAGCTCACTTATGGTGCGGGACATAAACGCCTTGATCGGTGAGAATCTCTTTCGGGATTCCCACCCGGGAGATTAAACAAAACAGAGTGTCCGCCACACTTTTCGCTGAAATGGTGCGGAGAGCTACTGCTTTAGGGTACCGGGTTGCATAGTCCACTATGACTAATGCAAATCGATGCCCCCGTGCGGATCGTTCCAATGGGCCGATGAGGTCCATACCAATTCTCTCGAAGGGGACCTGCACGAGAGGTAGAGGGCGCAATGGCGCTTTTGAGGAGGGGAGAGAGACAGCTGGAAGGGGATCGCCGACCCCCTGGCACGCCACCATCTGGTCCTCCGCTAAGTTGGATAGCCGAGTCCAGCGACGTGGGATGGTGGCACTGGACCCACTGCGCTGTCTTTCGGGGGAGATGCGCTACGAATAGCTCCAGCACCACCTGGTTGATGATATGGTCCACGTCGCCTCCCTCGACCACCAGCCATCTGCGGCATGCGTCCCGGAGCTGGTGAGCCATCACGAAGGGCCGGCCGCTCTCCCCCAGATCCAGTGACCTGAACCGCTGATGGTGTTGTTCGGGGGAGAGGCCGACCCGCTGGAGGATGGCCTTCCTCAGGTCATCATAGACCAGGAGGTTCTGGACCAGAAGTTGATGTGCCGCCCGCTGTGCCTCTCCTGTCAGCAGAGGAATGAGCCTTACTGGCCAATGCTCCCGCGGCCATCCGCAGGACTCAGCCGTCCTCTCGAAGAGCTTTGCATGATGGTAGCGGCTCCTTTCTTCCTTTCCCGGGTTTCGGCACCAGTGTAACAAAGTTCGATTGTGGAGGAAAGGAAGAAGGCAGGGTCGGCTGTGAACTGGGACTCGTGGGTACTTTATTAACAACTCAAATAATATCAACTGACGCCACACGCTCTCTCTGTCACATAGACACACTCTGTATCTCTCAACTCGGATTCTCTGAACAGTATCTCCTCCTGGAACACTCTCCTACTCTTCCCACGAGTCCTCAGTCCGTCTCTCTCTCTCAGCACTGTTTGGGGAGCGGCTTTATCCGGTCTCTCCGCGCCAATCACTGCAATTAGACACAGGTGTTTATCATCATGCACTTGACCTACTTTCTTACCGCTCGTCTCCTCATTCTCTCCACCTGTGCAGACCTTGCGAAACCACGCCTCCCTCGCCACAGTAAGGATTTGAGCAAGTTTGACAAGGGCCAAATTGTGATGGCTAGACGACTGTGTCAGAGCATCTCCAAAACTGCAGCTCTTGTGGGGAGTTCTCGGTCTGCAGTGGTCAGTATCTATCAAAAATTGGTCCAAGGAAGGAACAGTGGTGAATCAGTGACAGGGTCATGGCTCATTGATGCACGTGGGGAGCGAAGGCTGGCGCGTGTGGTCTGATCAAACAGACGAGCTACTGTAGCTCAAATTGCTCAAGAAGGTAATGCTGGTTCTGATAGAAAGGTGTCAGAATACACAGTGCATCGCAGTTGTTGCGTATGGGGCTGCATAGCCGCAGACCAGTCAGGGTGCCCATGCTGACCCCTGTCCACCGCAGAAAGTGCCAACAGTGGGCATGTGAGCATCAGAATTGGAGCAAGGAGCAATGGAAGAAGGTGGCTTGGTCTGATGAATCACGTTTTCTTTTACATCACGTGGATGGCCGGGTGCGTGTGCGTCGCTTATCTGGGAAACACATGGCACCAGGATGCACTATGGGAAGAATGCAAGCTGGCGGAGGCAGTATGATGCTTTGGGCAATGTTCTGCTGGGAAATCTTGTGGTCCTGCCATCCATGTGGATGTTACTTTGACATATACCACCTACCTAATTGTTGCAGACCATGTTCCCTTTCATGGAAACAGTATTCCCTGGTGGCTGTGGCCTGTTTCAGCAGGATAATGCCACTGCCACAAAGCAAAAATGGTTCAGGAATGGTTTGAGGAGCACAACAACGAGTTTGAGGTGTTGGCCTGCAAATTCCCCAGAACTCAATCCAATCTAGCATTTGTGGGATGTGCTGAACTAACAAGTCCGATCCATGGAGGCTCCACCTCGCAACGTACAGGACTTAAAGGATCTGCTGCTAACATCTTGGTGCCAGATACCACAGCACACCTTCAGGGGTCTAATGGAGTCCATGCCTCAACGGGTCAGGGCTTTTTTGGCAGCAAAAGGGGGGGACCAACACAATATTAGGTCATAATGTTATACCTGATCTGTGTATATATACAGTATTATTATTGAAACCATTTTGTCCTTTTGCATCAAATCAAAGTGTTTCAGTGTAGTCGCTGACTAATGCTATCCAAGTTTTTTTTTTTTTTGATTAATCAAACCCTTTAGATGAGATTTCCAAATGTCCTAGATGGCTGAGAGCTGAATGATTGCTTGCGTGGCTGTGTAAGTCTCCTCTTGCCATCAATATTCATGCACAGTGATTCATTATTCAGATTGCTGAGCACAGAGAGTTCAGAGGCATGTTGATACAGATTTGAGACATTCATAAATGCGGCACACCTGCAGAGACTCGACTAAAAACTAAGATTTACCCAGAGCTTGATGTTGCAGAGGCAGAATTTCACCATGAAGTACTCTTCTGAACACTGTGAAAAAAACCAAACAAAACTGAAACTAGTATTTTTTTCATGGCTGGTTGCATATAAAATTCCTAGTTGGCTTAAAAGTTCTGTAAATGAATGCATTTTGAGTACAAATTGGTATTTCAGCATCTCTAAAGTTTTTGACCAGTATGTTATAGTTTCCTGGGAATCAAACCCATGACCATGTTCTACCTGATGAGCTATAGGAACTGCATCACTGAAGTATCACTAAAGGTTTTATAAGCTTTTCTGAGATGTTTTTTAAGAATTAGTCATTTGGCTTTGCTGAAAAGTGAATGTATAAGGAGTTTTGTGACATTCCTGCTCATTAGATTTACTATATATACTGTTGCTCAGCTAATATTGATTTTTGTAATACACTTAAGAGGTCCTGAATGTAATACCATTAGTTAAATGGAAAATTACAGAATGATATACAGTATAAAACCTATTTTCATATTTTTGGACAACTGTACACTGTGTCAACATGTCTTTCTTATTTTTCCAAGTCATTTTTTTTACAGTATAGCTATTCTTTTTGACTCATTTCTCAAATCTCTTTCAGTCAGACACAGAGTTTTGGGATAAGATGCAGGCGGAGTGGGAAGAGCTTGCTCGCAGGAACTGGCTAACAGAGAATGACCAACCGCAGATTCCCTCCAATGTGTCTCCTTTTGAAAAGGTAAAGGAGAAACAAGTCAAACAAATTATTAAAAAATTATTTATTCATTTATTTAGTATGTAAAACCTTCATACATTTCTATTTATTTATTTATTTTTCTGGTATGTAAAACCTTCATAAATTTTCCACTACTTAATTATTTCCATTATTTCTTCCTCAGGGATACTACTTCCACACAGATAACCCTTTCAAAGACTGGCCAAATGCATTTGAGGAGGGATTACGCAAGTCGAGAGAGGGAGAACTGCCTAATGCCGTACTTCTTCTGGAAGCAGCTGTGTTGCAGGACCCTCAGGATTCAGAGGTGAGGGAGTGGACTTATAAAAAAAGAGTAAGCTAGGTACTTTCATCAAATCAACATCTGCACAGCTTGAAAACAGCAAGCCACGTGTTCTGCCAATCAGACTACCGTCATACCTTTCCTACATACAGTGATAAGTGTTAGTTTTGTTCTTGCCCACACTGAACATTTTTACAGGTCATGTCATGATTAGCCAAGGCAGGGGGTTCCATGTTCCCACTAATTTTCAGTGAGAGCTCTGTATTAGACATCATACTTGACAGTGACTAATGGCAAACCATTAACACTCCTGTAACGGAGTAGGGTTCCCTTTTTCAGACGATTTAATGATGTAATAGTTCAGTTACATCCCAGAAAGGATTATCCCTCTTCTCCTGGAATTACCCCACCTCTAAATGATTGTGTCTCCAAAAAAGCTGCATTTCACCAGATAATATTACAAAGCAAATAACATTTAGAGGAAAGTTTGCTTGTGAAATATCATCATTGTACTGTTAAGTGCGCAGACTCAGCCAACCATGTTAAGATATTCTATTTGTAAGACCCATTAATACATTTTTCATTGTGTTCACAAATTGTAGGCTTGTCATGAGGTTTTTGAAATGCAGTTTCCTCCAACACAAAGTTAATAAGCTTGTCTTCTAAGAATTAGTCTTACTCAGTGTTCATAACCGTACAAATGATTCATAAATATTGAGTCAGTCACATAACAAATCATACATCCAATGTTTCATTATCTCCAAGTAATGGCAACACAAATCCATTCAGTTTCTCGCTAACATTGTGTTGTATGCCTGAGCCACATGCCTTTGAGAATGAATCATTTCCCCCAGGTTAGCACTGTAGCTCCTGCACAATAGAAGCTCCTCGCCGGAGTCAAGATGATAACCCCAATGCTCATTGTTCAGTACCTATTTTCTTCTTAGGCTTGGCTGGTGCTGGGAACCACACAAGCAGAGAATGAGAATGAGCAGGCAGCAATTGTCTCCCTCCAGAGGTAAGGAAGTATCCCTGCATGAATCATATGCAAAAGATGTTTGGCTATAGAGCTGTTTGGCTGAGTGTGTATGGCAAAAAAAAATAAATTGCATTGTATTAGCACGTATGCTTGATGATTGTGAGGTATGTACCGAGAAACCTAAAATTCTCATCAGCATCAATGTCAAGTCAAGATTAAGGTTAATCTAAAACTGAATCCTCATTCAGAATAGAAACGCTATAAGTAATGAAAACAAGTCCCTTCTGCTTGTTTGCTTGAGTGTTTAAAGCAGAGAGGAAGTTCAACCTGAAGAATGTCAAAGGCCTTGAATCGAACACCTATATGTGGTTATCTGTGACACCGAATGAGACAAAGCTCTCTGCTGTGCCCTCTCCTGCTCAAGATAAAGGGCTACTGTAATAACCTGGTGATCCAATTAAAATTGCATTTCATAAGCGCAGAGGCCTTTGGGAGATTACATTCATTTTGGATAGAACAGCCAGTCATAATCTCATACAATGTTCCTCTGAGTGACCGGGGTGAAAACTCCAATCTATGTGTTAATCATTGGTGACACTCAAAACTGTGTTTTAGTATCCGCATTACTTTTGAATAGAGTCATTTTATAATGTCTACCTCTATAATACTACCGGACATAATTTAATATGTCATTTTAAAATGGTGTGTCAACTGTGGTTGGTCCGCACAGTTGCTGCGCCACAATTTGCATCCTGTTTGTCTTAATACAACGTCAAAGCTGCCACAGCATTTTTTATTAAATGTGTGATTCGAACGGTGAGAAAATTGTAGGTAATGAATTTAGCTAAATGCTAATGCAGGTTACATGTAAACAAATAACAAAAAGTGTGGTGTCAATACAATTTTATGTGTTAGTACTACCTTTTTTTGGGGGGGGGGGGGAGGGGGGTTGTGACTGTACACTGCTGTTTAAAAGTTTGCGGTTTGTAAGATTTTAAAAAAATACTTTTGAAATTTCACTTTGCTCACCAAAGATAAAAAAATACAGTAAACAGGAATATTGTGAAATATTATAACCATTTAAAATGACTAAAATAACTTCTATTTTAATATATTCTAAAATGTAATTTATTCCTGTGATGGCAAAGCTGATTTTTTAGCAGCCATTACTAGTCTTCAGTGTCACATGATCCTTTATAAATCATTCTGATTTAGTGCTCAATAAACATTTCTTATAACCACTGAAAATAGTTAATATTTTTTGCTGAAACTCCTAGATTTTTGTCAGGATTTTTTGATGAATAGAAAGTTTAAAAGAACACTTTCACTGTCAGTTTAATTTGTCTTTGCTAAATAAAAGTATTTAGAAAAATATTTCCAGTTGGGTTATTAATGTGTTTGAAACCCAGGTAACCTCTCAAATAAAATACCCTCAGTTTCAATAAATCGCAAGGATTTGCCACCCAGGTTCTTGATATCATAAGTGGTAAAATTACTTCTTGAAGTGACCATCAAGTGTAGCCTAAATGTTAACAGGCTTATGAAACGGCCATTCGTGAAGGGATTCAGTTGCTCACTTTTGTTTGGAATGACCCTATGAGTATTGGATCTTCCCTTATTAGAATAGACTGGAATTGTAGTGAGAGTCCTAATATTTCCACAATAAGTTTCTTCTTACTCATAAGAAACACTGAAAATCATATGTTTAGTATGTAGTGTAAGTATGTGAATTGGGACACAGCCAACATATTATTTGGGCTGGAGGGGTTGGGGGGTGGTTGAGTATACTATTACCTAAATCTGATTAGATCAGATCAGATTAGATTAGAATGGATATTTCTGATGGATGTAGCAGGTAAATCATTAGCAATGTGCACTGCTTTTGTTTTAATGGACACCAAGAGAAAACATTTTTACTGACTGCCATAAAAGACAACCTAGTAAAAGGCTTTTATTTGGCTTTTGGTGCATTTACATATTTATTCTTTGATACACCTGTGTAGCCAATGTGCGGAAATAAACAATATCCAGATGTCACCCTCAGCGTGCTTTTTCTTACACTTGTAAATCAGGGAACGCGACTTCCATCATAAACTGAGCAAATGATTTATTTTAGTTTTATGAAATATATTTACATAGTCTCCATGCAGACACATGAGATGACACAAGCATTCACCCATGAATTAAAACCAGCACTAATCAGGAAGCATCTGCCTCTTATTATGATGGCAGACAGCTAATTAGTGTCCATCAAAAGCAGCGGTTCTTTAGATGCTTCCCTGTTGTATGTGTGTGCAGGTGTCTAGAGCTCCACCCCAACAACCTCCAGGCCCTCATGGCCCTGGCAGTGAGCCTGACCAATACGGGCATGAGGCAGGATGCGTGTGAGGCACTGTTAGGCTGGATAAGGCACAACCCCAAATACAAGCATCTTCTGAAGAGCCGCACGCACCTGCAGGGCTCACCTGGCTCACGGAGAGTGTCCTACTCCTCTTCAACTGGCTGGTATGGTTTCAAATGAATGCAGTGACACAAAGAATATACAGCAGCTCCAAAATTGCTTTGGATACTTAACCTACACTTAATATATGAATTTCATTACTGTAGAAACAAAATATAAACAAACAAGTGCTTTCAAATGCTAGTCCTTTCAGAACTAACTTAAAGTGTTAGCCATGTTTGCAGTTACTTCTAACCAATTTGATTGGATGTATGAGGTCAGTTCCCCAGTTCAAACAGGTGTCCTAGCAGAGTTAACCAGTGTAATTCATTACATGATCCACTAATGTTTGATAAGGAGAAAGGGTCCAAATGCTTTGTCTTAATGTTGAACAATTATATTTTGTTATCATTTGAAAACAAACATCCACTTTACAAATAAATAATAATTTTTTGATATTTTGTATTTATTTTGTTGTACTAATTATGCTGATAATCATTTTAATAATAATAATAATAAAACCTATATGGTAACACTTTACAATAAAGTCTCATTTGTTAACATTACTTAATGTATTAACTAACATGAACTAACCATGAGCAAAACATTTGTTACAGTATTAATCATTTTCGTTAATGTTACTTAATAAAAATACAGTCCTTCATTGTTTGTTCATGTTAGTTCAGGTTCAATAACTAATGTTAACAAAGACAACTTTTGATTTTAATAATGTATTAGTAAATGTTGAAATTAACATTAATAACTAAGAATAATAAATACTGTAGAAGTATTGTTCATTCTTATTTCATGTTAACTAATGTAGTTAAATAATGATAACTAATCAAACCTTATTGTAAAGTGTTACTGTATATGCAGACATTTCCGTTAAACCCTAAAACAAAAACCAACCTAAAATTAAAAATACAGATACAATTCTGTTAAATAAATACAGTACATTTACGGATATATAATAATTATTATTTAATCATTTGAATTGTTTTCATACAACCCCATATTTATGCATTATATCTACTGTATATATTCTGTTATTATATAAATGTTATGTATATATACATTTCATGCATTTATTTATATATATATAATTATTATTATTAATATTTATATTTTTATATATAATTATTATATTAATATTCTTGTTTATAAATCAACCCCACCCCATTTAATTTAACATTAATTTAACATTTTACTCTAAAACATCAAACAAACTGGAAAATAACTGAACAAATACATACAATAATGTTTCTAATATTTTATGCCCTACAAATCCTAAAACTTCTACTGTCACCACTGGTCATGCATTTTAGAAATTTCCCTAATTTTTATATAATTAAACTGACATGGTTACAACTTTCCCCAGCATTAGGCACGCTGATTTTCTGGTCATATTTTTTTTCCAGGCACATTTTACCAATTTCAAACCACATTAATCTTAATAACTACTATTCATTTAGTATTTAATCATTTATAAGTGATAAATAATTGTTTGTGAAGGCTGGAAATGAAAAACACCTTATGTTCAGGTGTGCAGAATTATTAGGCACGTTTTCTTTTACAGATAAAATGAGCTAAAAGAGATTTAACTAATGAAAAGTCAAAAATTATTAAATGCCCATGAGAAGGATGCAATACTAATACAATACTAGAAATTGCAGTCAAGGCATGACCATTGGACAGTGAAATGCTCAGTGGGTCAGCAGGGTCAGACAAAAACAGGTGGCGGAGAAAAGACACATGTTAACTGCAAAAGAATTAAGAATTAAGGTGAAGAATTAAGTGTGAAACCATCAGGAACCCTTTAGTCTCCAGCGCCACCATTTTCCAGAACTGCAACCTACCTGGAGTCTCCAGAAGTGCAAGGTGTCAGGATCTCAGAGACTTAAGTTAGGTAAAGAATCCTAAAAAAGGACCCCCACTTAAGAAGAATGACAAGCTAAAGTGTTGTAAAGTACATGACTGTTTTTTTATAGGCTTTATAGACAGATAGGTTGAGAGTGACTCTTGAAGGACCAGCACCACATCCTCTTGTACCACTGTTTGAAGAATTCATCTTCCAGAAGTTCATCTTGGCAGTAAGTTTTGGGAGTTCATTTTTAGTCCATCTCTGCAAAACGGACTTCAGGATAGGAGATGGACTAAAAATGAACTCCCAAAACTTACTGCCAGATTCTGGAAGATGAATTCTTCAAACAGTGGTACAAGAGGATGTGGTGCTGGTCCTTCAAGAGTCACTCTCAACCTAGCTGTCTATAAAGCCTATAAAAAACATTCTTCATGTATTTTACAACACTTCAGTTTCAGCAAAAAAAATATGATCAGAAAATCAACGTGCCTAATAATTCTGCACGCACTGTAGGGCTCCTAGGGCTAAATGGAAAGTTCTTGAAACTAACCCTTTTCTTAGCTATTAAATGACACATTTTGATGATGTTGCTGGTAGGGACATCCCTGAAGGGCAGTGCCTCTGAATCTCTCTCTCTCTCTCTCTCTCTTTTTCTCTCTTGGTCTGTCTTCTGCCGCTCCAGCCCCCTGCTGCCAGAGGTGAAGGATCTGTACCTGGACGCTGCCCAGCAGAACTCAGACACTATTGACCCAGACCTGCAGACAGGGTTGGGAGTGCTGTATAACCTCAGCTCCGAGTTCAACAAAGCAGTGGAAGCCTTCAACGCCGCACTTTCAGTGCGGCCAGAGGTAAATCCCTGCTCAGTGTACTCAGTAACAAACTAGGGGCTAAATCATACAGAAATCCTAAAGGCAGAGGGCAAAGGAGATAGAGAGAAAGTCACTGGGACTTACAAAGTGCCTCCAAAATCTTTGAAACGGTTCATTTGAACTTGAGGGGAGCTTTACCATTCATGAGCGCCGACTCTTTAGAACCCTGTGGGTCACCTTGTCGACGATTGATGCTTGCTAAGCCAAATTCTGTCCCCCTGTGTAGACCGCATTTACACTCAATCGAAAATCCTCCCCATCTGCTTGACTTGGTAATGTCTGCTTGCCTGCTGGGGGGTTCAGAGCGTGAATATGATGAAAGATAATAGTAATATGGAAGGAAACTCTGATATCAGGCTCTTTGTGACTTCTTTGTACCACTGTTTTAGACTGTGTCACCGTACTTAAAGGTCACATTCATATTTTTATCCCTAAAAGGAAGAGGGCAGATCATACCTTAATGGTATTAAACATGGTTCCATGTAACTGCATAATCTTTCAAGCGCAGAGTGATAATTATTTTGATCCATGACACTGAGCCAGAGGGGATTTTTTTGCCGTTGGTGTGTACAGGACTACCTGCTGTGGAATCGGCTGGGAGCAACGCTGGCTAATGGAGATCGCAGCGAGGAGGCTGTGGAGGCCTACAACAAAGCCCTGGAGCTCCAGCCCGGCTTCATCCGCTCACGTTACAACCTTGGCATCAGCTGCATTAATATGGGCGCTCACAGGTTTGTGACAGAGAGTTGGGCTTGTCTTTAAAATTATGTAAAACATCTTCCCCACTTTTTGTATGAATACTTTGATCCTGGGTTTATGCCGGAATAAATGCAACATAATAAGGAAACGTTTATTCCTTGATTTATGGATGTTTCTTCAACTATTGGTATTTTTGTGTCCCAGGGGTTGATTTTTTTTTTTAAAGAGTTGTTTGTTTGTTTGTTTGATATGAGGCTCTGATTAAAACTGTTATGGAAATTTGTTCCTTCATGGAAACTTCTTTCATGCCTTCGTCATTCTCATTTATTTGTGCTACTTTTCAGATGCCTTTATGTGTAGATTATTATTATACCCTTGGCCCAGAATAAAATATATAACTGCATTATAAAAACGTTTTTAATTTATAAAAACATATATATATTATTATATAAAACATAACTATTAAACTAATTATATTTATATATATATATATATATATATATATATATATATATATATATACACACACATCGATCAGGCATAGCATTATGACCTAATATTGTGTTGCCTTTTGCTGCCAAAACAGCCCTGACCCGTCGAGGCATGGACTCCACTAGACCCCTGAAGGTGTTCTGTGGTATCTGGCACCAAGATGTTAGCAGCTGATCCTTTAAGTCCTGTAAGTTGTGAGGTGGGGCCTCCATGGATCGGACTTGTTTGTTCAGCACATGCCACGGATGCTCGATTGGATTGAGTTCTGGTGAATTTGGAGGCCAAGTCAACACCTCAAACTCGTTGTGCTCCTCAAATCATTCCTGAACCATTTTTGCTTTGTGGCAGGGCGCATTATCCTGCTGAAAGAGGCCACAGCCACCAGGGGATACCGTTTCCATGAAAGGGTGTATATGGTCTGCAACAATGCTTAGGTAGGTGGTATGTGTCAAAGTAACATCCACATGGATGGCAGGATCCAAGGTTTCCCAGTAGAACATTGCCCAAAGCATCACACTGCCTCCGCCAGCTTGCCTTCTTCCCATAGTGCATCCTGGTGCCATGTGTTCCCCAGGTAAGTGACGCACACGCACCCGGCCATCCACGTGATGTAAAAGAAAATATTATTCATCAGACCAAGCCACCTACTTCCATTGCTCCGTGGTCCAGTTCTGATGCTCATGTGCCCACTGTTGCTGCTTTCGGCAGTGGACGGGCCAGCATGGGAACCCTGACTGGTCTGCGGCTATGCAGCCCCATACGCAACAACTGCAATGCACTGTGTATTCTGACACCTTTCTATCAGAACCAGCATTAACTTCTTGAGCAATTTGAGCTACAGTAGCTCGTCTGTTTGGCTGCCCATGACCCTTTCGCCGGTTCACCGCTGTTCCTTCCTTGGACCACTTTTGATATACTTTTGAGATACTGACCACTGCAGACTGGGAACACCCCACAAGAGCTGCAGTTTTGGAGATGCTCTGACCCAGTTGTCTAGCCATCACAATTTGGCCCTTGTCAAACTCGCTCAAATCCTTACGCTTGCCCATTTTTCCTGCTTCTAACACATCAACTTTGAGGACAAAATGTTCACTTTCTGCCTAATATATCCCACCCACTAACAGGTGCCGTGATGAAGAGATAATCAGTGTTATTCACTTCACCTGTCAGTCGCCTGTCTGATCGGTGTATATATGATAATCTAAACAAAGTGTGAAAATCGATGTGAAACTATTTAGATATTTATTGTGTGATTTTAAATAAATAATTTGTATACATTTTTACACAAATTACGGCTGTTCTTCAGGCAGCATTTTTGTAGAATAAGTTTAGTAGAATAAAATTCTGTTAAAAAAAGTAGGTAAAAAATATTCTTTTATTTTGTGTATTTAGAATACTAAAATTTAAGATGTGTTATTTGGCAATTTTATTGCAAAAAATTTCAACTGTCATTTCTACCACAGAATGCTATAAAACAGTGTATAATTTGAGAAGACATTGTAGTGGAAATGTTCATATGAACTTGAAAATGACAGAATTCTCATTTGATGCACTAATGTCCATGTTATACATTGTTAGTAGACAAACTAGCAAAAATGTGGAAAAAATGTATATATATTTTCTGAATGTCCATATTTCATAATTGTAGAAATACCCATTTGCAACTTCTTCTTTTTTTCAGGGAGGCAGCCAGTAATTTCCTGACGGCTCTTGGTCTGCAGAGGAAGAGCAGGAGTCGGCAGCTTTCGCACCAGGTCATGTCTGGAAACATCTGGGCGGCCCTGAGGATAGCACTGTCCATGCTGGACCAGCCAGAGCTTTTTCAAGCTGCTAACATAGGAGACCTGGACTTACTCATGAAAGCTTTTAACGTGGATATGTGAGCGAGAATACCCTTTAACCATGGCAAATATCCAAAGTACTTTATGAGAAGAACTTTGAATGAGAAAGCAAAAATTTTTTCTCGCAGAGCACCTTTACATTCCTGAGAACTGAGTGCTGGATGATACCATTTTAATAGATTTGCACATCAGTTTACGATTATCCTAAAGAGCACAATGCCGGGCGAAGATTGTACAAGTATGCCTTAGAGAAAATATCAGCTAGACCTGCAATGTAACAATGGGAATTGGAGGAAAACGTAATAATTCCACAATTGATCAGAGGAACGCAGACTATAAATGTGCAAGAAGAACACTGACTTTACATCAATGACTTGATTAGACATGTACTGTACTTCGTAGACTTCATGTATCGGTTAAATTGCACTCTTTATTTGAGATGGTGGGGTTATTATTGATTTTGGTGGCACTTAGTTCAACCCTGGACACTCCTCACCTGATCTCTGCTGCATCATCCCCTTTATTTCCTGGAGCTTGCAGACCAGATTAAAAAGCCTTACTTATCGTGCATGTAAAATAAATAATTAAGATGTTATCGGTATGATATCAGATAAAAGCCATTCCTTGCTATACACTGACCTCTTGATGTAGCCTAACTGAAGAGAAGTCTATGTTCCATCAAGGTCTTTTTGTGAAACATACCACATCTTTGAAATGTTACAAAGCATTATTTTTTACAAAATTTGATGCAGGGAATTCTGATATATTGCCCCTTTTGCCACAATTATCAGCCTGGATATGTCAGGAAAACAAGTGTCTCTGTTTTTGAAGAAAGCTGCCCAATATCTAAGCCAAACAATTTGTGATTTTTCACAGTTTTATACCCTAATACTGAGATTGTTACTCATATTTATTATTACGGTTGATCTCCAGCTTGCGTGACTTTCCATTTTGCTCATCAGTGTAAACATGCAAGTGCTTAATGTTGCATATGCGAAAAGTCAGTACATAGGTGAATAATTTTAAAATGCTATGCAAAACCTATAGATTTTTTTTCTTCATGCAGCCGGAAGCAGAAGAAAAGCCTAAAGCACCAGAAAGCTTTACATGCTTGGTCACTTTTGATCTGGTAGTCGATGGTCTATTTTACTTTAAAGCTGCACTATGTAACTTTCTTGTGCTCAAAATTTACTAAATGTATATAATGAGCGAGTACATCATGAATCCATTTTCCAAACCGTGTTTTTGTCTTATCCTGAATCACTACGGTACACGTATAATAAGTGTTTATATTCAGACTATTTTAGTCTGGTTCGGGTCGCACAGTGGCTGCGGAGTAGCACAGTACATGCGTGACTCGTCATAGACATAAACAGAGTGAAGTAGCTCCGGCTACAATGTTCTTCCGCAAGACGCATGCAGTTTTGTTTATTAACCGCTAAACCGCCAAAAGTTACATAGTGTTGCTTTAAATATTTTGTCTCCCTGATCCAGCTGAGCTTATTTGTAGCATCATACATTTTCATTATCTCCACACAAAGTGGAAGAATTTATTTATTAAAATATATATATATCAATGAAAAAGCATGGAAAGCCATTCAAGCATCCATTATCAAGTGTTATTGTTATTATATTTAATTACTGCAGTCTGTATTTGTTTTATTATTCTGTATCCGAAACTATTTGAAAAGTCCTGTATATGCTCATCGATACAGTTAGAACAGGCTTGTGCTTTGTAGCCGAATGTTACATTAGATACTGTAGATTCTCTCATGCCTGAGGCCAAACCTCCTCTTTTCTAGAACTTTGTACAATCTCAGGTGTGGTTGTCTATATGAATTTATGCTCCAGAAATACTCCTGATGTGTGATCGCATGCTGAATATACTTATTTTTGAATGCTGTAGATTTATTTATATGCATGAACTTGACATGCCTATTTTAATCTGTACCCTTCATTTCTATTTATCACTGTAATCACAATTTTGCATTTAAAAAAAAAATATATATATATATATATATATATATATATATATATATTGATCTGAAGAATACGGCATATTAACCGTAAAATGTCTAGAAATAACAAGCAGTTTTTGCAATGCAGTGGGTAAAAATCTCAACAAGATGTTCTTTATAGTCACTTATACTACTATTGCAATAGCCAGATTTAATAAAGCCTTTAGAATTAGAGGCTCTAATATATTATGCATAATTCAGAGATGTGTTTCTGAATTTGTACATGAAAAATTTCTGAATGTTTGCCAAAGGCTTTAATAACTCTGGCCCAATATTTAAAAGATAGATGCATATACAAAAGTTATCTTTTAAAATAAAATATTGTAATAGAGTTTGTATGCCTGGTTGTTGCTGTTGATCAAAAATGATTGCCATGAGCGCATTTAGCTGTTATTTTGTCAAGGTACTCAAAAACAATTGTGGATTTTATTGAACAATCCAAACATTGAGTCACAAGTATGTTTGAACAGATTTTCGAATGAGGATTCCCACATTTGCTATGACTGAGTGTTTCTAAACAATATATGGATCAGAAAATCCATTTAAAAAAAAAAAACTTATAACAAACAAGTGGGCAAGTTTGTATAGTAACTACAGAATAGGCACACCTTTTTTGCAAAAAAAAAAAAAAGTTCAACAATAAAAACGTACCACTTAACCTTCATGAAAAACAGAACCCGCTAAAAATCAATAATATATTGCAAAATGTCAACTGACTAATCTCTCGAGTTTTAGTGCACATTCTAAAAAAGAAAAAAAAATGTTTGAGAAAGGTGCGGTAAAAGCACCCACTTTCACACCCAATATAAAGACAAAAAGATAACAGAAAGAAAAGAGAGAGAAAGAGAAGCAGGAGGAACTGGGTATAAATATTCATTCAAAGTAAGAAAGAGAGAACCTCAGATGAATACGCCGGTAAATGAACACAAGGTAAATAGACAAAGACAACACAACAGGTAGTGCACAATACAAAGAAACATGACGGGGTACAATCTACAATAGAATGTGCAACATCCAGTCAAAATAAATCGAGATGAACAGGCCCCACCTCCATCCTGAGCGAGATCCCGTCGTAAAACAATGAATATTAAACTTCAATTCAGCGCTAACCTTCAGACTGAGACTCGCGACATAATAAAACACTTTAAAGGAACGCATTCTGGTTTTGTTTGGTAATGACATGCTTCTTCAGCAAATAAACGAAATGTCCAAGGTTTGAAATCGGTAAAAGGTGATGGAGGCGGAGCCTCAGATATGTCATAAAGCTTGAGAGCTTAAGATTTGGTAACACTGAGCACCAATACATACATGTATCTGAGATCATTCTATGTATAACACTGCTCTATACAGTATGTCATCATATATTGCTTAGGTATGAGATAAAAAATTGTTTTACATTCTTTGAGACTGGAAATAAATGAAATGCATTCCGGTCTTTAAACTGCTAAAGATATGATCAAAGTAAAGCACTTGAACATTGCATGAATATGTGATATTGGTGCAGTTTCTGGTCAGATATCACAGACTGGCTGAAAGCGATAATGGACCTAAAGTTGAGTGTAATAATATTGTACAAATATTCTTAAAGCCATGCCAATAAATGAGGCTCAATGTTCTTATATATATATATATATATATATATATATATATATATATAAAAAGTTTACTTCTGCCTGAAGGTATGGAAACTGGACAAACTTTTGCTGTTGGGGAGAATAAACCTGAAATATAGATTCCATTAAAAAAAAAAATCAGTCGATGATGCCACATATATCAGTAAACAAGGACCATAGTCCAATATTTCAATAAACTTGCCTTTTAAAACTTTTTTAAAACATGTTTTTGTGAAATAACATTATGCTACAGATCGATTGCAGTTTCATCAAAGTCCACTAAACATGATCTCTATTTGAAATATACTCTGACAGACTTTTTGTTGCTGTTTAACAACTAGGTAATCCAAATAACATGAAATTGAGCTGCAAGTGAGTACATTCTGAGATTCTGAAATGGCAGTAATAACATTTGTGAATGCAGGCACGTGTTATGTTTTCAAAAGAAGTACGTCTTGAAAATACTGGCACAGGAGTTTAAATAGAAATATAACAAATAATTTGAGAATATATTAGGAAAATAATCTGCATACTTAAAATTGCACGCATCCCACTGTACCTTTAAAGCAGACACAAGACGAACAAATAAACAAAACTCAGACAGACGACACACATTTGTTTCCCTGCTCGACCGTTCCTGTGGTATTAGTGTCTGTGTGGGTCTTGGCAGGGACTGAGAGGTTCTCTCTCCGTCTCACAGATGTAAATGCTTCCCTAGTTTCCAGCAGTGTCAGTGGTGCCCCACACACACCTCTCTGGCCAAATGGCTGTGCATAAGGTTGTGAAGGTCCAGATCTAGCAGCTTGACAGGCGCCGGTAAAAGTACATGTAGCCCAAGTCTTTAGGGGGTCTCTCTGACAAACATACTTTGTGATCATTGTAAATCAGCCATCTGAAAAAAAAGAAAAAAAAAAGTTTGAGTTGCAGTCAAACCAAAAATATACCAGACACCAGATATAATTTTTTACTAGTGGGTGCAGGACACTATAGTTCATTTATGTAAGTGAGGATAGCAAAATGAAGTAAACTGTGACATATTATATCCAAAAATTCTTCATACAGTGGACTACCAGCAAAATTGATAAAAATTTGGGACCAAAATTATTCAGACACTTTGACCTGACCATGTTTTGCTTAAGTGTTTTTTCTTTAATTGCTAATGCATTGCTTGGTAATTGGTTGACCTTAAATTTAACAGCTGACAGCTGATTGGTTGATTGTAATCCATTACATACCTCTCTATCAAAGTTATCTGACAGTATCAAGATGAATTTGTTCTGACACAGTTTAACTCTGAGTTCTTGTCCTATTTTATTACCATTTTCTAAACTATAGCGAATAAACTGTGATAATGTGTCTGAATAAATTTTGGTTTGACTGTATACACACACACACACACACACACACACACACACACACACACACACACACACACACACGCACATTTAAAAAATATATATTTTAAATATTTTTCTAATATTTCAATTTTAAAATTCTAACAGAATAACTGTAAAATAAAATAAATATAATGTTTTTTACAGTAACAGTAGGGTCTCATTTGTTAATGCATTAACTAACATGTACTAACAATGAGCAAAACTTTTTTTAAAAGCATTTATTAATCTTTGTTAAATGGGAGAAAATATATATTTGTTCACTGTTTGTTCATGTTAGCTCACAGTGCATTAACTAATGTTAACAAAAACATTTGATATTGATAATGTATTAGTAAATGTTGAAATGAACATTTGAAATAAATGCTATAGAAGTATTGTTCATTGTTAGTTCATGCTAACTATTTAGTTATATAATGTTAAATGAAACCTTTTTTTTAATTTTCATTTTAAAATAATTTTAGCATTTATAAATGTTTACAAATTATAAATGTAAACAATTGTTCCAAACCTTTCAATTTTATTTTTATTTATTTAATTTTTTTATTTTATAAATGATACAATTTTAATTTTAAACGTACTTATTTATTATTGTAATTATACTTGTTAAAATTATTTATATTTATAAAAACTATCAAAATGTGATATTTAATTACAACATTTTAAATTAAATACGTAAAACATGTGTTTCCTATATAATTTTTATTTCCTTTTTAACACTTATAAATGTCTAAAATTTTGTAACATTTATACATCATTGTTTGTTGTTGACAGGCACAAAACAATTGTTCTTTAGATGTTCTCTGCAATCAGTCTGATTGTATCATCCACAAAATAAAAATGTGTAAATAAATAAAACACATTATAATCCGCATACCTGCCCTCTTTTTTGATGTGACACACATAATGACCAGACATTGTGGATGTTCCCATGTGACTGATGAAGGCAAACAGTTCGTAACCTTTGAGAAAGAAGGGGGGAACATCAGCAATGAAATATCTAACCAGCAATGTATGTAATCCTTAGTATGTGTTGACCCTCTGTTTGTTGAATTCAATATTCAGCGAGCACTTACGCCCAGGTCCGTCTTTGACGCGGGGGCTGGACAGGTCCTGATCTGGAGACAGTGAGAAGTCGCTGTGGGCATTGGCGTTTGAGAAGCTGTTATCATTCGGCTCTGTGTCTGCTGTGTCTGACATAGCCTCACTCTCCTCCTCACAGTCTGGGTGTGTGAATATCCAGTCAAGAGCTCGCTCCAAGTTGTTGTTCTATAGTCAGACAAGGAGTAGAAGACAGACGAAATTTGACCTCATGATACTGACATTCATTTTTACCGCTGCCTTTAGGATAAAAGACAAAATACTTTTATCACTTCAGCAGAGGCGCTCTTAAAACGCAGACCACTTTTTGTAGTTACTAACAGCCTAACTGGACAAAAAACATGGCAAGCTTTAATTTCACAAGAAAACACTGAACATTGAAATTACATCCTTAGGCAAAGAGCCATTTTTAAATTACTCAGACCAGTCGAAAGTCCTTGATTTAACTGAGGTCATTCTAGCGTGGTCAAAAGACTCATTTAGGCATAGGCACTAATCTGAAATAGCGCCATGATTCACTGCAAATGCCAGCACTGAAAGTAAATGTGGCCTGACGCCCTCATCTTTTCCTAGACAAATGTGAACGACGTAGGTTGAAGACGTCCACTTGTTACCACGCTATTATTGGCTGCATGAGAGGCTATTTTTAAACACACATGCACAGACTTGAAAAAACACCACCATATTTTTAAAACACAAAGCCAAAGAGATATATTCAAGAAGAAGCAGGTCCTGCTGTGATGGAATAATGTTTAAACATTATATAACATAATGAAAAAAAAATTACTATATATACACCGATCAGGCATAACATCATGACTCCTAATATTGTGTTGGTCCCCCTTTTGCTGCCAAAACCCGTTGAGGCATGGACTCCACTAGACCCCTGAAGGTGTGCTGTGGTATCTGGCACCAAGATGTTAGTAGCAGATCCTTCAAGTCCTGTAAGTTGCGAGGTGGGGCCTCCATGGTTTGGAGTCAACACCTCAAACTCGTTGTGCTCCTCAAATCATTCCTGAACCATTTTTGCTTTGTGGCAGGGCGCATTATCCTGCTGAAAGTGGCCACAGCCACCAGGGAATACCGTTTCCATGAAAGGGTGTATATGGCCTGTAACAATGCTTAGGTAGGTGGTACATGTCAAAGTAACATCCACATGGATGGCAGGACCCAAGGTTTCGCAGCAGAACACTGCCAAAAGCATCACACTGCCTCTGACAGCTTGCCTTCTTCCTATAGTGCATCCTGGTGCCATGTGTTCCCCAGGTAAGCTGCGCACACGCACCCAGCCATCCACGTGACGTAAAAGAAAATGTGATTCATCAGACCAGGCCACCCTCTTCCATTGCTCCGTTGGTCCAGTTCCGATGCTCACGTGCCCACTGTGTGCGCTTTCGGTGGTGGACAGGGGTCATTGCAACAAACTGCAATGCACTGTGTATTCTGACACCTTTTTTTATCAGAACCAGCATTAACTTCTTGAGCAATTTGAGCTACAGTAGCTCATCTGTTTGATCGGACCACAAGGGCCAGCCTTCGCTCCCCACGTGTATCAACGAGCCTTGGCCGCCCATGACCCTGTCGCCGACTCGCCGGTTCACCACTGTTCCTTCCTTGGACGCCCATTTTACCTGCCTCTAACATCAACTTTGAGGACAAAATGTTCACTTGCTCCCTAATATATCCCACCTACTAACAGGTGCCGTGATGAAGAGATAATAAGTGTTAATCACTTCACCTGTCAATTTTATGCCTGATCGGTGTATATACACATTTAGTTACCAAGCTAATTTTTACTAAATAACACGATGATCTACAAAAAACGCCAAACCGATACAAATCAAATTTCCTTCAAAAAAAGGTTATGAAGGTTAGCCAAGTAGTTCAACAGAAGAGATGGCTTCTCCACTCTCACATACTTAGTCGAAGCGCAACGAGGGACAAAACAGATTCTGACATGCTGAAACTTTTTGCGTCTGTGTAACATGACAGACTATGATAATTATATTCCTGCCAAAGAATCACATCTAACAATTTGCAGCTAGTAACAGTTCAAATCAGTAACATCATTACATACAGTGGCCCCAGAAAGTACATGGACACTTTTGGATTTCATCTTCAAAGAAATTACACTAGAACTCTTATCAGAACTAACATGAGCCATTTCTGAAATTGCTTTTAACCAGCTGGTCTCAAGGTATTTTTAGTAGATGTATGTGTAGAATTCACACAGGTGTTCTAGTAGTGTAACCACAGGTGTAGTTTATCATAATGCAATGACATTCATACATTTAAGTGTGGCCTAGGTGTCCAAATTCTTTTTCAGGACTACTGTCCATGAAGCAGATGAGGCAGGACACTCACTGTGGCTTTGAGAGCCTTGATTGTGTGATGTCTGGGGAAGCCCATGGAGGTGAGGATGGAGATGCTCTCTTCTGGAGGCTGGTTGTCCAGTGCACTGATGGTAGGGAGGCTGGGGCTGAGCAGGTCTGCTTCCATGTAAGTGGGAATTGCCAGAGGCTCAGCAAAATCTACAGTTAGTAAGTTGCACAAGAGATGTAAGAGTCTTGGTAACACTTTACACATTGTTACAAATGTGTACTTACTATAGTAATAACAGTAAATTATCCATAATTATATGCAACTAACACTAAACCAAACCCTACAGTATGTTGTTAATTAATATTACTCAGTACTTAAATATATAATTACACTGTAACAAGGACACCTTACTTTAAACTGTAAACCAAGTCTTTTATCACATATACTACATTTAAAATATCAGAACACAAACAACACAGAGAGTAGATGTAACACTAAGTACATTATGTAGATCTATACATCCAAAGTATCTAAAGAAGAACTTCAGATTCAGTCTAGAGTGCGGATTTATTCACCAAATGTGCAGAGGATGAAAATATCACAGTGGCTGCCCCACTGAGATTACACAGATAAACCGGAAATTCAAATGAACACGAGCCATGTAATCCATTCCCTGTAGTCTGCAACTAATCCTTTAATGTTTAAGATCAAATGCTGTGCTCACACACACACAAACACACTTTATGACAGCACCATGTTTGACCACTAGAAACTACAAACTGACCTGTCTCTGTCCTACATGAACAAAACTTTCTAATTAAGTATTAAAGGTACTACTGTGTGCCATGCCTAACAATGGACTTTAGCCATGATATATAATCACAACATATCCAGTTCCTTAATGCTTCTATAAAAACTGCTGCCTACTGTCCATAATTAAAAAAATTATGGAAATTATGGATTAAATAAGGATACAAATTAAACATTCAAAAATAATTCATTATTACATATTAAATATTTATTATGAATTATACAATTTTAGATGAAATGAAAAGTTATTGTATTATGCAGATATCTAAACAAAGGGTAAATGCATGTCTTTATCTATTTTATAATCACATTTTTGCCTTGACTAATTCTTTTCATTTGCAATAATAAGTAATAAGAGTTGTTTCTTGAGAAAAAAATTAGAATGAAGTCTGAAATAAATAGAATAGAACAGTTCTTTTAAATTGGAATTCTATTCAATTCACAATATGCCTTACTGAATTAGTCAAAACAAACAAGTGATATAATATGAGGTATGAATAATAATTATCTGTAATAATTATAGAAAGACTATATTAATTGTCTGTATAATAATTTTAGAAATACTGAAGTGATACATTTTATAAAATTATTAAATCAGGAACAGCAGATTCAAATATTTAGACTTTTTAAATATACAAAAATGTAAAAGTTAGGATTTCTGTTTTCTTTAGAATAGCCATATATCACCTCCACAGTACTGAAGAATTAATGCAAGACTAAAAAAATCTGTGTATGAAGCCGTGTATAATGCACATTATATTAATAACCAGTGTCAGTGATGACTATATAGGAACAGGCCCAGCTGTAGCTGTAGAGCAGACGTAAGCCACACGAGTCCAGAAGACATGAAGCTCAAGCTAATGGGGTTTGGACCACTAGAGACTCTGCTTGTGTGTATGTCTGAGTCTGTTTGTGTTCTCAGGTGGCTGCTTAACTGGGGCAGGAAAGTGAGGAGAACAGAATTCCCAGCTCACAGGTGACGCTGAAGTGTGAGGACTGTGTTTGCTAGCCAGAAGCGCCAAGATAAACAAGGGTGCCTAGCAAGAAACTTGAAATACAACCTTGTGTAAATTTCTTGTGTAAATCTACTCAGCTAGAAAATTCTTAGTCTTAAATCTAAATTGTATTTGGGTTCATTCCTTTGGCATGAATATTTCCCCATCAATAAAAGTACACAACTGTTTACGTCACATGTATTTATCTTAGAGCCGAGCTAAGTGGCATGCTCCAAACATGAAATATTCCCCTGTGGCTGGAACACAAATAATGAGCCTTACAAAGCACACCAGACTCCTGCAGCTTATTTATCTTTTATGCAGCATAGACGGCAGTTAAACTGTATGTTTCCTTTAAGGAAACAGTATGTATATTATCACAGGTCTGTTCTGAAAATAAAAATGCAAATAATAAAATGCAATTAACTATATATTCATTTCGTACAACCCCAAATCCAGAAAAGTCAGGACATTTGGTAAAATGTACTAAAATCAAGAATCTGTGATTTGTTCATTCTCTTTAATGTTTATTTAACTGACAAATGTACAAAGGGAAAAAAAATCCAATGATTTCACTGGCCAAATTAATTGTATTTTGTAAATATAAACAAATTTTGATTTTGATGGCTGCAACACACTCCAAGTTGGGACAGAGGCTAAATAAAAGTGAAAAGACTATAGAATATCAGAGTTAAACTGTTTTTAAACAGTCCACAATTAGCAGCAGGTGAACTGGTAACGAACCGGGCATCGTGTTTGGGTACAAAAGGAGCATCTACCAAAGACTCTGTCTTTGCACCACTTTGTGCCAAATTTCATGAGAGAATAGTCAAACAATTCAAAAATCTCATTTTTCAATGCAAGATCGCAAAGTATTTAGGTCTTTCACCAACTACTATAAATAATATTGTGAAAAGATTCAGGGAATCCAGAGAAATCACAGGCCGTTTAGAGCAGGGCAGGTAACCTCTGTTGAATGTGCGTGACCTTCGAGCCCTCAGATGGCACTGCATGAGAAACCATCATGCTACTGTTTTAAATATAGCCACATGGGCTCGGGAATACTTTGGAAAACCGCTGTCACTTAACATTCTGAATCTCAGACTTAAATCTCTGTTAGGCAAGGAGAAAGCTATACATCTGTTCAATGCAGAGATGGCGCTGAGTTTTATGGGCTCATCCAAGCTCATCTCAGATGGTCTAAAAGACAGTAGAAATGCGTGCTGTGGTCAGATGAGTCCACCTTTCAGCTAGCCTGCCTGCAGTCCAGTTCTGTATCTTATTGAAAATGTATGGCCCATCATGAAAAGGAGAATCAGACAACGACAATCCCAGACTGTTGAGCAGCTGTCTTGTATCAGGCGAGATTGGGCAAAAATTCCATGTGCAAAACTGCAATAATTAGCATCTTTAATTCCCAAACATTTAAAAAGTGTAATTAAAAGGAAAGGTGATGTGACAAAAGGGTAAACATGCCTCTGCCCCAACTTTTTTGGAGTGGATTACAGCCATCATATTCAACATCTGTTTATATTTACCAAATAGACTTAAGTAGGTCAGTAAAAACTTTTTTAATCTGTACTTTTGTCAGTTAAATAAAGGTTAAAGAGAATTATCAAAATCACAGATTATTGATTTTATTGCATTTTACAAAATGTCTCAACTTTTCTGGATTTGGGGTCGTACATATTTGGGATAGCAAAATAGGCTTTTACATTTTTATAAGGGAGGACAAGATTCTTCCCATATCTTTTGTGGTTGACGTCAAAGGTTGTGCGTCATATTAAACTTTACGCTGTTTTAGTGCAATCTTGGTAGAAACCAAACTAATTTAGGCAGATGCTTCACAAAGCCGTGGATATGACCCAGACTAAACTATATACAGGTGAGAGGGTAAATACAGTGAGAATATATGTTTTTTTTTCTGACCACAGTGTGTTTTGAGAAATATTGATTTCCTAGAGATCAAATACTCAAATACAATATTGTATTGTAAATTGTCCCAGTATCTGGTCCATGTGTTTGTTACATCACACTTCTGCTGTTGGTTATGCTTTAACAAAATCTTCCTACTCAGTCTGTTTGTAACCTGTATGTTCTGTTTTGATTTAGGGTATGTTTACACAACACTGTTTCAACTGAAAACAGAAAACTTTTTATGCGTTTTGGCCGTTCATTTACATGAAAACGGCGTTTTGGGGGCCTGAAAGTGTAAACTTTTGAAATCGGTTTCAAAGTGCAAGGTTTTAAAAATGCCTTTACAATCTCCATGTAAACAACAAAAACGTGAATTTGTGAAAACAGTGACGTCATGCGTATTCCATGTTCACGCATGCGTATTATGTGTTCACAGGGTGTTCTTTGACAAAGTGACATCGCCAGCTACTGGCCTGGCATGCACAATACAGCCTTTTTAGTCATTTTCTCAGATCTGTGTGAACGGGGATTGTTTTGACAGCGCTGTTGTCTGTTTTTAGTACATCATTGTCATGTAAACATACCCTTAGTTTTCATTGTGTTCTGGTTCTGTTTGCCTGTTTGACCTAGTTTCCCAGTGTGTTTGATTGATGATCCCGTTCACCTGTTTTCTTGTTAATTAACTCATTAGCTTGTTTGTTTGCTCTGTGTATTTAAGCCATCAGTTTCAGTTAGTTACCTGTCCGGTATTGTTAGTATTAAGTGTAGTTGTGATTCTGTTTCTCCTGCGTTTTCCCTTTCCCTGATTAAAGGACTTGCTTATCTCTGACTTGTGCGTGTGTGGCTACACGTGACACTGTTTATGCCGATTTTGAATATTGTTAGGCCTATATGCTCTCCATATCATATTATTAATTTTATTTTAATATTTAATATTTGAATTTGTAAATAACCTTTGGATCATAAAAAATGTCAATACTAAATTGATTCTCAATTTGATTTCCAATAAGGTCTAAAGCAAGACCATTTGAGAATCTTAGTAAATATTGCTGTGAAACTGTGCTGGAGTTCTTTAAAAGAATGTCAACTGGATGATTCATATGCAAATGACAGTAAGTTCATTTGAGTTAAATGTCTAAAATGTCTACAATGAAGGTGTTCCTTTCGAGGCAGCATATAATTAGGTGATACTGTCTTCTGCTCAATTAGACTTTTTCTCACACTTCAGTTCCAACAAAATGGCTACACCCTTTTAGCCAATGGAGCTAAAATGGCAGACACGGGAGTATTTTCCCTTTGATTACTAGACTGTGACCAGAGCTATTAGAACAAATAAGATCTCATACTTGTAATACTCAGCTGCAAGTTTTAGGCCATAACAAATGTACATAATTTGTATTTATGTAATATTTAAATATATATTATTATTATTTTAAGTAATGCTTTTATATGGAATAAGCAAAAGACACAAAGGATATGCCTTTGTTCAAAATGTGTCGGTTCAGTCAAGATACGAGGTCCTACCTGGCTCTTCCATGTGCGCTATTATCCAGTTAAAGGCCATCTCTGCCCCCATATTCCCAGTGTAGTACACTGCCTTTCGACAGGCTTCCAGAGGGAAACCCATCTCTGCCAGTTGCATCACAGATGATTCATCTATTTCTGGAGCTGAGGAACAGGTAAAGAAAATGGTTGCTTAAAATCAACAACAACCCACAACTAACAATTCATATACAGATTATATGTAAGGTCAATTAAAGCAGTTTATTAAAACTTTTAATATTGTTCATGGAATAAGTAATTTTGTAGTGCATGTGTACCGTGTATAATTATAAATGTATAGATTTTATTTTGTAAGTGGTACTTACATTCCAAAGAGTTGTTTGTTGAAATGTCTGGAAAAAAAAAAAGTAACTTTTTTCAATTTTGATATATTTTAAAAAGTAATTTATTCCTGTGATGGCTTAATTTTCAGCATCATTACTCCAGTCTTCAGTGTCACATGATCCTTCAGAAACCATTCTAATATGCCAATTTGATGCTCAAGAAACTTATTATCAGTTGTGCTGCTTATTTTTGTGATACATTTTTCAGGATTCTTTGTTGAACAGAAAACGTTTATTTGAAATGCAACTTTTTTGTAACAATTTATAAGTTAAAAAATCTTACTGACCCCAACCTTTTGAATGGTAGTAAAGGTTCTCACCTCTGGTATCTTCAGGAATGACAATGGGAGGTGTAAGGTCAGGCAGTTCCTCTTCTCCTGCTTGTAGCCCTGTAGCCCGGAGGCGATTCAAGTCCAGGAAATCAGGTACATCTACAGAAATATCTGTAACACATAAAAATATTTTTGAAGGAATCATATATATGACAAAAATATATGTACTATATGTTGATACACTCAGAACAGACTCTGGGCATTATTCCTTTCCAAACACCTTGCCAACATTTTGCTCCACCACAGAACCTCTCTGATCCCAAAATTTGCCATGTAGAAAAACAGTGTTACAGTACCCTCTGCTGGACAAGGGAAAAGCCTCTACTGAGCAAACATTACACCTTGCAAACTGATAGTCTTTTGATGAAAGCAATCACGATGCATTGCTCAACATGCACGGCATGTGATGGTCTGAATTGCACAACAGAGCATATGATAGGCAGACACAGATGACAAACAAGAACATGACATTAATAAACCTGCTTTGACAGGAGCTGGATGGATCAAAAATGAAATGATCCAACATTTTGTACATGCTCTGGCCAGCAATGTGTTACTTTAACTACAACAATGTGAAATCAAAATACAACATCAAATCAAGACCACTTAAATTTACACACCTAACTTTTTGGGCACCCAGTCTACACCAAATGTGAACTTCTTTATCTGCACAACCATGTACTCAGGAAAAGATGTGAAACGAGAAGTCCTGAGGAGAGAGAGAGATACAGTCTTATAGAGCAGAGGTTTTCAACCTGTATAGATCCAGAGACCCTCCCATTCAGACTTTTAGCCAACCTAGGGACCCTCTTTATCAAAGAGATTCATTATTATACATTTTATTATAACTTTCATTAAAGTTAACTAACATTGCTACACTATATATATATATATATATATATATGCACAGTATATATAAAAACTTCAGATGCAAAAACCTCTAAGTCTGTCTGCCATTTTTCTTTTAAATTAGCATTTTTATCAGGCTTATATGTTTAGGTTCAGTAATTTCACTTTAATGGCAATGAAAAGGGCTTATTTTCAAAAATGTCACTTTAGTCAAATCATTGGTATTTAACAAATTTGATTGTCTTAAGCTGCAAAACCAGCTAAGTCCAGGAGCGCTTTTTTTGCAAACACCTCTAAATCCACCTCTTTGGACAAGACAGTAAACAGTTGCAAAATCACTACTGCCACGTCCATATCATATTCAGGTCCAAGTAAGTGCTCACAGGGGACCCAGGTTCGAATGTGACCCATGGTCGTTTCCCAATCCCACCCTATCTCTCTCCAGTCACTCTTCACTGTCCTTTCTGAATAAAGGTAAAAGGCTACAAAATATAGTCAAAAAAATTATTCACACAGTATAACCATTATGACACTTTATTGAATAACAACAACAAATAAATAAATAACTATGAAAAGTGTACTGTTAAATAAGTTGTGCATTAATAAATACATCAAGTCAGTAAACATTAAACTGATATTAGTCAAATCTCAGCAATCCACTGTCATAAATGTACATTTCTAGTATAAACATCTTCTAAACTTCTAAACATCTTGTTTAGTTAAAAATCTCTTTAAACAGAATAAAAGCTTGAAATCATACGATTCGATTAGCATCTTCTGATTGGTAAACTTAGAGGCTTTTGCTGGCAAAGGGAAGGGGCGTTTAGAGGTTTTTGCCAACGAACCAGTAATTCTGAATGGGCTGTGCCAGGACTATTTACCCGGATTGAAGTGAAAGTATCTGATGAACGTATACTATGTACGGAGAGCATTTGCTCAATATCATTGACAGAACGTTCAGTGGCTTTTGCATCTGAAGTCTTCATATATATATATAACATTTATTTATATAATTAAGAAAATAATCATGTATGTTACAATTAAATAACATACTAAATTATTGTCGATGTAAACCCCATGATACCCTTCTAAATTTTGCAGAATGTTTTGCAAGTCATTGCTTACTTCACTCCGGCTGACTTGGCTTGCAGCGCAGAGCTCCAGAAGTCTGGAACATTCTCAGGCTCAGTGAAGGCTTGCAGACAGGCAGTGAAGGGGATTCGAGCTCTCACAGACTCTGGAGGGGTTCGCATGTTCTCCTCAGCTTCCTTCCGCTTACTCTCATATGCTATTAGCTCTTCTGTACAAATGACAAAACCATATGCAAATAAAACACAAATATGTCTACCTGCACACTGGATTCATATAATGACATTAAACTTAAAAACAAACAAACAAATACATTTTTATTTGAAACAAATATATATATATATATATATTATTTATTATAAATGAATCACCTATACTATATTAGGTTTTATTAATTTATTCAGAGTCAGATCAGGTATAAATAGCACTTTAAAGTAATAACTGCGCAGTTACATTTTGTGTAGTACAGGAGCAATGTTCAAATCAGTTGTAGAAGGTATTACCTCTGTTGCTGGCAGCCTCCAGGGGGGCAGGAAGCTGCATAAGGTAGTCCACTCGCTGCGTGTACCGCACCTTCTGTGTCTGACAGCACTGCACTCGCTCCTCAACTATGAAGCGAAATACATCGCTGGGGTTCTCTGAGCCTGAATTGTTCCTCTGGAAATGGCAAAACACAATATAGCCTATAGAAAGTTTTCTTCTATTCAAGCCATGGCACAGTGGGTAGCAATACACGTTAAAAGAGTGGTTGTGCTCATGGAAACACAGGTTTGAATCTGGCCTGTTCTTATTCACCTTTTCTCCTTAACTTTCCTGTCTACTTTTCAGGTCCATTAAAGGAAAAAGAACATAAAAAGTTTGGTCACACTTCATATTAGGTGGTATTGAACTACTATTTACTTAAATGTTAGGTACAGTGTACTTATTGTGTTCATACAAAATACTTTTGCTGCAATTAAGGTGGGATACGGGTAAGGTTAGGGACAGGTTTGGTTAGGTTTAAGGGTGGGTTAAGGGGTAAGGGAAGGGTCAACAGTGTAATTATAGATGTAATTACAGAAATTAATTACAAGTGTAATTACAAGCAGTAGTAGAATGTAAAAACATGTCCACAACAGGTGCATTGTATCAAATGATTCAGTCAAATGTTAATACATAGTAGTTAAGGAGACTTAAACGGTTAGTTCACCCAAAAATTTAATTTCTGTTATTAATTACTCACCCTCATATCGTTCCAAACCCTTCGGAACACAAATGATGAAATCCGAGAGCTCTCTGACCCCTCCATAGACAGCTATTTAATTAGCACTTTCAAGGCCCAGAAAGGTAGTAAAGACATTGTTAAAATAGTCCATGTGACTACAGTGGTTCAAACTTAATTGTAAGCCAGCGTTCTGTCGTAGAACTAGGAAGTGCTGCACTGTTTACACTACGTCAACAGCGTAAGAGTCTGACACACAGACTAAAAGAAATTGTTAAATAAAGTCATTATTGTTGTTTTTTGTGCACAAAAAGTATTCTCGTCACTTCATAAAATTAAAGTTGAACCACTGTAGTCACATGGACTATTTTAATGATGTCTTTACTACCTTTCTGGGCCTTTAAAGCAGTAATTAAATAGCTGCCTATGGAGGGGTCAGAGAGCTCTCCGATTTCATCTTCATTTGTGTTCCGAAGATGGACAAAGGTCTTACGGGTTTGGAACGACATGAGGGTGTGTAATTAATGACAGAAATCTCTTTTTTGGTCGAACTAACCCTTTAATATGAAGTGGGACCAAAAGTTCTGTTGCAGCACTGAGAATTTTTAAAGATAGAGAGCATTGAATATTTATGGAATATTTGTGACATCACCAAGCAGTCATATGATTGATAGTTCTTCAAACCGAATGCTAAACAAATCAACTTTCTATTTAAATTCAGGTATCTTTAGGGACAGTACAGAGTTAGTCCATGATTAAGATTAACGAGGTCATCCTACAAAAGTTTCGCTATTCTGAGGCCATACAGAAATATACCAGCCCTCCTCTATCAAGTCTGGGATACCAGAGACCACTGAGCAGAGAACAAACCTGCTGAGGAGGTAGAAACGCACTGTAAGGTCCCCTCACTGTTCACAGGCCCTATGCTATTTCACACAAGGCACAGCTGAGGGCAGCTACAAATAAACCAGTCGACATTTCTGAGCAGCACTGAACATTTCAAGGGACTATAGCTCTGTCTTGGTTTTATGAGGTTGACCCTCTTGGTTTATGTGCACTGCCAGGACCAAAGCAAATGTCAGCAAAGATTAGGTCTTGATTAGTTGTATCACTTCAAAACCAAACAAAAGAGAAACAAATCAAGCTTGATATGTTTGTGTAAACGACCACATCAAATCAAACGTATTTTCATAATACAGTTTTCAATCTCTATTGTTAAAGATTCATCTATTCATGTTAGTTCAAATATAAAAACGTCCACAGACATTAACGTTGATTGCTTGTACACAGTCAAAAGTTTGGGGTTAGTAAGATTTTTTTTTTTAAATTAAAAAAAAATAAAATTAGCAAGGAAGGATTTATCAAATGTGACCGTTAAAATGTTACAAAACATTTCTATTTCAGATAAATGCTGTTCTTTTAAACTTCCTTAAAAAAAAAGCACAAGTTTTTTCAACATTAATATTAAAAATAAATGTTTGAGCAGCAAATCAGCATATTACAATGATTTCTGAAGGATCATTTGACACTGAAGACTGGAGTAATGATGCTGAAAATTAAGCTTTGCCATCACAAGAATAAATTACATTTTAAAATAGAAAACAGTTATTTTAAAATGTAATAATATTTCAAATAATTATTCTTTGTACTGTATTTTTGATCAAATACATGTAGACTTGGTGAGCATGACTTCTTTTAAAAGTGACTTTTCAAAAACATCTTAAAATCTTACAGACCCCAAACTTTTGAACAGTAGTGTATTTGCAACTTTGTCACATCACCAATGATGATGATGTTGCCTATGTCGCAGCATCGTTCTGGTCAAAAGCAAACTGCTATCAATGTAAATGCTCCTTAATAACTTGCTAACCCTCCGAATTGACTTTCCTTTTCAGTTGATGTCAACAAGCACTTATATTTTCCAACCCCTCCCCTCCCACCACCTGTCATATAGAAGCCATTTTGCATGATCCATTCAATTCAGAAGTGTCACTTTGTAAAATGTAAAATGGGTTGGGAACTGTTTCTTGTTGACTTACATAGTATATCTCACATTGTAAAAGCCTAACAGCGTGGCTCCTACTGTTGTTTGTTTTTAAGTCACAGAAAAGTGTCAGGGAAGGCAATGGCTTGCATTCTGGACATAGACCAAGTGGGGAGGGTAACAGGAAGCATTATCTGTGTAACTGATAGGGGTATCTAATTTTAACTCGGTTGAGAAAGTCACTTCAAGTGTGTGTCTGCCAGCAGAGGGGTAGAGAGTACAGTCCAATGTGTCTCCTGAAACCAGAGCCTGCTGACAAGTCTCTAATTCTACAAACACGTCTGGGGAAATTCCGGCCAAACCCTAGAAACCCTTGTTTCTCTAAAATCCTTTTTTTACTAAATGAAGATGATTTAAAGAGATATTTCACCTAAAAAAAAATTGTCATCATATTTATTGTCCTCTGTCGTTCCAAACCCGACACAAAAGGATTAGTCTAGAAAAATGTTCTAGCTGCTCTTTTTCTATAAAATGAAATCAATTCATAAACATCTTTGAGCAAAAGAAAGTCAAATAGGTTTGGAGTGACATTTTCATTTTTGGGTGAACTATCCTTTTAAGACATGACATCACGATAATCAAGGTAATATTACGTTTCCACAAAAGTAGATAGAAAGATAGAAAAGCACATTCGTACCTCCACCAGGTTAATTAAGTGCAGGAAGAATTCGTGAGCATCTTGTTGCCGGTTTGAGGAAAAATCTGGATGTCCTTTACTGACCAGCGCTTTGAACATCTTAAGTGAAATCCCTCTTTGCTGCTGCTACAGAGGAAAACAACATGACACATCTAGGCTCAGAGTCACCAAATACACTTTAAAATGCCATCAGAAATCCTATTAGGAAAGCTGGATTGCAGCAGGACATTCTTAAACATTCTTAAAAAGGCCACAAAGCTGTACTTTAGGAAAATAGCATGCAGCATTTTTTCCCCCGTTTCATACAGCATTAAAATGAAAATAAACAGTCTGTGCATTCTTTGAGAAAGGAAGTATATTATTATGGAACCACATTTACAATTCGGTAGAAATTCAGTGGAACTTCCAAATGACTACAATTTTTATTTATAATAAACACAAAAACTCATAGAAAAAAGGAGGACACCCAAAGCAATAATTTTGCTAAAGAAACTGTTGGGATAAAATAGTTAATATCTGATATTGTGGCTCCTCTCAAACAAACAATTAAACAAGCCGTACAAGCATACCAAAGGTACATTCACAGTGTCTGCACTCCTTTTGGTAGATGCCGTATTGTGTTTCTACTGATTTGCATCAAATTAAACTCTGCTCAGCTTTGTTGTACAATAATTTTTGTTGTTGTCACCTGAAATTGTCAAAGAAAAGACCTCTGGTCACTGCTAATAATTGTCAGTATGAATGTACCTTAAAGTTGCCTGAGTCTCAAATGGGTATTGGTCTAGCAACCATAGCAAAACAGCATGCAAAGAACTGCAACTGCAGATCTTGTAAGTTTAAGCACAGTTATGCAAACCTAACCGAGCCAAATATCAACAAGACAGACCAAGTCAAATACCTTGTATTCTTCTTTCATCACCTGTTCAATTAGTTCTGATTTCATTGGAGGTTTTGAGTACTGGCCTGAAAGAAGTCCATGACCAAGTTTTGCCCTTGAAAAATAAGAAAACAAACGTCCCAATTTAGATACCATGTCTAAATGACACACACTTCGAGAAATATCTGCTGCCATATTAAACTTTCAATCAAATATCAAACAATGCACCGGCAGCCAGAAGTAAAGATATGTATATTACATTGCATTATATTATACAAGAATTAGAAGTTATTTGAATTTCAACATGATATTAACATTCTGTTAGTTTAAGGTCCAATTCTCACTATGAACTAGTTACTTATTAGCATGCATATTACTAGAATATTGGTGGTTTAGTAGTACTTATAAAGCACAAATGAATGCCTTATTCTGCATGACCTTATTCTACATTCCTAATCCTACCCAAAACCCAAACTTAACAACTACCGTACTAACTATTAATAAGCAGTAATTAGGAGTTTATTGAGGCAAAAGTTGAAGCTAATAGTTAGTAAATAGTGAGAATTGGACTCTAATCTAAAGTGTGACCTAACAATCAATGACAAAATCACCTACATCTGTGTGTTGAAATCCTGAGTTGGATCGAGGGGCGAGTAGTCAAATATTCTCTGTAGGTTCCCAACATACCTATAATATAAATATTGGTAAGAAAATCATTTATTTCTCTCTGTTAAACCTGCATATTAAATTAACTGGGTAAAGAACATGGCTAGATTAATCTGTCATTGAATCAAAATCATCACATAGAAGAAAAAACAGCAATATAACTGTAAGACGGCACAGACTAGGAGTCTAAATACTTACATGAAAATTACATGTCTACAGTGTGATAGCATTCAACCCAGTTTCTTTTTTTTCCCCCACAGACCCAATGACAATGGGAGGAGAATGTAGACAAGTATGTAGAATGCATTGGACCATTGAGGTCTTTAAGGTACTTACGCTCTCTGGAATTCTGGAATACTGAAAAGCACTTGCATAGTGGTGCTCAGGTAGCAGCTGTTGCCTAGGTTTTTGATGCCCGTATATCCTGAGCCATAGACGGGCTTTAACTTTAGACCAGCCTCCTGAATCACTTCCCAGTCACTCACACGCAGCTGTACGTGGTTGTCTGTATGATGCCCATTCTCTGTCTGAGAGGGATAGACATAGACATTTGAGGAGGTTGGAAGAAGGCAGTGTTGCTTGTCTTTGCTTAAGTAATTAGCCATTGTTTTGAAAAGGGGTTTTCAACTGGTTTGATGCCACAGACCCACGTATATGACGATTTCCTTCCCACAATAAGCTATATACAGTATTATCATGTATAAAGACCCATTAAGAATTATAAGTACTTATTTAGAAAATTATTATATTTATTTAGTCAGTCACTTATAATAAATTAAATGAACAGAGAAATGTATGAATAAAGTATGGAAAAATATAAAAACATACCCTTTGCATTTGCAGCATATCTATTCCGAAGTGTAACAAATGTTCTGATATGTGAGGATCAAGCACTGCTTCTTCTTCATCGAAGGAATAAACATCTGCAAAAGAAAAAAAAATGGAACCTAAACATTCGTAAAACCTTCTATGAACGAAAAAAATGTATGTGATTTTTGTCCAAATTATGTTTGAGCTTGAAATTTTTATGTGTCATACATGCAGGCCAACATATTTCCTGGAAGACTATGTGACACATGAAAAACCTGTCATGGAGAGACACCTACCTGCTCCATCTGGGGTGATTGTGTTGAGTTTAACTGCCAGGGGGAAGTTGGTTTCTCTGTAGTGCTCAAGGGCATGTCCGTTCCCTCCACTCCCATCAAAGAACCATTTCCCACAGAGGACAGAGCCATCCGTCAGGTTTAGCCACAGGTTTTCTCTCATTTCACATTTGGCACACTTCCAGCCACTAATAGAACATAAAGCATATTGAAGACATAAACAGGTGAGGAACTCCTCATATTTCAGTCCAGGTGATGCAGGTGTCTTCAAAGAGGCTATGTTACTCTATATTCCACAGACTATTTGCTGTAATCTATTTGTGTACACCAAGAAAGTTTCTGATTATGAGACCATTTCCAACATATCAATATATCAGCTAGCTCGATCAATCAATTGCTGATATTTGGTCATTTTGATGGTAGATTAAAAAAAAAAAGTGTTAGTTTCCCTTTTTTTCCCGTTATTGTTAACTAAAACTGTTATTCTAAAACGAACAAAATTTTTCTGTAATTGAAATGAAGCTGAAATATAATAAAATATAAATGTTAAAAAACTTTCAAAGCAACAGTACTTCTTTTTTAGTACTTAAAAGTAATTTTAGTACTTCCTTTTAAGTTGAAGTACTAAAATTACTAAGTGAAAATAAATTCAAGCTAAATAAATAGAAATGTAAAAAAATTAAATAAAAAAATTAAAAATGACAGTAGCACATAAAATTACTAAAACTGAAATTAAAATATAAAATATAAATTAATATAAAAATGTAAGGTAATTTAATATATTAATAAATATTATAATAGTATATAAGTAATACTAAAATAACACTTTTGCGTCTGTTCTAAAATCTAAAAACAACATTGGGAATATTTGAAAGTTTTTAGACTAATATGGTAAACAAGTGTTAATTGAATCAATCTGTCAAATTTACTATAATTAAACTGTACTACTTTTAAATACCACATTATATTAGCCATCATACACCCTGCTTTCCAGATATCAGCATCAGTATCGGCCACTTAAAAAAAAACCTTCCCCAGGGAATCTCCCATCCTAATGGAAATTTTCTTAGGGATTACAACACAAAACAAAAACTAGACACAGTTACTAATACACACAGTTACTAATAGTTATTATAAACATATAAACATCAATAGCTTGTTTTGATATTATTCCACTTGGCAGGGAAAGCAGACATATCAGATTCATGGGTGACCTGAAGTAAGCATCAGCAGACTCTAGAGTGCTAGTCCTCATGACTCTGGGCTTCCATGTGACCAACCTGGGAGGAATTCGAGCCCCATTATCCTGCTGTCTGAGGCTTCTGGCATGTTTAGATTCTTGGATCTCCTCTTCCCATGAATCGGACTCCTGCTTTTTGTATGGAGATTGTGCATTGAGGACGGCGTCACAGGCTATTGTCACCTGAAAGTTAAAGGGGCATGTGAACATTATATTACAGCTGTTCCATTGCTTAATATGAAATTGCATATAATGACTGCTTAAGAAACCACAGCCAGCTGGAAAGTGGTGCAGACTACGACTAATTAGATTTAAAAACACTGAAACCAAATCTGAATCCTGGTCAGGTTAGACTAACTATTTTCTAGGTAATAAATATAAGGAAAGCAGGAGTAAGCAAGCACACCATGCAATAACAAGTGTCTACAAGTACAAAAATGTGTGTGTTCACTTTTGTGCTACTTTATGTATCGTATGAACAACTAAATAGTACAACATAAACTGTAACAAATGAACCTTCTTGCATCATGTGTACTGATGGAACATTACATCCACCAGTTAATCCTCAAATATTTGAGATCGGTAAGACTTGGGTCGGTAAGATTTTTTAATGTTTTTTGAAATATGTTTCATATGCTCACAAAGGCTCATTTTAGTCAATAAAAAATACAATAAACATTGTGAAATGTTTTCTATTTTAATATATTTTAACATCCTGCATGGCAAAACTGAATTTCTGTATTCCTTCATTCTAATCTTCATCTGATTTGGTGCTTATTATTAATAATGTTGAAAACTTTATATTTTGGTGAAAACTGTGATTCTTTGATGAATAAAAAACATTTGCCTGAAATAGAACTTTTTTGTAAAAATGTAAATGTCTTTACTATTACTTTTGATACATTTAGTGCATCCTTACTGAATAAGTATTCATTTTTTAATGCAAAGCATACTGACTCCAAACTTTTGAACGGTCTGTGTCTACCCCTGAAAACCCATATTGCTCTTAACTTCAAAAATATAAATCAAAACACAACACATGCTGTGTATTCAGGCATGAATGGCTGATGATTGTGCTTTAAACCACAAAGAATTCCGATCTAATCAGAAATAAACTTTAAAATTTTAGTGTATAACAAAATAATCCATCATTGGTGAGAGTGGAAAACTAAAACTCATATTACTGCAACACCACATGACATCACTGCACACAATAAGAAGGATGAGCAGTGAGTATATAAAGTATAAGGTCATCCGTTGACAATAAAATGTAATGATGTGATGTTTGACAAGCAAGCACTGAAAATGAAATGGCAGATCAAGCCTTTGGCATGCAGGGCATACAGGGCGCATGAGCACACACTCCCACTAACCAGTGCGGGCAACTCCTCAATATTTGGTAAAGGGATCTCAAAGTGGTCTGGAAATATGACAAGCTTGGCTTCATCTTCGTACTCATAATCATCTCCATTAAAATCACGGTTAAGCTCTAAATCTTCAGGAAAGGAAGCAGAAAGAGTTATTTTTAAATCGAGAGCTGATGGGATGAGTGCACTCAGAACAAGTGCTTGAAAATCTCCCAAAAAAATTTAATTAATAAACACATGATGAAACTCCACATAACATACACACTCAAAATAGCTTTCTATTCATGTTTATCTTGTCCTTCTCTTAAAAAAGAGTGTTTCAGCCTTTTGATGAAACATTTTCTTTAGCTACCTTGATTGAACCCCTAAAATTAAGATTTGAGGTTAAAATGTATATGAATGTATAATAGAAAGTCTATATATTAGAGGCTGCTGCGGCTTCTAACAACCTTTTAAAAAAAGATTTTTGCTTAAATAGCCCTGCCCTGCCCTCTAGTCTCTCAATTATAAATTAGGTCATACAAACGGAGAGTTTGGTCATTATAAAAGAATAATAAAGTAATTCAATTAGTTGAGTATGAATGTCATTATAGTTTTGTCTGCATTACGCTATGAGATCTGACAGACTAAAGAAAACACCTGATCGTACCAGTTTGCACTCCAAGCCACTGGTGACAGTCCAGACATGATACTTAATAGAACTGTCATTGTGGGTTTACAAAATGACTGGCATCCTTTCTGACGTATTGCCCTCAAACAGGCATTTATATTGACTGGATGCATAAGAATAAGAGGCCGCAGGTCCCCCACCTGCTACGTCACACCTCCAATGGCAGAAGTGTGTCAGCCTGCGGGGTTGATAGGGCACAGCAGCTGACAGGCATAGCCGGCCACTGTAAACCAACCCTCCATAGCAGAAGATTAGGCCAGGGCAAGCATGTGGCACTTTAGATTTAGAATGGTTACTAACTGCACATACAAATAAATAAGCTAAATTTAGCCCCAGCCAGTAATGACTGGGGTTGCTAAACATAAAAATATATGGCTTATTCAAAAGAAGATAGAGGTTGGAGTCTGGGACTTTTTTTTCCTTTTACTTCAAAACAGACTTACCTAAAAATACTTTTCCATTCCTTCTTCTTGGTATGGCACCCCCTGCAGCACCTGTGGCTTTCTGTAATTAACATCAGGAAACATCATGGGTAATGAAGCTAAGTGTAATGTTACATTTGCAAAACTGTCTATATAGAACAACAAATATTTCTGAATCATGTTGCAAATTTTATCAAATCTTAATTAAAAGCTTGACAGATGGGAATGATCCTTCTGTACAAAGCAAATAATGGTTAAATCAACTGATTGTGGAGTAAAGTAGATTACTGAACATTTAATGTTGACACATGTCTCATGTAATCTCAAGTAAAAACAGCAAACACAAGAACTACAAGAATGGGGCCAGCAGTTTTGGACAGATCCAGATATGAAACCATTAAATAATTAAGATCCTATTCTAAATGATCAACAGATCAGTCATCATTAGGTCAATGTATAGGAGCAGGCTGGGAATCAACAGAACTGCTAAGATATGGAAAGACTGTCATGGTAACAATTCAAAACACGAGACAATACCTTAGTATCTGATTATTTAAAATGATTCTATCATATTAAAATCAAAACTATTATACTGGATTTAGTGCATATTTAGTGACAAAAATATATAGATATGGTGTTTTAAATAATGCAGCACAGTTAATTTATCTTCTGTAAATATATTTACTGTAATTATTGTAAACAGAAATACCCATATATTCTTTTAATATTTTTTTCTTGCTGACACTTCTAAGAGGGTTGGCACAGTAGGCATACTGGGCTAATCAGTTATAAAACAATGTCAAAACCATTTTATTAATTTATGAATACACTGTGGAAACAAACAAACACCTATTTTAACAGAAAAACTTCATTTCAAGTTAATTTGCTTGCTGCCTTAAATTTTCAATCAACTTGATTGTACACGTCATTTCAACTTAAATTGTATTAAACTGACTTTTACAAATTTTGTCGAATCTATTATAACTAACAGAAAATTGTTGAAATTGCACATTTATTTGTTGCTTAACTTTGCTTAACTTTGATGAGTTAAAGTAATGTAAAACGTTGCCATGACTTACTGATCATATCTTTTTTACAGTATAGCAGATTCCTAAATTACTCTGAATGACATAAAAAAAATATTCTCATTACATTCTCAGGACCTTTTGAGTAATCATCTCAAAACTCAAAGCTGCTTTCTTAAATCTAAAAGTCATCAATCTCTGCTAAATTACTTTTTTTTTACCTTTTGAAAGTAGTGTGGAATGGCAGATCTTAAAGCTAGAGGATGTTCACATAACATAAGAGGAAAAATCAAAAGATATGATTTAACTAATTTGATTATAGATTAACTGCATCTGTACACTATATGGACGAAAAACATCTGCTAGTCACGTCACTTTATAGCTGTGAAAAATGCATCTGTATGGACAAAACACGTGGTAAACAGCAGACAGAGTGAGCTACTACAGGAATTTCTAAAATATTACAATTTGCTTCTACGTTTTTCTAAAATATTTCTTGTTAGACATTAAAAAAAATGTACATTTAAAATACTACAGCCTGGTTTCACGGACAGGGCTTAGATTAAGCCAGGATTAGGCCTTAGTTCAATTAGGACATTTAAGTAGCTTTTATAAACGTGCCTTAGAGAAAACATTACTGATGTGCATCTTTAGACAAAACAATGGCACTGTATATATTTTAAGATATATCAGTGCAAATTGGTTTCAGTTAAAACAGCTCAAACATGCATTTTAGTCTGGGACTAGGTTTAAGCCTTGTGTGTGAAACCGGGAGTACAAGTCATTGTATTTTTTGCAAGAACAGTAACAGTAAAGGACAAAGGGACTATGAAATATAAATGTATTATTTTCAGATGAGTGAATGTGTGTTTCTCCTACCTTGTACTAGTTTTGCATGATATACCTGTACTACCTGGCTTTGCCAAACTTTATATATCCACTTATTATTGACACGTTAGAGCAATAAAGAAACATACGTAAATGAGAAAAAAAGGCACAGGACGTGCTTGATGTTAAAAAGCGGTATTAAACACAGTAAGCCTTGAAAAAGAACTTAAAGCAGTACTCGCGCATTATCACACATGCGATATACACGCTTAAAACAGCCTCTCAGACAGCATTCAATCTCAAATTCATATCTCTTTCGCAACTTCTTGCGCTTAATGGTCAAATACACGCACAGTTATGTCAAAATGCCAGTCTTGGCATGTATTCACATAAACAGTCAGTTATGACTTAAGTGAATGTAAACAGTTGGGAGAAAATCAGATGTGTGTCAGAGTGGTGCAGAGATGACGTATTTTTCTACTTTCAAATGGTAAGTAATCAGCAATCAATTTTAACCACTTTTTTGCACATAATGTTTAACTGCACATAGCCTACATTCACTATATTTTCTTGTATTGCCATCAAATTGCACATTGTTTGAAGGACAATATTGGGCATGATGTTAAATAATTTAGTAAATAATAATAATAATAGATTACTTTTTTTTATTAATTATATATATTAATATATATTAATATATAAACATTTCCATCCGATTAATCAAAGATATTATATTGAATATCAAAACAATCGTTAATTGCAGCCCTACTACAGTAGCCACAGTAGCCTAATAAGTATATCACATAGATCTGCTCACAGAAGTCCAAAAAAAGCTCCACAGATTTCTGTCATTCACGTTCCGCATATCCTCCACTCCTTACATTGATGATATAATTCACTGGCAGCTTACGCTTATGTTAATGCTTTTAGTTAATGCTTTTGTTATGTTAACAGTAATGCTACATTGGCAGCACTGAATCTGTTTGCATGCAACAACAAAAAAGACACTGATAGGAAACTGTTTCCATCTTCAACCAATGATTATTACATATTACGTTATCTCTTCTGTTTTCTTTGTGATGTTTTTAAGTATAACATATTCAATATGTTCCTTTGGAGTGCAGAATGAAACCTACAACCACACTTTTACTATTTCTATGACATTTGCAAAGACGTCAATCCAACAATAAGCTTGAAAATAAAGCTGTCACTGTTCTTACCTCTTTCACATGCCGTTTTAAGTGCATGTACACACTCTGTCCAGTTTTACGGTAATGTCTCTCCACGTGTTCTCTTCCAAAACCCAGAAATGAGTTCAAACACACATATAGACCTCCTTCCGATTCCTAAAACAATGATGAAGCAAGATTTAAGCTAAGACAAAGTGTACATAATGTACAACTCCATATTTCTTCTTAGACTTATAAGATAACTGTGAATAAAACTGCTATTAGAGATTAAAGCAGACCGTTCAAAGACAAAAGCATCATCAACTTAGGAACATATACATGAAAAGAGGACACACTTCAACATAGCAGAGCATAATCTAAAACAACTGCATCCTATTTACAATCTAGAGCTTCACTGAATATTAATGCCAAATATCTGGTATGTATTATTAGAAATACAAAATATGGACATAAAAGTAAAATTATAAATAAATGCTCACATTAGTGTATTTTACTTAAAGATTTAAATTACTACACTATAACAACAAAGCTCCAATAAGTACTTTGGTGCTTCTTTTTTGTTGTTCGACATGGTAATAATATGTTCTTCAGCCTGGCATATAGCAATAACATTTTGGCCATGTTTCAAGATATATGCCACTTTTGGTGGTGCCTATGGTTATTAAGATTATTCACATAATTATATAATTGCATAATGCTTATTTATGTCTTTTATTAAAGTTATTTTCAGTGTTTTGTTACTTTTAAATGTAAAAAAAAAAAAAAAAAAAAAAAAATTTATATAAAAGTCATATAAAAGTAAAGAACAAACAAATAAGACACTTCTAAGTTTATTCTGAATCAAAACACTGTTCCAGGGTTGGTGTGTGTTGGTTAGGGTGTTGAGGGCCACTAGACTGAAAAACCTGTCACTAGCTCCTGGTGACACACGAGCTTGAACAGATAGTGTGTAAAAATAACCCGTCTTTTAGTCTGACATGATGAACTCCAAACAGCTGAGTCACCTTTAAAACTTTTACAGCTGGGAGCTAGTTGTGCACTTTATCCACGTTTATGTAAAACTTCTGAACTGATTGCCAAAATATATAGTATTATACATGATTTGTGGACAAAGCTTGTACACTTCAGCACATATAACAACCCTCATTGACCTGGATTCATTTTATAGGTCATGGCTGCTTACTGCTTGCTTATTAGTATAGATTTAAGAAAATCCCAGTTTTCACATATTTCATGCTACACAACAGTCGTTTGTCTCTTGATATCAGAAGATATCGTAATATACAGTCTGACCTCAACTAGTAGCACTCCTAGATGTCCAATGTGGATGCCGAATGCATAAGAAGGTGGGAAATAATTATTTCTTTGACACGCCTTTAAAAACATAATATGGTAATAGTATTATAAATTCTCTCAAGTACAAACCAGCGTTCAGACCTGCAGTGTGTATGCTATCACTATACATCTGAATGTCCTATAACGCCAACTGAAAGAGGAAAACTTGGTCACGCTGTAAGATGTAAACACCCGTGTGTTGTTTCTTTCTGAAGGCTGTCACATAAGTTGAGCAGGAGAATGGTGGCCGATGATCCCCAATCTCTCTCACGCGCTATACGCAGCTTTTCACGTATCTGTGGGACGCCAGTTGTTGTTTACTGTACATGCATGAAGTATTTGACATGATACTCACAGGAGAGTCGTAGGAAAAAGCGCATTCGCTCTTGAAAACCCTGTCTCCTGTCCTCGGTACTCTAATGGTGGGCATGTACGGGACCAGTAGCTCTCCCAGATCTGTAGCCATCTTCACATTCCTGCTGCTCGCACCACTATGAGCCTCGCTGGAGCAGCGTGTCAGGCAGAAGATGAGATGGGGCTATTTTTAAATCATACAGACCCGACATTCCTCATGGACCGAGGAGGGATGTGACGACGAAAACATTGGGACATAGAGGGATGGAGGGTGGTGTATAGGGGAGGGAAACAATGGGTGTCCTCTTGGAAAAACAGTCAATAGTTGCCATGATTCACCCTGACGCCAAGTGGTGACGTTTTTAGATCTACGCTCAATGAGTTTGATGGGTTTATAGTAGCAATGGCAGCAATTTAATCTGTTTGAGTACAAACACCTAACGTTATCTTTCTTTTTTTCTTCTTTTTTTTAGTTTTTAAAAAGGAAATATTTTTTCTATTAATTTAATTTCCATTTTGTTATGCATTTTATACTAACATCTTTTATTGTTTTGGTAATTGGTACATTGTTATGTGAAGTATTTGGTACTTATTGAAATACTTTGAGCTTTGTATGAAATATTTTTTCTGAAATATATGTTGTTTTTTATTATTACTTTAATTTCCATTTTTGTTTTTATTATTAATTTAATTTCCATTTTGTTATGCATTTTATACTAACATTATCTTTTATTATTTTGGTAATTCGTACATTATTATGTGAAGTATTTGGTGGTTATTGAAATGCTTTGAGCTTTGTATGAAAGTTGCTATACAAATAAAGTGTATTATTTATTCATAATTTTACATTTACAAACCTATTAAAACTGATGTTTTTTGACTGAAATATTAAAAGGCTGAAGACATTAGACGGATAGTTTACTTGCTTGAGTAAATTGAGTAATTTATGGAATTAAATTTAATTTTATTCACAGTTCTGAAACCATTTTATAATGGACATCATCTTCTGATGTGTTACTGTAAATTTCTGATTCTAGTGTGACTTTACTGCAATAATGCAAATATTTTGTAATATTTAGGTTGATTCCACTACTTTTGATGGAATTTGTTAACTTGAAACCCTGAATGAATTTTCTACTCCAGTGGAAGAAATTATGAATAATTTGGCCACTCTTTTTTATTAAATAATAATGAATGGAGACAGGAGCTTTCAAGATTCCATAAACATAAATTAATACTGAACAGTCTGAAATGAGTAAATTATGACAGAAGTTTCAGGTAAATCCTTGATGTAAAACTTAAAAGAATACACAAGAGCAGTAACTTAGTTATAATCATAGTTTATTGGTGCCAGAGGCAAAGAAAAGGGGGGGGAAGAAAAACTTTTTTATTAATAACTATACATTATACATTGTATAATGCCTGAATATTTTGGACAGGTAAGCATGACCACTCCTAGTTGTCAGGGGATGACTTGGGGCTGTAGTCGATGAGATTCTTATCAAGTGTCTTAATTTGGAACCAGGGTCCATCTCCTTTTTCTCTCATGTGTCGGCGGACTTCAAGTTGTTGTTGTCTACAAGGAAAATAGTGAATAATACATTAGAGATCATCAATTAGGCTACATATAATCATGATACATTTTTGTGAGCAGTAAAAACAAAGTGCCCTTGTTGTTGTGGTACTGACATGAAATTGTACCCTAAGGTTTGACAACGCCATTATTTTTAACCTTACAGACATTTCATTCAGTACATGGTTTATTAATGACATTGTGATATTTCTTTACTTGGAGGCACCTTAAACTCAAAATGAACCTACATATGGTGTGGATCACTTTAGCGAGCAGAATTTGAAAGGTCATGATAAAGACTGTTTAGGAAATACAGAATTAGATCATCTAAGCCTCTAGGCAATCAAATGATGATTCCACTGTGAACAAAATGGCTCACGATTTGGTGCCAATTTCTCCTCAACATATCAAGAAAGATGCATTTATAAAATGCTCAAATTCCAGCAATAGGAAGTGCTAACCCATGAAAAACAGTTGAATTCATTAGTAAAATCCTGTTTCCTCCTACTTCCTACTCAGTCATATGTATATTATACAGTGAATTCGTGGAACAAGAAATTAAACTGCGTAAAACAGTGGTTCTTAAACTTTATGACTCAAAGGCCCCCCGTGTACAACAAAATTATTTGAACAATATATTTCCTTTGCTATATTTTACACTTTGCCATGCTGTAACTATGACAATTCTTTTCAAACTTTATGAACAAAAACTGCAATTGTTGATAATAAATTAACTACAATTCATTTTGTGATTTCAGATCCAAGATTCTGATTAAAGGGATAGTTCACCCAAAAATTTAAATTTCCCCATGATTTACTCACCCTCAAGGCATCCTAGGTGTATATGACATTCTACTTTCAGACGAATACATTCAGAGTTATATTTAAAATATGTCCTGGCTCTTCCAAGCTTTATAATGGCCGCCCAACATTTAAAGCCCAAAAAAGTGCATCCATCCATTATAAAAGTAATCCACATGGCTCCAGGGAGTTAATAAAGGCCTTATGAAGTGAATCGATGGATTTGTATAAGAAAATATCTTTAAAACTTTATAAAGTAAAATATCTTGCTTCCGGCGGACTGCCTTCCGTATTCAACTTATGAAGAAAGTATAACGCCTCTCGCAGTTCAAAATGTTTACACTACATCCGACGCCATCGCCACGCCAGTTACGCTTTTCCTGTAAGTTGAATACAGAAGTCTGCCGGAAGCTAGATATTTTACTTTATAAAGTTTTAAATATGAATATTTTTCTTTCACAAACCCATCGATTCGCTTCAGAAGGACTTTATTAACTCCCGGAGCCATGTGGATTACTTTTATAATGAATGGATGCACTTCTTTGAGCTTCAAATTTTGAGCTGCCATTTACTGCCATTAAAAGCTTGGAAAAGCCAGGATATTTTTTAATATAACTCCGATTGTATTCTTCTGAAAGAATGTCACATACACCTAGGATGGCTTGAGGGGGAGTAAATCATGAGGTAAGTTATTGAGGAGGGATATTCATCTTGACTTTTTTGAGCATTTTAATTAAGTTAAATAATATTAACAGACAATACTTTTGATTTAAATAATGTATAAGTAAATGTTGAAATAAACATTAACTAAGATTAACTAAGATACATTTCATTGTTAGTTTCTGCTAACTAATGTTAAAAAAATGAAACCTTAAAGTAAAGTGTTACCAATTTTTATATATATATATATATATATATATATATATATATATATATATATATATATATATATATATATATATATATATATATATATATATATTTTTTTTTTTTTTTTTATATACACACACACACAAAGTATATAAACCTAATTCCTACATGTAAATGTATAGTAGTAGTAGCACTAATATGGCTTTTTAATGCCATGTCAGAAAAAATGTTGCATAAATACAATAAAAATAAAACACAAACAAAAGGAAAAACAAAGATGTTTTACATTACCATATCATGCATGTATAATCTCATTTAGCTTAATTAGTTGATTCATGTGAAGACAGCTTACCTCATTTCAGCCTTCTCCGTCTCAATTTGAATAAGTGCCATCATTTTCTCATAGTCCTTCACTGGGCTGTCATAAAAGGTACGAGCAATCCAACGGGTGATGGGATGCTAAGTGATAATAAAGACAACAAATAAAGAAAAGACATGAATCATGATAGCAGTGACACAATTTTCATATTTTTTTTATTCAATTAACAATGGGCAATTTTTACTTGCATATACAGCAGGGATGTTGACGATTAATCGATGATCGATTAATTGTCGATAATACATTTAATCGATAAAACTTATCGATCATCGATTAAGCAGGATCGCGTGCGTGCTGCTCAACCGCGAAACATGTAAGCAGACACGTGGAAAAATTAAGCGAGTTATGTTTGGGACCATTTTACAGCTGTACAGAGTTACACCATCATGACTATAAGTGTGCATGTGCATTTGCAGCCTTTTGTTTTGTGCAAATGTAAGTTGTAATGTTGTGTTTATTTTGTGTGGGCCTGTCTATATCTGATTTATCTCATAGGATGCATTTGGTTAAGAATTAACGTGGTAGTAAAGCATGTCGGTGATCAGCTTCAGTGTGCGCAACTCAAACAACACTGCACAACTAATAATGACTATGATTGCGACTGGCATATTACATAACATTATAATGAGAACACTATTGCAATAAAACATTGTGAATTATTTGGGTTTAGTTTGCCGTTTCATCGCGTTGCTCCAGCACGTGCACAACATGAGTCATGCATTCTGAATAGCTTAATTCAAGTTCACTTGTGCATTTGCATCATTTTGTGCAGATATAATTTGTAATATTATGTTTATTTTGTATATATCTGATTAATCTCATATAGGATGCATTTCTTTGAGCTAAATATCTTGCTAGCAAAGAACTTAAGTGTACCGGTGTTCATTCAGCACGCACAGCTCAAACAGCAACGCACGACTAATAATAACTTTGATTGGGACTGTCATATTACATAACATTAATGAGAACACTATTTTAATAAATCGTTGTGAATTCATTTGGTTTAGTTGCCATGTTCAGCGTGTTTTGTTTCAGGAAGAGCACGTTCATTCTGAATAACAGATATGAGGCGGCGTTGGTGATGCATTGTATTAGAGGTTATATTTGATTATTAAATAAGTCATTTAATTAAATGATCAATCGCATTGACTCATTTTACAATCCTACTAGCCCTTTATTTAGACTAAAAACCCTTCTCATTCATTTGGTGAGGAACATGGTGTTTTGAGCAGCATTTGCACACCCTGTCATGCTGTCGGCTATAAGCCACTGATGAAGACGCATATTGCAGTATTAAGGCTAACGATTAATCGATTAATTGATCATTAATTTAAACGATGATCGATCATGGGAATTTATGTAAAATTACATCCCTAATATACAGTGTATTTGATGTTTTTATGCATTTAAATATTTTAGAATACCTTGTAGTACTCCCAGTGCTCTGGTTCGTAGTCTTCAGGTATCTCTGCTAACTCAGCTTCTCCTGTTTAATGAATTGCAGACATGATTTAAGTTATTATGGCAGGTACAAAAACTATAGGAAGGAAAAATTTTCAGGTACATCAGAAACTTACCTACGAAAACATTAACAAAAGTCACAAGTGCTGCCACAGGGATGCCAGTGAGAAGAATGTAATTTCTCTGGTGTAATGAAGAGAGGGGAGAAAGATTGGGAAAATGTTATTTGAATAAGAACGAGCAGCAAGAATGATATGCAATTGACGTAAAGTACTTATAACAGGCTTTACCAGCAGGTAAAGAAATCTTCTATCATAGAAGTCAGTGGGCTTGATGACAAACATCCTTTTCCCATGGCTCCCATGACGGACAACAACTGTAAAAGAACAGGGGAAAAAAATATTAATAATAATAATAGCTTAGCATGTCAATATATCACTGTAATAGCTTTATTGCATGCAAAACACAATTTGTAATCAACAGGAAGTCAATTATAGAACAGAAATGAAGCAAGAGAGATACACAATATACAAATTACAGCAAACCCAAATTATAAGTTCATGTTTTTATAATATAAAGTGAAAGTGTTACATACACAATGATGGCCAAAATATTGTGCTCGTCAAACTTAGTAAATTGATTGTTTGCATATAAACACTGAAGTGAAAGGTAAGAAGCTCAATAAATATTTTGAATCAAAAACTGTAAAATATATGTCTATGTAAAAATGTCCATGATATATATATATATATATATATACATACAGCAGTTATATGTACAGTATATATCTATAGGAAGGTTACAGTGGGGATTGTTGTTGAGGCCAGCTTGTACACTTGACATGCTAAGCAAGCAAAGCAAGGTCACTGCTAGTTTAAATCTCCCTAATTGGTCATACCGTTGTGTTTAGTAAAAATTGACATTATTTACCTTGTTCTGAACGTGCAACAGTCCTGGAGAGCAGATTTGAAGATTGGCATGTTCGTTTCAGAGGGTTTAATCTGGCTGCAAATACAGCCGCCGTCCGCAGTACGCTCATGCCCACCATGACTGTTGAGGGAGTGCGTGAAACACGGGCTTTACTGATTGGCTCATCTAACGCAGAGTGAAGCCAAGTTGCATGTTCACCATTGATACTTACGGCAAATTAAAGGTTCCTTTCAAAAGATGGCCCTTAAAGAATAATAAAATAAATAAGATTTGAAAAAAGTGTTGGATAATATTTTATTATCAATTAAATTTGTGTGTGATCTGGGGTTGTACATTTAGCAACAAACCGTTTGAACTTTTAACGTGGAGAAATGTGTTGTGGTTAATACTGTCCAACAGGTGGCGCTGCACGTTTCCGTTCATTATTTCGTTTGACATTGTCAAGATGGCTGCGGCCGTAACGAGCCGCATTACTGCTGTCTGCAGACAATTTCAACGTTTTGTTACAGTGTCTTCGCACACACAGACTCAATATGCGACCCAAGCGCTGTCTAAATTTCACTCGTGTCAACGAAGGTATGTTTTTCTCGCTCATTATATGTTGGGCTTAAATGTCAATGCATCATGATATACAAAAAGAAAGAAGCATGTTTTAATATATCACCAATTAATTTGAACTCTTAATATTTCTCGCAATTTAGACAAATGTATGATTCGTGGTGGTTCAGAAGTTCCGTGAATAACAGAGCACTCCACACATCTTGTGTCAGAAAAGGATTGGAAGATTTTTTTGACCTGCCAGAGAACTGGGGTGAACAAACAGTTAAATCAGGTACCAACCTCAATGTTTATTGTTCACAGTTACTATAAGCTGTAGGTTGTCTCAACCTAGTGTGTGTATTTTATATATATATATATATATATATATATATATATATATATAATGTATGTGTGTGTGTGTATTATATGAATAAATAAGAAAGTCATAGTAATGGTCCACCATCACTTGATAACACATTGTGTTAATAATGTTGTCTCTCATAGGTGCTCCATGGACTGCCAAACAGCTTAGGGTGAAAAGTAATGAAGACTTGCACAAACTTTGGTAATTGAGTCATTTTTACAGTTTGAAGACTGTAAAAAAAAAATTGCAACAAATATTAACCCACATTTCTGTTTGAATTTCTAAGGTATGTTCTCTTGAAGGAAAAGAACATGTTACTCACTTTAGAACAGGAGGCGAAACGACAGTGTGTTCAGATGCCCAGTCCAGAACGCATCAAAAAGGTATGAAATGTTCAAACTTTATTCAAATGCTCAGTTTCTGTTGATAAAATGGATATAAAATAAATGCTGTTCATTTCAACTTTCTATTCATCAGAATCCTGAAAAAAAGCTTCATCATGGTTTCCACAAAAATATTAAGCAGAATTGTTTAACATTGATAAGGAATGTTTCTTGAGCACCAAATCAGCATATTAAAATTATTTCTGAAGGATCATGTGATACTGAAGGCTGATGAAAATTCAGCTTTGACATCACAGTAATAAATTACATTTTAAATGACATAAAATATATATATAGATAGATAAATAAATAGAAAAGTTATTTTAATTATTAAATATATTTCACAATATTACTGTTTTTTTTAATCAAATAAATGCAGCCTAGGAGACTTATTTCAAAAACTTTATTAAAAACCAACCACAAACTTTTGAAAGGAAGCATACATACAGTACTGTGCAAAAGTCTTAGGCACGTTGGTATTTTCACAAGAAAATTTTTTTAAGCCAGTTATTTATATCTTTTACTGTAGTGTGTCAGTAGGAAATATAATTTTACATTTCCAAACATTCATTTTGCAATTAATTGTAATAATCCAGTGAGATTTTTATTTTTATTTTTTATTTTTTTTAATGCACAAGAAGTCTAATAGCAGCCGGTCTGATCTGATCTCACCATCATCAAGTCTGTCTGTGATTACATGAAGAAACAGAAAAAACTGAGATGGACTAAATCCAGAAGAACTAAGGCAACGTCTCCCAGACACTTGAGGAAACCTACCTGCAAAACTACAGTACTGTGAAAAGTTTAGGCACTTGTTGGAATGCTTTAAAGTGAGAATGCTGTCAAAAATAATAACATAAATCGCTTTTATTTATGAATTAACTTCTATTAACTAAATCAAATCGATATTTGGGGTGACCACCCTTTGCGTTTAAAACGGCCTTTTGTCACCTGCATCTATTCCTACACCTCTTCATGTAGTTTTGCAGGAAGGTTTCTTCAAGTGTCTTGGAGACGTTGCCACAGTTCTTCTGGATTTAGTCCATCTCAGTTTTTTATGTTTCTTCATGTAATCACAGACAGACTCAATGAGATCAGATCTCCATGTGGAGCATAGAGACTATTGTCAGACTCTTTATGCATACAAAAATCTCACTGGATTATTAAAATTAATGGCAATTAATTTATAAATGTAAACTGATATTTCCTAATGACACACTACAGCAAAATCTATAAATAACTGCCTTAAACCCACTTTTTGTGTGTAAAAATACTAGCGAGCCTAAGACTTTTGCACAGTACTGTACTTATGTGGTGCTTTTTATAAGTAAAATATTTTTGAGTCTAAATTGGGTTTTTCGAGTTCTTCCACCATTGTTCTTAAAGGACATATTTGAACAACCTGCCAAGCTGTATCTGTTGTATTCTTGGTCTCATGATTCACACTTTAAAGGGTTAAAAAAAAAAATCTGTCATTAATTACTCACCCTCATGTTGTCCCAAACCCATAAGACCTTCGTTCATCTTTGGAACACAAATTAAGATATTTCTGATGAAATATCTTAAGAGCTCTCTGAACCACCCATAAGCGGCAACGTCATTGCAACTTTCAAGGCCCAGAAAGGTAGTAAAGACATTAAAATAGTCCATGTGACTACAGTGGTTCAACCTTAATGTTATGAAGCGACGAGAATACTTTATTTGTGCATCTTAATTTTTGTTCCGAAGATAAATGAAGGTCTTATGGGTTTGGGACAACATAAAGGTGAGTAATTAATGACAGAAATTTCATTTTTGGGTGAACTAACCCTTTATGGAATGACAGCCAAAAGCAGCTCTTAAGGCCTATTCACACCTATAAAAATAACTATATTAGCAGCCGAATATCATTGTTTATTCTAAGAGTGTGCTTGTCTGCCGCTTAATGCTCGAGCTCATTACAGCAGGATGGATTTCGATTGGCTGTCAGTGTTTTCATCGTTCATCAGCTGAATAAAACCGTTCTGAAAGTGATTCCAATGATATTGTTTCTCTGTGCAACTATCGTCGTAGCTGTGGTGTGAACTCTGCTATTATTTAATATTGAGAACTATTTTTAGAACTATATCTATCGCCTTTGGTGTGAATGTGCCTTTAGTCCTGAAGTTTAGGCATAGGGTGAATCTGTGCCTGTTCTATGCTTGTTCAATTCATCAGGTGTACATGGATGAACCTATATCAAGTCTGAATTCTTTTAATAGGTAGAAAGGTCAATAAAGCGTCTTGACACTGTTGTGAAAGAACGTGAGGATGCTCTGCGCTTACTGCAGACAGGACAAGAGAAAGCTAGACCGGGCGCATGGCGAAGAAATGTCTTTGGCAAATCCTTCTGGTAAGCAAATCAAATGTTTTGCAGATTGTTCTTTTATGCACATCTATATTGTGTAACTTATTACGAGCATGTTTATTCATCAGGTACCGCTTCAGGGAACACCCAATCCCCTGGCACCTTAATTCGAGATACAAAAGGAGGCGATTCTTTGAACCATCACATGTCGCCCCTTACACAAGGTATGTCTCAAATTTTACAGAAGTCTACAGAAAAATGTAATTAACTTTTAGCATTTTAATAGAATGGAAATGGTGCAGAGCACCTAAGGGAAAATTATATTTCACAGCTTTTGAGTTCCCCCAAGAAATTTTGTGTTTGCTTGCAAATATTTTGAATTCTTTGTGAGTGAACAATGTTCCCCTAGGAGCTCTGTAAAATAGTTTTTTTACATGAGATTTATTCAAATAGCTGATATATTGTTAGTTTTCCTCATGATATAGTTCTCAATGAAAACTCTTTGCCTCTATAACAAATGTTATTACATTTCCTTGATGCCCAGAAATGTTTAACTCTCCTATTCTGAATTTTAGGTTGAGCCTTGAAAAATACCTGAGGAGTAAAATGCGGAAAGAAAAAAAAGAAAAGAGAAACCAAAAAAAGCTTGCAGTGATATTTCCAAAAAAGACTGCACATGCATAAAGACCATTGAAAAGACCTTTCACATTTAATGTCTTTTCAACGAATAATACTTTTCATTTCTCCAGAAGTTTGAGTATCAGAATGTTGTACAGTCAAATAATAAATTCAAACATGTAATTGAGTTTGTGTATATATTTACCTTTTTTTATGCTAAATATGTAAATTATTAGGTTTAAAAATCATCCCTCTTCTTAAGTTCAAGGGACACATTAAGTATAGGTTTTCCTTTATGCAAGTCTGAAGAGTTAAATATTAGAAAAAAAGTACACAACTGCACTGACATTCTTACCCATTCAAACAAGACATCAATTTAGACCAGTTTAACAAAAACAATTTTATTCCCAAAAGAGCTGATCAATTGTTAAAAGCATAACAAACATTTGGTTTCCTGTGGTGCATTTTCTAGGAAGTGGCAAAGTGGTGGAAATTAAAACAAAAACAAAAAAACCTTTCAACTGTCCTAAGCACTGATACAATTAAAGGGTCATAATTCCCATGTACCAAAACACAAACTTATCACTGTTATTTAAAATTAATCAGGTGGTCAGAAAAGTTTGTTGCCAAACTGGATATGAAAATATTGTGTGTGAGGAGGAGTAGAAAAGAGTACAACCACGTTTAACTCTTTAAAATATGGTTTGTTTAGCACTAAAAATAACAGCAAGTGTCCTTGTTAGTTCCTGAGTCCACTAAGAAGGCTTTTTCTACTGGGTGGTATATTTCTTATTTTTCTTTCATCTCCTTCAGAAGGCAACTAGATGTTGAAGGAACTGGTTAAGGACACTTCCTGTCAACACACTGTTTCCCACCTTCCTCATACTCCTGTTTTGAAATCCACATTTGCTGAAAAGTTCCCTAAAAGTAAAAGAAAAAAGTCATAATTATTATATTATGTTGCTATGGTGAACATAGACAATTCTGATTTTTAAAAATACATACATGCATATATAGATGTTGTGTTAATATTACACATACAATAATATAATCCAGTGCCAGTAACTGGTGTAAGCGCTGGTCAACACTTGTCAAAACGGGAAAAAGATGCAGACAGCTATGCAGTGTGTAGCTACTACTGTTGCACAAAATCATGTCAGAGGAGATGACAGGCGACGGTGAAACACTTAATGTTTTTAAACTGGAAAAAATTAAATACTCAGGGGATCTTCCAAGAACTAAAATGATCAGCATTTGTTTAAAAAAAAAATCCATGATGATGATTTTTTTTGGGTTCTACAAAGGGGATGGCTAGACAAACCCAGTTTTCCTTACAAAGCAAGTTTAGGAGCAAAAAAAAAATTCTCAGAATAAGTGCGGAACTCCGTATCGTCTAGCTGACAGTCATCCAGATCATTTTCAAAGTTTCTACTAACTATAGAAATATTGAAACAACCAGAATATCCATTGGTGTCCTCACTTTAATTTCATCAACCAAGCGTCAAGTAATTTATTTAGCACTTCACAATACCATAATTTCCAAGCAGCTTTACAGAAAGTCATAATGTTATGTCTATAATGTAGGGCTGCAACAACTAGTCGATAAAATAGATAATCAATTTATTAGCTTTCACCAGTCACGCCAAATTACAAAACTGAATAACGCATTTTTATGGACAAAATGTGCATCTAGAAATAGTGGAGTGGAAACAGAGTGAGCTGATGCAGGAAAGGTACATGATTTAAGTGCCCAAAACATGAGAAGTCTTTATTTTTAGCTTCAAGCGAATGCATTAGCGTTTAACATACCCTGTCATGCACTTGACATGTGTGCGTGTGCATCCTCAGCGCGTTAATTTTACAAGTTATATCCACTGATCTATATAGAGAACAGTATTTATATCTGTAAATGCTACTAATTCACGAGTATTTCCATTTTGCATGAAAGCGCATCATGACAGTCTGTGCGCATCAAGAGGGAGACAGTTAATATTCAGCGCAAAAACATTAATTTAACTGAAAGATCTGCTGTTGGATGCTGAATTTAGTTTTAAAAGTCAACATGTAATTCATGTAATAAGTATTTTCATATTCATGTAAGAGTAGTAACTGTAAAGGGATAACATGTAATTGAATATAAATGTAAGACGTTTCTACAGGATAAAGAAATAGCAGTAACAGTTACTGTGTCCATAGAGAGAGTATGTGCGTGTGTGTGTTCCTACAGAACATTCCTCTTATCTGCTAACACTGATTTTGTGTTTTTGTTTTTCTTTAATATTTTAATGTAGGGATTTAAACTCCTTTTGCTTAGTAACTTTTTTGCACAATGTATAGCACAAACATACCCTTTTTTATTATATTTATTATAATAAAACCATGATTTTGCCGTATTGATTACCATTTGTATAACCACACAAATACCATATAGTATTTGTATTAATACTATGGATTTGAAGCAAAACAATGGTTAATTTGTGGTTACCATTGAATAACTACAATAACCCTGTTATTTATTTATTATTATTTTTGTTTGTTTTATTCAATGTAAAACCATGGTTAATTTATGTAATGGTAGATATATTCAATATGTTTTCATAGCACAGCTGACACATTTGTTTGAAGGACAGCATTGGGCAGGATGTGGAATAGTGTGTTTTGTCAATAAAATAAAAAATGGGCTTTTTATCCGATTAATCGGGGGGGAAATAATCGGCCGATTAATCGAAGAAGAAAAAATAATCAAATAATAATCAAAATCATTAGTTGCAGCCCTACTATAATGCCTTGGTGTTTTAACAATTTTTAGGGCTGGGTGATATGACTATATAACAATGATTTAAGTTATTCATTTAGATATACCTTTACTGTATTTATAGTGTTATCTAGCAGATCAGTTGAAGAATGACACATAGCATTTTTTTTTTCAAAATCTCACTACATCATTAACAACAATTATTTTGGCCACAACACTCATGTAGTTAAAAATCTGATATTGTGACAGCCCTAGTGAACACTACTCACCAGGGATGCGAGGATGGAGCCCCCAATCCAGGCGCTAAATCGGCGCTCAACAGTTGTGTTATTGGCTATTAACTTCAAACGCATACTCTGCAGAGAGGGCAAAACAACAATTCATGTTATCATAAAAAGCACCAAAGACCCTACTGACATTTTAATAGACCTTAGTCAGGTTAGATGCCATATTGAATTTAGCATGGATGAAAACGAGGCTGTGAGGTAGTCTTTATAATGGCACACTGTATACAGGTCCTAACTTTTAAAAGTTAGAGTTGTCTACTGAGTTTTTAGTGGACAGACAAACAATCAGTATATAGGGGGGTAACGATACCCTCATATCACGATTCGATACATATCACAATAGTGAACTCACGATAAGATATTATTGCGATAATCCAAGACATATGCTAAAAGGTTAACAAAAAAAGTACTGTTAATTAAAATGCTTAATTTGGTATTACATTGGGGGTGTAGGCTACTTTTTACTGGTAAAATAAGATTTGGTATTATCAGGACTAGGGGTGGGAATCACCAAAGGCCCCACGATTCGATATCGCGATACTTAAGCCATGATACAATATTATTGCAATTTTTAAAATTTCACAATATGCTGATAATTGCAATAACAGAGTTAGAATTAGCACCAATTCGGGGGTGGCAATTGCTTAAATGGTGGGTTCGTTGTTATTCTTAATGAAGAACACAACAACAAAACGGTACAATGACAAACTCACTTAAATAGGTGCTTTAAAATTTCGCATTGAAATCTTCCACCGTCGTCTTGTCATTCAGCTCCTCACTCTCTGATGAATGAAATCTGACTCCTGCTGCTGGTCTGTGCTGCAACTCTCGTTCAGCTCACGCTGCACGTTGTTTTTAATTGTAGTGTGTTCTCTAACTGAACGAAATGATTTTTACTATAAAAAAAATCTAAACAACGGTGGGGCAGTGGCGCAGTAGGCGAGTGATGGAAGCTTCTTTGGTTGTAATTGCGTGCAGCTGGCTTGCACTTGCGTGTCAATAACTAACACATAAACATGGACAGAGCGATCCACGTTCAAAAATATGCGAGAATGCGATTCCTGCACACACAGCTCACGGCACACGCGTGTGAGCAAGATTGATGCGCTATTTGTGATATTACAGTCTGAAAGAAAAATTTCAAATGATTATTTCTTCCCGCACTATAAGAGCAGAGCTTACAGTAAGATTCTGCACAATACGAGCTGAAATTCAGTTCCTGAAAATATCGATACTTGCCGTCCTTGTATCAATACAATATCCCCACAAAAAATATCACCATACTATGCTGTATCGATTTTTCCCCCACCACTAATCAGGACCCAAAAAATGCATTATTATACATTGTATATATAGTAGTTTAATATAGTACTGACACTAAAACAATTTTTTCCTCTCAGTGTCATTTTAATTTTGGGTGAATTATACACAGTATATAGTCACTATCCACAATACATATTGTTGCATTATTGTATTGTGATATATTGTGAAACCCTATATTGTTACACCCCTAATCGGTATGTTGTTAAACAACAGTGCAATGCATTGACCACACTGTATTCCATCAATCACTGCCTCATTTTCATTCCTGACAAAAATTAAATATGGTGCTACCCTGACTAGGATCTATGAAGCAAAAATACAAAGTGCCACTTACTGGTGGTGTCTTCTGCGAGAGTTCTCTATTAAGTCTGTCTGTAAAGCCTTGGATGAGAGTGTTTCCTCCTGTAACTACCACACTGCCATACAGACCCTGTCACAAAAAACAAAACAAGGGCAGCATAATGTCCCTTGCATTGGCAGCACAGACACAGGACATGTAAATGTAAGTAAAGCAATGCTTTGAAATCTTACTGGTCGAATGTCTATGTCACACATGCCAACACTTGTGGTCACAACATGGCCAACTCCCAGCATGGTGTTCCCTGATAGACCCTGTGAAAATTAAGTCTAATGAAAGTTAATACTGGCAATTTCAAAATGAAACTTGGACAGAGTAAAGAGGATATTTCTTGCCTTAGCATTTGAAGGATCAAACAGACCCTCAGGGATCTTAAGTCTTTCCGCTCCAAAATCACAGTTGTACCCATTAGGCAGCTCATAGTGAACAGTGGGCATCTGGGCAGCTACTCTGTACAGGACAGATTGTAACAATGTGATGATAATGTGATCTCATAAGCATTTAACATATCCAAAAGCTCAAAGTGAATTATGACATTTTAATGTTATATACACTACCGTTCAAAAATTGGTGTCTGTGCGATTATGTTTTTGAAATGAGTCCCTTATGCTCACCAAGGTTGCATTTATTTGATCAAAAATACAGTAATATTGTGATGTATAATACAATTCAAAATAACTTTTTCAATATTAATACATTTTAAAATATAAATTATTCCTGTCACGGCAAAGCTGAATTTTTCAGCATCATTATTCAAGTCTTCAGTGTCACAAGATCCTTCAGAAATCATTCTAATATGTTGATTTGCTGCTCAAGAATTACTTATTTTTTTTAAGGATTCTTTGATGTACAGAAAGTTCAAAACAATAGCATTTATTTAAAATATTTTTGGTCACTTTTTGGTTAGTCACTATTAATCAATTTAAATGTAATTATTTAATGCATCCTTGTTAAATTTTTTCCAAAAAATAAAAATCACTGCCCCCAAAACTTTTAACAGAATATATATATATATATATATATATATATATATATACACACACACACACACACGTGTACGTGTGTGTGTGTACGTACGTGTGTGCGTGTGCGTAATTAACTCAAAACACCTGCAAAGGCCTTTAAATGGTCTCTCAGTCTAGTTCTGTAGGCTACACAATCATGGGGAAGACTGCTGACTTGACAGCTGTCCAAAAGACAACCATTGACACCTTGCACAAGGAGGGCAAGACACAAAAGGTCATTGCAAAAGAGGCTGGCTGCTGCACAGAGCTCTGTGTCCAAGCACATTAATAGAGAGGCGAAGGGAAGGAAAAGATGTGGTAGGAAAAAGTGTGTACAAGCAACAGGGATAACCGCACCCTGGAGAGGATTGTGAAACAAAACCCATTGAAAAATGTGGGGGAGATTCACAAAGAGTGGACTGCAGCTGGAGTCAGTGCTTCAAGAACCACTACACACAGACGTATGCAAGACATGGGTTTCAGCTGTCGCATTCCTTGTGTCAAGCCACTCTTGAACAACAGACAGCGTCAGAAGGCGTCTCGCCTGGGCTAAAGACAAAAAGGTCTGGACTGCTGCTGAGTGGTCCAAAGTTATGTTCTCTGATGAAAGTAAATTTTGCATTTCCTTTGGAAATCAGGGTCCCAGAGTCTGGAGGAGAGGCACACAATCCACATTGCTTGAGGTCCAGTGTAAAGTTTCCACAGTCAGTGATGGTTTGGGGTGCCATGTCATCTGCTGGTGTTGGTCCACTGTGTTTTCTGAGGTCCAAGGTCAACGCAGCCGTATACCAGGAAGTTAATATGCAGGAAGGTAGAGCACTTCATGCTTCCTGCTGCTGACCAACTTTATGGAGATGCAATTTCATTTCACTGCACACAGTGCCAAAGCAACCAGTACCTGGTTTAAGGACCATGGTATCCCTGTTCTTAACTGGCCAGCAAACTCAACTGACCTTAACCCCATAGAAAATCTATGGGGTATTGTGAAGAGGAAGATGCGATATGCCAGACCCAACAATGCAGAAGAGCTGAAGGCCACTATCAGAGCAACCTGGGCTCTCATAACACCCGAGCAGTGCCACAGACTGATCGACTCCATGCCACGCCGTATTGCTGCAGTAATTCAGGCAAAAGGAGCCCCAACTAAGTATTGAGTGCTGTACATGCTCATACTTTTCAGTTGGCCAAGATTTCTAAAAATCCTTTCTTTGTATTGGTCTTAAGTAATATTCTAATTTTCTGAGATACTGATTTGGGATTTTCCTTAGTTGTCAGTTATAATCATCAAAATTAAAAGAAATAAACATTTGAAAAAAATAAGTCTGTGTAATGAATGAATATAATATACAAGTTTCACTTTTTGAATGGAATTAGTGAAATAAATCAACTTGTTGATGATATTCTAATTATAAGACCAGCACCTGTATACCTGTATGTATGTATGTATAATATATATATATTCAAAATTTTAACTTACTGTTCATCATAGGGTGAATCTGACACCTGTAGCACAGAGGCCTGAAAATCCTGTATGACAGTCTGAAATGACAGATAGCAACATTTAATACATCTTAAAGTGCACTTCGGTATGTTAAGTAACTTCCACTATGATTCAGTTCTGATCGCTTACATTACACATATAGTTATGCCATGAACGGGTAACTTGAGGTAGTTTCTCTTTCTTCTTCCAACTGGCGGGGGCTCCTTCACGAACTGAATCCTTTAATGAAAAATTCAATTCATTTTACCTACTCACCACCACCTCAAACATGGCATGAGAATTGCAAACTCAAAACAGAGATGATAATATGACTGAAAAGAATAAACTTCAGCAGGCCTCACCTTTGATGCAATCATATACGGAGGTACTATTTCAACACTTAACTCTTGGAACAGCTCTCTACATTGCATACTCATGAAGTCACCAGCAAGAGGAGACTTTACAATGCCTGGAAGATCATAAAACACACATTATAGTAATGTCAACAACTGAAAAATATACATACATAAATATAATTTGAATGACATTGTGGCTTTACAAAATGAATGCCATTAATATATTGTATTTATCATTACAATAAAATCAAATTATTCAGTTAAATATTTGATAGATTTTTTTTTTTTTTAATCCCTGGTGTAAAAACATATATTAATAAAATGTGAATTAAACTGTGGCATAGTAACATTAAAAACAGGAAAGTCCAGTAAAATATGCTTGAAAAGTCTAAGTGATTCAAATTACCTTGTTGTAGAACATAACCATCATGCACTGGAATAGCTGTTGTGTGTGTTGATCCACTATCTAACACTAAACCTGTGGATCGTCCATTGGCAAACCTGGAACCCTGAGTAAAGGATTCAACATTTCATTTTGCTTATTGCATTTTAAGATTGATAATTTGATACCCTGCCAATTGTGCTCAAATGTAATAATAATAATAATGTGTTACATTTATATAGCGCTTCTCTGGGCACTCAAAGCGCTTTACATATAGAAAGGGGAATCTCCTCAACCACCACCAATATGCAGCATCCACCTGGATGATGCGACTGCAGCCACATTGCGCCAGAACTCCCACCACACACCAGCTTATTGGTGGAGAGGAGACAGAGTGATGAAGCCAATCATATGGGGATGACACCCCTACTCTTTTTTAAACCCCTACATCCCCCCTGGTATTTTTAATGACCACAGAGAGTCAGGACCTCAGTTTAACATCTTATCCGAAGGACGGATTCGAAATTGAAATTAACTATCGTCATTCCTCTGCTACTGTACAAGTATTAACCACCTAAAGCAATTCTAAACACATGACATTGTCTTCTACAAAGATCTGGATCTTCACCAAGTCACTTCAAATAAAAGGATACGCAGACAGGACAGCCGATTTACACAAGAAGAAAGCAGGAATGTTGTAATGCTCAAACATTAGCTCAGTCAGCTTCTCTCTCTTCGCTCGTGTGTTCCACTGCAAGAGGAAGAAAATAAGATCACAGGGAGTTGAGTGAAGCATCCTAGCAGATGACACATGTATTATGTGAATTGCAGATTAGATTTATGCCATTAAATCAACATACCGAGGCCTCTGACATCAGGACTGGATGCAGACTGGGCTCTGATTTGAAGTGCATTTTATAGGTGTGATCTAAAATGGCTTGGAAACTATCCCAGTCCTCAACTTCATAAAGGAAAACAGAAAAATGTGTGTAAAAACTTGTATTGTGTATATGCATGCATGTATATATATGCATGCGTGTGCACGTGTATATATTCCCAATATTAAATGCACGTTATTTTCACTTTTTGTATATTTTCTTTATTTTTAATTAAAATAAACCTCTCCGAACTGATATGAATATGATACGGCTGATATGATACAGTAGGAAAAGGGAGAAGAATAAGTTCAGGAAAACGAATGCGTCACTCTCCACACCAACTTACTCATCCCATTTTTAAGAGGTGACATGACCTCCATGCTTTCTCTAGGGACCCTGAGCTGATTAGTATCGATGTAGTAGGTGGTGCCGCTCTGTTTTCCCTTCTCTCCATCTGTCTCCATCGGTGTACTGCCATCCTCCCGGTCCAGAGTCACGCCGATCACAGTAGGAAAATCAGCCTACAAACCATAAAACAATAAAATGTTTGCTCAGAACATGTTTTTTAGCTTTATCACCAATATATGGATCCATCTTACTGTTCACACCTTGGGACAATCCTCTCCTGCATATCCAGCTCTCACTGAGTATGAGCCCATGTCAAAAACAAGAGCTCCAACTTCATCTGTGTAGAAAAAATGTCCAAAGACAAACAGATGAGGATACAACTAAAGGGAAAACACGTTCAGTATTCATTAAGTAAAATGACAATACTGTAGTCCAGAAATATGCATGCGAGTCCGTTATAATACATAACTCGTCCTGCAAATTTTTATTTTATTAACTACGCACTCATTTAGCAATATTCAATTGTATTCTGCATACTATTAAACATAAAAACCTGAAACGCGAGCTCCGGTTTCATTTTCACAAAATAAGAGCAGAAAAAATCATATCATGCTAGTTTGATGGCTAGCGAGCTCATAAACGTGGCGCATTCATTCATTTGATTCTCCCTCCAAAATCGCACTTACCTCCGCCATACACTCCGCCACTCATTTTTACTACTGATAAATACTGATAGAAGATAACAGTTTGATTTCGTGTTTTAAAAGCGGGGGTATAAAATAACAACCGCAAGATTCTTATTTTCACTATCACAACAAAGGAAACGAATCAGACATCTTTGTCTTAGAGAGGATTATGGTGGCTTGCGCTTGGGGTATTTTTAGCAGCGCCACCAATCGGCCAGGAGGATGAAATAAAACAATGCAGACTTGCTGGAATTACTTCATAGGTGTGTAACTACTGAGGAAGTACAGGTGCTGGTCATATAATTAGAATATCGTCAAAAAGTTGATTTATTTCACTAATTCCATTCAAAAAGTGAAACCTGTATATTATATTCATTCATTACACACAGACTGATATATTTCAAATGTTTATTTCTTTTAATTTTGATGATTATAACTGACATCTAAGGAACTGTGGCACTGCTCGGGTGTTATGAGAGCCCAGGTTGCTCTGATAGTGGCCTTCAGCTCTTCTGCATTGTTGGGTCTGGCATATCGCATCTTCCTCTTCACAATACCCCATAGATTTTCTATGGGGTTAAGGTCAGGCGAGTTTGCTGGCCAGTTAAGAACAGGGATACCATGGTCCTTAAACCAGGTACTGGTTGCTTTGGCACTGTGTGCAGGTGCCAAGTCCTGTTGGAAAATGAAATCTGCATCTCCGTAAAGTTGGTCAGCAGCAGGAAGCATGAAGTGCTCTAAAACTTCCTGGTATACGGCTGTGTTGACCTTGGACCTCAGAAAACACAGTGGACCAACACCAGCAGATGACATGGCACCCCAAACCATCACTGACTGTGGAAACTTTACACTGGACCTCAAGCAATGTCCAGTGTAAATTGCTTGAGAGTCTTCCTCCAGACTCTGGGACCCTGATTTCCAAAGGAAATGCAAAATTTACTTTCATCAGAGAACATAACTTAGGACCACTCAGCAGCAGTCCAGTCCTTTTTGTCTTTAGCCCAGGCGAGACGCTTCTGACGCTGTCTGTTGTTCAAGAGTGGCTTGACACAAGGAATGCGACAGCTGAAACCCATGTCTTGCATACGTCTGTGTGTAGTGGTTCTTGAAGCACTGACTCCAGCTGCAGTCCACTCTTTGTGAATCTCCCCCACATTTTTGAATGGGTTTTGTTTCACAATCATCTCCAGGGTGCAGTTATCCCTATTGCCTGTACACTTTTTTCTACCACATTTTTTCCTTCCCTTCGCCTCTCTATTAATGTGCTTGGACACAGAGATCTGTGAACAGCCAGCCTCTTTTGCAATGACCTTTTGTGTCTTTCCCTCCTTGTGCAAGGTGTCAATGGTCGTCTTTTGGACAACTATCAAGTCAGCAGTCTTCCCCATGATTGTGTAGCCTACAGAACTAGACTGAGAGACCATTTAAAGTTTTGAGTTAATTAACTGATTAGAGTGTGGCACCAGGTGTCTTCAATATTGAACCTTTTCACAATATTCAAATTTTCTGAGATACTGAATTTGGGATTTTCCTTAGTTGTCAGTTATAATCATCAAAATTAAAAGAAATATATCAGTCTGTGTGTAATGAATGAATATAATATACAAGTTTCACTTTTTGAACGGAATTAGTGAAATAAATCAACTTTTTGATGATATTCTAATTATATGACCAGCACCTGTATATTTGAATGTATGAACACAGTGTAAAACAAAAGACTAATTTAAAAGTCAATAAAGTAACTTAAATTGCCAACTTCAGCAATGTGTATATAAATAAAATGTATTGGTGACTAATGGGGGGTCTCTTCAGAAGGATGATGATGACGGATCATAATTGTGTCCAAATATAGTTTAAACTTAAATAGATGTCATTGGCTGTAAAAATTCAACCTGGAGCATAATTTGATTGGCAGCAAAGTTCACAAAAAGGGAAAAGATTTAAATTATGATGACTATGAAGAAAAACGCACTTTGTAATTTAAAGGTCTAAATGAAACGTTGTTTTTTTTCCCTTGAATCAGAGTACAATTATACAGTTTCAATAGTACTCATGTATAGTTCAAAACAATCTAAAATAATAAGTAGAGTATATTCTATTCCTCAAGAATTTTACAACCCTGTTCGAGTTAATTGATTCATTTTTATGTATTTATTTATTTGTTTGTTTGTTCATTTATTGCTGTAATATTTGTCATTTTTATTTTATTTATCAAATGATTTAACCAACATAAATTACTTCATTTATCAACAGCATGTTAAGATAAACTCATCACATGTATTCACAATGTAATACATTGCTAACATTTTTTTCTTTTGAAATGCTTTTGACTAATCATTCAGCATCAACAATAGATAAAATAAGACCATATGAACAAATGGAAAAACCTTGTTGTTCTTTCACTGTTAAAATTCTTAGAAACACTCCCATTCATCATGTCATTACTGTTCATCGCCTGTACAAAAACATTATGTTGACTGACTGGTATATCTACAATCCTGGTAGATATAATGAATAAATAATAAGCTTCTCTCAACATTCTGTTGTGCTATTGTTCCATCTCATAATCTACCGGTTTTGTTATTTTGTGTATTTGTAATTCAGACAGTGATTCATAGAACTTAGAGGAAAAATTAACACAAAGTTACTAATTTCCACATTGAGAAAGGTTCCCACAGAAATTTCAAATAGATTTTTAGAACAGTCATTTCTGTTGGCATTAGTCAAAGAGACTTTCATGTTTTCCAATCTGATTTTGTCTCCAGATTTAGACTCTTGTCTTTGGGTGGCAGTTCTCAGCAAAAAACTCACCTTTTTTCTCCATTCCTGCTTTTGAGGAGCTGTCATTATTTACTGTTAAATTATTAGTTCATTATTCAATCTTTATTCAAACAAACAAACAGCTCCAAAAATTAACATTTGCTGTATCAGGTTATAACCACAACACATTAGAGAATATCAAAGGCATTAAATACAGTAACTCACAAGGTGCAGCGGATATAACGGACAGATTAAAAGGGAGGTGATAATTTCTATTTGCATGAGCTCAAAGAAATTTTAGTTTTTCTATGTAATGGATTCAATGGAAATTTTGCAATGGAGACAAAATATATGGAAAGCAAAGTGTTGAAGAACTATACATTCAACATTTCTCATTAGCACAAACACTCATTAGGCTTCATTGTATCACATGATATTTCATTGTCCCACATATGACAACAGGCCAAATGCCTTAAATGTAAACAGTATTTGGATAAGTTGATAAACAGAGCTGAACAAATAGGCAGAGGCAGTGTTTTGAGTGATGTCACTGACTCTAAAGAGATATGTTATTTTACAGCCCTTATGGGCCCATAATGAATTGAGATGCCCGTGTCCTCAATCACATGGACAGCTGTTATCAGTCGGTCTATGGAGTAAACGCCTTAAGTCAACAATAATATTTAAACAGGAAAAATCTATGGCTCACATACAGTAGTTCTTCTTTCATAGAGAATTCAAACACACTGGCTACATGAAAAATGTGTCACCTTCAGAATAAAAAGGAAGCATTGTGGATGAGGATGTATAGTGGTTAAAAAAGATGAAACAATTTTACTATATCAGATTTTAGACAGGAAACAAACAATATATTTAACATATAATGAAATGTGGAAAAACACAAGCAAACTTGCAATCTTCTGTCCTTATAGAGCTGCCATTATTTTATGAAGTGTGGTTTTGATATTTTAATGCAATTTATCACAACACAGGTATGAAGGAAAAAGGTGAATAAGTTCATCTGGTTTGTATAAGCTTGTTTGCATGTGTTGCTTTCACTGTACATGGGGACTGATTTGCATGAAGAAGGCTGTGTATAGTCATACAAAAGATAAAAGACTATTCATGACTGGAATCACTTCAGATCTATTGGTGTACTAAAGTCCAGTTAAGGACTCCAAAAATTAATTTCAAAAAGTGAAATATAGGATGCTGATATTTAGCCTCAATCAATCAAACAATCTTTATGCATGTCATTAAATATGTTGTAAGAGTCATATACACCATTACACTACTATGTTGTTGACTCAGTTGTTATGTTTATATTGTTGTTTTTGTGCTTTCATGTTTATTCTTTGTTTGACTGAAAACTATAAAGTAAACATATTATTGTCGGTAACATGCAGTTTTCATGGGAGTATAATATTAATAATAATATAATTAACATTATTTAAATTGGCCTAAATTATTATTAGTAATTGTCAATTGCATGACCCATCATGTGATGTCAACATGGCTGCGCCCATAGGGATGACTCGCTACATGTAGAACAATATAGCTTTTCTAGAAGACTTTGTCTTATGTGAGTGTACATCTTTTTAATCATTCTTCTCAAAATCATGCTCATTTTCTTTAGAAAAAAATAACACTGACATAGTGACAATATGATGTAGTTCCCCTCGTATCCGCTGGGTGTCTGTCTTGAGTGAACTCGTGAGCGCTGTTTATATGAGCGCGCACACGATGCGCGCACGGCTAGAGAAACAGCAGCAGGATGGCGAGCAAGGACACAACACAGAGTTCCCCACATCCAACACGAACAAAATCATCATGTGTTGGACTTCTGCGCCTTTTATTTATTGCATTTATTCACGTGGCACAGGCGAACAAACAAGGTAAACGCGCTGTGTGTTTTTTTAGCTGTTTTTCGCCAGTGTATACGGGTTGTGTATATATACCGCGGCTTCACTGCAAGCTAATAACTGTTAGCTTCGAGCCTTAGCGCGTCAGATAACAAACTAAGTAATGTGTCATGTCTTACCCACAATATTGAATTCACAGTTCTGGGTTAGATGACATGCGACTGATCTTACGGTTTTTATTTTCTTTACGTAAAGCTGCTGGATAATAGTGTTCAGAGACATTAGTTTACCTTGAGTATTAAAGCTAACAGGCTTAGTCATATTACATTAGCTATAACACTAAACCTGTCCGAAGTTACTCTCACTTTCAAAAACAAAACAAAACTATGGCTAATGTGTTACAGAACTCAAACATGTCAAGGATAGGTTTTAACCCTTATAATAACACGTTTAATGAATATGTACATTGGTGACTAGTTTATGACTGTTTTAGCTAATAAATGCGGTTTGCTACTGAACGGCTAAGTTTTACCATGTAAACCACGTTCGTGATGTTTCAGACATTAAAACAGCATATTATAGAAGTGGGTAAATTAGCGGAAGGTTCAAGTAAAGTGTTAATGTGAGAGTTTTGTTTCTGAGGCCCAGCCTGTCAGTGACATGTCAACTAACTGAGAGAGGGAGGAGGAGGTGACCGCATACTGCAAGTTCATGCAAGTTTTTTTTACTATATTACTTCTTGTTGCTCAGTCACAGTTAAATACAGTATATAGAAATTGAGTTGTCCGATTGCATTTGAGGGTTTCAGCATACTGAATAAAATTAGAGTAAAATTGTAAAAAGTGCAGAACACTTGGCTGTGTTTGCAAATGAAATAGTCAGGGTTGCAGTGAACTCTCGCACAATCCAGACATCAACCCCTTAGACGGCAGATGACCCAGTAAATACCAGAGCTGCAACCTGTTTATTTCTTCTTCTTTTTTTGACTGTTTATTAGTTGTTGTTGTTTTAGTTTTTTTGCCTGTATTGAAAAATGCTCTGAATTTAAGAGATAGTTACCCCAAAATAAAAAATATTGTAATTGTTTTACTCACCCTAATGTTGTGAGTAAACCTGTTTGACTGACTGACTTCTGTGGAACCCAAAATAAACATTTTGAAGAATGTTGGTAACCAAATAGTTTTGGTGACCACTGACCATTGACTTAAATTGTATGGGCAAAAAAACTAAACGATGTGACACGAGAATGGATGACAGAATTTAAATTTTTGGGTGAACTATCCCCTTGAAGGACTTGTCAGTAGTAGGGATGCAACGGTTCTAGATTTTGTTGGTACGATTATAGTCTGAGAAATAATCACGGGTTTCACGATTATCACGAATATTATGCATTCATTAATTTCACAACAATGTATAAATCACATGAACACTCTTTAGATTTTATAGTGTTATTTGCTTTCTTTTGAACCAGAAATAACACCGTAACCAAATAATACAGCACAAAATAATAATAAAGACAAAAATCCATCTCTCCCTTTGGAATTAAAGGAAGGTGACCTCTGCTCTGTAAACATCCATGTCAGTGTGAGGGGAATAAACTGAACTGTTACTGTCACTAACTGTCATCATACATATTCATTTTAAATATCTTTTTAATAATTAATCTAATTTTACATGTGGCCTGAGAAAGTCATGTCTATTATTTCAAACGTATAAATTCAAATGTGCTGGCGCTGAGCCAGAGAGGACGTGCTCAGTGCTTTTCATATATCACTATTCAACCACATAATGTTTATTTGAGGTTTCAGAGATTTAAATGGACATTTAAATGAATTACTAGCCTATATAAAAATATTTCTATATAGATATCTATGGAAGCTGCAATAATAATGCTTTAAATTATAGTTTAAATAAATGTTTTGTTCATGTCAGATACACATTGTACATGAAACAATAAAGTTTGTTCTTCTCCCATGTTCACTGGCCGCTTATATGTATTTCGGGGAAAATTGAGGAATTACGTGATAAACAGATCCTCTGAATTGCAAACTCATCGCGCGTTATATCAACTAACATGATAATTATAAAGGTGTTTAAATGACAAAACACATTCACTTCCACATATTTGACAATCGGAATATATCATAATTCATGATATAGTTTACAAGTTTGTAAATATTTTAAATAAAGAAGGAAAAACGAAATAAACGCGATACTTATCTGTATTGTGACTGCATGACATGTCGGCATGGAAATAATACGTTCTAAAATGACGGTTGCTTTAAAACAAAACCTCACGCTGAGGGCTCAGCTATAGACTGCCGACTTCAGTCGTTTCTTTGGTGGAAATAAAGCGTCGCTGTTTGGTCCTTCTGCCATAGTTAATCCAGTGTGTACAGTAGTAGCCTCCGTGTCTCTGATAAGCACGGCACTTTAAGCTGGTGCACCGCTGGTGTAACTTTGTTTTCGTTTTGTGCAAGTTGTAACGTTCCGTTCCGTGCAAAAGAAACACTCGGTTTAGCAGAGCCTTTACGGTTAATTAACGGTGACGGTTTTAAGCGCGGTTAATCGAGAAATCGGATAATCGCTGCATCCCTGGTCAGTAGACAGTGGTTGATCATTGTGGGCTTTTCATTTGTCCAAAGTCAATGTCCATATAATATTTTGACTCAATTTCACTACAAAGGCAAAACGCTGTTACACATTTTGTCAAAATGAAGTTTTGACCGAAATTGTTCTCTTGTTCTGTGATTTGTTGTTTGATACAGGTTTGGCTCTGCTATGCACAGTGGGAAACTTTATATCAAATCAGTTTGATCAAAAAACATTTCAGTGTTGTCATAGATGGTGCTTTTTTGGGGGAAGAATCATCCATTGGGTGTGGATTTTGTAACAGACCCTGGGAGTAAACACAGGGAGGCAAAAATATTGACCGATTAATTGCCCTGGCCAATTGATCACTCTATCACTACTTGTCATGTAGTTACATTAGTTAGGGATAGCAAAACACACCATGCTCCAACTGTAGATCAGTGAAGGTGCATGATCTAATCCCTGGATTACTCTACTACTTTTGCTTGGACACTGGTGCAATCCAAATGTAATTTTAGGGCTTTTTAGTGTGCATTTCCTCTTTGGTGATTTATAGTTTCTTTTGTTGGCTGGTTCTGTTGTTGGTGTCGGAAATTATGTGAATGGTAGGCTAATTTTTACATATTGTGAGCAAAGAGACAGCTTTCGAGTTGAATCAGATAAATCCAGTTCTTAAGTCTACAGTGTTTTGTTGTAAATGTGAAGCACTTCTGGTCTAAGCCAAGTGACAGAGTAATAAACCTATTTCTCACTTCTTAGTTCTTTCTTTTTGAAAGTTTCTAAATGGCCCTAATAGCTACAAAGAGGCCACACAGAGGCTTGAGCAGATGGGTTAGTGCTCTTTGGGAAGCACGTGTGAGTTAAGTGTTCTCACTCTTCCCTGCAAATGAATGCACCACTATTTCATTTACTGTGTCAACCCAGTTATTGACTGAAGGGACTCCCTGAGCACATGGAGTGGAATGTGTTTAACCCTTTGGCTTCTTATCTTCACAATGAGATAAGAATCCAGTTGTCAATGACATCACACTAGGCATGTGTCTGAAAAGCACTGACTAAATCTTTTTAATGACAAGCATGTGTGTTTAGTAGGGGTGTAATGGTTTAAATTACTTGTGGTTTAGTTTGTATCATGGTTTTAGGGTCACGGTTAGGGTTGGGTACTATTCACATTTTTACCGGTACCGGAACCCAATGGTACCTTTTTTCGGTACTTTAGGGATGTTTACATCAAAAAATGTAAAGAAACTGTAAGTCATTTATAGAAGTGTTATTGACATTATGCCAGAGCTGCCTTAGTCGCTGTCTGCCATTGTCTGTTGCTTACTGTAATATTTACTAGGGGTGTAACAATATATATCGTTAATCGATATATCGTGATATAAAAATGCGAAGATATCGTTGATGTAAACGATATGATTCGTGATATAGAGTTGTTTTATCCAAGGCTCAACTTGCTGTATTTATAAGGTATAATTCACCCAAAAATGTCAATTCTGTCATCACCCTCATGTCGTTTCGTTAAACTTCCAAACACAAATGAAGATATTCTTTATGAAACCTGAGAGATTTCTGTCCCTCCATTTAAAGTCCATTCCTCTCAAACTTAAAAGATCCAAAAAATGTAATAAATGCATCGTAAAAATAACTAATCGAGTGTCTAATCCAAATTCAAGTCTTCTGAAGAGACATGATGGCTTTATGATGAACAGATTTACAACGACGCATATACTGTAAACATGGACGTTCAAATGATTGCGTGACGTGCGAAAACAACATGAGTGTGAGCAAATGGAGAATAAATTTTTTTTGGATGAGCTAAACATTTACAGTTTGAGTGGTCATTTTCACACGTTTTCTTGCGATTAGAACATTGACAGATTGCATTGATCATCTGAAGCGCACACGCTGGAACGACACTCCTCAAAGTCAAAGCGCAAACATCATTTAAATCACCAGTTCACATTTAGTGTTAGTAGTATGATTATTCAAAGCATTTTAGGTGGTTTATTCTTATATGTATAGTGCATTAATAGTGGGAGAGGCAGGACGTTGCGAGCACAAGGAGAGAATGCTGCCTGCATTGAAAGCGCGAGTAATGCGTGAGAGAGAAAAAAATTAACGCTTACGGAGTTTCAGTGACATTACTACATTAAACGACTATATATGATGTTGAATATAATGTGTAATAATAAAAAAAAATAAAAAAAACCTTCTTTATTTTGGCTTAAGATAGATTGTGAGTTCAGTATCGCGATTTATATCGAATCGTGGCACAAGTGTATCGTTACACCCCTAATATTTACCAGTAAATACTAGGCTAGTGGCTACTTAATTAACTGAATTCATAAAAACAACCATTTTAAGGGTTTTTTCTTTTTTTCTTTTCCTTTCTATGAAAAGGTCCCAGTAATTCTGTGTTGTGTATTTTCTGGTAATCAAATGAAGACAAAACATTTAATTTAATTAGAAAAAAGTCAAACAAAGTGCTGCACAGCTGAGCTATATACTGTTAGAATTTTTTTATTTATTACTTTAAAAAAGAAAGTTTTGATAATTTATTATTATTGCATTAATGTTAGTATTATTATTACATTGAGACGTATCTAAATTCTACTGTACAACAGTAATATATTTGTCAAGTTAAACCAAACTTTTATTTTGACGGGTTGATGTGAAGACCTTTCAGTTTCTGTGCGTTTATGATATGACGTTAGTTTTTCTCAAATGAAAAAATGCTCATGAAGTGACTCTCAGAGCGGCTCTGGAGATGATGTTCATGTGTTCATGTCCTCATATGAGATGGCAGAGATGGAATCACGCGACCGTCACGCACGATTCAGTGTGTGTGAGGTAAATTAAACCGTGCGTCTGCGCCACTCATTCAGACAGAGACACGCGGGACATGCAGGATTCGTATTTAAATAGTCTTTTTGAATTCGTCATTCAAAAAGGGAAAGTGAAACTAAGACTGCAGGTATACAAACCATAAACAAAGCAGCGCTTGCTTACCGTTTTGAATATCAATCAATCTGATCATGTTCTTATGAAAATATTCGCAGTGTTGCTCAGGTAAGATGACGTAAAATTATAACAGCCTTCTGTCTGTTTAGTTTTGATTTACTTGCTCGCTTTCATCACTTTTGCTCTTATTCTCGTGCACTGACTCGTTCGCTAAGCTGAACAGCCAATCAGAGTTCTCTCTCTCACCTACGGGCAGACGCCGATTCTACATGTTGAACTGGCCAAAAAAGCCTAGATGGCGTTGCTCGAGCCGACCGTTGGCTTGGTGTGTCCCTGGCATTACAGAATAGATAGCCAAAATGTTCTTTTTTTTTTTTTTAGCTTTTATATTATTCTATGTAAACAAACAAAAATCAAGATGCTCAATAATAGTAGCCCTAATATATACATTTATTATCTAGTATTTTACCAATACTTTATTATCTGCTTTATCTAGACCTTTTATCTTCTTGTGACATGTGGTTCTGCAATTATAGCTGTTAAAGTAGCAGAATTTTGTGTCCAGATGTCAGCACGTGAAAGTTGTGGAAAATCTAAATCTCCTTCTTTCAAGGTCTTGGTTTATCTGCTCAACAGATGCCTGAGAGAAGGGACATGGTTGATGCTTGATCGAGAGATGCTCAATTGCTATTGCATAATTCTGTTCATGTGTGCAAAAGCACATAGTGTTCTAGCTTTTCAAGGCCTAGATCTCACACAATGTTAGGGTCTCAGTTGCACATGAAATGTTTAAACGTTCTGTGATTGATTAGCTCGCTTCAGTTTCTTTCCAGTGCTGATTGAGTAATATAGCAGTCAGTGTCTCATGCAATGGCCTATCAAAGGTGTGTGTACATGAGCAAGAATTAGTTTCCAGAGTAGCATGTTGTTTTTGCTCGTTCAGCAGCAGCTTGCTCCCTCCCACTGGCTCGCTACAAAGCCAATAGTGAAGGGTCTGACACGCATTCCTCACAATACAACATCCATGATTGTCTTTTAGCATTTAAAATGTATGTGTAGAAGCCACCTTTGTTGAAAGGAACACAAGCCTTAGCTACATTTGTTTGGTATCCCTTTGAATAGTGTGGTATTGTTAGCATGTTTGACCAAGCGTCAGATTAAGAACTGAGATTTCCATGGACTTCCACTTTACAAGCTCTTCATACTCGCCAATACAGGCATTTTGACATCATTTTGTGTGAATATATCAGTTCAAGCACAAGAAGTCGTAAAAGATAATTGGTCAAAAAATAATTGTTAAATCTGATTCTGTTGCATAGAACTAAATGAAGAATAATGTAGCGATATTTAATATTATTTTAATATATTTTCTGTCCAATTTTGTTATTACTTTAAGTGTGGTTATTTATTTTTTTGGCTTGTATTTGTAAAAATTCAGATTCAATAAAATAATTATGTAATTAAAAAGTCTAATAATAATTCAATTATACAAAAAAATAAAATAAAGTAAGAAAATATTTATTTATTTTTATTTTTATTTTTTAAAGTAATTTTCGGTTTTGGTTTTGGTCCAGAATTTTCATTTTGGTGCATGTCTACCTTCTAATTGTCCCGAGCGTCATCTATGTTGACCCAGGGCCATCGGGCAGTCCTTATTGTTAAGCCCTGGGAGTTGTAATATAGATGCCGTTTAGCTCAGACCTTGAATGTATTAGGAAAGTTATAAACCTCTTTGCAGGTGGCTTTGTATATTTACTGTAAATGAATACTCTTGTCTTTGTGGTTTTTTAAATCGAGGTTATGATAGTGTAAGTGCACAGATGCTTTTTTAAACATCGAACTGTCAGACTTTAAATGATGCAGCCCACAATTATCGGTTAATTTTGTTTTTGCCTAAATCTAAAATCATGGGAATTGGTCCATTTTACACTGGACTCAATGATTTAATTAATGTTTGTTGATGAAATGGACTCCACACCTCTGTAAGTTAATTGTATGATGTAACGTGGTGTGGAAAGTGATGCGTGTTTGTTGTACCCCTGAAAGTGTATACGAGGGATGTTTTGAGCTTCATGAGCGTGACCAGCCTCTATCACTATAAACTTCACTAGGGTTACAGAACTGCAGACTAATAATAGCACTGCAAGTAGACTGACATGAAGCCGAATATGAGAACTCAGCAGCTCTGGGAGGACTTTCCTTTACCATCTGTTAATCTGTAAAAAATCTGCTCCTCCTTAAAGAACTTCTAATGTTATGTTTTAGTATAAGCACAAGGAGAATTTCATTAGCTGACATTATGGATGTTCACTCGTGGGTTTACGGTTGACTTAACTTTATTCGTTGTCCATTTTTGTGCATTTACTGTCATCAGTGGTTGTTTTCCTGTTTGAAGGAAATTGATATATTGATAAAGTGATGAATATACTCACTTCAAACATCTGAAAGCAGATTGAGGTAAACTTCATGTTGACCACATACATTTCTGACATTTTCATTTCTGTTTTGCTTGCTTTTTTGCTGTTTCCTGGCCTCAAAAACTGTTTCTAGGAAGCTGTGTCAACTATAGCTTCTCTTACAAGTAGCGAATGAGACAGTGAAACTATGGTTCTCCACACTCCTTAAACAAGAGTCTCACTTCAGACATATCCAGACAGCGAATGATCGCAAAATGACTGTAATGATTCCCTGTCTCTTTAGTCTTTTGTGTTGCCTGATGGGTAATTGTGTCCAAATCTGATACACCCCCAGAGAGCCACTTGCACACACTGCATCAACCTGCATGGCATTGTTTGCTGATATTCAAACCTCATGGGAATTTTCTCTGTCTGTCTACAGCTTTCATACAGTCAGACAACATCCTGGAGGTACTACACTTTGGGGAAGGAGGCCTCTTGCAGGTATGTTTTTGTGACTGTGATAGCTGATATTATGAAGCTTGCATTGCAGTTTGAAGGCCATAGTAAATTCCTCAAACACAATTTTTTAACTGTGAATACATTAAATACCACAAACAGTCATGATTAGTGGATGAGACTGGAGTACCTTATTTGAAAGGTAGTGAGACAATCCACAGAACAGTTTGATTAAAAAAAGGAAGGTGTTAATCACTTCAATACGAGTTTTGTTCACAGAGCAACAGAAACAGAAACAATGTGTCTGTCAACTGTGAAATGTTTTGAAGCTGTTGCAAACAAAGTTAAAAGGATAGTTCATCCAAAAATGAAAATTATCCCATAATTTACTCACCCTCAAGCCGTCCTAGGTGTATATGACTTTCGACTTTCTTCTTTCAGTTATATTAATTAATATCCTGGCTCTTCCCAGCTTTGTAATGGCATTGAATAGAGTTTTTGAAGCTCCAAAAAGTGCATCCATCATAAAAGTAATCCATACGACTCCAGTAAGTTAATAAATGCCTTCTGAAGCAAAGTGATGGGTTTTTGTTAGAAAAATATCCATATATAAAACTATAATCACTGGGTTCTGGCAATGGCCATACGTGCATTCACGAGAGAGTTGAATTCTGGTGAATGTATATGTGAGAACACTTGTGCTTGTTTGTAGGGCTGCACAATTTGGCCCAATATTTTGTGCTTGTATATTTATATGACTAATAATAATAATTATTACTGCTAAATAAAAATATTAAACAAAATAAGAAATATTACTATTGTAATAACATTTTCATTATTAAAAAAAATTAAGAGTATTTAAGAATACATTTAACAATATAATAATAAAAAAAATATTTTTTTTTCTTTTACAGAACTTATTTTTACGAAAAACTGCAGGGGGTTACCTGTTAAAATGTAGGCAGCCTATGACTATAAATCATAAGAAAGGTCATAAAAAAGGGTCTGTGACAATTTCTTATTTTTTGCCAGGCGGTATGTAAAATCAAAAACAAAGTTCATGTCTTTAATATGAAATATGAGCCTTTTATGCATCCACTGTCGGGGGAAAACTCCTGCACACTGGATTATCATATGCATTTATTTGAGAATTATATATTTTTTTCCTATTTTTTTTACCCAAAATAGGATGGAGTTAGCATTATTGAGTGCTAAACACGTGTTTCATTCATACTGGAAGTTGGAGGGCACCCTGTTGTGGGCGGGGCCTGTTCCATGTGATGTCACATTGGAGTAAATTGGACACACTTTTTCAGTTTTAAAGGGGAAAATAACAACCCGAGTGGATGGATTCTTACCACAATACACAAACTGCAGACACATAAATGTGTTCAAAAACAATATAAAAGTGAATTTTGCATAATAGGCCTTTTTAATATAACTCCAGTTGTGTTCAGCTGAAAGAAGATCATATACACCTAGGATGGCTTGAGGGTAAGTAAATTATGGCATCATTTTTACATTTTTGGGTGAATTTTTTTTAAAAATTCTTTTAAGGAATCAAATTAACATTGTTTTCCAATTTCATATTTTTAATAGTAATATTACTAATAACAACCTTAATATTATATAAGTTATACTGTACTTGAAAAAGTAGAGTGTGATGAAATGAAATAAAACCAAACTCAGCATGTATTCCTCTTGGTTTGTCTAGATACATAAATATACAAAGCAACTGGTGCAATTCAATTCAAGCTGATGAACAAACTAATGATCTTATGAGACAGCTATATTAATCAATCCTTCAAAATGACTTTCAAATGATCTTGCTAAATTGCGTGAACAGTTAATTTAACATCACTTATAGATTTAACTTTCTGAACTGCAAGGTGTCATTGATTTTTGTTTTGTCTCAACTTCTGTGTTATGTAAGGGTTATGCAACTTATATAAGTGTAATTAGTTTATTTAAAAAACAAAACAGACTTCTGTAAGAGTAACTGACCCATCCACATAAAAAAATTACATGAATTTAATAAATATTGTGAAATACCACTTTTTTGTGATACTCCAGTTGTCCATAATTTAGTTTTTACTCTGGGTTAATGAGAGCTTTGCAACAGCTTGAAAGTTTCATCTAATTTTATCTTTGATTGTCTTTTTATGGCTTCTGTTTTATCTTTTTCTAGTACTGTACGTTTCATTCTTTGCAGTACCTAGTTATGATTTATTAGCCTTAAAAAAAGGTGTGGCAGCATAAACAATTTTGTCAAATGGATTTCATTACCCAATAAAGTGTTCCCTAATAATATAAAATATCTGAGCAGTTTTGAAATTATAGCTTTAATAGTCCCTTGAATGGGACTATGAACTCTATGATCTTAGTGGTTTTGTGTACATGTGTGTTTGGACTTTTGTGGAAATGTTAAGGTTTATAAATAGACCAAACCATACTCCCCAGTCCCCATCCGGCCGTTTCCATTTTAGCCCTACAGAAATGAAACTCAGTGAGAACATTTCCACGACCGTCTTTTGAGAGTCTAACACACACTCAGTGTACACAAACAGTAGCCCATACATATAGCAAGATCCTTGTCCAACATTTAGACTTTAACACTTTAGTGGGACATGTTTGACCTAGACCTTGTGTCTTTATAGCCTGCTCTTTCTCTGCTTTAGTTGTCTTGTATATTGGTACCATTACTTTTAGAGGCTAATTTTGTTTCTTTTCTTCCTACAGACAGAGTCTGATATTGATATTAGCTCATATCGTCAAAAAAGGTAAGGTTATACTTTCATACACCCAGAGATTTTATTCATGCTTTGCTTTGTACGTGCTTGGCCAGAGCCAGCATGGTTTATATTAGACTGTCCAAGAAACTTTTGTTTGGTACTTAACGAGACATGTGAACGGAACATTCCCACTAAGCGATGATATGTTCCTGTGCTCGAGGAAAAACAAATAAGCAAAAAATACAAGCTGTCTTTTCATCGGACTGCCTTCGCATTTCAAATGATTTAATCTGATTCAGATACTCTCTTGGCGGTCATTGGTATGCAGTAAATTGTCATGGATGAATCAATGGATGACTGAATGGCATGTCTTTGTGGCGTTTTAAGCACTTCAGTGATTTTACTCTGTAGATCAGAGTTCAGGTAATTATCAGGTAATTCCATCCCCTGTGAATAGCTCTCATATTTAGTTTATGAAGAGTTACACAACAATGTCCTTTAACTTTGTAGGCAACAGAACGAGTCAAAGACGGAAAAGCTATTGTTTTCTTAAAATCCAGAAGAATTTTTATGTTCACATTCCCCCTTAAATTTTTTTCAGGCGTGTTTTGATCTAATTCCAGTAGATTAACTTTTTGTGTACTAGGTGGCCTATTCATTTGCTCAACCAATCAAAGCTTTCCAGCTTGAGGGATAGGTCAACCTACTCGGCTGTATATGCTAGCGGTGGCTGATTTTCATTGGCTGATTATCTGTGTTATGACTTGTCATCTCAGCTGCAAGAGGAGACACCCTTAGTTGACATCATCAGCATGTTGTGTACGGTTTAGCATGCATGCCAAGTGTGTAGTGCAAGCAAGAAAATGAGGAAACGAACAAACACTTGGTGTTTTTTTATTTATTTATTTATAAAAATGTGTAGCTTTGTGGTCTAGTGCTAATAGACTTTGTGTTTTTCTCTTATGCTTATAGATGGACAGTTTTTCTGTTGTGTTATCAGATCTAGTATTGAACTTTGTGTCTACTTCTAGTGGTGTTTTTATTGCTGCTCCTTTGTTTTTGTTTTTTTTGTTTTTTTAAAGCACACCAACACACACATACTGCAGTTGGGAAGTGGTTGACACTGCTGTGTTAGGGACTTTGTCACAGCTATTTTTCATTTCTGTGGTTTGTGCCACCAGACCAGTCAGCCTAGTTCATGCCTTTTGACACTTTATATGTGAAGAGTATCTCTGATCACATCCCACAGAAACATTGCATGACACATTGACATGTTTTATGTGTCTTTAAAGTGGCAGATTAATCTGCTGGCGGTGTAGTTATTGCACCCTTTAGCTCTTTTCTAGTTCATTTTGCCTAAACTATGTAGCCAGCGGTCATGCTGACATTGTTTATTTGAATAAAGCTTTAAAATCATCTGCATTTTAGTTAGTGTTTGTTATCCGTGCACAAGCTGCAGACTGCAGTTGAGAGATTTATAAGATACAGGCTGTATTTCACTCAAACACATTGCTGTGCAACTTGACGTGTCACTTTCTGTTAATCCACAAATATGCTGCTAGTGTTGCCCCAGAGAGACAGTGTCAAGTGGAATGATTGAGTCTGTCACTCTGAACACTTTCATTGTTTGAGTCGTTATACGTTTTTTTTTATTTTATTTTTATTTTATTTTTTTTAGGTTTACATACGTTTTTTTTTTTTTTTTTATACATGATCTTTGAATTGACAACTTCATTTAGCTACAGTTCATGCTTGAGTACTACATGCTAATAACCATATCCTCAAAGAAAAATATATACTTGTTATCAGTTCAAAACAATGAAAATATTTTAGGCCACATTAGTGGTGCACACCCTAAAATCATTGATATCTGACCCGAGGGACCATATCATTTATCATAGATTTATTTTACTATTTAGTCTGCCTCTGCCAACTGCAAAATCTTGCCAAAAAATGAGCAGAGTAGTGTTAAAAGAAATATGGTACAATGGGAGGGGGTTATAGTGATAAGTGTTCAAACTCTGAAAAAATATATGTGAATGTGTTTTGGTTTTGATCCAGATCTCTGAGTCAAATGCTTGCCCATTGGAAGGATGTTTCACCTTAGTGGGTTCCTGAACTTTAATGTTTGGTGTAAACCTGATGCTTCCATGCCAGACAAAGACTATTTGTTACTGTGTATGTGTAAGTGTGGGTGTATCTTTCTCTTTGCCTGAAGGGAAATAGAGAGGTGTCATTTGATCCTCAACAGGCCATGTTGTGGTGTGAAAAAAGCACATTGTATTACAAAAACCGGTGTCTTTCACTGTGTCCCCCCTATTTACAGTGTGTCCCCTTTCTCTTGCAGTGCATCCTCTCAGCGGGGGAATAGTAGACCCATACGCTTTGAGCCTCCAATGCTGGATTTTCATGAACAGTAAGGCAACTCTAACTGAGTAGTTGACGTTTAAAGCAGTGACAGCACTGTCATACAGTATCACATGATATTGAATCATCTAAAACACATTTTTTTCTATTTACTGTAATGATGCATGAATATTTATGACAAGCCACTATTTATATAAACTGATTTTATATGAAAAAAATTAAATGATGAAAAAAGATTTATATTATATTAAATTATTAAAAGCTTGATATATTGTATATAAAACAAACTATAACTATACACTGATTACAACATTTCCATTGAATGTGAATTAATCTAAGTAATATCTAAGTTGGTCATTATTTAGTGGCATTTTTTAAGTATTTTGTGTGCACTTGAATGTAGTTGTATTATTATTATTATTATTATTACACGGTACACTTTAGTATGTGTCATTTAAAGAAGCCAACACCCATCCCTGCCTCATTAGATGCATTAGTTTTATTAGCTCACTCCCAGATCAGGTGATCCCAACAGACTATGACTCAAAGTACATTCCATTCGTAAGTGATCATTTATAGATCTGTTCAATTTGTAGTCTTGAAGTAAAATGTCTTTTTACACATGCAGTTTGGAATGCACTGTCTTTCAGTGTGGAATTGTAAAACAAGCTTCCTATATTATCCTTGCAAATATGGGTATATGAGGTGTTCTAGCAGATAACCCCACTCCCCCTTCTTTGCATTATTATATGCTAAGTTCGAAGTCTTTTCTACTTCCTATGGCAGTCCCTCTTTTACCAGCAGCAAGCAATAGAACATCCGATAAATTCATAGCTCATCCTGTATCTTATTTTAATGTCATACTGATAGCATGTGTGGCCAAACAGTTAATTTATCTGTTATTCATTGTTTAACATTTAACAACAATTATTTGTCTTGTGATTCTATTAAATTTTTTTTATTTTATTTAAATTGATAAATATAAATAGAAAAGCTGATAAATAGAAATGAGCCACCTCAGATGCTGAATAGATTAATTTATTTTTAGTTAACCTGATTCTAATTTTATTTAACATTTAATAGTCAATTTGATAGGTTAAATCAATGATTGACTCAAAGAACTCTTCTGACCTTTTCTTGGTTGCTAAATGTATTTTTGTCTCTATCCATAGGCCAGTTGGAATGCCAAAAATGGAAAAAGTTTACTTACACAATCCAAGTTCAGAAGAAATAAGTTTAATATCAATATCAGCAACAACATCACATTTTCATGCGTCCTTTTTTCAGAATAGGGTAAGTATGATTTTTTTTTTTTATATCATGTTTAAATCATTGACAGTTATTTCATACACTACGTTTAAAAATAAAGGTGTCGGAAAGATTTTTTTTTAAAGAAAATGAATACCTTTTATTTAGAAAAGATGCATTAAATGAATAATTATGACAAATTAAATAAATTCTTTTGAACTGTCTATTCATCTAAGAATCTTGAAAAATGTGTCATGTTTCCACAAACATATTTATCAACTGTTTTCAACATTAATAATAATAAAAAAGGTTTATTTAGCACCAAATTAGCATATTAGAGTGATTTCTGAAATATCACCTGACACTGAAGTCTGCGGTATTGGCTAATTATTTATTTCATATTTTATGATATTACTGTTTTCCATGCATTTTTGGTCAAATTAAATGCAGCCCTGGTGAGCCTAAGAGACTTAATGTCTTAAAATCTTACTGACCTCAAACTTTGAAAAGTACTGTATTTATCACAGAGAAACCTGAAGTGTGATCTACAAAGTACAGAGACAGTCGTGACGACTTGTTCAAACTTAGCAAAACAAAAAAAGAACAGAAGAAATGTTTTTTTAGCTTGTGTGCCAGCTGCTGTATTTGTGTGGTAAATGCCTCATCTTATTGTGTGGCATGTCTGAGCTCACACCAAAGCTCAACCTGACAAAGACCTCAGTGGAGACACCTCCTTGCTTTGTATCATTTTGATGTGTAAAGGGAGTCATTGAATGTCACCCTTACACACATTCATGTCAGGGAAACTGACCTAACTGAAGCTTCTAATTAAAGCTTTTAGTGTGTGTGCTCACACTCCAGGCGGTTATAAATTAAACACATCCCACCTGTTCCTGACACCTGCATAAATCAGCTCCTCTCTGCCCTGGCTAATGGCTTGTGGCTGACCAGACTTGACATCAGCAGCCGTAAACTCAGTGTACTCTTGGGTACCCAAGGTTACACTTGGTGTTAACATCCATTTCGGGTAATACATTTGAAATTGGACAATGCTAAATACAAGTGTAAACTGGGTCAGAAGCAGAACCAGTTCAGAGGTGTTTGAAAATGCATGTGACCACATCGTGCTTGCATCCAGCTAAAAACATCACATTTGTATTAAGATTAAAATAATATACAAGTAATATAAATCTAAAAATAATGTGCCTATTATATAATTATTTTGTATAATATTTTTATATTATTATTGTTATTATTATTACACTTTATCAACACATAGTAACAGTCTGACAATAGTGAGTGACATGTATGGAGTGCTGCATACTGTATATGTAACCCTTTCTGTCATTTACTTACAGATAATTCCACCTGGAGGCAACACCTCATTTGATGTGGTGTTTCTAGCTCGAGTAGTAGGGAATGTAGAAAATACCTTATTTATTAACACATCACATCATGGAGTGTTTACATACCAGGTACATTTCATATGCTTAATGTTGTTCTCCATTTGGTGTACAGATATTAATACATTGATCTTTTGGACCGATTTGACTGTAGTTTGATTTTAGGTGTTTGGTGTGGGCATCCCCAATCCTTACAGACTCAGGCCCTTTGTAGGGGCCAGAGTTCCAGTAAATAGCAGCTTCTCTCCACTCATAAGCATCTTCAACCCACATAGTGAACCACTGCAGGTAAGTAAAACTCTTCAACTTAGGCCCCATTCACACCGCCAGTGACTTTTTCGCTGTATGTCGCTAGTCTATGTACTGTGATACGCTTGTGGGCGTTCCCAGTGCTGTTGCTGTAACTGCTGTTGTTTTTGGTAGACTGCACATCTGGCCATTTCTTTAGAAAACGTAATCAAAAGTGATATATAAAACTAAGATATCATTCTAATTTGACTAGGAATTAGGTTTAAAAGAATTAAAAGTAACATTCTGCTGTTGGAGAGTGTTGCTATATAAACCACAGCAGTGCTCAGTACATGAAATCATTAACTAGATTAACTATCGATCTATCAACAAACTAAACTCACTCATACTGTCAAAAATAACTAAAATGTCATTCGAATTTGACATATAATAAATTTTCTTGTTCCTAATAATCAACATAATGCAGGGTAAACTGTAATATGAACTGTAGCAGTGTTAAAGGGCACCTATTATGCAAAATTCACTTTTACATGATTTTTGAACATAAATGTGTGTTCGCAGTGTGTACACAACCACCCTATAATGGTAAATCATTATATCATTATATCATAAGCAGTGTCTCAGAACAAGCTGTTTGCAGATTCCTGGCAAAGTGACATCACATTTCACAAGCCCTGCCCACAAGTGTTGATGGACACTGCCGTATTAGCATAGACCCCGCCCTCAAAGAGCTGTACAAAGTCCGCCATGTTTATCTCCTCGCCAGAGCATTTAACAGCAGCATTCAAGTAAGAAATGTGTTCTTAATAAAGTTCATTCAGTCAAGTTCTGTTTATCTTTTGTTGTTTGATTCATATTAACAGCAGATATAGCAGTGGGTAGGCTGCTGTACATTACACTGCTTTCACTTTAGTAACACAGATCTAATATACACACAGGATTTCTGTACTTGCTGCATACGTGCACAGATATAACCAACTGTTTTCATGTGAACTTTGTGTGTTTCTGACATGACCTTATGTGCATTTGACAGTTTAATCGCAATAACACATGAAAGAGAACTAGTCTAGTTTAATAGCCTACTCACGGACGCACCAACATCCAGCTCTCTGTGAGCATGCGTCGGGTGTGTGTGCTCAAGTTGAGTATAGACTGTAAGGTTGAGAGTGATGTGGCTTTAAAACGCATGCAGATGATAATATTTCATGATTATGAAGAACTGCAATGTCATGTAAGCGTGTCCGCGATAGAGATGATAATCAAAGCCAAACAGATGTATCATGTTTCAGTTTTCATTCCCGTGTTCACTGGTGTTCACGAGCTGTGAAGGCTTCGCCCTCTGGGGTGAGGAGCAGCAGCTCATTTGCATTTAAAGGAGATGCACACAAAACAGCTCATTTTTCTCAACCCCAAAAATTGGCATTTTCAAAATGGTATATTAAATGATCTGTTAGGAATTTTGATCTGAAACTTCACAGACACACTCTGGGGACACCTGAGACTTAAATTACATCTTGTAAAAAAAGGGCAAACTATCAATGTATGAATCATAAAAAAACACAAACTATCAATGTATGAATCAAACTCACTAAGACTGCTGATAGTTTCTTTTCCACACATTATTTTATTATATCCATTTGGTTAGTCAAATCATATAAAACAGTGAAATCGCTCCAGAACTCTGTCATGTCTTGCCTGCACTCAAAACGGTGATGTCGCTCGTGAAATTCGCTTCTCATTTGCATAAAGTTGAAATTTCTGAACTTTTGTTGCGTCGCTTCACACGCCTACGTTCTGTCGCCAACGGTCACTGTCGCTCGTGTCGCATGAAGTTGCCAGCGCTGCATTAAAATGAATGGGATCATGTCGCTTTGTTGCTGCGTGTCACTGGCGGTGTGAATGGGGCTTTAGTGTAGTGCTCCTATTATATTTTCTTTTACCAGTGGGCCATTTTGCTTCTTTATCTTTGTCACTGTCTTCACATGGTATTTTTATGCTTTCAGGTTGTAGAGATGTACACTAGTGGAGGAGACCTACATTTAGAGCTGCCTACTGGACAGCAGGGTGGCACCAAAAAATTATGGGTGAGCATAACTTTTTATTCATACTTTAGTGTGCTCATTATTTTAAATCACTGTTGTGGTACAATTTATTTTTTTCACACGCTATATATTTTTGTGTTCTATAGGAGATCGCTCCATTCGAGACAAAGGGTGTGATGAGAGCCAGCTTCTCCTCTCGAGATGCTGACAACCACACAGCCTTCATAAGAATTAAAACAAATGCATCCAATGAGGATGAGTTTATCATCCTCCCTGTGGAGGTTGAAGTCACCACAGGTCAGTTCATATCACCCTTTCTGATACCATCTGTTCAATATTATTTCAACCCTGACTGTTTTGTGCATCTTCCCAGCACCTGGTATATACTCCTCCACAGAGATGCTGGACTTTGGTACGCTTCGATCGCAAGGTGTGCTTTTTTCCACTACATTTGACGGCAGTTTGGCAGAAACCGCAAAACTGTCTTCTGGAGACTGATACTGTAAGGAAAAGTGTAACCATTCTCTGTGTCTTTTCATCTTTACAGATCGACCAAAACAACTGAATTTACATCTGTTAAATTCTGGAGCAAAAGATGTATCGATCATGGTAATGTATAGATCTTATTTACATGGCTTATTTGTACACTACCGTTCAAAATGTTGGGGTCAGTAAGATTAAAAAAAAAAAAAAAGTTTTTCAAATATACTCACCAAGTGTTTATTTGATTAAATGCAGTATAAACAGTAATATTGTAAAATAGTATTCCGGTTGAAATTTAAGATGTAATTAATTGTATTACAAAGCTACATTTTCAGCAGAAATCATTCTAATATGCTAATTTGGCACTTCTTATTTTTATCAGTTTTGAAAAAACTAATGCATCTTTTTTGGGATCCTTTGAATATAATGTTCAAAACAGCATTCATTTGAAATGGGAAAGCTTGAAACAAATGATTTTACTGTAATTTTTTATCCGTTTAATGCATCCTTGCCTAATAAAAGTATTACTTCATCTTACTGACCCCAAACTTTTGAATTGTAGTGTAAGTCTGGCAAGATTTTTGATTTAAACAGTGAATTAAATATCTCTTTTAGTGCTCTTAATGTGCTTGTGTTGTATAGAGTGTTAGGCCAACTCCATCGAATGAAGCTGTTGCAGTTGAGTTCAAGCAAATTACACTAAAAGCTGGAGAGAGCCGATATACCAAAGTTGCAAGTATTAGTTTTGATGGTAAGTGCTGTTTTTTTAAGAGGCATCATTAGGAGGGCATTTGGCCTTTGTCCTCATATAGATTAACCCATCATATGCATCTCTGTATTGATTTGATGATAATCCCAATCAGTAAACAGATTTTACGTTTAAAGAGGAGAAGGTAGAAGCATCTGTGGTTTGAAATCTGTAATGATCATGTGGATATTGATTAAAAACAATTGTTTATAAAAAATAAATAAATAATAGTAATGTGCATATTCTGTATGGACCTAATAATAACTTCATCAAAGCAAGTCTGTTTACAATGTTACCAGTGCTTTTTTTATTCTCATGAAATGATTTATTTTAGACATTTGTATTCATTGTTTTACATTAAACAAAGAGTTTGTTTACAGATATAACAACAGAAATGTTTGTGGTGTTTTTTTTTGTTTGTTTTTTTTTACATTCCAGCTTCAAAAGCAAGAAGATCAGACCAGTTTTCTGGAAAAATAACAGTGAAGGCAAAAGAGAAAAGTTACTCAAAACTTGAAATCCCTTACCAAGCTGAAGTTTTAGAAGGGTAAGAATTCTTCACCAGCATATATTTATAGATTTGTAACTATTTACAATGTATATACGCTCACCATTTCTAGGTACCTGGGCTTCGACCACACAGCCACCCTGTTCCACATCAGAGACAGTCCTGTAGATCCAGTGGACAGGCCCATCTACCTCACTAATACTTTCAACTTTGCCATACGCATCCACAATGTGTCCCTTCCCGAAGAAGCCAAGACCATGTTCAATGTAAGCAATTTTACTAGACTACACATTTTTGTCAGCAGAAAACTTAAGGTAAAATGTTGTTGTTGTTGTTTTTTTACAGGTGCATAATTTCAGCACACCAGTTCTTATCCCTCCCCATGAGTCCCGCTACATTTTCTCCCTTCTGTTTCGACCAGTAAGACCCTCCATCCACATCGACAGCAACATTCTCCTCATCACCAATGCTTCTAAATTTCACCTGCCAGTCAGGGCCTACACAGGCTTCTTGGAGGTACATTAGGAACATCTTACACATGACAAGCTGTCACTAATGTAACCTAATTCTGAATTTTAAATGTTGTGAATAAATTGTTTCATTTTAGAGATTATATGGCCATGATTTGTCTTTGCTTTCTTATTTAACAGCCCATTGTTCTTCCTCCCTGTCTTCGAGAGCATATCTTAGACTTTGGTGTCCTTAGTGCCACAGACACCAGCAGTTTGGTGTTTGTGGTGGTCAACAGCAACCCAATTGAGGTGCGAGGTCATCATGTTCAGTACTTTGTCACATTTTGTAATTTGGATAAGAATAGCAGTTCTCTTTTAAACTTTCAAGACATTACTGGAGTGAGCAGTAATGTCGATATGGCTTTTTCTCTATGAACACATGTTCAGGGATTTCTCTATACTTACAGTTGGAGATAAAGTCATGGTTGGTGACAGGAGACAGTCTGTCATTGGAGTTGCTTAACACAGAAAGAGGGAACAGAAGTATAGCACTGAGCAGAATTCAAGAGCTGCAGAACACCTCATCAGCCCAACACAAAACCGTAAGTGCAGTCTTTATCACTCCTTTACTGTTCATTACCAAAACTAGTGTTTAAATCATTACAGAATCATTTTCTCTGCAATGGACAGCATTTCACAGAGCCCAAGTTGTATTTATGCTGGAATATTCTTTAACCAACATAAATATCTCTGTATCATATATTAAATACATGTAAAAGTGTACATGTATAGGTAAAAATGTATTGTAAAGTGGAAAGTGTGGATTCGGGAAAATCTGTGCTAGTGGTTGTAAAAGTGATACTAATACCATTATGCAGTACTACGTTACAAAATTTTGAAAAAAATTGACTACATTAAAAGATTCTGGATGTTTATCATGACTTCTAACTGTGCAATAGCACACTAGTAAAAAAAAAAATGTCTTCATATTTTTTTTTTCATTTGTTCATATTTTTATTTAAAATATAAATTGTCCCTCAAAGAATCTACTTAACGCTTGAAATGATACACTCTCCTACACTAAATATTGATGAATTTTTTTGTACCTTCTCTGCTCAGATAGTTATAAATGTATATAAATATTTTGTGGTCTTTATGTCATTGAAAATATTTCAGATTTTAAAGATTGGAAATACAGTTGATAACCAAATAGAGCCATACATGGCTATCTCAAGATTGGATTATATCTGCAGGCAGTCATATGACTTCCGGTGGAGTCTTTGCATGTCCATACATGTGGTAAAATTGCAGAAGTGTCGCAAGATTTGTGGTTTTAGGGTACTGCAAGCACAGAACTTATTTCATTTTTTTTTTTTTTTTTTTTTTTTAAAGACCCAAATTACCAAAATAAGGTAATGTAAACCGGATGGTACACAGAGAAATGCTTCAGTTAGACTTGTCTTTTATATACATAACGTTAGGGTTACACTGAATTGAGCTGGTGCATTAAATGTGAAGTTTAATATTCCATGTTGTGATATTTAGAGGGTTATCACACAATGTTCCAGCATTAATAATCATTATAGAAGAAAACATGCTCATATTCATCTAATGAGGGAGGATTTATAAAGTTAACATTGTTGAAAGAGTTCATGTGTTCATATAACGTAAAGAAATCCCTGCATATTCCTTGCCATGTTTTTCATATTTTAAAAGTAAATATGAACATTGGGAAGGGTTTGTTCATGCAGTTGTGTTCCAGTATGTATGTGCATTTAAGAAACTCAGGATGTAATTTGTACAAATAGGTGTTCATAACTTTTTATTGCATGTCTGTTTCCTCACAGGTAATTTTAGCCTCAGGCTATTATGCTGCTTTTAAAGTCACTTTGGTGGCTAAAGCTCTAGAGGGAGTTTATGATGGAGCCATACACATTACAACAGACTATGAGGTATGTGTTTCATCCAGAATATGTGGGTCTCTATTACCTCTTTTCCACAAAACTGGCGCTGGGTGTCGTGCCAAAGCTGATGCTTGGCCAGGGGATCTGTAAACTTAAATCAATGAAGGTTTATGGTGTCATTGAATCACAAAAACACAAAATGCCTGTTTTGTATGTATCCTTGTAAGCAGAGTCTTAAATGAGTTAAAAAATCTTTTAAATGAAAATAAAGAGTGAGAAAATAGATGCGTGTCAGATCCGCGCCATGTGCATTAGGTTTTAAAGTGACAGCAGCCTAAGAAACCTGCTGCTGTCTGTCATTGTTAATCAAACAACAAAAGAAGAGAGAAAATCACTTTTAAGGTTTGATCTATATTTAATTTATGATTTACACAGTGAAGACTATTCTGTGTTTGATTACTTTATTCAATTTCTGTATACTTCCTACCTGTTAGACCAGGGGTGTCAAACTCTGTTCCTGGGCTGCATTCCAGTTCGTTTTTTTTTTTTTTTTTTATGCCCTTCACTCGCTAACTTCCCTCCGTCTCGTTCACTCGGATGTGCGTCATTGCTTACGTTCCATGAGTGCTCACTACTGAACTGGAACGTCCTAAGCCCTTGATCACTTGGAATCCACTATGGAGTTTATTTATTATTTTTTTCCCCTTACAAAATTGTTTAATGCAGCATTCTCTATGTATATAGGTGTGTTTGGGTTGTTTTAAATATTTAAAAAAATAATTAATATATCATAGAGTTGTTTGTGGTGAGGTAAATTAAACGTGATATGCGGTGATGTCACAATCGTGTTGCATTATGGTATATGAAGCTGCCTGAAGTGTACATATGAAGTAGACTCGCTCCCTCGGTCAAAATCGAGGGAGTGGGGGTCTGTCCATATAAACTTTCCTCGTCCACTTCACGAAGTAAAACGTACTTCAAAATGGCGGCAGGGATTCCCCCGATGGGAAGTGCTTAGGGAAGTTTGCAAGTGCGTGTCTAAAAGTGGAGTGGAACGCAGCCCTGGAGGGCCACTGCCTGCAGAGTTTAGCTTCAACCCTAATTAAACACACCTGATCCAACTAATCAAGTCCTTCAGGCTTATTCGAAAAATGTAGGTATGTGTTTTAGAGCAGGGTTGGAACTAAACCCTGTGTTAAGCCCGGGATACACTGCATGATTTTGGCATGGTGCTAAAAAATGCTTACCTCAAGCTCTTTTCCCTTCCTCTTTCGCCGCTTCCTCTTTTTTTCAGCACACATAAATACTACAACTGTCAAAGTGCGATTCATCTTGCTCTTTTTGTTTACCACTAGCGAATGCTGATGGCGTTTTATTCTTCTATAGAAACTTGCATCGTAGCCTACGAGTCAATAGGTGTCATCATCGTACAGTCTACATGCATGTCGTACCCAAGTTTAATAGAACTGCTATCAGTGATACTGGCCTTCATTCATAGTGCCATCAAATATTTGAAATATACAGTCTTTATGTTGTTTCTACATTATTCTGGAGATTCACATACATACAAATAGGTCTGTAATATTACTTTAATTAATTTATAATGGGAACTTTCTAGTTTTTTTCATGTCAATCTTGCCAGATTGAGCTGTTTTTTTGGGGGGGGGTCTTCAAAGCTGGTTCTTTTAAAGCTGTTTTTTTTTTTGCTGTGTATATTATACTGGACCCAGCCATTGATAGTTCCTGGTTTGAGACCAGCAGGTTTTAGGGTTTTTGTAGGGGAGCAAAATGTGCAGAACAGTTTAAGATCAAGCTCCTGCACCAGCTCTGGCACAATATAGGTAGAAAAGTGGCATATCTTTAACATCACAATGACAACCATTGAGCAAATCTTCAGTTTGTATGTGTCTCTTTCAGATATTGACTATCCCTGTAAAGGCTCTCATAGCAGTTGGAACATTAAGCTGTTCACCCAAACAAATCATTCTTCCCCCTTCATTCCCGGTAAGTATTAAAAATCATCGTCAAAAATAATTGTATGTAAATTCTCAGTGTCCTTTTCAAAATCATAGTCATATCCTTTTGTCTCTAGTTTTATTTTTGTAAATGGTTCAAAAGTACCTGTTCATTGAGTTCTCAACATAATAAAGACACTGCTATTGTACATGTAATGTGAGCATGTGATTCATGCCTGCTTTTACCCCCAGGCACTGTTTGAACACCACTCCCTGTGTCCAGTGCCATGTGCTAACATGACCTGTTTTGCAAACCACTGTTATTTTTACAAGACAAGAGACCATTCATTAGGTTTCAGACCATTTTGAAGTGATTTTTCATCAGCTGTGTTTTTTTTCTGTGTGTTTTCTATGTAGGGAAAAGTTGTTCACCAAAGTTTCAGCATACAGAGTTCATTCTCACAGAAAGTAAGGCTTCAGCAAATTCGCTCTCTCACGGAGGACGTCCGGTTTTACTTCAAACGACTTCGCAACAACAAAGTGGAGTTGGAACCCAGACGAAAGTCCAAGGTGCCAGGCCTAATTACAACGCTATAATGCTATACTAAATCGGCCCTGAATTAAATGCACCTGCCCACAGTTTGCTCAGTTTACTTTGTGCTATAACTACAATAATGCAATGTAGAATAATTTTGGATGAATCAGATGTTTTATATCTTAATTTACTTTTGTTTTTACTCCTTTTCCAGATAGCAAACATTTATTTTGATGCCAGCTTGCAGTGTGGTGATCACTGTTATGTGGGATTACCGTTTGTATTGAAATGTATGATTTCTTTTCATATAAGTCAGTTTTTCCAACAAAAAAAAAAATTTTTGTATGTGTTTTCATTGAATACTTCTGAATACTGTGTTTTTTTTCTGCAGCGGAGTCCAGGCCCCATGGTTTAGTTATGCAGGAGGACATGTGGGACGCTGATGTAGATCTACACCAGCGGCTCCTGAAAAGATGGCGAGAGCTCAAAGAGCAATCAGGCCTTGAGTGAGTCTGATACATCTTGCTTTAAACCAGATTTAGATAACCACACAATGAATGTATTGTATCTTTGATGTGATTCTCTTGTTTGTGAAGAGTTGAAGCTTTCTTCGAAGTGAACACAGATTTGCAGAAGAATGTGCAGGCCAAAATTTCAGCGCAGCTCACATGGCCCTCGCTGGTCAACTCATCACAACAGATCCATTTTCCTCTTACAAACACCAACAGCTCGTCGGTGAGTGTATTCACACACCAAACATTTACAGAAGTCTACACATACTCCTCTCCTTGTGTGCGTAATTATTAAATATCTTTGTTAATTTGTTTTAGCTACCAATGAGTATACAATAGTATTTTACTGAAGTCAAATACATTGACCTGAACTTGCCTTTTAAGGAAGAAGAAGTGATTCTAGAAAACCCAGCCGATGTCCCGGTCTATGTCCAGGTTCTTCCTCTGGCTCTGTACCCAAATCCTTCAGTGTTCACAGGCAAACTTGCTGACAGGTAAGGCACTTCTTATGCACTAATCCATGGGTACTGATGCTACAGACCCCCATATATGATGACCCACTTCCAGAAATATAAGGGCATTTATGTGTTTTCATGTAAGAAGACCAGTTTATACCGTCCAGGGCTCTATATAAAGGCTGCCCTGGGGCCTTCAAATGCAAGAAGATGTGAAAGAGAACTCAATTCAATACCTGCAAGCTGTCTTGATAGTTTTCTGTTCGCACACATCTGAAGTGTGCACAAAGAAAGCCGCCTTTCAGACAGTGCGAATTGAGTTCTCTTTGTCGTCTTACTGCTCTTGAATGGACAAATACACACAAAATTATGTTTGAAATTCTTGGTCTTAGTGAGTATCCTCGTAAACGCATTCGGATTATGTCTTAAGTGAGAGAAAATCGGATTTGTATCAGTATATTGGATCTGTGCATAAGTCTTAAAGTGACAGCAGCCTAAATATACCTGCTGTATATATCATTTCATGTTAACCGGTGATCACGTGATCAACTGCTAAATTCAAATGTGCTTTCGCTCATTGGCGGGCGCTGGGCAAACTGTTCAGTGTTTTCAACCACATAATATTTATTTTAGGTTTTAGACATTTAAATACACACAAGTACCAGCAAAACAGTACACACTGATGTCAATAAAAGTGGCAATAATAATCCTTTCCATTATAATTATAATTTTTGGGAGAAGTGGATGATTTCACGTGTTGTAAATCCCATAGATCCGATTCTCTGAACTGCGGCACAAACTAAAGTGCATATAGCTCAAATAAAGCGATCATTATAAAGGTGTTTAAACAAAACACATCCACTTCCCCATATATGACAATCGGAATATCAGATATTTCATGCTATAGTTTTTAATATTTTTAATAAAAAAGGAAAAATTAAATAAAAGCAGATCATCAGTCATACAGCACTATTGTGACTGCGGTGTGTCATGTGACAAGCAATGATGCGTCACAATGAAAACAAAGTGATCCGTTCTAAAATATTTATTTTAGAATAATATTTTATATATTTAATATTTAATAATAATATTTATTATTTTAACATTTACAGCGTGTGTGTGTGTGCGACTGCGAGGCTGCATGCATGTGCGTGCAAGTGTGTGTGCGAAGCTGGTGTGGTGTGCGAGTGTATGAGCGTTATATTGTAACTTAAGTGTAGTCTACTACTTACTTGACAGTTTCATGTGCTTTACTAGCAGGGCTGCCAACTCATTCAGCTTGACTCTTGCAAATGACACTTTTCACACACTCACCCCACACATCCATTTTCTCACGCAGAGAAAAATCGCAGCAAAAGAAGACACTGACACCGACAGACAAGACAGAGCAGGTTACTTTTGATATGAAACACATTCTCAGCTCTCAAATTCTGTCAAGTTTATTACGGAATATAAACAATAAATAACGTTTTGACAGATCGCTGTAGTGCCTCAGTTCAAGCTGCACGTGAACCGATCATCTCTTGCTTTACTACTAGTTAATAGTAAATAAACACGACTGAGCATTAGAAGATATGTTGAAAGATACAGTACAACTTACCAAAATGTATATGTCTCATACGCAATCGATCAATCAGTGTTTTTCAGCCACGGAAAGAGGTCAATAAAACACCTGGAGAACAATGTCACGTAACGTTGAATTTACCTCAGGAAAGCCATTTAATGACCATAGCATGTTAGTTGTCTAGAAATATTAGCTATAGAGAGGAGTATTTTGCTAAATATGTGCACTATATTACATATTTATTATATTTTTACTTATATCATTAACATAACGTTGTTATTATAATAAAAACCTCATTATATTTAATTTGAGTTGTTAATTTTAACCTTTAATAATAATACCAGTTGACAGGGCTCTCTGTATGTTTACAGCATTAGGTGAGAGATTTTTTTTTCCTCTTTTTTCTTGAGAAAAATTAACTGAACCTAATAGTTATCCAGATGAATCGATTCAGGAAATGTACTTTCTTAAAGCAGATCAAATAAAAAGGGACTTCATATATCTGACTCTTCATTGACAAAAATGTAGTCATGTGCAGTAATATTGAAAATTGTGAAGCATCATGATATCAAATCAGTGTATTCGCACATTGCGCGTGCAATCAGGGCAACAAATGAATGGCAATCCACTGTCTCCTCGAGTCCCTTTGCAAGCATGCAGCAGAAAGCCGCCATCATCCGACACACATACAGTAAACCCAAATATCATTTACTCAGCTGTGCAAAATAGCACCAAATTCATAATAATAATAATAATAAAAAACAATATAGGCCTATTGACCCGCATTGACACGTTGTGACTCACTTATCGTTAAGTGTGTTGTGTGGACTGACTCAGTCATAAACGTTTGTGCTCTTCTCTGACTGACAAAGATTAAAATCTGCTCCAGTCGAAGGGAACAGTCTTTAAGTGTGTTCAGTTCAGTCTTAGAATGTTTCAGCCAGTCGTTAAGTGTGTCCCCAGCTTTAACCAGTAGAAAAAATCCTTAGCAAGTGTGATTTTTATTATTTGAAAACAAAATATAGCTTGCTAAATTTAAATTAAAAAATAAAATAAAAAATAAAATAATATCTGGATATTTACGTAAAGTAAGTAAAGTATTTTTTTACTAATAGAGTAGTGCTAGATGTGCAAACCTGAAGTGAAACATTTGACAAATGTATTTGTACCTGAACAGTCTTTAGAAACCAGAATGAAATATCAGTATGTACAGTAAATGTACAAGTTTTTATTACTCTTTATTATTTGGTATTCTTCTGAAACTCTCTGCAGACTCCAGTTTGAAAAACCATGATATATCGAAATAAATTCAAAATTACAATATGCCTTAGTACGATTATGAAATCACATTTATTTTATAGTCATTGAATGGCTCAAAAACAGTGGGAATGTGGCCTATGAAAACTCAAGTGGAAGAAGATTTTTTTTTTTAAACTTTGTCCACTTTAAATGCACTCACCTACAAAATCAGCCAAATCACTAGAATTATTCATTCTTTCCAAATAAAGCTATTCTATCTGGTGATAAAGCTAGTCATCTGGTGATAATTCCTGTATTTTTCGTATCACAATATCTATTGCCGAAAAACAAAATATTGCAGTGTCAGTTCTTTTGAAATATCATGCAGCCTTTAAAACTGATTTAATTTCTTTCTTTCCTGTTGTTCCTTAAAGGTTTCCTTTAGGAAAGTTGTCCAACATCAACATTGTGACAAATACATTGGAATTCCAGGTCCATAAAAATCATGTAAGTAACAAGGACTTACTGTGACATTTCATTGTTTAATTGAATCAATTTAACTAAATTCTTCTACTTTCATTCCTTTTAATGATATCCACCCAAATCAAGAATTGCTACACTGTGGTTGTGGTGTGTCTCTATGCTGCTAATGATTTCTGTATGTTTGTCAGTCTTCAGTGATGAAGAGTTCCACAGGATTTGTTGAAGGTTGGACTCGGCCCTATGTATACAACGTGCTCCTTATGCCTGGGGAGGTAAAGTCCTTCAATGTGAGGTTCAGACCCATTACCAATCACAGTGTCTCTTCTCTGCTAGTTGTCAGGTAAGTTTAGTCTGCCAAATGAGCGCTGAAAATAGAAAGTTATGAGAGTGCTGTTGCACATTACCCTTGTCATGTTTTCACAGGAACAACCTGACGATAGTAGACTTGATCATAGTTCATGGTCAGGGTACCACAGAGAGTCTTAGACTGGCTGGTAAAGCCCCAGGTCTCGGCAGCTCTCTGAGGTTTAAACTTACAGAGGCATTCCTCAAAGACTGTTCAGATGGTGAGTGTCAAAGTTAAATAAGTATTCTGATGCTTTCATTGTTAACAACTAGTTTGATATTCTGTACCTTTCTATTCACATACTGATTGAATGTGTGTTTCTCAATTCTTTAAGTTAAAGCCAAGGAACCAAACTTCACTCTTCGAAGGACTTTCAGGCTGGAGAACACAGGGCTTCTCCCGATTCACATTCGATCTATGGAGATCAGTGGCAACGCATGTGAGGGTTATGGCTTCAAAGTTCTCAACTGTGAAGAATTTGCACTCAAACCAAACACTTCAAAAGACCTCGTCATACTGTGAGTGGTTTCATAGTTACCCTTTTTAAAGGGGGGGGTATCACACACAGTTTGTGTCAATCTCATGTCAATCTTGAGTACCTATAGAGAAGTATTGCATCCTTCATATCTCCAAAAAGTCTTTAGTTTTATCATATTTATAAAAGAAATTTACAACGCATGACGTTGAACCTTTATCGTTGGGACCGCTCCATCTTTCAGCATTAGATGATCTGCAAATCCGGAGTTGAACTGGGCCTTGTTTATAAAACAATCATCGCCGAAATGTAGGGAACAAACTGAACTGGGTTGTCTAAACACACTTCTTTGGTGACATTGTTGATTTCGTGAAGTCCTGTGACCTGTGCAGGGCAGCCGACGACTTCCTTAATACCCCACCTTTAACAAAAAAATAAATGTTGCTAATAATGTCTTAAAACATAGGTACTTTTCATTCCCATTTATGTCTTTTAGAGAGTTCGATCATAAATAACACTTGGACAAAGATGATTAACTCTTGACTATCTTGTGATGTGCAGGTTTACACCAGATTTCACATCATCCAGAGTGATCCGGGAGCTGAAGTTGGTGACTGCGGGGGGCTCAGTGTTTGTGTTCGTGCTGAATGCATCATTGCCATATCACATGCTGGCAGTGTGTGCTGAGACCCTTCCCCGACCCAACTGGGAGCTTGAGCTCTACATCATCGTCTCCCTCATTATGAGGTCTGATTTCTCATTCTTTGGTCACCTGATAGCTAAGAGAGTCTAAACACATACTTGTTTAATAATATACTGATTTGGTGCTTAAGAAACATTTCTTATTATCAATATTGACAGCAGTTGTTCTGCTTAATATTTTCTGTAAAACAGTTACATTTGTTTTAGTGAAAAGGTAATTTAAACTATTAATACTCAACTATTAAAAAGTATTAATTTCTTTAAGAAAATACTGACTGGGATTAATAAAGTACTTATCTCTTTATCTGTAGATGAATAACAGTGTGATATTTCTCTAGCTCCATGTTCCTGCTGGTCATCGCTACTGCCTATCTGGAGGCCCAGGGAATATGGGAGCCCTTCAAACGACGGCTGTCTGTGGAATCCAACTCTCCCATGGAGACTGGAAAACCTTTTGATCTCAGGGAAATTGTACGAATTCAAAGTGATGCTAAGTGAGTGAGGATTTTTTTTGGTTTATAAAAGTGATATGCCATTTTTGTTTCTCTCCAATTTACTCTGCATCTTTTTATCTGAGAAATTTTACGAAATGCATTTCATCTGTTGCAGCTTGAATGATTTTGCCGACTCAAACCAGAACTCGACAAGAGGAATGTACGGGTCAAGCGTTGGTGGGCGGACTGGGGGTCGGCAAGGTGGTCCTCACTCCACTTCAAACAGCAATGGTGTTCTGCCAGACAGCAAGCCCAGATCTGCTTCAGGCCGCTCTGGATCTATGCAATCCTCTTCCACCTTTCCGCTCAATAAAGATAGTGGCCAAGCACTCAATCAGCTGACTAACCGGAAGGCCCGGAGTTTTAAACAACAGCAGCAGGGCTCAGGCCTCCTGGAGGACCTCCCGAGCTCAACACCCTCACAGTCCAACAGCACAAGGGCCAACAGTACAGAAGATCAGGATTACAGTCGACTCCTGGTAGCCATGGATAAAGACCTCGACAGGCCTGAGTCTTCTGCCAATAATGTGTCTTTAGAACACAATTCACAACAGTTCTCACAAAACAAAGGTATATAACAATATAGAAATATAACTATAGATTAGCATTCAATTTATTATGTCAGATGTTTGTCCCAGAGGTCAGTGTAATTTGCAAAATGCACAACATAACTTGTTAATTTACTTGTGTTTCAGTGCTTGAGTCAAAAGGGAAAGTGAAGAATAAAACAAAAGCTCTTAAGAAGAAAGAGGAAAAAGAGAGGAAAACAAAGGGAAAGGCTCAAGGAGAAGATTTAAAAGAGCCACTGGCAGACAATGATGACAGCTCCTCTACTACCACAGAGACCTCTAACCCAGACATGGAGGCCAATATTAAAGAGGTACATACACGTGAGACATACTAGACCAACCAGCGTACTTCCAAAACAACTTGCTGTTAGTTGCTTTTTAGATGCACTCTTTGACTACAATTTGTCTTATTAACCAGGAGTCAGTGAAGGTGAAGGGAAAAACCATGTCAATGGACAATGGAAAAGAAAGAGAAGAAATTACTCCCTTCCCTACTAAACTAAAAACTAAGAAACAACCAACCCTGAAGAAGGAGAACCAAGTGGAAAAATCCAGGTTTGTTCAGAGTTTGTTAAAATAGCTTTAAAGATAGGTGTTGGGGGATTTGGAAGGAACAATTTCCGGGATATTATTCAGCTATCAATATGCCAGAGACTCAGTGAACTTTTGGGAGAGGTGGGATGTCTGCAGAAGCTGCTGGGAGCGGTGTTTGAAGAATATGTGCTGCACGCAATTCTCTAAATAACACAACGATGACAACCGTGAGAAAGGAGCCGTTTAGAAAGCATCTGATCATAGTGATGTTGCTATGCTTTCACAAGCTCTGCAATTCGGCACTCCTATCAAGTCTTGTTAATTTATATAGTGCTTTAATACAAATTGCTTCAAAGCAGCTTTACATTATCAAACATTAAAAAAGTTGCAGGGTCAGTGTCGTAAAGTTCAACTGAAATTTCAGGAATCAGAATTCTAATTTCTACCAAAGCATCTTTCCAGTGTATTCACAGTGTAAGCTTTCCATGTCAAATAAGGTGGAGCCTATTTACCCACCTATTCGTAATCATCATGACCAATGGCAGTCCATAGGTGTTTAACAGCCAGTGAGAATTTTTCTGGAAGTTCTGTGCTGGTGAGCTATTTCTAATCACGGAAGCGGACTCCAAACAAACTTAATTTTGTCGAATTTTCGTAAATTTTCCTTTTCGAAATTGCAGCACACCCATTCTTTCTTCCATTTCCCTTGAAGTATATCAGGGCCTTTAGAGGTAGGGGTCTGAGGTTTTATTTGAGATACCCAAGGTGCCGTTAGTGAAGCAAAAATGACGCACTTTATCTTGAAGGCCTTGAAATCTCCAGTGAGCCTCTTACCTGTAACTTAGAATACTGAATATAAATATACATTTTCTAGAATTCACACTCTATTATTACTCTGATCAGTTTAATATCAGTGTCTTTTTTTTTTTCTACACAGCTCTCTAGAACTCCCTTACGTCACACCCCTGGAAAAACAGGATAAGCAGCGCAAGACCTACACCAAAACCCTTGCCAATACAGGAATTCATGGCTTCTCCAAACCACGAGCTCTGGGCAAACGTATGTGTCAAATTTCAGTTTTCCACCCACCTTTTGAATCTCTGTTAAGTGTTAACTCTAGAAACCATTTTGAAATAATTTGTACTCTCTCTGTCCTAGTAGTCAGTGGAAAGATGGGTGATGACCGGCTATCTCCACTTGGAAAGTTTGTTTCCAATGGCTCAATGTCAGAGCTGGGTCATAGCAGTGGATCAGAAGGAGAGAAAGAGTCCCCCCCACCAGAATGGGATGTTCCTCTCAGCAAAACTGGCAACCGTACGTAATGAGTCCGAAAGTATAACCTGGGCTTATTTATGAGTCAGTTTGCTATTTTATGTACTCTTATCCCAAAATGTAAATATTTGTCTCATGTCTTATCAGAAGCAGACAGTCTTCAGCAGATATCTATGCAGACCATGCATGCAGACTCCTTCCTGAAAGGACCCAGTTCAGTCCTCTCCAGAACCTGTTCCCCACCCCCAACCTCCCCTAGCCTGGTGCCTCGTGGAAGCTACAGCAGCATGCTCCACACCAACAGGTAATTTCAACAGACATGTGCTTTAAAGTGCACATACTACTAAAACTCATTTGAGTAACTACCATCAAGCCATTTCCTCATTTCATCATGGAAATACTTGTGATGTTGTTTTTCTTGCATGTTTTTATAGTGAGGCTACTTTAAAGAAGGCTCCAGGGAATAAGCTCACCAAGTCGGCCTCTTTGCCTGGTCAAAATGGAAATCCAACTTTTGCAGCTGTAGCTGCTGGCTATGACAAAAGCCCTGGTTAGTTTGTCTATTAAATATGATGATGATTTGGATAAACTTTAATGTAGTTGTGCATTGACCAGGAACTTTGTGGCTAATGCCATTAACCGATATTTATTTGTAAGTGTTATACAAGTTGTGGGCTCTTGTTTTCACAGGTGGCAGTGGCTCAGCTAGTAAAGCTGACAGTCTGGGGAAGGTGACACTCTCTCACATGACATCAGTGGAGAGTGATGGATCTGACAGGTGCAGTGCCTTCATAACGAAACATTGTTTAATCATCTTCCCCATCTGTTTTTACAAGTATATTTATAATGTCATTGTGCATCTTTAAGCTCTGGACTGTGGAGCCCAATAGACACCACCAGTAGCCCCGGATTTGGTCCAGTTAATGCTTTCTCTGCTTTTGGACCCAACAACCCTCTTAACCTCTCTGGAGGTATGCAAAAACCTGTTTACATTTAACATTGGAATTTAAAAATAAAATGCTAAAATCCAGTTTGCTATGCCAATGTATCCAATATTATAGTTATTCTCTCTATCAGTTTTCAGAGGCATGACCGTTCCCAAGAGTTCAGAGCCCCAGCAGAGTTGGCCTGAGTACACTCCAGTGTCTCCGTCCATCTGGGATACTGAGCCTGGTAATTCCTGGGCTACCAGCACTGGATCCCCAGCAACTCCAACAACGGTAAGATATCTCTACCTTGTCAGCTTGTCTCATCCACACCCATGATCCCATAGAGAACATTTAAAACTAAAATCATGGAGTGTTGAAATCTCAGTGACACTTTCTGCATTTTGTGTTATTTTCAGATAATCATTACCACAGAGCCATTACACACACACACACTACACCATTTTAAAATATTTTTATTCAGAAATGACACATTCAATTGATTTGAAGTAACAGTCCGACATTTATAATGTTACAAAAGATTTATATTTCAAATAAATGCTGTTATCACAGTTTCTTTAAGAATGTAAAGCAGCACAACCATTTTTAACATTGATAAGAAATGTTTCTTGAGCAGCAAATTAGCATTAGAATTCTGAAAGATCATTTGACACGGTAGACTGGAGTAATGGCTGCTGAAAATTCAGCTTTGTCATCAAAAGGAATAAATTGCATTTAAAATATATTAAAATAGAAAACAAGTATTTTGAATGATACTATTTCACAATATTAAATTGTTTACTATATTTTTAATCAAATAAATGCCGCCTTTGGGAGCATAAAAGACTTTTAAAAAATCTTAACATCCCAGAACTTTTAAATAGTAGTGTGTATATAAAGACTTCCAATGCAAAAGCCTCTAAAAGCCACCTCGGTCAAAAATGAGATAACAATACTAAGTGAATGCTCTCTGCACATAGTATACGTTCATCAAATACTTTCACTTCAAACCTGCTAAATCCCAGCTTCAGCCCTTCAGACTTGGGTAGAAACCTATACATAGGAGCCTGACAGAAAACTTTAAAGAAAAACGTCAGATGGACTCAGGCCCTGATCAGACAGAACGTGTTTTTTGCATTGAGAGGCGCCTTTTTTCAATTGTATTCTATAGGCAGTAAGCGTTATGCACGCTGTTTATGCGCCTCGCGTTTTAATCGCCTGTTGCGCCTGTTGTTTTTGTAGGAGCGCTCTAGGAGTGCATGAAGTTGAAAAAAAATCAACTCTGAGCAGAAAAGCGCCCAACGTCATTGCGTTTTTTCCCCATTGTCCAGTCGAATGAATAGAGGTGGGCCTTCCGTTGTGGAGACGGTTACCTTGATTAGACTGACAGGACAGCTGATTCGGGGGTTGCCTAGCAACATTTTCCAAAAAGGTAAAAAAAAAAAAAAGGCTTTAGAGGCTTTTGCACCTTAGGTCTTCATATATAGCAATAAGCCAGATGCTTAACATGTTTCAAATTTCTCATGACTATATATAACTAGTTTTGCAGGTTATGAAATTATAGTCTTTCTCTTTCTGCCTGTCTTTAGTCCATTTTGGGCAGTGCACGCAGTCCCTGGTCCTTCAGCAGGTCCATCTGGTCCACTGGCAACGACTCCACTCTGCACTCCTTCAACCCTCCTGCTTCCTCCACTCTCCCTGACTTGGTCAGCCACACTGCACCACCCACACCTGCCCCCAACGACATGGGTCGCACCTACAACCCCTGGAACATGGGGTGGTCTCCCTCACTAAATCGCTGGAACTCAGAGCCCTGGCCTAACAGCCCCGACAACAATGGCATCTGAGGCAGAACAGCCTCATTAAGCAACAGAAAATGCAGTGGTTTCTAATCTTGTTTTATTTTTCCTGGTTAAATAGTATGGTGTACACCAAGATCATTTTAATGATTGGAAAAAATCTTGAATTGCAATGGTACAAATGTCCACTGGAAATCCAGTGTTGCATTTCCAAGTCCCCCTCAAAATTCAGACCTATTTATTTTAGTGGGGTATAAAAATGCCTTAAGTTCAATTTTAACTGACGCAGTGAACAAAAGATTTACTACATTGGTTTAATGCTATTGCCCTTGTAGGGGTATTTTTCTTTACCATTTTAGAGATTCCCTATTTTGAGTAATACTGCATTGTTTGGAATTAAAGTGTATGGTCCAGTATTATTGTATTAAAATGCAAGATGCAGTGTTACTCAACCTTAAAATAAGCACTTTGCGTAAAACCCCACTCCTACAATGCTGTTATATTGGTTTGATGATTTCATTCTAGAGCATTTTCTGGCCACACATCTTGGTTGAGTTAACATTTGGGAAGATAAAAGTGGTTGTTAAGACTACGATTACCACATTTATTTGAACCCCTCTAAGTCCAAGCCAAACCGTAAAAGCATTCAGAAGTTGAGATTTTATTTTATTTTAATTGGCTTCATTTGCTGAAATTGGCTTTTAATTTGAGGGAGCTTAGAGAACTTGAATGTGTTCTGTTCATCATTCATTTGTCACTTCAAGAGTGAGCGTTTGGTCACATTGGTTGAAATAAACATATCAGGCTGGAATATTGACTTTTCATTTTATTTCTGCCTACATTTGAATTTGCTTTAAGGGAAAATATTGGCATTTTTACTCACCTTTGTGTCATTTCAAACTCAGGCTGTCTTTCATCTTCGAAACATAAATGAAGATGTTTTTAATGAAACATGAGAGATTCCTGTCCTGCCATTGAAGGTCCACACAACCAAAAATGTGATGCTTCAAAACGTTCATAAAGACATCCATATTTTGTTTCAAGTCTTCTGAAGAGACACTTCATATAATGAACAGAATTGTTTCACATTTAAATGGTGATCAATGTATGATTCATATGGATTACTTTACAATGTCTTTATGAATTATTGGAAGTGTCAAAGTTTTATTAAAAACATTTGTTTTTTGAAAATTAATTAAAGTCTTATGGATTTGGAATGACATGATTGTGAGTGAATGATGACAGAGCTTTGATTTTTGGGTAAACTAACTCTTTAACAGAACGGACACTTGACTTGCAGCATTAAAAGAGCAAAGGATTCTACATTATTTTAAGATGGAAATCATTTAATACAAATACATTGCAAAGAAGCTTATTTCTATGCTAATTGTAAAGAAGCTTTGAGCATCATGCTGAACTTTTTAAGGTCACATGTCCTCATCACAAATGCAAGATGGCCTTTCTTCAGAGTATTGGCTGGGTCCACAACCATCATGCCACGTCCCAGTACACCTTGTACCTCCACTCGAACAGCACACTGTAAACTCTCTGTAATCACACTGCTGTCCACACAAGCTGCCACAGCAAAGGCATCGTAGGGTACAAACCCTTGCCCAAAGAGCACATCTTTGTTGTTGTTGATGGCAAAATCTCTAGAGTAGGCCCAGCACTTGGAAGTTATTATCTTCATGAATCGAGCAGCTGATGTATCCTGATTGACCAGCTCATCAAAACACTCCTGGAAAAATATGAAGCACACAAGTTTGTCAGGCCTACAATATGTTTAGAATCCATTTTGCTCATGTTGGGAGGCTCTTACCCAAGATAGTTTGTTTCTGCAAGTGAACTCCCAGGTCGCGATGTGTGTTGAGCAGGTATATTCCTCCAAAACTACGTAAGCTGATTCAGCGTCCATTCTAAAATTAAACTCTGCAGTTGGTGTCAGATTTCCCTTCCCTAGAAGATTAACAGTGGACAGTGTGGGGACATGAAGCTCTATAGAAAGAGCCCTGATTGTGCTGTTCTTGGCACTGGCTTGGTTTTCATGTAATGCATAATCACTGATATAAAAAGTACAATTTGGAGGTGCCCATTTTCTGTACAGCAGCTTATTTTCTTACCTTCCATATTACCGCCCATAATATACAGATCCTTGAGTTTCTGAGGGAAGGTGGGGTCTAAACTAACAGCCAAAGCCAAGTTAGTGAGTGGACCAAGAGCTATGAGAGATACCTGTGTATTTAAACAAACAGGGCTGTGCAAGTGCATTACATTTTCAACCACAAGATGGCATCACAACATTCAGCAGAGGTCACTTTAAATGCTTTTTAAATATTCTTACCCATGGTTCTTAACCTTTTTGTAAAAAAAAAAATAAAAATTCATTTTTATTAACAATGTATATATGACTTTTCTAGTTCTATTTATTTTTCTATCTGATTATTTTACAACCCTGAAGAAAATAAAAAAGTATTTTAGCTGTTTTAGCTTATTTTAAATCTTGTTTGGTCTTATTTTAAATAATTTAAAGTCATTTTGTGGCCCCCTTGAAAGTATGCTGAGGTGAGGCCCACTTCCTTCTGTAACCCTTCTTGGGTAATTGTTGGCCCATCTTCAGTAAAGAATACTCCGTTAATACCACATTTAGTTTTTGAGCCAAATCCTAACAGCTTTTTAAAGGGGACATATTATGCCCCTTTTTTTTTTACAAGATGTATAGCTACATTTATGGTGTCCCCAGAATGTTCAGCTTAAAGGGTAACTAAACCCTAAACCAACATTTTTTAGTTAATGATCTGCAAGACTGGGGCTTTATTAGTGCTGTTCATTGATTCGAGTAAATGTTTTGACATTTGGCTATAAAGTGTTTTAATTCTACAATATATGGTGTAAAAACGTCTGAGTGCTGCACTCTTAAGGTTGAACAGTGGCTACTGCAGTTGAATTTTCCTATTGGACGTTGTTGGTCATAGTGACGTATGTTGGCTCTTCCAATGGCTCACTACCCACGCCCCTGGCACGAGCTCAAATGAGATCAAATGAGAACGGCTTCACTCCAGTATGAACTCTCATGTTACATGAAGTAGAAACATTATGAATTAAACTTATTTGGCACTTGCTATCAACATTCTAATGAAGAAAATACGGTTAAATAATGCAGTTGTCAGTACACGTCAGGCTTTCTTGCGATATTTTTGCCGCCCGTCATGTGTACAGATACTTTTCATACATGAGACGCACTTTCAAACCTTTTTTACAGTCTATGTTTCAAACCCCGACACGCAAGTGTATGCTTTGGTAACGAACAATACCGTAACGTGCTGGCGTATATAGTCTATTTTTTTTTAACTCGGGGGCACAAGAGGGGCCACAATTAATACAGAGGGGGCCAATCTTATGTTGTGTTTTTATGTATAGAACTGTAGATATACAAATCATTTAAAGTTCACCAAGCTTCAAAATCGGTGATAAACATTAATACCATATTTTAGTTAAACTGTGGGTGGACCTCTGTCCCTCTAGGGGGGTTCAGGGGCATGCCCCCCCGGATGAAAATTTAATCTGGTGCACTTTGAGAGTTCAGAATTAAGAGCTCCAACCCATATTCAGTGTGCAAATTGAGCAAAGAAAAAGTGTTGACTTCAAGCATTGACTTGAACCTCAACTTTAAAGGGGACTCTTACATTCCATAATAGTAATAATAGTTATAATATTAATACCTATGACAGTAATAGCCATATATTGTCCAACAAATGTACTGGAAACAAATGCGTGAGCGTTTATTTTGATTTAAACTGCAGTCAAGCTTTTATTTTTAGTGAAAAACATGTTTACAAACGCTCATTACAAATCTAGTGAAATGCGGTAATCGTCAACTATGCAGATGTCAATATAATGCGTAAATGGTGCCTGCTACGTTCCCAAATGCACGCTAAACATGCACAGATGGAGTTCACCGCATTCATTTACTGTGAACTGAGACGCAGAGCTGAAAGCATGAGCGAAGCGCGCAATTCTCTTTGCGCAGCGCAAACAGACAGTCTTTTGCGACTTGATAAGGACACAAAGATCTACCTCTAACATCGAAACCTGGTCTGTCCTAACACTGAAAGATGGAACCAAAATCTAGCGCTGCAACAGTCGCTAATTGAAAGAAGAAGAAAAAAACATGCCCCCATGGCCCCTCCCCTGTATACGCCACTGATTCAGTGTAAGAATTTGACTGTTCATAGATTAGGTCAGTGGTCCCATTCTCTCTTGCGCTGCTGCTTCGCTAGCATTGTCGGCATCGGGAGTTAACGCAGTTTGACCCGAATTGATGAGGCTCTGGCCTTGTGTCTACAGACAATTCACCCTCCTCCACTTCAGGTGAAGGTGGGAGAGAAAAGTCCTCTACTTCGAATGACCGCTCTTGCAAAGGTCCTGGCGTCACTCCAGTCATTCTCCATCTTTGCGAGTCTGACAGCTGTCAATCAATCCATCACTGCGGGTCTCAGGTGCACGTATCCCGCCCTCGGTTCGTCACCCCTGTCTCCGCTGGGCTCTGCCCACTTTTCCAGCATTTTTCAAATATTGCCAGTGGGGAGTTAGGCTCTGACCTGTGGTTGAGTTACCCTTTAAAATACCCCCCAGATCATTTATCGTTTTTGTGTGTGTCCCTTTAAATGCAAATGCCCTGCACATGGACGTTTCCGAATGGTTAGTGGATACATTTACAGTAGTGCATTTACATTTATGTAACGTTAGTTATTGTGGAGTTAGGTTGATTCAACTGATCAACTAGCATGTACCATCATGTTAATCTATAAATTGTTGTACAGGTGCTTGTGTGGGAGCGTAATACGTCCGTCACCTGACTATACAATGCATAATAAATGTGCATTTATGAATTACGCAGACGGTGAGCGTTTTCGGGATAAAACTAACGACATAGCTCTAGTCTCTGTGAATACAATCAGATACTATGGTACTTTAGCCATATTAGCCGTACAGTAGTGATGTGACATTCGGCACCAAGCCTTCGAAGCTTGTATGAAAAATCATACAGCGATGCGCAGACCGATCGGCGGCTGACTTGAAGCAGTGCATGCTGGTTAGAAATTTTGCCCGACTTAGAGAAGCGCCGACGCCACGTGACTGTGACGTATGCCATCAAAGTGCCGCGAGAGCGATTCGAGAGCAGCCGGCTGGTGCATTCTGCACAGCTTCTACAGAGTGACTGCACGAGCGCTAATGACGACACAGCTGTTCCACGATTGGCCGTATTCACCGCATTACAACAATCACCTGCGATTCGTGTTTATTATAAAACTTTCAGTTCTACTAATGCTCACAAATCTGTATTGTACAGTAAAACCTCTTTTCATGTAGTCGCGATGTTATTTTGTCATGTTTATCAAAATAAAACTGTTAAAAAACATAGACCCCACTTCATTGATAGTGTATATGTTAAACTTTATTCTTATACAAACACACGCTGTATTAAGCAGTGCATAAAGTATTACATGACAATAATGTCTCTGAAACATCTGTGTATTGCATTATAAAGTATGCAAACACAGCGCAAGCGTCACTACGGGAAACAGAAAGTGTCCGACTTCACGTCTCTGTTTGCAGCTCCTCCCCGCCTGCACGCGGCTACTCTCGCCGATCGGTTACATCCAGCCGCAGCCGATGTCGAACACACCTTTTGTTTTCACCAAGCGGCAACCTCCCCAGTTTCTCTTAAAGCCAATACGGAAGTGACTTAAACTGCAATTCATTGACTGGCCGCTAGAGACAGGCTCCAGAAGGGAGCAGAATCGCATTGAGCCCCATGTTAAAATGCCCAACTTTACAGCAGAAAAAAAACGGAAAAAAATGTTTACAGCCTGGTACAAATTGTGGTTTTGGTCTATATATCTAATTTTGCCCTTCATGACAACTGTGATGGGGTGAATTTTTTTTTATAGCTCATTCGTTCACATTATATAAAGCCTTAAAGTTCTGCATAATTAAGGGCGTGGCTGCTTTGAGTGACAGGTGGGTAGCCATTTATCTGCTGTCTGTTAGTCATCGCGTCAGCTCGACCCTACTTTATGCTTCAAAACTGCTCTTCAGAATCCTATGGGTGACGTCACGGACATTACGTCCATATTTTTTTACAGTCTATGGTTTTCACACACAACCACATGGCTGCTTCATATTCAGAAAATAGCGCAAACCCTTTGTGCAGCTTTAGTGTCATTCGCTTCTTTGATAAGAATAAATCATAATAAATACGAATATTTGTGCATGTTCAATTTCAGCATTAATCCCCAGTTCACAAGCACTTCAACTGACCATTTCACAATAATTTATTTTGATCATTCCTACATGAGCCTTATAAACCCATAGGTTTAAGGCTTAGGCAAAAGTTGATGTGAATACGGCTGCTTGCGTTGATCTAAAGGATTTTCATACATTTCTTCATGCATTTATTCACAGACTCGTACGTTTATTCACATTTATTAATACATGTACGTCAGGTGAAAGACTTTTATTTATATTGATTAAATATTTGTATTGCCTTATTACAAATTGGTGTTTTCATAACACAAACTGAATTACTATATGAAACAATCAAAAATGGCTGGGTCGTCTGGGACGTAAATGCAGATTTTCCACCGTTTGACCACAAGATGTCGTTAGTGTGCACAGTCTTGAAAAGCTTCGAGTAATTAACCTTTTTTCGATACAGTTCAGGGGAAAGCCTCAATGCTTCGCAAAGCTTCATTTCACCATTATACCGTAAAGCATATTATAGAAAGCTCATTCTGAAAGGAAATTAGCAAACATTCACAAAATATGAAGTGCCATCCTTGCTTGTTCTGGATAGGTAGCGCACCAAGCGCTAGTAATGACCAAGCGGCAACCTCCCGCGGTCCCTCTTGAAACCAACACGGAAGTGACTTAAACTGCAATTCATCGACTGGGCGCTAGAGACAGGCTCCAAAAGAGAGTCAAATCTGTGGCTGAATTCGAAATCGCCCCCTAAACCCTCAATCACTACTTCCTACTTTAGTCCACTAATAAAGTTCACTTGAAAGAGTGAATGAAAACAAGTGAGCGAATTCGGACAGCCACTGTGTGTACATCGGCTGTACACTCGTTATTGCGGTGCAATATGGGATAGAATGAGTGCACTCAATAACGTCCACTATGGTTTCGGCCAATACTACAAATGGCTGTACCCTCAAAATAGTGCACTATTTAAGGGTATAGGGGGTTGGGGGTGATTTTTTCCCCCTCATCCATTTAAATTATATTAAGCCTTAAAGTTCTGCATAATTAGGCGTGGCCTCTTGAGTGACAGGTAAATCGGCACTATGGTGGAGCTGGGCGGGCGTGGTTTCAGCAACCAGGCACCTCAGCTCCACCCACGTCCCGCCTCTTTGCCTATTGTCAGTTATCCGGTGTCATGAGAAATCCTGTCCCCCTGTGAAATAGTGTCCGCTTAGGACCACAGAGCGATTCTATTGGCTGAAAGAACTTTTAATGGGTAATCTGTTTAGAGCCTGATTACAATTCTTACAAAATCACGTTTTGATTTTTGTCATTTAAATTGTGTTAAAATAGTCTTTAATGTCTTGCAAATCATATCTTTCATATACACGTGTATATCCGAAGCTTTAAGTTGTGAAATTAAGCATATCTGGTTCTTAATGTTTTTTTAGTTAGCGTATGTTCTAGCATAGCATACAGCTACCCGATTAGCTTAGTTTATACACCACGGTTGCACTTACCCTACATCTTAAAAGCCCTAGCCCCGCTTTAATGTTTATACAATTAACAAAAAAAACCTGTTGTATTTCTTTTGTGCACCTGTTCTGTATATTATTGTTGTTGTTTTTTTATTCTTTATTATTTACATTATAGGTACATTACTATGTTATGATTTTGTATTGGTATTATTACTTAGTTTATCAATTGAAATAATTTACAATATGTTAGGCATGTTATTGCTCCCATTATAGCAATCTATTACATATTTCAAATAAATGTCGTTTGTGTGTACTTAGTATGACAATGAATTCATAGTTTATTAAGCTACAGCAGCTTGATTAGCCATTAAACGAAACGATAACAGCTTTTGATCAGGCATTTAAAACAGCTACCACGGTTTACAGTCTATGGCAGTGACGCACTATCAAGATGGCAATGGCCGGCTTTTAGGCTTCAAAAATGCTCTTCGGAAACCTACGGGTGACGTCACGAACACTACGTCCATATTTTTTTACAGTCTATGGTATTGACCCATCCTTCAGAAACAACTTTTTCACAAATCCAGCGTTGTACTGACCCTCGTTGGTGAAGCAATCATGCGTAAAATGATTTGCGCAAATATATAACATTTTACCGACATTCTTCGGCACATTTCCTTATAAAAAAATAAAAAATGAAATTTAACCACGGTGGCACAGAGGCTCAGTGGCTCGGATGCCGGGAGTCTATGGAGACTCGTATGCTCGTTGGTACATCAAACAACAGAACATTTGTAATGTTCTTTTAGCGCAGACATTGTATTCTAGCTAGCTGATACAGCAAGCAAACAGAAATGGTCTCTGTGCTTCTCATTCAGGTGTGTGTGTCTATGCTAAAAGGGCAGATCATCAACAGTCATGGGCGGGGTTTCCCTATTTTTATGTAAGAGTAGGGGAAATGTGAAACAGCGTGTTATGAGAGATTGATAATGATTGATGGGGATTGTAAAAAAAAAAGTATTGGGTGGATTTTTACCATTATAGGCTGGTTGTTTACACACACTATGAACACACATCTGTGTTCAAACATCTTACAAAAGTGAATTTTACATAATAGCTCCCCTTTAACTAAAAGCAAAATAATACACAAGTTGAAAGAAAATGTTACATTTGAGTGTGCTTGAAAGGTTCTTTAATATTTATTTTTATTCAAACTTTTACGTCAATATTCTTTAACTAAAGGAGTTATTAGTTTATTTATTACCTCTCCCTGGTTTTCATTCACTAGTCGTATCATAGCATGAACGGCATGCTCTTTCTGTATCTGCCTCTTCCAAATCTCAGAATTCTGCAGAACATCTCCAAGGCCATCCGTGCCAAAGTGATCTTTAAATGGTGTCACAGGTCTGACTAGAGGACCAGCAGACCCTTTGAAGACTGGAATCTGAGGAAAAACAATACAATATAATGCAATCATTTAATCGTAGTTCTTGACAATAGTTTTGGAATTGTTTTAATTGCACATACCTGGGTTTGTTGACAGACTGTCAGTACTCGCATCACATTCTGACATACATTATCCACATCAGTGTTCCCAAAGCAGCAGGTGATGCCCAACACCTTCACACCGGGAGCTGCGAGAGCAACTATGATAGCCAGAGCATCATCTATGCCACAGTCTGTGTCAATTATTAGCAGCTTGCAAGCCATGCTGGTTGGATTCTAAAACATCAGTCTAGTAAGGACACCTAATCACATACAATACAGGGTTGGGATGTTATCTATGGAGATAACTACTAGTTAATTTGTAAACAACTCAGTACTTGTAAATCATTGTGTAATAGCACTAACATATTTGATGTGATAAAAGATTAACAAATGTATATATTATATATATTAAATTCATTTCTTTTTTTCATGTTATTCTTTTATCACATCAAATATGTTAGTGCTATTACACAATGATTTATAAGTACTGAGTATATATGTACTGTATTGTTTATTATAACAGCCTATTGTGAGTCTGTAAATTTGTAAAAAAAAAAAAAAAAAAAAAAAAAAATTTCAAGATAGTCAATTTTAATACATTTTAAATTTTAATAATTGTAATATATATATATATATATAATATAATATATAATATAATATATATATACACATCATATATATATATATAATAAATAAATAAAAAACAGCTTTGAGGTGTCATGCATCAGGTAACTTCCTGCAGGTTAAATCTTAAACTACAAAATACGTATTCTAAAAGCATATGCGTTTAACAGGGAAAATATTTTCAATAAATTGTTACACATGGAACCACGCTTCTGTTTTCAGCCAAACTTCATAAAGTCGCTTTATTTGACTCTTGTTGCTCACCTGCCGTCTTGCACCTGCTTCAGTTCAGTTCATTGACAGGCAGTCCAGTCCACGTTCAAGACAACCACGCTCTACATCCCCTGAAAGATTTCAACAAAGGTGGTGGGATTATCTTTAACACTATCTTCATTTACAAAACTACCTGCCATAACTTTGCATGTATTATACAAACATTCTTAGAATATATTCAGTAAAACGGTACACTGTTATATAGATAATTTAAATCCGATAAAATAAATATTTACAATTTGTATGTCGTACAACACCCCTATCTTTGAGATTGGTAGAGCCCGTTAAAACAACTAGGCAGTCAAACGGAGAGCTCTCGCAGCGCAGCATATATACATTATTCCTGCAGAATTGGCAAGGTATGTGTAGAGTGATTGTTTATTATTATTATTTTAATAACTGTTAATTAAATAAAGATAAAGATTTGCGCTATGAACGTACATTCATGTAAGGGTTAAATTCTTTCGAAGAGCCTATTGATGCTACATTGATGCTGCTTAGCTATTATTCACATAACGTAACTGTATTGTTTATATTGTGTTCTCGGTGTTTTAAACTTGCATAGCAGCGATTTATCTTACAATCTATTCCAGAAATAATGCCTATCGACCATCATCGAATAATGACCTAAACGATGATAGTGTTGACGATGGTGATGTAACATAAGTGGAATTCAACCATGTGGTACCATTGAGCTTTATATAAAAGATTAAACGTCGTTGAAAGCAGTTGACAGTTTCATCTCAACTAATAACAATCTCTGGCCTAGTGTAGGACTATATAATCATACATAATCATGATGATGGAGATAACACTCTAACACCACACCTTAGTTCACAAAAAATGCACCATACTTTTGTTTTGTTTACATGAATCAAGGCCATTTTAAAATACTATTTATATTCAGACATCGGTGTGGCATAACCAGGCATCGATGTTGTAATCGTGACAAGAAAACGGTTGAAACGGAGACCCTCATGACTGTTCTCTGACCCTCAAAAAAATAATCACGTTTTCCACAAAAATATGAAACAATATTAACAGTTGTCAGCATTTAATGTTTCTTCAACAATGATATATATATATACACTCACCTAAAGGATTATTAGGAACACCTGTTCAATTTCTCATTAATGCAATTATCTAATCAACCAATCACATGGCAGTTGCTTCAATGTATTTAGGGGTGTGGTCCTGGTCAAGACAATCTCCTGAACTCCAAACTGAATGTCAGAATGGGAAAGAAAGGTGATTTAAGCCATTTTGAGCGTGGCATGGTTGTTGGTGCCAGACGGGCCGGTCTGAGTATTTCACAATCTGCTCAGTTACTGGGATTTTCACGCACAACCATTTCTAGAGTTTACAAAGAATGGTGTGAAAAGGGAAAAACATCCAGTATGCGGCAGTCCTGTGGGCGAAAATGCCTTGTTGATGCTAGAGGTCAGAGGAGAATGGGCCGACTGATTCAAGCTGATAGAAGAGCAACTTTGACTGAAATAACCACTGGTTACAACCGAGGTATGCAGCAAAGCATTTGTGAAGCCACAACACGCACAACCTTGAGGCGGATGGGCTACAACAGCAGAAGACCCCACCGGGTACCACTCATCTCCACTACAAATAGGAAAAAGAGGCTACAATTTGCACAAGCTCACCAAAATTAGACACTTGAAGACTGGAAAAATGTTGCCTGGTCTGATGAGTCTAGATTTCTGTTGAGATATTCAGATGGTAGAGTCAGGATTTGGCTTGAGAACATGGATCCATCATGCCTTGTTACCACTGTGCAGGCTGGTGGTGGTGGTGTAATGGTGTGGGGGATGTTTTCTTGGCACACTTTAGGCCCCTTAGTGCCAATTGGGCATCGTTTAAATGCCACGGCTTACCTGAGCATTGTTTCTGACCATGTCCATCCCTTTATGACCACCATGTACCCATCCTCTGATGGCTACTTCCAGCAGGATAATGCACCATGTCACAAAGCTCGAATCATTTCAAATTGGTTTCTTGAACATGACAATGAGTTCACTGTACTAAAATGGCCCCCGCAGTCACCAGATCTCAACCCAATAGAGCATCTTTGGGATGTGGTGGAACGGGAGCTTCGTGCCCTGGATGTGCATCCCACAAATCTCCATCAACTGCAAGATGCTATCCTATCAATATGGGCCAACATTTCTAAAGAATGCTTTCAGCACCTTGTTGAATCAATGCCACGTAGAATTAAGGCAGTTCTGAAGGTGAAAGGGGGTCAAACACAGTATTAGTATGGTGTTCCTAATAATCCTTTAGGTGAGTGTGTATATATATCATTTGGTGCTGAAGAAACATTAAATGCTGACAATATATGTGTGTTGGTCTTGATATATATTATTTATTTATTATTGCACTTTCTGTCTTATTCTTAATTGTAGTCAGTGGATGAGATTTCTTTGAGCTCTCTTCTGGGACCAAGCCGTCACAGCTGGAGTACACCTGTAACTTATTCTCTTAACCGTCATCCCAGTTCTCCGTTCAATGCCTAACACTGTGGAAAGTGAAGGCGCCAAGGTATCTGCTAGAACTGATCAGGAGGCCCCATCACAGATCAGAGAGGATGAGCGTGACTGCAACTTCCTGAGCCCATTGGCGCGTGACGCGCTGCAGGTGCGACGGGCCTCCAGCGCAGAGCTCCAGCTTCCTTGGACATGCCCTGTAACACACTCCCGAGAGAAGTTCTACACCGTCTGCTCTGACTATGCGCTGCTCAACCAAGCCCGACCCATCATCACATCTGAAGATGCGCCACCAACCAATCCAGACAGTGGGACATTAGTCAGTGCAACCCCCTCCCAGAGTCACTCAGGGGGAATAAGTGTGTCTTTAGATGGGAACTGTGATATGGAGGTTGTGTCATCCAGCAACAAGCCTGTACTGGCCTGGGAGATTGACACCTCTGATTTTGATGTGGTTTTAACCAGGAAAACCAGAACAAGTATGGGTCTCTCTAAAATGATCATAGACGCATACATACTGTTGACCAGGGGTTTCAAACTGCATGAACAGTGAGAAAATTGGGCTATCAAAGTTAATGTGCACTAAAATAACTGCATGATTAGTTATATGTTTATGGTATATACATTTTCCACATTTTCTTTTCAGAATCTGAATATAAAAGTAAAAGCCAATTATTGATTTTTTTTTATTATTTTTTTTTTTTACTTTTGAGTATTTTTCTCACATAATATAAATAGGGTTTTAATACATGAAAATATAAAGCTGCCTATACTGAATATTTCAGGATAGGGGATTACAATGTTTTGTAGACCACAGATCACCTTGAAGAATCCTTTGAAAATAATGTTTAAGCTTATTATGACAATCATTTTTATTATCAGTAAACTAATAGTAAAATTTGAAAAAAGTAAATAATAAAAAATAAAAAAATGTAATCTACAAGCTGTTGAGCAAAAATATGCCAGGAAAATGAGCTCATACTGACCATCTGCTGTGGTTTATGTAACTGCAGTGATGACCTCACTGACACAGTTGTGACAAAGAGTTCACATAATTAATTTGTAATTAATCCCAGATTTAGAGTTTATAGAGAGAAAGTATTAGAGGATGTGCCATCACTCATTGCCTGATCAAACAGAGTCTAGAAATTGTTAGAGTATGAGATTACTGATCTGAGGAAAGAACACAGGGCAGAATAACCATGCTCTCTACATATGTTTAATAAGGCTTAACTCCAAACTCCAGCTAAGCAATTATTCACTGCATTGTATGGGCTTTTATATATTCCAGTGAAACAAGTATTTCCTACTTGATAATTGAGTGTAAATTTGAACCAGCATTAGTCTAATATATTACCTAGAATGTTGTTAAAGGATTAAGTGTTTGTTTTTTTCCTCAGGTAATTTAAAGAAATCCAACTCTAAGAAAATGAAATCGTCTGACAGGCTCAGCAGAAACCTGCAAGATCTTCCACCACAAGCCTCTCTGGAGGAGATCAAACAGAGAAAAGTCTTGGACCTCCGTAGATGGTAATACACTCATTGAAATGAGAAATGAGACTCAAAAAGTGCAAATTTAACCACTTTTTGGATTAACAACAATCCTCTCTGATGTTCAAGGTACTGCATCAGCCGTCCCCAGTATAAAACATCATGTGGAATCTCTTCACTTGTCTCTTGTTGGAACTTTCTCTACAGTACTCTAGGAGCAGGCAGGTGTGTCACTGAAATTTATCAACGCATTTTGCATTTGATGGCTAATTTCAGAATGTAAATTATAGAATTTTTGGATAGGCCTCTGCTGATTTAATGCATGAGACTTGACACAAAACGTAAAAAAATATACCAAGGAATATGTATTTTTAGGAGCAAAAACAGCACATTCATTTGATCTATTTTAAGATTTATAATCTTGTCTGGTAGAACTTGCAAAAAGTAACCTTTTGAATTGATTTGTTCAGTCTCCCCCCTATTTCTCAAGAAGAAGCCCTGAATATACTTGGTTTCCAGCCTCCGTTTGAAGATATTAAGTTTGGACCATTCACCGGCAATGCCACTCTGATGCGGTGAGTTTACTGTAGTTTTTGCATTTTAACAGTTTCTAAAAATGCGTTAGCATACATACACTACCATTAAAAAGTTTGGGATATGGAAAGATGTCTCTCAAAGTTGCATTCATTTGATTAAAATACAGATATAACAGCAATATTGTGAAATATTATTACAATTTAAAATGCCTCTTTATATTTTAATGTATTTTAAAATGCAATTTATTTGTGATATACAATATGTATTTTTATATTTTGTTGCAGATGGTTCAGACAAATCAATGATAATTTTCGTGTCCGCGGATGCTCTTATATTCTGTACAAACCTCATGGGAAGCACAAGACAGCCGGAGAGACAGGTGTGTGAATTCCGACTCATTTTTCATAAGAGCAGAGGCTACAACAGCATATTGTTCAACAAATACACTTTTGATGTAGTTTGCTGTTGTCAGCAGACATTAGTTCAAATGTAATATCCAGTCTGATATTTCTCTAATCTTCTGTTTAGGTTTAGATATAGTACATCTATTATAAAAGAATATTATTCTGCCATGAAAATACTTCAGCAGCATATTGTAGAGCATGTTTGTTCCTTTTAGCTGAGGGGGCGCTGCAGAAGCTGACGCAGGGACTCCGAGATGAATCCATGGCCTACATTTACCACTGTCAGAATCACTACTTCTGTCCTGTGGGCTATGAAGCTACACCACTAAAAGCAGCCAAAGCATACAGGTACAACATACAGCAACTTTGGTTTTCATTTTCTGCTCTAATTTGTTAAATTTGTGTTATGTTTGTAAGAAAAATAAATGCATTAATGCAAAATAATGCATTCGGGGCTCATTTTTTCTCCTTTTTTTAGTTCAGTTTTTTACTTGTCTCACCAAACAAACAAACAAATAAATAAATACACACATTTTATTTTTTAGTATTGAACTTATATGTATGTGTAAAAATACAGAAACTTTATAAATGTTTTCATTTTTTATTATATATTTAAATTTTTTTGAATGCCAAAGGTTTTCAGTGCAAACAAACACATGCACATTATCATTCAAAGTTTCAAGTAAATGCTGTTATATAAAATGTTCTATTCATCAGAGTATCTCGAAAAAATATAGCAGTTTCCACAAAAATTACACTGTTATCTGGAGTAATGGTGGCTTAAAATTCAGCAATAACATCACAGGAATAAAAAGTTGTTTTAAATCTACTATTCGACTGTCTGCTATTACAGTTTTGTAATATTTTACAATATTACTTTTAACTGTATTTTGATCAAATTAATGCACACTTGGTGAGCATAAGAGACTTCTTTGTTGAACGTTAGTGTACAAGATCAATGAATGTTTGATTTAGTGATTATCCACCAAAAGTCCAAAAATCTCTCACACTGACCCTGGGCCATTCTTATTGCTGAGCATTGATATTACAACATGAAAAGTCATGAAAGTGTAGAGAAAACGTATTAACCTTTACAAGACCTTTGTCTTCTAATTAAGAATGAAGGTCATTTATTTATTTTTTATAGGGGGTCATTGCCGCTTAATGAGATGGAACACTGGATTCTCATTGGTGAACCAAGCAGGAAACACCCTGCAATCCACTGTAAAAAGTATGGTTCATTTTATGGATTTGTAGTACTTGGTAAAATTATAAATATGACGCACACATTCTAACCTTTTTTCAATCAGATGGGCAGATATTGTGACGGATCTGAATACTCAGAACCCAGAATACTTAGATATTCGCCATACAGAGAGAGGCATTCAGTACCGCAAAACCAAAAAGGTAAGTGACTTGAGTATGGCGATGGTACTTCTACAATAATTTGGATATTAGAATTATGTTTCACATATTTGTTATTTCAATTATATTTTTATAGGTTGGAGGCAATCTGCATTGCATCATGGCCTTCCAGAGAGTGAACTGGCAAAAGTTGGGACCATGGGCACTGAATCTAGAAAATCTGAGGCATGATCTCCACCATCAGGCTTCAGAACACAGAGGTCAAGCTGCGACAGAGGACGGTTCTGAGGAGCGAGCGGTGAAACGCCTGGGTAGGTCCCTCAGTACGGGGAACAAGTCCGACAATGCCTGGAAGCGTTTGTCCAACACAGCAGAGTACAGGCACAGAGGCTCTCCAGACAGTGACCTGGATGAAGACATAACTGACTAAATCTGAAGTGTCCAACCCTCCTCCTGAAGAGCCAATTGGGTTTTGACAGTTTAAAACAAGAATATTTATCTCTCCAGGTTGTTAGCAACAGTGAAAGGTTAGATATAATATATGTGGATGCAAGCCAAATGGTGTTGCGTAGTAGTTAACGTTCAGGGCTGGTAACCATAAGGTTTGATGCCCATAAGGAAGGAACCATGAGCTCTCGTTGGGGATGTTCTTGTAATGCCACCATTCCGCAGCAATGTGAATCAAATTCCACAGGCATTGGTAATGTGAAAGTGGCATGTGAAGGCCAAGTATGGTAACCCATATTCAGAATTTGTCCTCTGATTTAACCCATTACACACATTAGGAGTAGTGAACATACACAGCAAATCGTGGACACACCGGAGCAGTGGGCAGCCATTTTTGCTGTGGCGATTAAGAGGTTAAGTCACATCCTGTAGGTCAAAATTGCCTCACTCAGTCAGTCATTTCCTGCCAGCATTGAGAATCGAACCCACAACCATCAGATTAACAGTCTGACTCTCTAACCATTAGGCCACGACTGCCCCATGGCGTCAATAAGATTAAAAATACTACTTAATGGCTCTCCAAGAAGAGGTTAAGTCACATCCTGTAAGTCAAAATGCTGCTTTGTTAAACGCACTGTGGATAAATTAATAATTTAATAAATTGCTTTGCTTCATACATTGCTAAACTTTTTTGCCTGCAAAATTTTGCAGAAATTTGTGACTGCACCTTAAGTGTACAAAAGCATTTAGTGAATATTTAATTTTCTGATCAATAGCATCATTTCATTTCATTTTTATATATGCTACTACTGATGGTAGATAATTGGAGGACGTATGGACTTAAAAAAATAATCTGCATAAAATGCACGCAGCTCCAAACACCACATAGGAGACTGTTCTTTATGAAGATTGCTTCTATACACAAAATGGCTTTATTAGCGCAAGTCTAAAAAAATACAAACAAAGTTATCAAGATATCAGATAGTTTAATAATGTGTCAGTGGATCAGATTCAGGCTATAGTAAAGTGACAGCCCATTAAGATGGGCACTATCTTATTGTAAATACTAACCAGAAGGATTACAATCACGTTCTTTGTGAAACGCTGTGAGCTAAGATTGCATGATTGCTTCCATATTATGTGCATTGCGATTTGTGTTCTCTCTTTAACACAGCAACATCTAATGTATGATGTTCAGTGTCTAGTCATTACAAATCTCATAATCGTGTGAATCTAGTGTTGGTATTATTTTTATTTATAAATAAAATATTTATACACCTTCTTACACATCAGTGCATTATTTTATAGGCAACTAGATGTGAATGGTGTCATGTGTCATGAATCATGAATCATGGCTATACATGTAGTTGTTGCTTCAGTGCCGTTATATCAGCTGGACCAACACGGCAGCAGCCACCTGTTGACACAAATCTTGGTGAGTCTGCGCAACAGGAAAGAATAAGTCATAGCATTTACTGGTGCAATGCAATACAATACTAACCAATCCACAAAGCCCCTTGTTCTTTCCAGTCGAGACTTAATTTGGCAAATGACGTCTGTTTTTCCGTTATCCATCTGAAATGGTTTCAGAACAGCTTCTTACACAATGAAACTATTGAGAGAAATTGTGTCAGTTACAATCTAAGTAAATAAATTCAGGGTTCTCACACCTTTTGACCAATCAATTTACATGAATTTTGCATTTGTGATTACTGGATTATGACTGTTTATCAAATTACACTATGATTGAAAAGTTTGGGGTTGGTAAGAATATTTTTGCTTATGCTTACAAAGGCTGCATCTATTTGATCAAAAAATAGTACAAACAGTAATAATGTGAAATATGATAAATTAAAATAACTTCTCTTTTTTAATATTTTAAAATGTAACTTATTTCTGTGATGGTAAAACAAAATTCAGCATATATTACCCCAGTCGTCAGTGTCACATGATCCTTCAGAAATCATTCCAATATGCTGATTAGGCGCTCAAGAAAAAGTTTATTATCAGTGTTGAAAACAGTTGTGCTGCTTAATATTTTTGTGGAAATCGTGATGTATTTCATATTTGAGAAAATAACAGCATTTATTTGAAATAGACTTTATCATTTTAATGCATCTTTACTAAATAAAAGTATTAATTTCTTTTTTTTTAAATTACATAGATTACATTCACAACTAGCTATTTTTTTAAGATATGAAATATATTAGATGAAATGAAATCAAATATTAATGTCCATGTCTTTTTTAGTTCTGGAAATGATAATTTTAAGATTCCTTTTTAATATAATTTTACATTCAATTTTCAATTCTAAATCACAAATGTTGGAACCCTGTCAATTTAATTAACTGAAAAGTAAAAAATAAAATAAAAAATATCGATGGCAATTGTAAGTGAGGAGTTATTGATCAATCTCACCCAGTCTTGGGGTCCCATCTCTCTCCACTGTTAGGATAGACCACCCAGCTCAAATCTGCTTTCTTGTGTGGCTTGGCTGACTCTAAAAGCGGTTTCACCAAAGGAGCAGGACAACAGTTCACCCCCACAGCAACCAGCTGTGTGGACCTACAGGCCACCTGAACCGCCTCAGAAAATCTCCTCCCGCTTGAAATATTATGAATGTCCTGAAACACGCTCTCATTTGTTTTAATCAGAACATAAATGGTTGCAAGTGTGTTATGAATGCAATTTGTCATTGCATATCATCATATATGTGTTGTATTTGTAATTCAAGGAAATTCAAGGAATTTTAATATCACTCACCTTACAGGAAAAGGAAAGCCAGGCTTTAGTTTCGGGAAATTCTTTGAGTACTTCCACCAAAGCCTCTGCCTCTTTGAGACCTGGAATGGTCTCCATGGCAACAAGATCAGCTCCAGCTTTTACTAAGCACTGGATCTGTGGACGATGCCAGTCTTTCAACTCCTAAGACAAAAGAGAAAACACGCACTTGATATTCTTGTGAGGTGGCAGCTTGGGTGGACAAAAAGCTTTATCTTGCATTACCTCCAATGTCATCTTATCCTCATAGGCCCCTGTGTACTCTGACCCATCATGTAGAAATGCCCCATATGGACCCACTGAGCCTGCAACCAAAGGCTTTTTTCTGTCTTCTAGGGGTTATATTCATTTTAGATTTTGTGTAGCAGAAACTAGATTAAATGAATGATTTAACAGAAGGTAGACTTGCACACACCTGATTCAGGTAAGTGAGACATGAACTCACATACTGTCTCTTTTGCCAGTTGAACCCCTGACATCATCATCCGCTGCGCTTCCTCAGGCTGGAGACCAAGATATTTCACAAATCCCTCAATGCTGGCCTGATATGTGGCTGTTGTTATGACATCGGAACCGCTTTGAAGAAATCTATTTTTAAAAATCAGATCAGTCATTCATCAAATATTAAATAGGCTAGTTCTTGTCATAGAATAAAGGCATGCAGAAGTACCAAATGACAGAAAGATTCATAAATTACAGTAAGCTGTTTTTGAAAGAAGCCTCCTATGCCTACAGAGGCTGCATTTATTTGAATGAAAATACAGTAAAACATTAATGTTGTGAAATAGTATTACAACTTTCTAATAACTATTTTTAAATTAAATATATATTTTCAATTGTATTTTATTCCTTTGATGGCAAAGCTGAATTTTCAGCAGCCACTACTCCAGTCTTCAGTGCCACATGATCCTTAAGAAATCATTCTAATATGCTGATTATTATTATCAATGTTGAAAACAATTGTGCAGCTTAATTTTTTTTTTGTTTTTTTTTTGGAAACTGGTCATTTTAAAGATTATTTGATGAATTGAAAGTTTGAAAATGAAACCTTATATATGTATAATATATACATTGTAAGATTTGTCAGAATGTAAGATTTTATAACAGATGTTGTAATAAGTCCATCAGGCTTTGGCCTGGTCAGAGTCCAGATTTGAACCCTATAGGTGTGTATGTATGTATGTATGTATGTATGTATATATATATATATATATATATATATATATATATATATATACACACTCACCTAAAGGATTATTAGGAACACCATACTAATACTGTGTTTGACCCCCTTTCGCCTTCAGAACTGCCTTAATTCTACGTGGCATTGATTCAACAAGGTGCTGAAAGCATTCTTTAGAAATGTTGGCCCATATTGATAGGATAGCATCTTGCAGTTGATGGAGATTTGTGGGATGCACATCCAGGGCACGAAGCTCCCGTTCCACCACATCCCAAAGATGCTCTATTGGGTTGAGATCTGGTGACTGTGGGGGCCATTTTAGTACAGTGAACTCATTGTCATGTTCAAGAAACCAATTTGAAATGATTCGAGCTTTGTGACATGGTGCATTATCCTGCTGGAAGTAGCCATCAGAGGATGGGTACATGGGGGTCATAAAGGGATGGACATGGTCAGAAACAATGCTCAGGTAGGCCGTGGCATTTAAACAATGCCCAATTGGCACTAAGGTGCCTAAAGTGTGCCAAGAAAACATCCCCCACACCATTACACCACCACCACCAGCCTGCACAGTGGTAACAAGGCATGATGGATCCATGTTCTCATTCTGTTTACACCAAATTCTGACTCTACCATCTGAATGTCTCAACAGAAATCGAGACTCATCAGACCAGGCAACATTTTTCCAGTCTTCAACTGTCCAATTTTGGTGAGCTCGTGCAAATTGTAGCCTCTTTTTCCTATTTGTAGTGGAGATGAGTGGTACCCGGTGGGGTCTTCTGCTGTTGTAGCCCATCCGCCTCAAGGTTGTGCGTGTTGTGGCTTCACAAATGCTTTGCTGCATACCTCGGTTGTAACGAGTGGTTATTTCAGTCAAAGTTGCTCTTCTATCAGCTTGAATCAGTCGGCCCATTCTCCTCTGACCTCTAGCATCAACAAGGCATTTTCGCCCACAGGACTGCCACATACTGGATGTTTTTCCCTTTTCACACCATTCTTTGTAAACTCTAGAAATGGTTGTGCGTGAAAATCCCAGTAACTGAGCAGATTGTGAAATACTCAGACCGGCCCGTCTGGCACCAACAACCATGCCACGCTCAAAATTGCTTAAATCACCTTTCTTTCCCATTCTGACATTCAGTTTGGAGTTCAGGAGATTGTCTTGACCAGGACCACACCCCTAAATGCATTGAAGCAACTGCCATGTGATTGGTTGATTAGATAATTGCATTAATGAGAATATATATATATATTCCTAATATTGTGTAGGTCCCAGCCCTGACCTGTCGAGGCATGGACTCCACTAGACCCCTGAAGGTGTGCTGTGGTATCTGGCACCAAGATGTTAGCAGCAGATCCTTTAAGTCCTGTAAGTTGCGAGGTGGGGCCTCCATGGTTTGGACTTGTTTGTTCAGCACATCCCACAGATGCTCGATTGGATTGAGATCTAGGGAATTTGAAGGCTAAGTCAACACCTCAAACTGCTTGTGCTCCTTAAACCATTCTTGAACCATGTTTGCTTTGTGGCAGGGCGCATTATCCTGCTGAAAGAGGCCACAGCCACCAGGGAATAGGGTGTACATGGTCTGCAACAATACTTAGGTAGGTGGTACGTGTCAAAGTAACATCCACATGGATGGCAGGGCCCAAGGTTTCCCAGCAAAACATTGCCCAAAGCATCACACAGCCTCCGCCGGTTTGCCTTCTTTCCATAGTGCATCCTGGTGCCATGTGTTCCCCAGGTAAGCGACACACATGCACCCGGCCATTCAAGTGATGTAAAAGAAAGCGTGATTCATCAGACCAGGCCACCTTCTTCCATTGCTCCGTGGTCCAGTTCTGATGCTCATGTGCCCACTGTTGCTGCTTTCGGCAGTGGACGGGTTTAGCATGGGCACCCTGCGGCTATGCAGCCCCATACGCAACAAACTGTGATGCACTGTGTATTCTAACACCTTTCTATCAGAACCAGCATTAACTTCTTGAGCAATTTGAGTTACAGTAGCTTGTCTGTTTGATCGGACCACACGGGCCAGCCTTTGCTCCCCACGTGCATCAATGAGCCTTGGCCGGCCATGAACCTGTCGCCGGTTCACCACTGTTCCTTCCTTGGACCACTTTTGATAGATACTGACCACTGCAGACTGGGAACACCCCACAAGAGCTGCAGTTTTGGAGATGCTCTGACCCAGTCGTCTAGCCATCACAATTAGGCTTTTCCTTACACTTGCCCATTTTACCTGCTTCTAATACATCAACTTTGAGGACAAAATGTTCACTTGCTGCCTAATATATCCTACCCACTAACAGGTGCCGTGATGAAGAGATAATCAGTGTTATTAACTTCACCTGTCAGTGGTCATAATGTTATGCCTGATCGGTGTATGTATATATATATATATATATATATATATATATATATATATATATATGTTTAAAAATATTTTACATTTCGTGCACTGCTTGACAACCAGGTACAGAACATAATAATAATGAAGCCTGTAAATTACCTGTAATGTACGTCCTTAATGGCCTGTGGGTTTGTTTGCAGAAGCCTCGCACTCCACAGTGGATCTCCCTAAAAATACAATATATGTGTGAGTAAACTTGTGATTAGTGACAAGCGAATTCACAAATTAGTGAAGTATGCGTAATAGTACCTACCTGTAATTGAAACCCATTTGCTTCAAGTTCTGTTGCAAGACCTCCATCTAAAATGAATGGACTGGGATCCATTTTAACTGTTGTGGTTAGTGGAAATTCCTCCAACTATAAACCTCACCTAAACAGTAAATTACTTTTAAAATATAATAAACGACCTTTGTCTTATATTGTGATAGGTTTGCCAAAGCTAAACCTAATTTTAAATGCAAGTTAAATTGTAGCCAATAGCTTGACAATTCTGTCAAGAGCTCCGAATAATACTGAAGCGAATCTAGTGTCAATGTCCACACCATAACAAACCCATGTGCCCGTGTCAGTTGGCGGTAAAAGGTCAGAAACGACTACTTCCGGGTTGCAGTATACAATCGCACAAGCAAACTATTCGCTTCCTAAGAGTCTGTATATTCACCAGACTTTAAATATCGAAGTTAGCCGAATGTTAAAACACTACGGAATATGGTTACAGTTCACATGAGATAAGTTTAACTATTTTATTTGGCGGTAGCCGTTTGATGTTGTTGCTATGGTGATGGGACTTAACAGCGAGGCTAAAGGAAGACAATCAACCGCCTGTTAAACAACAATCAACAAACATTATCTTTCCTTTTATAAATTAATTCAGACATGGTAAGTAAATTATATATTTTATTTCCAGTTTAAGGTGTGCGTAATGAAGGACTGAACTAATGAATCATGAATGTTTGTTGTGTTTTTTATTGTTGCTTTTTTTATTTTTTTCCACTGAAATAAATACAAATCACATAGTCCACTAAAATGTGTTGTGTTCACTAAATATAAAATATAACATGTAACATCTCGTGTACACTGTAATCTGGTCTGTTAGCGATTAGAGCGATTCATAAAGTCCTAGCATGTGAAAGTTGACACTAGCATCTTGGCTGTTTAAATTCTAGTTAAATTAACGCAGTTCATCATCAGTTTGAAAACAAAACAGTTTTGTAACTGAATAATTTGTAAACATTTTTGACTGTTTCGACGTACTGAATGCTCTCATTTGATATGCCACTAGATGTCAGTATTTGCCTTCATAAGGAAGGTCAAATTTAGTTGAAATTAAAGACCCCGTTCAATCAAAAGCTTTAATGTCATTGAGTGGATAATATGCTTTTTTAGTGTCATTTGCACAACAATCTAAACTTTGTTTTTCTGTAGGTAACAAGATACTTTGAACATAATTTTCTTGCTCTGTTGTACTCCTACGCTATGTTTATTTTCCAATTGGCATTCTGTCTCCTTAAGTAGTGTACATTGATCCATCTCCATGCAGACAGCATGAAATGTTTGCAGTGATAGCATAGAGCAACAGCAGGTGTCTGAGAAAGTCTCAGCTTCCAAGAAGGGCTCTGAGAGGAAAGCCCTATTTTTCATAGTGTTAGAGGTGGCAGATAAGCCCAGCTATATCTAGTTCAATCTGGCCAGGATCATTAACCAGCAGACCAGTGATTTTGTTGTGCTGGAATGTTCGTTTAGATCCCCATGCCCCCTCAAAGTGTTTTCATTCCTGCGGTACACACTCACATAGGGTTTTTATGACACTTTCACCTAAGAACAACATATAGGGTGCACTTTGTGGTGCTAAAATTAGCGAAAAAGCCTTCCATCTTTCTTATTAGACATACAGATGTCCTCAGGTAACTTTGGCCCAGGCAGAATGTGGATATATAATAGCTCTCATTTTGCACAAAGCTGTAGGGGGTGACTACCCGCCGAATCTTCCCCACTTCTTTTGGTGAAATGCCATAAAACTCCTCAGTAGTCTTGATCGTGAAAATGTAGGCTAGTGTTTTATTATAAGAGCTGTTTTTGTCATATTGTCAAATCACTGCACTGTAGTAGCTGTAGCAAAATAGTTTTTGTCTTGTTTTACAGTATAAAAAAAAATCAATACATTCTTAAATCATAAAATATCTGGCAGTGGGGTGAGAAAAAAAACCTTAACTTTGTAAAGCCTGACATATGAATAGTTTATTGAAACTTTAGAAAAATACATATACTAGTTGTCACTCTATATCTACCAATAATATATCTTAGTATGATATTTAAATGCTATGATCAGTTTTTATTGTGTAAGTTGCTTCAGTCCAGTAGGGGTTCGTCTTAAACTACTAACAATATAAACGTTATGTTTACTTTATAAAAACAGCACAAAGAAAAATTTACCATTACCTAAAGAGGGATATTTTTAGGATAACTAAAAGGCCTTTTAAAAAAAAAAAGCTATCAATCAGAGTGCAGAAGTCATGTAGTAGATTGTGTATGTTTTTTTCAGCAAAGTTTTGATCATGTTGATCATTTAGAGGCATTAGGTATAATTTTTTAAGGAAATTTACAGAATACTTTATAGGGTTGATTCAAAGGAAAACTCATTTATTTTACTTACTCCATTGACAGATATTTTTCTTGATTTTGAGAATAAACAGATTTTTTTCATAAAATAAGACTTAATATCTGACAGTCATTTTCTTAAGTAAATGTATATTGATTCAAGAATTGTTAGAAATGAGTAATAGAATACAAGATAAAAAATACAAAAAATACAAAAGCAAGAATATTTATTTTGTGTCAGTTGTTTAATGTTTAGTGCTGCCAAAATAAAAAACAAAAAACATTTTTTTAGCATTTATATCCGCATCTTCGCATTTATATTTACATCTTGTTGACTGGTATAAGGCCTCAGACATGAGGTAATAACTGCTGATAACACTCTTAATATTATAATATGACTCTAAATAGAGTCTCGAGATGTGATTTATGGCTTTTCAGGCCTGTGTTTTTGTACAAAGAAGGCTGTTCTTTCTCAGTATTATCTCTGTCACAGCTGACTGAGAGGTAAAAATAGCTCTTGTTTGGGGAAGAGGCCCTGTTAGATTCAAGATAGCCTGCTCAATTACGTTAAAGGGATTCTCTCATTGAGTCTGTAAGGAATGATGAATAAGAGAAAACATTTGTGTTATGTTGTAGATGCACTAACGCTCTGTTGTTAAATTAGTTTAGATAATGCGCTGCCATGTTAGCCCTCAGTGTTGACATGTTGCCTTGACTCTATGAATTATCGAGCATGTGGCCCGAAAGATGGATGGCATAGTGCTTAGAAATGCAATATCAAATCACTGCCATTCTAATGTACACTGAAGATGATTATCTGCCAGTTATTATGTCAGTTACTATGAATATTAATAACTTTTATGAGTTACTGTTGTAGGCCTTCTCTCATTTGCATTACCTTTTGATGATGTCCACTGATCAACAGAAATTTTTTTCCAGATACTTTCTCATCACTGTGCAGCTTGTGCACATGTGCCTGTTCTATGAATTTCACCCACAAGGTGGTGCTCTGCAGGGGACAGTGATCACACCATCATGCTAGCTCTCCATGTTTTGTTCAAGGGCACCTCTCAGTTGGTATCAAGGTGAAATGGGCTACTTAATAGTGGAACAACATTAACACTGTGATTTTGAAAGTCTCTTTTACAAATGTATATGTGCAACCCTAATTTGCGTCCTTATGCACTATTCTATGCCATTTTGTAGTATAAATAGTGTGAGTAGTGTGTTTACCCTAAAAATTCCAACAATAACAAGTACACATTTGTTTTGTCAGACATTGTTGGATACAACAAAATCTCCATTAATTATTATTCCATTAATATGGTAGAGAGCTTTTATTGCTTATCACTTTTTGTCAGGTAAGGACATTGAAGAGAGCTTTTATTGATTGTCACTTTATCACTTTGAGTCGGGTTAGGTTGTAGTATAAGTAAGTAGTAGTGTTGTAGTCAAGACCACCTAATCCGAGACCAAGTCGAGACCAAGACCAATGTGTGTTGAGACCAAGACAAGACCAAGACTAGACCAGCACTCCTTAAATTCATAGAGATCCACATTACCACTTGAGAAATGACTTATAACTTATAATAAATGACTTATAATAAATATAATTAGAATAAGACACTATATAGAGCTGTTACCAATCAAATGAAATTTATTAACAACAAAATTCCTCTTTGCACTACAAAGGTGATACAGAAGATGCATCTGAATTGGTAAATTACAAATGCATAAATAATGTTAAGGATAATGTTTGTTTTTTTCTTTTTAAATGAATGTTTGTTAAAGCAATATCATGTTTGCAGTCATGCTCAAATTTGTGAAAACAGCTCTCTTGCTCTTGTGATATTGGTTAATTATATCACGTTATAAATCCAGATCTCAAACAAAAAGTTTTTGCAACAATATCTTGAATTTTGTGACCATTTGTATTAATTTTTGGTGACTTTTTTGACACAATCCCTAATTAATTTCTGAATCGGCACAATAAATAAATCAAATTAGAAATAAGTTATTGATTGCATCTGAAGCAGTAAGTTTTACATCCAATCACATTAATGATGTTAATAAATAAATCAGGCAATGCACCGGCAATTTAGTAATATCCCAGCAGCTGTGGTCTTGACCGGTCTTGAAATAAAATCCCGAGTCCTCTTAGTCTGAGACCGAGACAAGAACGAGAACAAATGTGGTCGAGACCGAGACAAGACCAAGACCGTCAAAAAATGAGACCCAGACCGGTCTCGAGTACTACAACACTAGTAAGTAGTAAGGGCCATTCTAAAAATTCTTGGAACACAATTTTTATTCCATCTTCCCCAGGTCCCATGAGTAAAAGCTATATAGCATAAAGGCCCTTCGTCATCACAGGGCCCACAACAACATTTTTGGGTTGCTTGTTCCAATGACGACATGTGGATTTATAATATATATAAGCGATCATATTGATAATTACTTTCTATATTTGTGCAGCCCTAATGTTTGCGCAAGTGTGTAGTACATAATTTTTGGAGCAGTAGTTCCAGCAGCTGGATTATGGCTCCCCATTTGCAGCGATGCTCCCCAGGGGATCATAGGGCTGGTTCAAAGTCTGAACCTCTGACTCGGCATGTTAACAGGCCCAGCTGCCCGTCTGTATATTGAGGGTCAGAGCGCGGCTGTTGTGACTCCCTGTCCAAGCAACAGGGTCAGATCAGTGACATTCCCCTGCTGGGCCTGGCTTGACTATGTGTTTTGTTGTGTCTGTTGTGTTATGCACAGGAGGAACGCTTTGCCTTTCTGGCTGAGTGGTACGACCCCAGCGCTGCTCTGCTGCGACGATACCAGCTGCTCTACTACCCTAAAGATGGCTCTGTGGAGATGGTGTGTTCCTATACTCAGATTTCAGTGCCTGACTTTCAGCTGTATTTGAGCTTTGTCCCTTCACATGTATGTTTCTCTTATACAGTTTGATATGAAAAATCAGCGTACCTTCCTACGGAGGACCAAGTTTGATGAGCTTCATCCAGAGGACCTGTTTGTTGGCAACCGAGTAAACATCTTTTCACGTCAGCTGAACCTCATAGGTTACGGGGATCAGTACACAGCCAACAAACTGGGCAGTAAGAAAGAGAGGTACTTTATTTGTGAACCCCACTGCTGAGGCAAGACCTGTCTTATTAGTCACAAAAATACATCAAAAAATTAATCCTCATGTCTTTCCAAACCTCTACTTTCTTTCTTCCATTTAATTCAGTTTAATTCAAGCTTATTTGTTAAGAGTTTTTACAACACATTGTTTCAAAGCAGCTTTACAAAAAATGTTTCATTGTTACAATTAGGAAGTATTCTCTTATCAGCTTGGATGAGTATGTCAAAGTAATGTCCATATGGGAGTGATTTACAGCTATAAGATAGTACATGATTAGTTAGTGTCATTTACAACCCCAATTACAGAAAACTTGGGACATTTTGTGAAATGCAATAAAATATGTGCTGTGGTCAGATGAGTCCACATTTCAGCTTGTTTTAGGGAAAAACTGACATTGAGTTCTCAGTCCCAAAGACGAAAGGAACCATCCAGACTTTCATCAGCGACAGGTGCAAAAGCAGTCATCTGTCATGGTATGAGGTGCATCAGTGCAAACGGCATGGGTTACTTGCATATAAGGTACCATTGAGGTGGATATTTGGATTGTAAAGAGACATGTACTACCATCAAGATGCCATCTTTCCTGGGAAGGAAGACAAATCAATTCCCAAATCATTAAAAAAATAATAATAATAATTAAATGGAAAGATGTTGTGACACAGGGGTAAACATGCATCTGTGAGTGAGTTGCAGCCATGAAAAATCTAAATGTATCAGTTAAACTTTTGTCCCAACTTTAATGGAAACAGTGCTATAATTAAACCGACACAATGAACATATTAGGCAGGGATTACAGCTTGTGCTCCCAATGATTACAATATAATATAGTTTGGCAACACTATATTGCCAAAAGTATTGGGACACCCCTCCAAATCATTGAATTCAGATGTTCCAATCACTTCCATGGCCAAAGTGTATACAATCAAGCACCTAGGCATGCAGACTGCTTCTATAAACATTTGTGAAAGAATCTCTCAGGAGCTCAGTGAATTCAGGCGTGGTACAATGCAAAGTGTCGGATGCAGTGGTGTAAAGCACACTGCCACTGGACTCCGGCAATCCGATGGACTAGTCTGGGTTTGCCGGTTGCCAGGAGAACGGTACTTGCCTGACTGCATTGTGCCAAGTGTGAAGTTTGGTGGAGGGGGGGGTTATGGTTTGGGGTTGTTTTTCAGGGCTCGGGCTTGGCCCCTTAGTTCCGGTGAAAGGAACTCTTAATGCTTCAGCATACCAAGACATTTTGGACAATTTCCGGCACTCAACTTTGTGGGAACAGTTTGGGGATGGCCCCTTCTTGTTCCAACATGACTGTGCACCAGTGCACAAAGAAAGGTCCATAAAGACATGGATGAGTGAGTTTGGTGTGGAGGAACTTGTCTGGCCTGCACAGAGTCCTGACCTCAACCCGATAGAACACCTTTGGGATGAATTAGAGTGGAGATTGCTAGCCAGGCCTTCTTGTCCAACATCAGTGACTGACCTCACAAATGTGCTTCTAGAAGAATGGTCAGATATTCCCATAAACACTCCTAAACCTTGTGGAAAGCCTTCCCAGAAGAGTTGAAGCTGTTATAGCTGCAAAGGGTGGGCCAACTCCATATTAAACCCTACGGATTAAGAATGGGATGTCATTAAAGTTCATGTGCATGTAAAGGCAGGCGTCCCAAAACTTTTGGCAGTATAGTGTATAACAGTTTTGTATATAGATCGAAAGTTGGCAAGGTTCTTCTGAAGGAAGTTGGCAACCAAACAGTTTTGGTTACCATTGACTTCTATTTTTTGGACAATAAAAAACAGGGAGACATTCTTAAAATATCTTCTTTTATATTCCAAAGAAAGTCATACAGGTTTAGATCGTCATGAGGTAAATGTAAATGTAAATGATGGCAGAATTTTTATTTTTGGGCGAACTATCCGTTTAAAGGAAAGGTTCACACCAAATAAATTAAATGTATTAAAATTAAAATCATCAAAAAATCCCAAGTCTTTTGAAGTCATGCTTTAGTTTTCTGTGACAAAAGGCCTAAATTTTGTCATTATTCACTGATAAGCTTCCCCTCCACTAAGCTGTTAACCACTGCAACAGGATCATTGAGTTAGTCACTCATTGAGTTGAACTGAACCGAATCAGTCCGATTCATGAATAATGAAAGTCACATAGGCTTGGAACGACATGAAGGGAAATCAGATTTTTTGATGAACTATTCCTTGAAACCATTGTCACAAGACATTTTAATCATCTTCTTCATTTAGAGTGATGAATCGCTTATTGTTTGTCACAAGAAAAAGTCATTAACAGTCTTTTTTGTTTTTTCCCCGTGTCCACTCCTCCTCAAACACCTGCTAATATAATTTTTATAACGTGTAGATGAGCTGCTGTGTCCCCTCCTATTAAAAAGCACTGAACAATGATTACTGCTCTAATGAATCAGCTCTTCCTGTTATATCAATCCCATTCACACTATTTCCCACTGCTCTTTCTCTCCTGTGAGATTCATGGTGGTTTGCCATGAATATAAATTTAGGTAGTATCACAGAGGGACAGACTCAAGGCAATATGCTATCTTCAAAGTAAACTTGGACTATTCAATTGACTGACCATCATATCTAGTACTGTGACAGCAACTTTATCTTATGTTTAGGGTCAATTTAAAATATAATTTAAAATATTAAAGATTTCCTTTTAAAGAAATTCTTTAAACCCTGTATAAAATTTTAACCAGATGTTATGATTAATTTGATGATAACTTGATGAAAACCTCATTCGATTTTCAGTGACTCATTAAAATTTATCAACCAGCCTTTGTAAAGTCTGCCAGCAGCAGTTGTTGCTTTGAGATAGAAGCCATTTGCTGTGTGTTTTACTTTATCATTGTTTAAGCTCTTTAATAAAATATTAACAAGAGCTAAACATTCATGGTGCTGAACAGCTGCAATACGTATGCTGTTTCTTTGTCTTTATAATTATTGTGCTAGGCAAAAACACTGGCATCTTTGCCTTGCATTTTATATATTTCTCAAAAACTATCTTCTCAATAAATCTCAAAACATAGTCTGTGCTACAAAATATTAAATCTAGGGTTCCAAAATGTAATATCTCCAGGCTATTTGTACATTGGTTCAATTATGACACGTCTCTTACTTTCTGATTTGCTTTCTACTACTATATTTTTATACTAATGTATATATCTGTTTTGTGTCTTCTTCAGGACTTTAGCTATGATTAAACCAGATGCTGTCACTAAAATTGGTGACATTATTCAGATGATATATGATGCCAACCTTATCGTTACCAAAGCCAAAATGACCAAGCTTACATGGTAAGATATTTATGTTTTAATAAATAGATAACTGATGATACTTTTCTCACCCTACAAGAAAAGGATTCTTGCTTAAAGCAGTTTAAGACTAATTATTCTAATGAGGTATTTCAGTTTTAAAGTAACCCAAGAGTGAATTCTCAGAAATGGTAATGGGTGGATTTGACAAAGTCACATGTTGAGGTAAAAAATATATCACAGCAAAAATCATGCACTGCTTGCTCTATACATTAACCTGGAAAAGGCATACACTTGTTCTTCTCTGAGCTCCTGACCATTTTTTGCACAGAAAAATGAAAGCTAACAATTTTGCACACTCTGTGTTCTATATTCTGAAGCAATTTACAATGTAAGACTTGCAAAGTGCAGAGCATCTCATTAGTGGCTGCCTTTGCACAGTACCAAGAGTGGATTATATTCACAGCACAATGCAGTAATTATTAACTGAGGTTGTGAGAAGCAAGAGTGTAAGAGAAAAGAGGCAGTGTTTAAAGCTACAGACATGATTTATTTGGCCTGTTTTGTTAAGATCAGTGTATGATTTTAAAAATGGTCGTAATGTGGATGCTGGAAAAATAAAAGTTACAGGTCACAAAGACTGTGTGTTCAGTCACAGGGAGAAGTGACCCAAGTTACTGAATCACAATTTTCTTCAAGTAAAATTGTGCCCTTGAGCAAATCAGCCCTGATTTCTCCACAGTATTTGCCCTTCAGATTAGAGGAGAGTCGTTAAGAGTAAATCTGAGGACATTTCTGGTATTTTCACAGTAAAATGGCTTTAAAGTGCTTTGTGAGCTTGTGTGTTCATAACTACAAAAGTGGGTAATAAAGGACACAAACCAGAATGAGTCTTGCAAAGCAGAGACCTTCAAAATATAATATTAAGTTAACTTCAACCAAGGCTAAAATCAGCTAAATGTATTATTGTTCCTCCCACATTAAAATCTATTAGGAATATTATAATGTTATAAACTGTACATGAGTAATGATTTTTAATGCATTTGCTATGTAAACATTATAACAAATAGGCCTGCAATGATAAAGCACTATACACATGTTAATAGGCTCAATTTTAGTTTGTTTTAGTAATTTTGTTATGTGTCGTTGTCATTTTTATAGTTGTTTTTAAATATTTCTGGATTGCTTTAATTTATTTTTATTTCATTTTAGTGCTTCAGTTTGAACTAGTTTTCATTTAAAGACCCCCTGTGATTAAGTGTTTAATGTTGTTTATATGAATGTGTGGTGTTTTTGATATGCTTTAAGACAAACCATGTGCAAATTCATTAGTCAACACCATTGCTGAGTTTTTTCTCCTTAACTGCAAAAACAAGTTTTTTTTACGTCACAAACTACCTTGTAACTAATCACATCAACGTGCAGGTGGGCTTTAGCATATCATTACTTTGCTGCGAAGCATGGGAGTCTCAATAGAAGCAAGGTTATCCCGGTATTGTTTAGCAATATAGCAGGTGAATTATGTAGATTATGTATATTACGATGTTATGCCTATGAACTATATGCCTTTCTCCACTGACATTCTAACTTGTTCAAAGCGTTTCTAAGGATGCTGATTTTTATGTCTGACTCTGAGATGGTGAACGGGAACATGGTTTGTGTAACATTAGCAACACCTTATTAGCTGTTTGATAATGTAGTCAAGACAAAGGCTAATCATATTAATTACCATTATGTGTCTGACATGTAGAGAGCGATACATAAAACACATTACCAGTCTGATACATCGACTTGTATATGACCCTGTATGAGTGAATGGAGGTGGCATATACATGGGTCCACATATACTAAATGAAGCAAGGGTGTAGAGTTACATTTAAGCTATTTTAAGGCATGAATAGTATTTTTTTTTCACAGGAAAAAACTTTTAAATATGTCATTTTGGTGATCAAAGATTAGTTTTAATGGGTTAAAATTGACAGGGGGACTTTAAGTTTCATTACAATTTCTGTTTTTTTGTTTTTGTTTATTATCACGTTTTTATTAGTTTAGTTTTATTTTTAGTTAAAACAACACAGGCCCAAACTGCAACACTTACCAGTATTTAAGGGAAGTCAGATAATATGTGTTCATCATAATAGCTTATTTGCTTCTTTAAAGCTTGGGCAGCATGATTGTGTGAGAGGCGATAACATTTTCAGGTCTTTTAGATGTCTGAAATGACAAAACTAGCTTTGTATATTTGTAGATACCCATCAGCACTAAAGCATTTGGCAGTGTTATATTTGTATGTTTATGTATTTGGCATAAAATATAATCCAAAACAACTACAGTGAATTCAAAGTATATGTTTTTGTCTGTATGTAACTATACACGTGGTTTAGTACTACATTTTTTGGAGAATGGAAAATGCTGATGGTTAATCTTTCCTTTTCCTCTTGAAATATGCTGACTCGGGGAGTTTCTCTGATAGACCATGTTGTTTTAGCCTGGTCAGGTTTTGCTGCTTTAACCTTTCTTCAAAGTAGCAAACAGCTGTTCATTGACAGAGACAGTCCTTGTCAGAGTATGAAGATGTGTAAATTGTGTTACGTAGACATATTTTCTTATTTCTCACACTAGTTGACGTGTCATCAGATTAATATATGATATAATTACAAAAGATGCTATTAAGATGAAATGCACACTTTATAAAAACTTAAGGGCACTTTTTGCTCCTTAGTTTCATATGTAAAACTCTATTTCACTATAGGAGTCAGCCGAGAGATGGTAGGGTTTGGAGATCACTTATTAACTCTGTGTACTTTTATGGCTTTCTTACAGGAAGCAGGCAGCAGACTTTTACATGGAACATCAGTCAAAGTCTTTTTTCAAGTGAGTCTTTCCTGAGTCAATGATTGACTTATATGTAAGGGCTGCTTTTGAAGGAGACTCTGACACCTGAACCACCAACATTGAGATTATCATAGTGACTTTGACATGACTTTGCATGACACTGCATGTTTTTAACCAGAAATGAAATCATAAACCTCAAAAATAAAGTTGCTGCTTCTTCAACAACAGTAATCTGGTGCAGTTTGTAACCTCTGGTCCCGTGATTGCTATGGAGCTGATGGGGGATGAGGCAGTGTCTACCTGGAGAAAAGTTCTGGGCCCGACTGATTCTGGTGTGGCACAGAAAGATGCAGCGCATAGTCTCAGAGCCCAGTTTGGTACCGATGGCACTAAGAATGCTGGGCATGGGTCAGATTCTTTGGCATCTGCTGCACGGGTAACAAAAAAGCAACTGTCAAAAGCAATTAAGCAATCAATTAATCAAATCTTCTCTTAATCAAATTTTTCTGGTAATATACTAATCAAGTCAAAGGAAATGATTGGTTGTGTTTTTAATTATACCTATTTTTGTCTGTTAGGAGCTGGAGTTCTTCTTCCCCTCCACTACTGGTCACGGTCCCTCCAACACAGCCAAGTACTCAGACTGCACCTGCTGTATCATCAAACCTCATGCCATCTCAGAGGGTAAACCCACACACAAACACTGACAATATCCTGTCTAATCAGTCATCTTTGAAATTACCTATTATAGATGAGATATAGCGTAGTTAAATATTTGCTATTTGTAATGTGCTATTTGTAGTGTATTATTAACCCATCTCTGTTTCTAAGTGCACATTATCATCAGAAGAATATGCTGATATGTCATACCTCATCATTCCTGTCCCAGATACTCATATTTTCTTCAATGCTGGTCCAAGAGTTCCACTAATCCTGACCCAAAACCTTGCCACGCATAGTCAACATGTGAAGTTATGGCTCTAAAATGTGTCATGGTCATGGTCATGGACAAGACCCATATGGCAATATAAATTATATATTTATATATATATATATATATATATATATATATATATATATATATATATATATAATGAAAAATAATCAAACATACATGAGCAAATATAAGTAACTAAAACCTAAAATAAAATATAATTATGTAAGTATTTAGATTGAACATATATAACATATAACAAGTATTTTAAAACTGGAAATGTTTTTTCTTGGTACATTTTGTACTATATTTTGGCATTTGAAGCTTTAAATTAAATATATTTTCCATCTGGGGCTATCGCTCTTGTAGAGTGCCAGACTTGCTCAGAAGCCATAATTATGGCTGATTTGTGAGGAAATCATTTTTGTTTTTGTTCAAGATCTTTTCGATAAATCGGTCAAACCAGTTCATAAATTGGTTCATACACCAGTTCATAAATTATAGAGTCTGTTTATACTGCGAGTAGCATGCTGAATTCTGAATGATGCACTATAAGCCTAGTTGTCTTTTGCAAGTTGTCTCTTGCAATAGGCTTTTATGTAACCTATCGCTAGAGAGGGAATTACTCACCCATTGTTGGAAAAAAGACATCTCTCAGGCTTGATGCAAAGTACACATTGACAGGCATACAAACAACACTTCCTGTTCAGTAAATCTGACTGAATCCAGACCATTTATATTTTGCACTTTGAAGTTTACATTCTGTTTGAAGTAGATTAATTACTATTTAGTTGTAAATTTGACTTTTGAAAAGACCTCACACAAATTATATCAGTTATGTGTGGCCTCCACCCAGACCAATGCTGGATTTTAAAACAACTCTTTCAAAAAACAATTTCTTTTCAAAGTGAAACCAAGTGGTGTCCTTTGGTCCTTTCGTGATTGTCTTCTGCTTAAATAAATGTCTTCATTCCCTCCTGGCCTACTGTTGTTTTGCTTGTTATATACGTTGATGAGTATAAAACGCCCAAAGCCAGTTCGTACTCTTAACCAAGCCTTCACTTCGGATTTGTTCAAATCCGTCTCTTGATCCCTGTTCATGGAGCATGCCGCCAGGGCACTGACCTGTGAAATCTCAAATCCTCTCGATAGGGCTGAGGTAGATATTTCACATAGTGGACGTGGACTAAACAGGCCCCAAGTTGATTTTGTACATTGCTGTGGGCTGAGTAACCTAGAGGGAATGTTACACAATCACACACACACACCAGAACCCCAACAACAGACCCAATCAGTCATGAACACAAAAAAATTACATGCTTCAAGACCTCAAACAGTTTTGACGCACTTTATCTGTCGATTTTAGGGGTTTCAATCCTCGCTGGTAATTTGCCTCATTATTGAAATGTCCTTTTCATATTGCACATCTCGCAGTCCCATCAAAATAACATTCAAAAAATGGCCAGAAATGTTAGATTGTGTCAAAAGTAGTACAACACTGAAGTATTATGGTCACTCTTTTAGCTTTTGCTCAACTTCATGTCACCTGCATTGTGTCAACTCTCCATATTTTTCAACCAGTTTCACAACCACACCATTCCAGCTACCAACCTCCTGCAGTGTGTCTGTTCTCAGGACCTCCATCAAAAGTGCTGGCAACCACTGATTTAAAGAGGATTGCAGGCCTGATTACCTTTTGATTGGAGGTCTGGAGCCCACCAGGTTTGCAAAAGGAGTAAATAAAAATAGCCAGTAATGAAAGTTCCTGCTGAGAGAGCCGCTACATGACTGTAATTAGACAGATTATGTGGCAACCAATCTGTTCAGTTTTTCAGGATAGTCATGTGGCTTGGTGCACCTTGTGTTGTAACATTACTTTTGGATTATAGACTACAATAGCATGTTGTTCGCATCCCTCAACTGTAGTTACGCACTGATTTGAACTCAACTATGGTCTCACCCTATGCAATGTCACTTTGTGTAAGATTGGATTGTGTGATTGTATGCTTTCCATTGCATGTCTCCACCTTCAGACCTCAAACCTATTATAAACACTTTAATCTTCAAGAAATGGCAAGCCAAATGGGAGCAGTTTAATAGAAACAAATTTAGCCAAATCAATCCTGTAGATGGTGGAAAACATTGTGTCTGTTTTGAAAATCGGTGGGACCATATTATCTACACTTGCTGTCGAATAGACCACTCCACACTAACCAATACGTTTTTGTTAATTGGTGAAGATCCTCTTTTATGCCCCTTTTTGCCAGAGTGCATATTTTGATATTTTGACTGTGATGGATTGAACCCCATTATGACTCTTTACTTTTTAGTTGATGAATTTTAGCAGCAGCACTGCTATAAACTAAAAATACACAATATGTGCGAAATATTATTACAATTTTAAATAACTGTTTTCTATTTTAATATATTTTAAAATTTCATTTATTCCTGTAATGGCAAAGCTGAATTTTCAACAGCCATCACTCCAGACTTCAGTGTCACATGATCCTTCAGAAATCATTCTAATATGCAAGAGACATATTAGAACTTTTTATTATTATCAGTGTTGAAAAATGTTGAAAAATATGTTTGTAGAAGCTGATTTTCTTCAGGATTCTGTGATGAATAGAAGTTTAAAAAAACAGCATTTATGTGAAATAGAAATCTTTACTGTCACTTTTGATCAATTTAATGCATCCTTGCTGAATAAAAATATGAATTTCTTTCCCTCAATGACCCCAAACTTTTAAACTAGTGTATACTGTGGAAATGTAGCTAATTATGCCATGTGTGACCTTGTTTTGTTGTATTATATAGTATGCTTAATGACAGTGCATACTGTAGCTGTAGGTAAGGTAAAGGTCATAATTCTCTGAATTGTCTGTGCTTTGGCATATACTCAAGCAAGCAGCATGCCATAATAAATGGGTAATGATTTACTCAAACCTATTGTCCAGGGTTAGGGTCATATCACAGAATTGTTGTGCATTTTTACTTGCCCACTTTCTCTGTTATTTTAATAGAATACAATGATTAACCTAGTTTGCAGTGTTAAATGAGCTTCTCTAGATGGTTAATGTTGTCATCAAGGTCATGCTACTTCAGTGTGAAATGGCTTAAACTTAAAACCTTCATTAATGTATTCTGAGATTCACGCCATGTGGTCCAAAGTATATAACACTAAAGTTAGTTGTAGCTGAAAGCATTTGTCTGACTTAAGTCTGACCTATTGATATCAGACCTTCAAACAGATTTGACTTCCTTTCAAAACTATTAGCTGATTAAAATTACTTGATGTAAAGGTTTCAATTACAGCATTTGTAGATATCATCCAATGAATCCGTATTTTTTAAGTTGAAAAGTCTCAGCTGTAGAAATGCAGTTTGATTTGTTTTGAACTGGCTCATGACTGCAATAGACAAATGTGTTGCCAGGCAGCGCTGATACCATTGCCTAGCAACAGAGCTGACTTTCTGGAAGCTGCTGTCAGAATGGGAACCTTTAGGGTCACCAGTGGTACCGAGGGAGGGTTGGGGATGTGTGAAGATGTCATTTATGTGACAAAAGAAAATTATCTGGTGCAGTTATTACTGTGCATAGGGAAATAATCTTTTCATGCTCTGTGAACTGCATATAATAATTTCCCTCTTATTTCTTAGAAAATGTTAAATATTCAATTTTAAATATGAAAATATTAAACGGATCCTTGACCTTTTCCGCTGTTGGAATAACAAGATTGAAATCACATTTGATGTGTGCTTTGTAGTATTTACCCTTTCTCTTAAAGATATGAGAAAAAAACAGCAAATGTAATTGCTTTGTGTCAAAGACAGCCGTGAACATATCTGACTGCACTGTGAAACAAATTCAATATAAATATAATTTTTAAAAAATTATAATATTCCTTGAAACATGCTATATGTGCTGCTTGATTGGCAATAGCCTTTACAACATACAGTAAAAACGTACTGTACTGAAATTGAAACCACAAATCCCTAAATGACATCTAATGGATACATACCCCGCTGTGCCTTTTATTAATATAATCTTTCAGAGCACAGTCCAAAGGAATGGACCTGGAGATTCACTCTTGTGTTATTGAGATCAAAGTCTCTCCTTTGAAGTCACTCCTTCATGATCTTGTGAACTGTTTGTTGGCCTTTAACTTGGCATGATCATATCGGTTAAACAGAAGGTCGAAAGTCTTACTTGCCACTTAACTGATGTGGCCAATGCAACATATAGTTCTTTAACTGCAGGGACAGTCACCCTAGAGCAAGGGTGCATAGTCGATAGAGCAGGATCACATGATTTCCTAGATCACTGCTACTTGGTATTGAACCTAAATCCTTTGTGTTAGCATCTCAGATCCTTAATCATTAGACTTCTATCTAATGATTAGTCTGCTCTTAGAAGTGCAAGTTGTTTCCAATAGCATGTGAATATACCCTGCACTATACTTTGCTGTCCTTAAAGGGGAAACATTCATTTTAAGATTAACCTCAAGATTCATTTTAAAGGAACACACCGACTTTTTGGGACTTATTCACCGTATCCCCCAGAGTTAGATAACACAGTGCGTGCCATAACTCTGTCTGACACACCCACCGCTAGCCTAGCTTAGCATAAAGACCGGAGGTAAACGGCTCCATCTAGCTCAGTAAGTGACAAAATAATGCCAACATTTTCCTATTAACATGTTGTGATGTGTATAGTTGCATTGTGTACTAAGACCGACGGAAAATTCAAGTGGCAATTTTCTAGACTGATATGGCTTGGGACTATACTCTCATTCCTGTGTAATAATCCAGGAACTTTGGCTGCCATACCACCATGGGTGCAGCGGCGCAATGATATTACGCAGCGCCTGAAAACAGGCTAACTTCCGTCAACATAACCAACGTGACAGCCTGCTTGCACAGAGAGCGTGCTGGGGACTATTTTCAGGTGTTGCGTAATATCATTGCGCCTGCTGAACCCATGGTACGGCAGCAAAGTTCCTTGATTATTACGCAGGAATGAGAGTATAGTCCCTAGCCATATCGGTCTAGAAAATTGCAACTTTTCATTTTCCGTCGGTCTTAGTACACGATGTAACTATACACATCACAACATGTAAATAGGAAAATGTTGCCGTTATTTTGTCACTTATTGAGCAGTAGGCTAGCTGGAGCTGTTTACCTCCAGTCTTTGTGCTAAGCTAGGCTAGCGGTGGGTGCGTCAGAGTTATGGCACGCACGGAGATAAAAATGGTATGTATGGACTTATCTAACTCTGGGGGATACGGTGAATAAGCTAAAGTCCCAAAAAGTTTTTTTTTTGGTCTATTTTTAATTAAACTTTTTTTGTTACTTATTATTTAATCTGTTGGGCCTGAAAAAAACCTTTATTTATACATTCACTGTACCCCATAAAGCTATATACTCATATGTGGAGAATGATTGAAAATCAGTCTGTGTTTGCATGGTTTATTCTTGCATTAATAGTTATAAATGTATATTATCTAGAGAGATTTTTGTAAAATGTAAGATTGCATTCATGTCTTATTTTTTTTCCAGCATTGACAGGAAAGATTCTCAAGTCAGTCATAGAAAATGGATTTCAGATATCTGCCCTACAAATGGTAAGTCGTTTAATTTAATTTAAATTACGTTTCAGTCTTTAGATGCAAACTTGCATACAGTATCAACAATTTCAAACAGTATGTTCAAATTATAAAGTTCAATTACTTTTAGTAATGAAAGATAGACACATTTTATGGATATTAGACCAGCCTCTCTTTAAAAGAACAGACGATCAAACTAATAGCAAACTTTGCCAAAGTAAAAAGAGTCTTTCTATAAACCAAGGGCAAACACAATTATGTTTTCCCTTTGGTGTAACCTGACCCCGTCATCGACCATACATTCTGTGACCAGATCAGTAGCCTCCCACATATCCAACTGAGTCCTCTGCTGACCAATTACAGGGCTGCAGCTTTGTCACATGACCCTGCTGAAAATAGTGTACGGAGGATCCCCTGGGCAACAGTGGATCAATGAAGGTTTTGTTACTATTAGAAAGCATGTATGTCCAGGGCTGAGTTGGTGGTCAATAAAAAGACAGGGATAATGGTGTGTTGGAATGGTTGGCCTGGAGATTTTATCTCCAATGTGTTGGATAACCCTCTCAATTGCAGAGTTATGATTTAATACATCAATAGTATTATATCTATCTATATCTATATCTATATATCTATATATATATATATATCTATATATCTATATATCTATATATATATATATATATATATATATATATATATATATATATATATACACAGGTGCTGGTCATATAATTAGAATATCATCAAAACGTTGATTTATTTCACTAATTCCATTCAAAAACTGAAACTTGTATATTATATTCATTCATTACACACAGACTGATATATTTCAAATGTTTATTTCTTTTAATTTTGATGATTAGAACTGACAACTAATGAAAATCCCAAATTCAGTATCTCAGAAAATTATAATATTACTTAAGACCAATACAAAGAAAGGATTTTTAGAAATCTTGGCCAACTGAAAAGTATGAACATGAAAAGTATGAGCATGTACAGCTATCAATACTTAGTTGGGGCTCCTTTTGCCTGAATTACTGCAGCAATGCGGCGTGGCATGGAGTCGATCAGTCTGTGGCACTGCTCAGGTGTTATGAGAGCCCAGGTTGCTCTGATAGTGGCCAATCAGCTCTTCTGCATTGTTGGGTCTGGCATATCGCATTTTCCTCTTCACAATATCCCATAGATTTTCTATGGGGTTAAAGTCAGGCGAGTTTGCTGGCCAATTAAGAACAGGGATACCATGGTCCTTAAACCAGGTACTGGTTGCTTTGGCACTGTGTGCAGGTGCCAAGTCCTGTTGGAAAATGAAATCTGCATCTCCATAAAGTTGGTCAGCAGCAGGAAGCATGAAGTGCTCTAAAATGTCCTGGTATACGGCTGCGTTGACCTTGGACCTCAGAAAACACAGTGGACCAACACCAGCAGATGACATGGCACCCCAAACCATCACTGACTGTGGAAACTTTACTCTGGACCTCAAGCAAGTGGATTGTGTGCCTCTCCTCTCTTCCTCCAGACTCTGGGACCCTGATTTCCAAAGGAAATGCAAAATTTACTTTCATCAGAGAACATAACTTTGGACCACTCAGCAGCAGTCCAGTCCTTTTTGTCTTTAGCCCAGGCGAGACGTTTCTGACGCTGTCTGTTGTTCAGGAGTGGCTTGACACAAGGAATGCGACAGCTGAAACCCATGTCTTGCATACGTCTGTGCGTAGTGGTTCTTGAAGCACTGACTCCAGCTGCAGTCCACTCTTTGTGAATCTCCCCCACATTTTTGAATGGGTTTTGTTTCACAATCCTCTCCAGGGTGCGGTTATCCCTATTGCTTGTACACTTTTTTTCTACCACATCTTTTCCTTCCCTTCGCCTCTCTATTAATGTGCTTGGACACAGAGCTCTGTGAACAGCCAGCCTCTTTTGCAATGACCTTTTGTGTCTTGCCCTCCTTGTGCAAGGTGTCAATGGTCGTCTTTTGGACAACTGTCAAGTCAGCAGTCTTCCCCATGTTTGTGTAGCCTACAGAACTAGACTAAGAGACCATTTAAAGGCCTTTGCAGGTGTTTTGAGTTAATTAGCTGATTAGAGTGTGGCACCAGGTGTCTTCAATATTTAACCTTTTCACAATATTCTAATTTTCTGAGATACTGATTTTGGGATTTTCCTTAGTTGTCAGTTATAATCATCAAAATTAAAAGAAATAAAATTTGAAATATATCAGTCTGTGTGTAATGAATGAATGAATATAATATACAAGTTTCACTTTTTTAATGGAATTAGTGAAATAAATCAACTTTTTGATGATATTCTAATTATATGACCAGCACCTGTGTGTATGTGTGTATATATATATATATACAGTATATTGAACTAGCCTGCAATTTTTAACCATTCTTCTAGAAGCGCATTTGTGAGGTCAGGCACTGATGTTGGACGAGAAGGCCTCGCAGTCGCTGCTCTAATTCATCCTAAAGGTGTTCTATCAGGTTGAGGTCAGGACTTTGTGCAGGCCAGTCAAGTTCCTCCACTCCAAACTCGCTCATCCATGTCTTTATGGACCTTGCTTTGTGCACTGGTGCGCAGTTATGTTGGAACAGCAAGGGGCCATCTCCAAACTGTTCCCATTTAAGAGTTCCTTTTACTGGAACTAAGGGGCCAAGCCCAACCCCTGAAAAACAACCCCACACCATAATCCCCCTCCACCAAACTTTACACTTGGCACAATGCAGTCAGGCAAGTACCGTTCTCCTGGCAACCGTCAAACCCAGACTCGTCCATTGGATTGCCAGACAGAGAAGCGTGATTCGTCACTCCAAAGAACACGTCTCCAATGCTCTAGAGTTCAGTGGCGGTGTGCTTCACACCAGCTGCTCGACCATGGAAACCCATTCCATGAAGCTCTCCACGCACTGTTCTTGAGCTAATCTGAAGGCCACTACGTTTTCAGGTCTGTATTTATTGTCTCTGCAGAAAGTTGGTGACTTCTGCGCACTGTGCGCCTCAGCATGCGCTGACCCTGCTCTGTGATTTTTACGTGGCCTACCACTTCGTGGCTGAGTTGCTGTTGTTCCCAATTGCTTCCACTTTGTTATAATACCACTAAAAGTTGACAGTGGAATATTTAGTAGTGAGGAAACAAATTAACTTATTGCACAGGTGGCAACCTATCACGGTACCACGCTTGAATTCACTGAGCTCCTGAGAGTGACCCATTCTTTCACAAATGTGTATATAAATATATATATATATATATATATATATATATATATATATACACACATACACACACACACACACACACACACACGTGTGTGTGTATGTATATATATATATATATATATATATATATATATATATATATATATATATATATATATATATATATATATATATATATATATATATATATATATATATATATATATATATATATATAATATACAGCTCTGAAAAAAATTAAGAGACCACTTAACATTGATTTCTGAACTTGGAGCGGTCCCTTAATTTTTTCCAATTATTCTGACTATATTTATACATTTGTACAAGTAATAATGTCCTTGAAAGTGTTTTATTTTGTTTTAATTCAGTATTCAAATTGTGACTTGGTTTTCCATTATTCTACAGTTCAACATGGATCGAGCGAATGCTGAGGAGTTTTTAGAGGTTTATAAAGGGGTCGTAGCCGAGTACACTGTAAGTATATAATGCTGCTCTCTCTACTATGATTTCAAGTGTTTCCTTAATCCACTCTTATCCCTAACCATGCCAAATCACTATACCTGTCCCTAGCCTTAACAGTATCCCACCTCAATAGCAGAAGTGTTTTGCTATACATTTTCCTGTTCTGGGTAGAGTATTATGTGACAGTACGTGGAAATTTGTTTCAAAGGAACAACCTTCACATTCCTATTTGCTATTTAGCTTCAATAAATCACTTTCTTGTCTTTGTATTTCAGCCGAAAAGCAATAATTCATTTTGATAATGTCCACACAAGTCTTTTAGACCAAAAATAATCCATTTTTGGTACCAGGTCATTGAAGCTAGAGGCTATTTTGGAGTACAGGTCCTTGTCTGTTGCCATGAAAACTCTCATCAACATATTGATTGCCTCACATTTACCAAAACAGACTGCATGCTGCAGGTGCAAAGTGCCTATGAAACACTTCAGTGAGTGTGCCACTATTTTGTTCTGCAAAAATACATGGTAAAGTCATGTATTGTCTTACTCTGGCTGCTGGAACAAAGTGCACTTTTGCCAAGCAGATCTTATTGTTATACATTTTAAGACAATGTGAATTTTATGTTGAATTGTAATATTGTGAACAGTGATTTTCACAGAATTTAGCACCATGTTGCATTTCATCACTCAATGACTCATCCTCTTATTATGTAATATACGGCACGGCCTTTGATAGTAATTTTATAGTAACCGTTCTAAACCATGATCTCCACTACAAGCATAATCCTTGTATTGCTTTGAAATACTCAAAATATATATTCCATGTTATCATTGTATCATATCATTGTAACAGCACTGTTTATATTGGGTTGCAGATATTGCCGTTACATTGACACTTTTTCTAGTGAAATAGGGAAGCTCTTTGAAGCTACAATCTTAAAAATAATGGTTGGCATATATGGTTTCATTAAGAACCTTCAGCATCCATGGAACTTTTCCATTGCACAAATGGTTCTTTATTGTGGAAAAAGGTTCTTTTAATTATTAAAATGAAAGAAAAAAAGTTTCTTTTTAGAATTGTTCACTGAATAGTTCTCTGGGGAACCTGAAATTGTTCCTCTTATGGCATTGCTGTAAAAAAAAACTTTTTTGGAACCGTTATTTTTAAGAATGTACAACAGTTTCTCATGCAGGTTATAAATGGTTTATGATGGTAATTTATTGGCTATATAGCTTTAACAATTGTTGCTTTTGAGATTTTTATAGATCTCATAAATGTTTGATTTTGAAATGTTTGTAAAGTATGTAGTCACAAAAAGTAACCCGTGCATTGTTAATAGGTTGATCTGGAAAAATGCAAAAATGGAACTTAGTGCTTATTATTCTTTTTCAAATATAAAACTAAAAAGATGCCTTTGTGGACACCACAACTAGATCAGAGGATGTGAAAATGGTCTGTGCTTGGTGGGCTCTTCACATTCACCCCATAATTCTAATACCCCACAAAGTTATACATGCCAAACACAGAGGTCAACTCATCAAACCAGATTAAAAGAGAATGAGAACTAGTCTTGTTGCAAATAACCTGTTCCAAGAACAATAGCAACAATTGTTTGCTTTGACATCCTTTAATTTATATATTTATTAAGAGGCACACTGGTAACTTGAGTCCTCCAGCTGCTCCAATGTCTTCCCAAGGTCTGTTCAGATAATAAGCTCTTTCATTGGTACAGGCACCGCAGGTAGACCAGAGGAATCGTTAACTCTTGACTGCTTGTGTTGCAGAATATGGTGGATGAACTTTGTTCTGGACCTTGTATGGCCCTGGAGATCCATGCTACCGATGCGCCCAGAGTCTTTCGGGAGTTCTGTGGACCAGCAGACCCTGTGAGTTACCAGACTTTTCAAAACCAGACCATGTTATATTGTGTATTTATTTCCTAAAACAGCTTAAGTAATGTGCTTATACCCACAAGCATAGCATTAATAATTTCAGTTCTCTTTTTATATACTGTATGTAAGCATACATCTTTAACACCAATTCAAGGTCATATCAAGGTTTTATGAAAGTTATAACAGAGACTTAATGGTCCTTCAGTCTCTTGGACTCAGTGACCTCTTTTACCTTATGTATCATGTTATCTGTAGCTCTCTGAAGGCATATCATTTGTACGCCCCCAGGTAAAAACCTGCTTTGTGTCTGCATCAGCCAGTCGAAATGTACACCGCCATGAAGGTTTCGTCTTTTACGAAAGATTAGTCTGCCCACTCATGTTGCATGACGACTGTTTCCGCTCTAGGTGGACACAATTCTGCCAAGTTTTCTACTATTGGCAGAGATAGCTTGTAAACTGCAGGTACCAGTCATGATGTACCATTAGATAAGAATTACAATCCTTGCTCCTTGGAGTCCTTGGGTCAGGGTTTATCGGCCTTACGCACAGCACTAAAAGGTTTGATAATAATGTGGACTTTGTAATTTTCAGTGTGGCACTCGCTTATGGTCCTTTTGCTTTCCTGTGACGGGTAAAAAGGTGGACTATGGGCACTAGAGTTTAGTCTTTTGTTTAAAGATCCCATGAAATCAAAATTGGAATATTGTGACTTTTAGTGTTTGTAAGCTTTTAGTTATCTATATGTACTCATTATCATAAAATATCAAATGTATAACAAAAAGTATTGATGACATCTTACACTCAGGGGTATATCAAAAAATCTTGTCCAATAAAATGCTGTAAAATCAGAATTCCTTCCAAAAGCAAGTAGCAAATCATGGTTAATGTCTGTGACATGAAATGAAGGTAAGCTCTTCAATATGTGCCATCACAAATTGCTGATTCAGTGTGAATATAACACGCATCATAAGGCAGTGCATTCATTTGAAATGATGATTAAACTGATTAGAACTACTTGGGCATTAAAGATTTTAACGCACCCCTTCCAACCAATCAGAATCGAGTATTCAGACAGACCGTGGAATAATAGAAAAAATCCAGTGGATAATATAGAAAGGATCAGATAAAAAAACAACAATTTATGGCTGCAACAAATAAATGAATCAATTTTCTTTTTTTGTAGTTACATTAGGACAAAACATCCATTGAGACTTTTCAACACACTCTCATGGCAATTCGTGACTATTTTACGGCGAATTGGTGGCTTAATCGTATGAATTTGTAGATCACTATTTGGTCAGAGAGAATCGTCACTACCAGCGTCATTAGATTTGCAACAAAAGACACCAAAACCGCTAGCCTGGATGCCAGCCGAACTTAGCCCCGCCCACAACATTTGAGGTCGGGAAGTTCTGTCTGGACTTGATCCGTTGTGGAGTAACTATGCCCGAACAGGAGCTGTTCGGACCAATCAAATTGTCAGGGCGGGCTTTATACGATGATGGACAGATGATAAACAGTAACGTAATCATCCACGTCACCAAAGAGCGCTTGGGTTGAATTTGTTTACTAAATGGAGAACTTGTTCGTATATGTATTCACCTTTACTATTTCTTTAAAAAATTATGATCGTGTTGGCAAGTACTCTGTGTATCCTTAAATTCTTTTTACAACACCGGCAAAGATCATTTACACTCATCTTCTTCTTCTACTTCCAGCGTTTGTGCAGTTGAGTTCTGTTGACAACTATGCGTTAGTGATGTCGTTCATGAGCGATTCGTTCTTTTTGAACTAATCTTAAATATGACTCGGGAACAACGAGTTGTCTCAGAGAGCGATTCGTTCCTTTTGCGTTGACCCCGCATGTGCTACCTACCATCGGTTCTGTACAGGATCTTCTGCATTCAGCCTATGGGGCTGTGAGTTGGTGAACAAATGACTCGAACCCAAAGACTCGAGAGGTGAACTAATCAATTCTGTTTTCGGGACTGCATGCATTGCATATGGGGCTGTCACGGCCCAGATCAGACACTGATGACAGAACTAACGACTCGAACCCGAAGACAGGAGAGGTGAACTAATCTTTCCAGGGAACAGACATGATTAAATGTGAAGTGACAAAAGAAAGAACGACTCGGATTCGGAGGTGAGGTGAACTAACAGACTGCATAGCCGGAAGACCCAGCTAAGCAATTAATGAATCATTTCTTTCTTAAAGTTTGGCCTTGGCTGCATTAGCTTAGAATTTTTTTTATTCCAAATGTGATCAACGTTTGCATAAGTACTAGATGTGTTAGGGAATTTAACATGTGACATTTTAATTATATTCTGCTGAAATGAACGAAATGACTTGGAAAAAAGATTTTTCAGAATTTTTTTTCTCATTTTGCTGAACGAGATTCAAAGATCCGAACTTCCCACTACTACTATGCGTTGCTCAAACTTACTCCATTGCTCTGATTGGTTGTAGGTCTATCTAATTGAGTGCAGAGGCATTTTCAATGACCGTCACACGCAACTTAAAAAAAATGGCTGTATCGTGGACAGTAGATGAGGTGGCAGCACAACTAAAACGATCAGTCTATAATCCCACCCACTTTGAAGCGGTACTAAACTGCAGTGGAAAAGCAAACTGAGCCCAAATAAAGAGTGGCGAGCCGAGTCATACCACGTAGTGGAAAAGTGCCACAGGTTCTACAGATGGTGGTACCAGCACCTGATTTGGTAGCACTGGAGGGTGGGGGGATTTTTAATCATAAAATGACTATTAATTTATTTTACATTAATAAGTGCAGTAACTAATAATATTACATGTTTATTTCTTGTAAATGCACTTTTGAAAGTAAAGCACTGAGCATGAGTTGAGATGCAGATAAAATTAACTTTTATGAACAGTAACATGTGAACCCCTCATTTTTATAGGGTAACTTTTTTTTTTTTTTTTTTTTTTAATCACATTAGAAATAACATTTAAATTGGATAATATTTAGAGCTTTGAAGTGCTGGAAAAGTTTGAACTTAATCACTTGAAAGTCCTTGAAAAGTGCTTGAATTGTACTTTTGAAAGGTTGTACAAACCCTGAAATGAATAATGAAAAAACATTAGACTATTTCTGCCACAATTCCATGGTTAGCGTTACTACATTAAAGGTGCACTATGTAAAAAAATTTCAGTAAAATATCCAAAAACCACTAGGCCAGTGTTATATATTTTGTTCAGTTGAGTACTTACAATATGCCAAATGTTTCCAACTATTTATAAATTGTGAGAAAATTGCTATTTTAACCAAGGAACTGGGACGTGTGAGGGAGTCGCCTGTCAATTGTGTCATATCTGCGTTACCCTCGGTTTCCGGTTTTATTTTGCAGAAATGCTTTACTCTTACTGCAGTGTGCAACAAGTGTCATAGCATCCACCAAGCGAATGCACAGAGTAACGTCATAACATCATTTTCAACACACTCAAACATATAGAATATGATAAACAGAGCTGTGTTACCTCATACTCATGACCGGAAAAGCAGAAATGGCGCTGCAACTGTGGCATAATAAAAGTCCCGCTGCTCGCAAGGCGTGTGTTGCGTTCATCTTATTAACAATTGCTCCAGCGGCCTTGCTCAGCTCCTACAACCCTCGGTCCTGCTCTGCTTCATACTACAGTAATGTTAATAATCGTATCCATGAACATGATTTCTGCCCGAGTCCTATCCCGATTCTTTTCCACCGGCTGAGGTGAAGACCACATGTCCCAAGATTCTGCGCTCAAACTAGGCATCATCAAACTATGCAAACTGTCATGCTGTTAGCATTTTATTACTCAAAAGTAACTATGAATGAGTAAGAGTTAGTATGGCCAAAATGATGTGAAATGTTTCTGTTGACTGAATTATTCACGCTTTACGCAAGCTGTTGCTAGCCTGATAGATATTTCTGCTCTTTGACACAAATGGCTTTGATATTCTGAACATGGCTCCAGTGTTGTGACCTTTACAAGGTCAAACTGGATTGCTCAATCATGGGTTCCGGAAAGAGCTACGCACTTCTCAATTGACAGCCCCACCCTGGGTCCTCCCCCACCCTCTCTTTCACACACTTACACACACACACACACAGTGCAGAGGGAGAGAGAGAGAGAGAGAGCGTGAGAGCGTGTGGTTTGTTTTTAAACACTTTGACAGGCTGTATATCAGCATTGTCTGGTCACAACAGCAGCACTTATTGTCTTGTATCTCACAAGTTCTTTTAGCTCATGCTCATTATTTTGACATGTTCTCCTGCTTCCCCCCCACTTTTTGTGCTGGATCTGTGGCTGCATGTCTGTGGTTTTTTAAACACTGCCAGTATGATTCATAAAACATAGTTATTATGTGTGTTTTGGGGAGATAGACTGGTTTAGATGTTGTACCGTAAACACTTTTTGATTGTTGCTGTGAATAAATGAGGGGTTACAACCCATTCCTTTCCATTTACCGAATCACACTGAACACATATACAGCACAACTATGTGCTGAGCCACCTTTTACCTCCATTTATAATGTTATAAAGCCTTGTATTAGTGTTTTAAACTGAATTCAGTAATTTATTACTTCCTTCATCAACATGCATAAATGTTAAACTGATAGCACTTGTATACTGTATTTTGTTGCCTTTTTATTTAAAGTACATTAAAGTGTTATTTATATACTATTATAGTATTTATTAATATTTTTAATAATTTTATGCTTTCAGTTTTCATTTTAATTCTAAATTTAAGCATAAACTATTACCATACCACCTTTAGAAAAAGGACAGGAAATGTGGTAGGGGTGGAGGAGGGAGTGCCATCATCGCTGGAGCTGTATTTGAGCACATTTTGCCTGCATAAGAGTGTTGCAGCTTTATGTTGGAGCTAGCATACTAACTTCAAGGCCTTTATACAGAACAACTCCAATTTGAACAGTCATTCTTATGTATATCATTTGGATTCAGTGAATGTTCGTGCAATGAATGTTTGCTAGATAGTCTTGCAATATGCACAGTTCTGTTTTGTTGATGACCAGATTTATTTTGGCTGAACAGGCAAAATAAAGTGGCTGGATAGTGTCAACTGAAGGTGCACCACAGAGAGCTCCATCAATTGTAATGGAAGCTATCTTGTTTTGATCACAAGCATCTAGTGCAGACAAACCAAACTTAACTTTTTTCAAAGATGTGTGCATGCAGTCATATTTGTTGTTGTCTCCTGTAAAATGTGGGTCGCCGCAACTAAATTTACATTTCAGTAAATGACACACACATATGCATACATAAACAGTTATGGGCTGCACGATATACCAACATTAAATAGAAATTCGAGATATTACTTGTGGTTTTCAAATCGCAAAAGCTGTCATTTAATAATATAAATATAAATATATGCGCTGTGTGTTTCAAGGTGAAGCGTGTGTGTGCGACTAATAGCAGTGTTTTTCAAAGCGACTTGGTTCATTATTAAGCGGCTCGGTGTGCATTATTAATGAGAAGAAACTTGTTCACTCCAGAGCCATGGTTCATTCCAATCACTGTGCTGTATTCTGCGTATGATTGCATTATTATATTTAAATGTCACAAAAAGCTGCTTCAGGTCTGTTTATTTATCTCAGCGCTGTTGTCATGTTTCAGAGACATGGGTGCGTTTTTTGCTTTCCCTTGTGTGCATTTGGCTTCCTATCAACACAAATGGGAAATATGTCTGTAAAAAGCATTTCACATGTACACACGGAACAAGCATGAGAGCGTTTTCTGCGCTGAACACTGCAATGAGTTTAACAATGAGTTAATATCCGGACCGGAGTGAGCGTGTTTCAAGGTTTTATGGATATTTCATATACTCTTTAACGTCTGTAAATGAAGAAATTAAAATGTAAAAATTTTTATTGAAATTTTACTGTTGTACTATAAAATAAAATGTATTTTTATTAAATACTCAATTTCTGTCATCAAATGTTTGATTAAAATTAAGCTTACTGTACTTCTGGGGTGACCCCCCCCCCCCCCCCCCCCCTTCCACCCCATCTCAAATATTTTGGTTGGTCTTAAGATTATACTTGTCTAGGTGGGTCCTGGAATGGAAAAGTTTGGAAACCCTTGTCCTAGACTACAGCAGTCCTTAAGATTACATTGCTGGACCAAAATGCAGAAAGACCAAATTGATATAAGGATAAACCATTAACACTTTGAAACTCCAGGATTGTGTGAACAAAAGAAGGGGATAAATATTTTCAGCATTGTTTGTGAAGGATTAGTTGTAGTTCATAAAGAGAGGATAATACTCCTCATCGCTGTTTGAGTCTGAAGGCAGGCGTGTTTTTCTTTCATTTCAGCCGAAAGTTTTAAAATCCTGTGCGAACACAAAGATTACATTAATTTGGTTTGGAATGTGTAAAGTTTTGTAAGAGCATCATAAAGTTTTCCTAACCCCAAGTCAGCTTTAATGACATCTTCTGTTGCAGAGTTTGAAGATCCGTATGATAGATTTTGAGGGGAAAAGGTCAGTGTTTGATGACGTGATTAGTCAGTCAAGATTCAACATGCTTCATTAACCACTCTTCTTTTTTGGTAAACTCCACACCTCTGAGGTTTTCCCACTGCCGAACACACTTTAGTGTCATGTAATGCCTTACCAAATGGTAGTGAGAAGGACCGTGAGAGTTGCCTTGTAAAGTTTATCATTGATTCAGAGAAAGACCATACAAGGGAGCAGTACAACAGCATAGTCCATCGTATGGTGGAAAGCAAAAATAGACATGTGTCTAACATTATGTCAGCAACACTGAAGATGACCTGAGGACACATTTCATTTGGCAGAATTTGGCTAATTTTGAGCCTCTTTGTGTCCTAGTGTAGCATCAGCCCCTGTAAAGAAGACATGAGATCAGTCAGACTGGTTTTGGTCCTTTAAAAAAAACAGTGGAAGCACTGATATTAAAATTATGACCACAGCCGATAAACCAATCCTTGTTTAAATGTTATGGCTGTTATTATAAATTTATACTACTACTAAAAAAATTCAATTAAAAAATAATAAAAACTAAAATAAATAGTAGGAATGCACATTATTTCTGTACCATATCAGATATTGGCCAATCGATTTTTAAAATGATCAGCGTTGGTTTATATTGGATATTTAAATGTAAATTTCCTTATTCTTACATTTAGGTTAACTTTGTTGTCATTTTAATGTTCAGTTGAAGTTGATCTTTAAAAAAACTAATAATTTAATAACACTGTTAATGTAATGTAACCTTTGGCAAATCTCAAAAATAATATAATATTTTTTCTCATTATACATTATGATATATGCCTAAATTCACTTATAGCAATTAAAATGACTAAAAAGCATTTTAGTGTTTAATTTTTAATGTATTTGGGCTATTTATTGGTTGTTGACATAAGCCAATAACTATTTTAATGTTAATGGTTATCATCAGTTATCGGCCATAATTGTTATAGGTCTGCATCCCTAGTAAATGGTTTGTATGCTACAAATGACTATTCCTTTTGAAACCTCACATTTATAGTGAGACATCACCCTATCCAAGCAATCCAACTGAACTGAACTGGATAGTTCACACAAAAATGAAAATTCTGTCATCATTTACTCACCCTCAAGTTGTTCCAAACCTGTATGAATTTGTTTCTTTTGCTGAACACAAAATAAGATATTTTGAAGAATGTCGATGTCGAAGTCAGTGGGTCCGTCAACTGTTTAGTTTCCCATATTCTTCCAAATATCTTCTTTTGTGTTCAGCAGAAGAAAGAAATTCACACATACCAAGTTTGGAACAACTTGAAGGTGAGTAAATGACATTTTTGGGTGAACTATCCCTTTAACAATGCACCCTATGGGATTTTACATTGGCCATAAATCAGACATTAATGCCCCAACTTTGATCATTTTTCTTGTCGCGTCTCATTTTTAGGACAGTCTTACTTCAAGGTCAAGGTCAACATAAAGGTATTTTGCCAATATCTTTTTAAGAATGTGGTTTCTGAACACTGTCGTTTGACCTATTTGTGGTGTAGTATTGCTGTGTTCAGGAATGATATCAGTTGTGGAACAGTGTGCTCCTCTCCAGTACCTTGATCTCTTTATCATTAATAGAAGTGTAAAAGAGCAAGGAGATATGTGTGAAGCTAGTGAAAAATTCATCATGGCGGATCCTGTTGGCTTTAAGATGTAAACTCAAGTCAATCGGTGGGAGATTTTAACTGTCTTATTCTTTGTTTTGACAGTATTGTTCAGTGTAACCAGATTGTCTGACTCAAGGTTGTACAAGGTTGTTTCCAAATGTGTGAAGTTGCATTCTGCTGTGTTATAAGAACAGACCAAGCTCACAAAAGAATTAATTCTCCAGTTTCTGTATAAATACCTGCTGTTATTGTCTGCCTTTCTGCTTTCATTTACATTCTGTATGTGTCTGTTTGAACTTGATAAGCTCCAAGGCTGACTTTTGTCCAAGGTTGTACACAAGACATTAGCCATTTGTTTTCAGTGTGAGAACGCACCAAGATCCCGTTCACTTAGTTGTGCTTAAGTCTCATATGGTGTTGGAGTTCATGAATAATGTATTGTGTCGACAGATCGTATCAACTGACAAAGTTCAACTGAATGCCTGTCAATGACTGACTCACTGGCTTTCAGCTCTAGGTTCCAAAATACCGTAACTGAACCTCCACTTGGAAACGAAGGTAACTTGCTTGTAACACTGTAAACTTATACATGGCGAATGTAACCGTGCCTGATTTGTCACAGACAATGGAGATAAGATAAAGTATTAGATGTTTGGATACAGTGTTTGCCTTCTTTAGACAAGAGCATGTGGAGCCTTTTGTGTATCCATGTCCTTCAAATGTATTAAAAGTAAACACAATGGTGTATGGAGGTAGAATTATGTCTTTAATACCACTCTACAGTGTAAGGTCAAGTTTGTGAATTATTTTTTGATGGCCCTGCACTCAGTTTTATTAGGATGTTGCTAATCTAGTGTTCTTGTTCTAGTATGGCTCTGTGTCAGTCAAGGCTACACAGAAAAACAAAGCACAATTGACACTGTTGTCTCACGTGTCTTCTGTACAGTCCTCCTAGATCTGTCTGTGAGAAATATGACAGACCAACATGTTATAGCCTGTAAATAACCAGCAAAGGCAATTAGCAACAATGAGGTTTTCCTGGATCAGGGTATTTGACAAGGCATGATCCCTCAAGTACAAACAACAGAATTTGCTATAGATGGTTCTTTTATGTTTGTGCAAAAGGCCGTAGTGTTTCTATCGAGAGCAGCTGCATTTAAAGAAAATCAAAAGTTTGGTTTAAAAACAGGGTCATTTAGGATTTTAAAAGTCGCTTATGCTCACCCAGCTTGCATTTATTTGATTTCAAATAATGTGCTTATCTTAATGTATATTTTTATTTTGTCCTTGTTCTATATTTTGTTTCAGAAATACCACGTGACTCATTTGTACCCATGTTAGAATAATGCGCTCTCTAACAGCATCTGCCCATGTACGTTTCCTGTTGTAAACCAAATTGTTCATCCACAAACTAGGTTATTCAATCAGTCAGGGTTTAATTGTGATCTCTAATAGTGCTGAGTGCTAGCATGTGTCAGTGCTGTAAGTATGTGGGCATAAAAGCAGGGCCGTGGAGACCTGTAGTTACCATGGAGGTGCTCTCTTAGGAGTCTCCAGTGTCGCCCCATAGCATCGATTGCTGCTTAATTAAGGCCCTCTTACATCAGAGTGGCACCAGGAACAGGGAGTGAGTGAGCCATGTGACCGAGGCTGAACTGGAACTGCCTCGCACAATCTGCCTGTCATCTGGCACCAAATTAGTGCAGATCTACTCCCTCTATTTCCCTAATGTTACGAGTCTGCTTTGGTTTGTTGTTGATCATTTTGCCTGTAAAAAATATTTAATTAATGACAAAAAATATTTTATCACAACAAACTTTTTGTCCTACATCCACTTTAGTTTAACACTGAAGACTTTGTTGTCATGCCTTCACATGTGGGCAAGAAGGTCTATTGTCAATAGTTTAGCGACGTATGAAGCACAGCTCACACAAAAGTCACTTTCAACCCATGAAAAGAAAGCAAACATTTAAAGCCAAGGCACTCCGGGTTCATAAATCTAAAAAAATCACTCGTGGCTTAAATGATTTAAAAACAATTCCAAATACCAATGTGTTGCACCTAACAATCCTTCATCAGGCCACTTTCAACCCAAACAGCTTTCTGTTGGTCAATGCAGTGAATTTGAGTGACTAACATGAACCTGGTGCAAAATTGGCGTGGGGAAATATTTCGCCTTCACGTGTAATTCCTATTGAAATCACTGGATTTCGCCCAGACAGAAAATTTGCCAAACAACGGTAAATGTGGCCATACCTTTAGATAAATGGCTACTTTGTTCATTGCCATTTGCCTGATGCTTCTTATTCAAACGACTTTAAGTATGCTAATTACATGGACAATTCCCTTGCCACCACCTGTGGTGAAGTGTTTTGTTCGAGGGCACATTGGTGAAAGCACAATTGTGATGTCACTAATTTTCAAGGTCCTACGTCACTAATTTGGGATTAAAGGTTACAGTCAATTTTTTGCTCCAAGACATATTAAATGTGTACAAACTGAACTTTTCCACAGCGTGTAATGCCGCTCCGTGAGAAGTTTACCTACTTGCATTTGTATCTAGTTGACTATAGACTAAATTATCAAGTTGGAGAAAAAGACAGAAACTTGCAGTGATTGGTTGCCTTACAACTACAAGCTTGAACTAAATCTTGATATCTCAGAAAACCCTGTTATATGCTAAAACCAAATAGACTTTTATGCCATTTTACAGGATTTTTTGTATTTTAAACTGGTTTATGTATGTTTAATTACTGTATAAAGACAGTGATTGGTCTGATATTTACATGTGTTGGTGATTTGTCTAGAAAGACCCATTTTGGCTTGGTTGGGATTACAAAAGGTCCTCATAAATAAAAGTGTCTGGAATCTATTGCTCGTTAATTAACATACACCAGGCAGATTAGCACATTGACTCTTTTGATAGCTATGAAGTGAGAGCCCTTGATGGAGGGGGTGTGAAGAATGAGCCTCATTTAATAAACATGGCTGTTTTACAGGTAAGAGCCCAGACGGCATTGACGTGCACGGGAAACTAAAAGATACCGACCTTGTGATCAGCTTCAGTGTCAACTAAATGTCTGAGACTACACAAAAAATCTGAAATTCAGAATCTAATATACACTATAGTTCAAAAGCATAGGATTGGTAAGATGCTTAATTGTTTAATGTTTTTGAAAGAAACCTCTTATGCTCACCAAGGCTGCATTTATTTAATCAAAAATACAGAAAGCATTTTCATCTAACTTTTGGACCCAATAGGATCAGCTGTCATTCTAAACAGCAGGCGCATACAGGGTTAAACATGAGGAGTTTAAGTCTGGAACAGTACACTCTGCTAACAGAGTCTATACACCCAGATTGTCTTTCACCCGTTTGACCAATTAAGGCTAATTTACCCATCTAGTGTGAATTTGTCCCTCTAAATTACAGTTATTTTAGCTTTCAATAATTTGAGATGATTGCCAAATACTTTTAAATGGCACTGAGCGTCAGATACCCTTATACTCAGACGTGAAGTCGTCAGTCGTGTCACTTGGTTCTAAGACTGGGGCGTCTCTCTGAATACGGGCCCCTTTTTATCAGCGAATAGCGAGACGAGGGTTTGTGAAGTAACGATTTTTTCTCCTCTGTCTACATAGACAGTAGTGTTACATCAGTGTGTCCTCTCTATTGACATTCTTTTTATGTTCTGTGTGGTGGGGTGAGGGAGGCATATGCAGTGTGTCTGGCAGCGGCTCTGTTTAGAATGAGAACATACGCACACTATGAATGCTGACGTCAAACAGCTGCCTTTAGAAATGGATATCACCAAAATGGGTATCTCAGTCATACAAACGTGCTGATTAAAGCAATTTTTTCCAAAGGAGTTCCATGAGACAGAGAGGCAGTGAGAGGCGAAATTAACTCCCTTAGCTTGTTTGTTCCTAATCGTAGCCTGTATTTTGTGTGTAACCATCAGTGTTTGGGCTTGGCAGGACTCATTACAGTGACATTAATTTCAGCGGCTGCTGCTGGTCACTTATGGGTAACTAACACAATTATAGTGAGCCAGCTTTGCCAGAAATTCTCTCAGTGCTAAGAAATCAGCCTCACTGTGAGCATATCTGTGTTTGACAAATAAGTGCATTTACATGCACTTTAAAAGTCCAATTCCAGTCAGATTAAACAATAATTTGTTTTAAAGCAAAGTGAACACTTTAGTCGACTGATTAAGCTCAGTTAAGATAAATGTTCGGATGAAATATACAATACCAGTCAAAGTTTGAGGGCGAGAAATTCATATTTTTATTTTTATTTTCTTGGTGTTATATCACCACGGCATGTTGCATTTGTCTTTTTACATTTTTAAACTATTCTTTTTTTTGTTAGTCATGTGTGTCTAATCAAATGAGGATGTGACTCAGAGTTCGGTATCATCACTATAAATTTGAACTGACTTATTACTAAGAAACGAGTGATGCTTGCTAATGTCTATATACGAACCATGATATTGGATCTTTGTCGTGTTTTAAATTAATCACAAAGCAGACATCATAGATAAAACTAAAGAAAGGATTGCCTTCATGTGCTTTTTCAATGTCAACAAGATAAGGATAATAACTAACCAGCAAGAGTCTCTAAATATGCCAAAGCTTAAGAAAGGAAATCATATGTTACAGTGCTGTCTTTATTTGAACCAAAACACTAATTTTGCCCGAGACTTTCTCTCATGACAATGTGTGGTCGCTTAATAGTCCCTCTTTGTTTAAACTGTGTGGTCTTCAGCAGGTTCCAGGCCACTGAAATGGAAATCCAGAGATCAAAATGGAGGTGACAAGATGGGTGTGACTAAGGAAACCAAATTTATTTACATTTAGATAACCCATCCCCCCCATGGGCAGAGATTGGGAGTTAGATTTCCTACTGGTAGAGATTAGCAGAGGACAGTAGAGCCGCCGGGGCTTGTGTCCTCAGGAATATTTCATTTCATCACGTTCCATTTTAGCCTTAGCCAGTTGGCCAGCTGAGCTCTGAATGAGAAGCACATGTGAGCGCGAATTAAAGTCAAGACCTGGTATTAGTCCAACATTCTGCTGAAAGGGCAGTGAAATATAAACTCAAAGTAAACTCAGCCAAGACCCCTTGAACTTCTGTCACGCTGTAATGGCAGGGGAGGAGTATTTGTTTAACATTTGTACAACTTTGTAAAGGTGATCATATATTTTTAAAGTCACTCATACTGTTACACTCAACTACATCAGTCCCATTTTGTTGGTCTTTTAGTCTTAACTGTGGGACTTTTGTATATCTTGTATTACTCTGCTACCGTTTGGCAGTTTTTTGCTAGATGACAGCATGCCTAGAATAATGAGCAGCCTGTTCTTTGCCAGCCTGGTGTTAATGTCAGGTTGAGATGAGCTTGACCAGAGAAAATAAAAGCTGGTTGGGTTTCACACAAATAATGTCACAATTCTGGATTGAAGCATTTTCATTTGGGATGCACTGGTATTTAAATTCTGTCCAACACGGATAAAAACATAATTATTTTTATATTATGGCTCACTCTTTGAAAAAAATGTAACCCTAAAAAGTATATAGTAGTACATATTACGTGTACTTAGTACAAGTACATAATGCAACTCTAAGGTACTAATATGTAGTGGTTGATAAGGTTAAATTTTTGTAAAAAAAAAAAAAAAATTCTGACAGCGATAACCGTTAAATAGACAAAAAAATCTATAGTTCTTTGGCTATATAAATAAAAAAAATTAAACTAAAATCAATCATTCTTGTTTCAGGTGTTACAAGCGAAATTAGCTATCACAATGTTATAATGTACAGTACAAAATGGTTCATTTTGAGATTTGCTAAAGATGGCATTTAACAGTGTTATTAAATTATTAAAGATTAGAGTCGGCATGAAACGGAAGTTGTGATAGGCTTTTCTTCCGTATTGTGCCGTGTGTCCGAGTTAAAAAGCTTATCGAACAAGAAAAATGCAAGGCAGGACTTGATTTTGCCTATCGGGAATTGATTGGATCATTGTGGTTTGCTATTGCTGTGATGTCATGTGAGACAAGCTGTCCCGTCCTCGTGCCAGTAAACACATCAGAGATGTCGCTGCAAGAGGACGGGGAAGTTACTTTGATTAAAGTACATTAATTTAAAAAATAATGTTTATAATAAATACGGCAATATTCCATAAAAACAATAATTGTCTGTTATGATTTCATACCATCTTTAAGTGAGCTTTAGAGGACTGGAAAGATAATGTAATTGTACAGGGTAATGATAATCTAAATGTAAAAATATGGTACCAATATATCAATAGCAAAAATGTTGCTATCATTTTAAAAAAGTTAAAAAGTCGAAAGTTCAGTTTTGTGTGCTTCTGAAGTGACTCTGACAGAACTATTTAGGAAGCTGATGTTTGCAGTAATCTGTTTGAGTAACATGAACAAGCACGTGTGAGTAACCTGATGCTCTGGATAGAATGTGATGTAATGTGATCTCACAGCAGCGTTGGGCATGAGTAACCATCACAACACATGCATCGTCACCTGTGCTTTTATCCAATTGCTCTACAAAGGAGACTGTTCAAAGCATATGCTCCATTGCTCCAAATGTAACCCATCACAGAGCTTTTGTCACGTTATATGTTTTGTTTCCATACAGGAAATAGCACGCCACCTTCGGCCCGTCACTTTACGAGCGCTCTACGGCAAAAACAAAGTGCAGAATGGTGTTCACTGCACAGACCTACCAGAGGACGGGATTCTGGAGGTAAGCTCATGCAAATCTCATTCAAACAAAATGTTACGCAAGAGCCACACAGTCACGTTTTACTCGCTTTGAGGATGTTTGTTCGCCTTCGAAAATATTTCTGGATCCCACAAATGCTTATGAAGCCCAGAACAAAATGGCATCCAGGTCTCATGACTGTCCGCAGTGGGCCGAGGCAGACCTACAGCCCAGCATGTCTCACAGGAAACGAAGGCAGGCGGAGAGAGTCGGTTTGATAGAAGGAAAAAAAGGCTTTGTTATGCCAGGGAGTGGGTATGGCCCAGTGGACGTCATTGTTGTGCACAACTCCTGATCTGTCCAGCCTCTAGCACAAATGGCCCCTTGTTAATCATTTGCCTGCTGACCGACTCAGCCATGACATTCCAAGAGCTCAGGCCTCACAGAGGCCTAGCACAGACGCCGGCTGCCGTAACAGGCACAATTCAGGGAAAGTCAATTGTTTGAAAGTAAAACAAGCTGGCAAGCTGATGCTAAGGCCTGATGAAGTGCTAAAAGTGTGTCACAGATTAATGAGGGGCTTTCTAATTTATTAAATATTCTATTTAGGTGTCCAAATTCATGTACTTATCCACTATTCAATGCCTGTTGAATGTTGGACACTTAGTGCACTTAACTGTCGAAGCTTTCATTACGTAGCAGTTCAGGTAAACTATATTTTACAGTACGTTTACATATCTAAGAAAGTACTGGTAATATAAGGTACATGGGTTTACATGGGTTACGGTTAGGTTTAGGGGTAGGTTCAGGGTTAGTACCTAGTTATAACCCAGTTGTTATTATTATAATAAGTACATCGTATGTACATGCAGGACAGGACTGTAAAAAATAAAGTGCTACCTAAAATTCACACACTAGACAGTACACTGTACTTAAAAATAAAGCTTCTTTATTGGCATCTATGTTTCCATAAACCTTTAACATCCATGGAACCTTTCCATTCTACAAAAGGTTCTTTAGATTTTTTAAATGTTCTTCCCACTAAGAAAAAAATGGTAAGAACAGTTCACTGAAAGGTTCTTTAGGGAACCACAAATGGTTATTCTATAGCATTTCTATGAAAACCTCCTTTTGTAACCTTTATTTTTAAGTGTAGCGTACTTCGGGACAGATTTACTAACAGCTTGTGCCAGAGCAAACCCTCTTTTGTTGTTAAACTACTCAGGATTTACCGAAGACGTGCTGTAAAAAATTAGCGATTGATTTAGTGATTTACTAAGGTTTGTGCTTGTCAATTTACTGGTATTTGCACCATTATTATATTATGTCTTAAACCAGACGCCAATTTGAGCTGCTCTTGGTAGATTGTGTTGGTCATTATGGAAATGATCCAGCTGTGTCTGTGTTCTTCAAATTGTGCGTCGTCAGAAAATCATGCGCAGAACTTTCCACTCTCGCAAATTAAAACTCTCACGCTAATTTGCCGTTTAGTCAATCTGGCCCCTTGTGTGTTATTTGGGACAACTATTGTCTTGGTGTTTAGCTTTTGGAGGAAGATTGTACTGAATTGTGGGAATTTCTGTTTTGCAGGTCCAGTATTTCTTTAAGATTTTAGATGGGTGAAGTAACTGTGAGAGATGTCCGTCTGGCTGTTATTTAAATAAAGACCACTTTAACAATGCCTCAGTTGTCTGTCCATTTATTTCTTCTTAGGTCTTACCCAGATTTAAATAACATTACAAGAGCAAATGATACTCTTGACAAGTGTACTGATGTCCAACAATGACTTTAAGAACTTTAAACACAAACAAAATATCCTATTACATGGGGTACTGCTTTGCATCTGATAGGTTTCTAACCTTTGACCAGTGACTTTGGTTTTTGGATTCATACATTACACTTTCTCCTGCTGAAAAAAAAAATTGTACAACTGCATAAATATAAAATTCTTCCACCATGAAAATGGCAAAAACATTCATTAGAAAGTAACACCACATCATGTGATGTCTCCAGAACAAAAACAAAAATTAAAAGCACTGAGTTGCCATGGTCACCACTGGCCAATTCAGTCCTCCACACTAGACACACAGTTCTACACTTAATAGTAAAGAAAAAATAAAAGCCTTACACAGAATTTTCATTAGCCCCAATTTCCCAAATTGCAAAGATCATCAAATAAAAAGTCAAAAGGTGATGTAAAAACATTCCCCACAATCAATGAAAAGCAAAAAATGAAAAGTAAAGGGGAAAAAAAGGTTTGAACGGAGTGCAGTCACTTACACACACAAACACACAGACCTGGGGAGTTCAGAGCGTACCATGCCAGTATTTTCAGTTTTTAAGTAGACGAATACACACATTCACACTCAAACTCTCTTTCTCTCGCTCTCTCACTCTCTCACTCACACACACACACACACACACACACACACACACCTTGGACCGCTAAGTCTTTCTCACATAAGACAACAGAAATTACAACATGGCTTGGAAAGGACCATTGTATGCGACTACTGCACTGCACACTCCATAAAATATAAAGAGACCACACTAGGCAGAAATACTCAGGGGACAGAAACACTGCTCGCTACATCAGTAGTGGAATTATAATTTACAGTAATAAATGAACGTCCCATGGCTCACGGAATATTCTCATTTACAGTAGAATAAATACTTTGCTATTGCTACTCTTCCTGTAATTTACATTCTAACCCTAGACATGCAGAGAAAGCTAGTGTAAAGCGTACAGATTAAGTGTAGGTCCCGTATGTTATGAGAGTTTGTTCAAGACTAGTTGTCGTTGTTGCGTTTTCCAATTGAATTTGTGCTCGTCTTTGTTTATTAATCTAATTTACTGTGTTTTGAAATGGGCAGAATAAAAGTGCTATTTTCATAGCTAAGGTCATGACTTGATGTTGACTTTGATGTCAAAACGTCCCTGAGAACGGTCCTTCTCGTTGTAATCGATGTTCTCTCCGTATACTTTACACTCTATGCGCATGTCGATATTCTTCGTGATGTTGTGGAACTTGATGGCCACCAGAGGCTGGAGGTACTGGGGCTGTAGCAGCTTGCCGTAGTAAGGATAATACTGGAGGGGGAAACCAGTACCCAGCCCGAAGTAATCGATCGGTCCGAGCTTATCTGCTTCCTCTTCTCTCTGTTGACGAGCATAACTAGTGTTAGATCATTCACTGGAGCACAGTGCACATTTCTTTGCTAAAGGCCCGTTCACACCAAGAACCATAACTATAAGGATAACTATATTGGCGTCCACACCGACAGACAATACTTGACTTGAGGGTGAGTAAATGATGACAGAATTTTCATTTTTGGGTGAACTATCCCTTTAACACTTGACTGGCAAAAGAGTAGGGATGCACTGATAATGCAATTCTGGCCCATGATTGTAATAATTATGCTATAGCTGATATTATACATGTATGTGTTAGATGTTGGTAAAGGTAATCTAAATGTAAAAATAAATTAGCATGCACAATAAAAAATGTTTTCTAAAATCGGACACTAACCAATATGTTACCAATATATTGTGCATCTCTACACAAGAATGCTATTTTAGCAAGATGCTTTGTAAGTATTTCCTACCTTGCTTGTGCAGTGGATTGGGATCAGATTGTGCTGAAAGTTAGGGCGGGCTGCCTCAGGGATACTGTCATTGGAAGCTGGAGGCTGAGGAGAAAGTTTGGCAGTATTATACAATCCCAATATTAAGGTAAATGTAATGTAAATGTTGCCTCAGGCTAACAAAGCACTTGATCTATATATATGATGGCAATGCTAATCTCGGATAACTCACCCGTGGCCTGAAGTTCACAATCCTATTGAGTTTAACGATGATGCAGGGCTTGCCTTCGCTGAAGCCATATGATGGGTCCTTTGTGCCTGAGCAGTCCTTCAGCAATTCTCTATCGAAGCGGCAGACCTTCCTGATGCCGTAATTGCTCTCCAGTTCTCCACGATCATTATAGTTTTGGGGTATGTCTGAACATGAAACACATTAAGGCTTATTAGCGACTAATACAACTGTTTTCGCTTGGCATTACTACAACAGTGCACAGGCATGCAGGACAGCAACATGGGTCAAATAAAGCCTCAATTGTCTACCTAAGCAGTGAACTGTTGACTTGAAAATTAATATCATATGACAGAGCCTGGAGAGTGATGTAGGAGATCACTTCCTGAACTGAACCCTTTTTAGATGATCTAAAAACTTGGGTTTATTGAGATGTATATAGCTTAAAGACGATCATAAAACTTATTGTACCTCCACAGTCTTCAAATTTGCTGCTATCCTCCTGGTTTTGTTTGTCGTATGCTTTCAGAAATTCTTCGATATGCTTCACATATGTAGAGTAACTACTTTCTTCTGAAGTAAAGCTGAGCTCTGCTTTATCCGGGCGTGGGGAGTGTGATAAGCCTGTAAATAAAGTGGAGAGGTTAAATGTGGCCTGAGCAACTAGTGTTGTGAACATTTAGAAGAGTGATTTTCCCTCCAGCTATGAGAGCAGCGAATGCCTGGTCCATTCATTGTCATGGAAGTTTGCTATTCAGATTCCCAGCTTGGCAGTAATTTTCCACCACGAACGTAAGGCCACAATGGGGCGTGGTGTGAGCGGAGCCAGCAGAGGAGAACAAGCAAACGGAAACCTTATATTGTCTGTAATGCCAATTTTTGTTTCAACAGCCTAATAATGACCTTCCATGAATGTGCTGTATCTGGTATAAAAAAGAGCATCTGGCTTAATGAACACGAGACAGTAACATAGACATTGTTTGATTCACTTTTAAGACTCCAGTTAGAGCTTGCGAAAGTCTCCCAACCTTCCCCCTCCTCCTCTCCACAACTTCACGTGCTCCTGTCACACAATGGAAACTTTTAGCCCCTAAGAGGGAGGCGGGACTTGAACGCAGGCAGCATGTCAGTTCTATGTACGGCCTTCTTTGCAGCAAATAGCTGCACACCATGGTGATCTCCACTTCATTCCTCCTCATGTTGTTTCTTTTTAGAGTTTGGCGTTCAAGGGCCGCCTCTCTTAAAGGGGAAAAGCCTCTTCTTGGCAGAGGCGTTTATGTTCAGGGCCTTCACGAATACAGCTAAATGTAATGCCAAGGCGGGAGTGTGCACTATGCAAACATTCACTGGCATGGCTGGTGTGGCGAATGGCTGGCAGTGGAGCAACGGGCAACCTAACAGGGATTATGGAAACTGCAGTATACAATGCTCTCCACTGTTTCTTTTCCCATTTTTTTCACCTAAGTTCAATTGCAAAACAATCTTTTATGTGCAAAACAAGCATAGTGATAAACTATTGCAAAGTTATGTTTAAGCGCACAAATGCTGATAACGTCAACCTTAACTGAAATACTACACAACATACAGAGTGTGTGGATGAGGAACAACAATGCTGTCAGAACCCAAACGGGAAGCCTCGTCAGTCTGACCGGGAGTGTGAAGGTCAAAATGGCTTTCTGTGTGTCTCTCCTTCTACTCCCTCACACTCCTACCACCTCCACCCATTCTCTCCGAGGTCAGGCAGACCTTTAGAGCTGCCGAAATGTCAGGGTTTACAGAAACAAAATTAACTTCCAGCGTTATGGAACAGTTCGCGTGTGTGTAAATGAGAATGTCCCAAAAACAGTTGGTTCTTTCCATTTTTCCATATCAATGGCAAAGAATAACATGTAATGTTCCTGCTGCCTCAATTACTTTTAAAAGCATGTGACAGCACAAGGCCTCTTGAAAATCTTTTCAACCAGATGACAACAAATCTCTGAGTTTAAAGTGATTCAAAAGCTTCTGGTATTTCACTTTAAAATACACTGTTAAGATTTTCAACCAAAAATGTAAATGCAGAACAAGACATAAAAACATCTTTCAAACAGTGTACGAGAACACTAAAGTGATCACTTCTATGTTAGTCAAAATCATCAACTACACAACAACACTGTCACATATTGTACTTATCAAAAATCGTGCCAGTCAAAACAACTACTAGCGTTAAAGTACATTTAGTTCATTCTGTATCTCTTCAGTTTGGTGATTCATTCTCAGAGCTTTTCCTTGTGTACAAATAGTACCCAACCTCTGAACACTTTTGGGCATGTAATATCTTTAACATCAGCCAATCTGGTTTGTTACCTGGGGGTGCAACCCTGTCCTGGTATGTGGGCTTGTAGTTGCTAAGAGTCAGGAGCATAGCCTGGATGGTGCCAATAAAAATTCCAGCCAAGCAGCCATAGAAGATGACGTAGAAGGAGAAGATTTTGACTGCAAAAAAAAAATATAGAGCATGAAATCAATGGGATGTTTTAGAGCATTCAGTTTCCACAAAGACAACTAAATGTAAACATGGTCTCAAATGTTTAAAATGTATCCACATTCAGTCTTGTTTTGAAAAGCATTTAACTGTAGCTTATGTATAATGAGGGATAAAATGAGCATAACATTCCAGTTGTAGAATACATAACATTATAATAATTCACCTCATCTATTTTCCTAATACATGTTATAGATCTTTTTGTGAATGACTCCTCCATGAACACATTTCATTTTTTAAAGTTAGGTTTGACTAGGGGTATAATGATACATTGTTATATCGAGATATATGCGACGATATGATTCATGATGATTAGTTTTATTTAAGGCTCAGCTTAATGTATTTATAAGGAATAATTCACCCAATAATGTAAATTCTGTCATGTATTCACCCTCGTGTCGTTTCGAATATATACGATTTTCATTCAACTTCCAAACACAAATGAAGATATTTATGAAACCTGAGTTTTAAAGTCCATTCCTCTAAAACTTAAAAGATCCAAAAATGTCATAAAGGCATTGTAAAAAATAATCAATCGAGTGGTCTAATGACACAATGGCTTTATGATGAACAGATTTACAATGACGCGTATACTGTAGTAAACACGGACATTCAAATGCTTGCGTGATGCGCGAAAACAACGTGAGTGTGAGTAAATGCAGAATTCAAATTTTTGGATAAAATAATCGTTTACAGTTTGGGAATAGTCATTTTGACATGCTTGCGATTAGAACTGGGCTTTGGTTGCATTGATCATCCGAAGCGCATGCGCTGAAACGGCACTCCTCAAAGTGAAAGTGCAAACATCTTTCACTACATTTAGTTTTAGTAGTATAATTATTCAAAGTGCTTTAAATGGTTTATTATTATACGTATAGTGCATTAATAGCGGGAGATGCGGGACATAGCGAGCACCGGGAGAGTCGTGCTCTGTGTAAGAGTTTCAACAAATGCCTGCATTGAAAGTACGAGTACTGCATGAGGAAAAAATAAAAGTTTAGTTACAATGCTATACTACTATATATAATGTTGAATATAATGTATAATAATGCAATGGGGGAATATTTGTAGGTCCTGATAATAATAAAATAATATTATTTTAATAATAATAATTTTAAAAATCTCTTCTTTATTTTGGCTAAAAATATCGCGATAGTATCGTATTGTGAGTTCAGTATTGCAATTTGTATCGAATTGTGACATGAGTGCCTCCCTAGTTTTGTCCATGTAATTTTAAATCAAAATGCCATAACTCAAGTCTTCCGTACCATCCACTGCAAACTCACATTCAGATTCCATATTTTAGTCTTTGGTACTTTATCGCTTTAAAGTCGCAATGAAATGGAAGTAGCGACAGATCTTATCTTCCGAATGTACATCCGAGTGCAATCCCAGACAGCAACATAGTGTCAGCCCAGATCCGGTCCACATCTGGTACACGTGGATTCCACACGTACCAGATGTGGGCCGGATCTGGGCCGGCTGACACTATGTTGACAGGGATCTATCCCAGACAGGGATCACAATTCTAACTTTATAACTCTTAATTGATTTACATCTTACAATTCTGAGGTACAAATTCAGAATCACAAGATATAAAACTCGCAATTGCAAGAAATAAAGTCATAATTGCGAGTTTATATCTTCAGTTCCGACTTTTTAACTCGCAATTGCTGGTTTATATCTCTCAATTCTGAGGGAAAATAAAGTCAGAATTGTGAGATATAAACTCACAACTGCAAGAAAAGAAGAGAGAAAAAAGTTGCAATTACCTTTTTATTTTTTTTTATTCTGTGGCAGAAACAAGCTTCTATACTAAACAGTATCTAAACTACAGAGAATAAAGAGAAACAAAACCCCATTCAGCGATCTTCTGAGATAAGTGACTCGTGAAAAGCTAATTTAAAATGATTTTATTACATAAAATAAAATGTCATAACCGACAATTATTTGTTTAGAACATTTATCTGATATGCTCTGATTGAGTCTTTAATTCAGTTTTACTATAAACTATACATTTCCTTAAAACATACAATATAGGACGTTTACCAACACAAACATGCCAAAAATGTGGGTCTAAGGCCCTTCTCATTTTCCAGACTGAGGAAGCTGGCTGCCTGCTGAGCCCAGCCATTTTATGCAAAGTTGCCACTTGCCAGTAACTATGAAACAACCCAAACTTTCCTGTCTGAAGTAACAGCGACAACAGAACTTCCAGAGCTCACATGTGTCTGTGTGACGCAACAACAGAATGCGACCTGCAGAATAGCATTCCTGTCTGTCAGATACTGTGCCAGTCTGTAGGCTTCATTGAAAGCGCCCCCTCCCCCCCAAACAACCACTTCAAACCAGTCGCCACCAAACACAAGGGTCAGTTTGTGTGTGTGTGGATGATGGGGTTATACTTCCTTTCCCTCAGCCCTGGCACTAAAACCTTTGCCGCCTCTTGAATCTACAGGAAACACATTCAAGTTTGAATACAGTCCCACAAACAATAGTTTCACGCGTCATACTCTCAGTGTGGGCAGAGAAAGAAGCTTGTCCCTGAGGATATACATAATAGGATGTCTGTTTTTAAACCTATATGATGTTTTAAAACCTTATTAAACCCACATTCACGAAGATTAAGAGTAAGTAATCACATGCCAAAAGTGAACGCAATGCGTCTATTGGATGTTGACTATGTCCTTTAGTCTCTCACACTTCTCATTGGCTTCCCTAAGGCGTCACTAAAACCAATAATCATGTAACAACAATACATTTCCTTTTAATGTAGTCTTCAGTTGCAGTATTTTGCGGGCAGCAGCCCGGGTGACATAATAAAATAAAACTTTCCATAAACAATTATCGGCGACGGCAATATATAGTGAAAGATGTTAAATCGATTCAATAAAGTCAAAAACTCCTCTTTAAATGAATAATACAAGCTCTAATGAAATCATATGCGTCAGTGAATATGCTTCCTCTAACGCTAGCATATCCTTACTCTCGCAACTCGTACGATTTGTTTGAATAGCGTTTGCCAAATTTATCAAACCAAACAAACTAAATACTCATTAATTTTAAGTCTACGAAGCTTGTCGCAGACGTTTCTATTCATTTGAAAACTTCAAGCACACAGAGAGCGCCTAGCTGGCTAAGCTACATGTGGCTGACTCCCACATGTTTCAGACTCGACTCATGATCTTTCCATCCGTTTCACTGCTCACTGTTTTAAACAACGTATCGAGTCTTATTAAATATGAAAAGTTTTTTATTATAATGCGTGGTTACTGGATAATGTACATTTTTAATAACAAGCATTTGCAAGTCAATTTATCAGGAGGGAAGAGATAAACACAAATGTTAACAACTGATATAACTCTCTATCAGCTAGTCTCCCGCTTTAAATGCCTATGTTAAAATGAAAAACTCAGCTGTTGAGGAAGCAGGATGAGGAACCAGTACTAAATAATCAATTATTACATTATTACTAACTGCAGGCCATAATCTAGACAGGCCAAATTACTTTGAGTCACCTTGACGAAAATATACTTAGTCACCAGCACAAACACGCTCATGTCATTTATCTATGACTGACACTTGCAGTTTTTAAGTAATTTGACTCTTCACTGTAAAAAATTATGTTTCCATCCATGCCATGATCATTTCTACTCGATTTTCTTTGTAGTTGATCGAAGTCAAATGAACTGACCACAGCAGGTTGTAACTTTGAAACCATTTTGATGCTTACAAAGCTACGATCAAACTTAAATTTTCTATTTTAGTGGTTGGAAAATAGCAAATTGTCCTTCAACGGCAGCTATGCTGTCATTTAAGATGTAGCAGACTGACATATTTCCTGAACAGTAATAGCATCCGTTTAACGACCTTCAAAATAACCTTTTTTTAAACACCCCCATGGACCTGAACGTTAACATTTAATTAAACAATTGATCAAATATGAAAACATTTTGTGTAAAGCACCGTTTTCATCTTTTTTCCATTCAGTCAATGCCATTTCACCACCTTGTGGCTCACGACGCGTATTATCAGTCCTTCTATTACATGACTATAACTCGATTCTTTCGGCACACTCTATGAATTACAACACTGTTTATATATTTGCTTATTTTTTACGAATATCTCTAATATGTTAATCTAATTATAACAGCAAGGCGCCATCGCGAGGCGTTTTTTCCCCATTAAAAACGAGTCACGACGCAGTCAGATCAAACAGGTGTTGAGCTTTTCCAAAGTCAGGAAACACGCTGTAGTCGATGTTCCTGTCTCTAACGTTGGTACGTATCAATATTAACATCTAATGAAGGAGAAAAACTAGTTTAATCCAAGAGAAGAGGCGCTGATGAAACAATCTTGAGAACACTTACACCAACTGCAGCCTGTGCGTCCTAAAAATTCCCTCTTGTCAGAATTCCAGATAAAGCTCTTCCATCCACCAGCAGCATCTTTATTTGAAGACATTTTCGGTATTTAGTTCCCTTTTTGGTGGTGTTTGAGCGGGCCTTGTGGACTTTACAGCGATGTTGTCCCCTTCCTTAATGTTGTAAAAAAGGACAAAGTCGTACCCGGTACCTTTGGTTGTACCCACTCAATATATAGTCGAGGCTAGACCCCGCCCATCGGCTCTTTTAATAAGTTACCTTCAAAAGAGGGAGGGCAGATTCCGACCAATCACAAGCCGCATTGCTTTTGCGTAACAACTCGTAAACGGGGGGTGGAATTTATGCTCGCTTGAGCAGTTCAGTCAGTACTATTTCTTTCAAACTCTAAACTGTGTTCTTTACTAAAAAAATATATAGATTATCTTGATCCCATAAATTTATGTCATACGTAAACCCACCGGTATATTTTGACTGTTTGAACGACAATAAAATATCACAGTGCTTTTTTGGACATGTAGGCCTGTTATAGTATAGGGTTTTATGTGTAATGGTGGTACCATGTTATTCTTGTAAGTACTGTAGAGTACCATATAAACACCATGATACATTTCATATCAGAATACCATGGTACTGCCATCTGATACCATCACTGTAATATGCAAGTACTTTTTGAAAAGGGGTTTGACTGTTGCTGCAGATCAACTGATCAGAAAACGATTTAAGTGGTCAAATAAAATGTCTAATATTTTTTAATCATACAATTTACTCAAGTGGCATTTATAAAAGTACAGATGGCGCTATGATACAAAGCACATTTTCTTCTCTTTGTAGGTCTTCTTACAGAGATACAATGTGTGTGTTTTATGTGTGTCTGTTATTAAGGGGAGGAAACATTTCTCCAGTGACCTGTTGTGGAATACTCAAATTCAAGTTTGTGATCTGTGCTCCATTCAAGGTCATTTGTGGGAGGCAGCAGAAGCAGAGAGGTGAACCCACCTACACCAGGCCTGTACACATGCACTGAGCCATAGAGTTTCAACAAAATTATGTTGTTTCACTCTTTTTTTCTCTCATAAACCATGCACAAGTTCTAACAAGTGCAGGTATTAGTTCCTGCACACTGGGATTACTGGTTCTTTCTTTGAGTTTGGGGGTCTGTTTGACCCCAAAGATCCATACATTACAGTTACATTTAATGAATCAGTTAAATGTAAATATGAATGTGTTTGGCACTTAAGTGTTACAAGAATGTGATGTTAAAACAGTGCTAAACTGCTGCATCTCTTAATAAATCATCAGTAAATCGGTGCATGTATTGTTGTTGTGGGTGTGGAGCTTCAAACATGTGCACACAGGTGCTTCCACTACTAGACCATTTAATCCATATAATTCATCTCACTGCCATACTCATCTCATCTTTTGAAGCCTTCTTTGAGAAAAGAATGAATACATCATTGATAAATCCCTATTATAACGGTAAATGTTGTGAATGATCTAAAACGATTCATATAAACACCTTTTTTAAAAAAAATATTAAGTATAATGTTCTTGTGTTGATACTGCAAATCTCTTTTTTTGCTATTGTGGGATACTGGGACAGGTTTGGTGGTATGGGTAGGTTTAAGGGTGGGTTAAGAGGTAAAAGATGGTCAGCAGTGTAATTATAGGTGTAATTACAAAACAATTAATTACACCCAGGAAGTTAATTTATTTAAATGTTAGTACATGGTTAAAGAAACTTAATAAAAAGTGGCACCTGAAATCCTTATTCTTATACAAACATATATTTGTAATTTAAAAAAAAAAAAATTCACCATTTGAATAATGTTCAATTGTTTTCCAATTGTCTGTACAATGACAGTCAATGGGGTCCAAAACAACAAAAGACATTATCTTTTTTTTTGTGTTCTGCAGAAAAAAGCATATTTCTTTCAATGCAAAGTTTGAAATTACATGAGTAAACTATGCAAAGGTTTACGTGAGAAGATCATTTATGTGACAAACAGCAACACATTTCTAAAGTCCTGCTGATGAGGAGGCAAAGGCTTTGTATTTACATAGATCAGGCTATTGGCAAGTCCTCTGGGAGGTGCTGCATTCCAGTATAGGTTGCTGATTGAATGTGGCATACGCATGAACTGCCAGATCCCAGTTCATCAACAATGTCATACCTGGGCAGCGGCACGAAAAGAGGGCATCTTCTTGAACACATTCGTCTGTTCCCCTTCCCTTTGACACTAAGTAAACTCTGCCATTACTTTCAACTTCAAAACAACTCTTTACTAGCTGACAAGCTGAGGTGTAGATAGTGTGTTGAGCCCTTTGATGCCTGAACTATTCTTAGTGGTGGCTTTTTTTCGGTGCCCTTTCCCTCCCAGCCAGTGCATCGTCGAGTATCAGCAGTGTTTTCTTGATTTGTGTGGAACACAGTTGTGATCCAATTAAATATATCTAGCCTGATAGTTTCAAAGACTGCCTGGAGCTCTAGACGTTTTAAAAAGCATGAAGTTTGTGGCCTCTTTTGTGTTTATCTTAGTAATGACACAGGCTCATATTGCCAGTAGAGAGTATGGATGGTGATAAGGGTTTTCCCCCCTGGCCTCTAATGTGCCTGGGATGGATATCTCTCAACCTCAGCTGACAGCGATGTGCGCTGCAGTGACAGCAGTGTCAAAATTCAGTGTAGATGTAAGAGCTACACTAAATTACAAAAGAGAGGATGACAGAACATTGTGATGTTGCTAAATGAAACGAGAGAGGTATTTATTTGTGCTTATAGTGCATAATTGGTTTTCCAAGTTAATTACTGTCTCAATCACACTCAAAAACTTCTGAATTTAGCATACATTTTAAATGTACTTTGAAAGAATCCTTTGGGTAAAACATTGCATCATTATTTTGGTGGAGCAGTAGACTTCTCATGCCACCTCTGTGTCATATTTACATAGAGCCTTTGCTCTGGAATGCAACCTCTGGCTGGAAGGTGGAACATTTTATTGACTAAGAATAATAAAATGATCACATTTATCCTCTCAGTGTAAACAGAGTTACACATCTGTAGTGTTTAGGCCACTTCTTGCTTAACGGATGAGTAGGGTTCATCCAAGTGAGCTGAAAAATAGCTTTGTCCAGGGTAAAACAGTGAGGGTATTTTCTTTACACATGATAAGCAACAGAGCATGGTTAAAAGCTAGTGTTTTAAAAATGATTATTTCCTAAATTGTTTATTCACAATTATTTAAATTGATTATTAAATAATGTTCTTAAATCTTTATTGTACACACAAAAAACGCTCTTCTTTTTGTAAAAATTTTAATGTAAAATCGCAGTTCTCAGTGATTTTCTTAAAGGAACACGCCGACTTTTTGGGACTTTAGCTTATTCTCCGTATCCCCCAGAGTTAGATAAGTCCATACATTAAGGTGACCAGATTTCTGAAATGGAAACCGGGGACATTTCCTATTTGAGTGGTCAAAATATCACCAAAATCATTTGTTATTATCTTTTAATTAAAAAACAGGGACAATACATTTTTGAATGTTTTTTTGTTGTTTTTGTGGGCTCCCTATATTATTATTATTAACATTAATAATTATTATGATTTAGTTTGATTATTAGGATTTTTGGTCTGGATTTAATACAATTCAACGCACTCGCAAAAACAAAACAAACAACAACAAAAAAAAAAACCAATGAAACTAGTTAATAGTAACCATTGTAATTAACAAGCAGTTCAAAACAATATTATAACATGACTTAACAAAAACACATTACAAAAATAAAACAACATTTAATATTTAATATGATAAATAAAACTATTTAACAAATATTTTAACATTTTATAATTGTATTTAATATTTACATTTTCACAAGTTTATACTAGCTATATAAATAACTTTTTTTTTTTTTTTACTTCAAATGTATTGTTACGTTTGTGCTTGAAAATAACACTTACTATCCTTAATTAGTCTTGTTATTTTGCATTTTAGTCTTATTTTAAGCAGAAAGTATGTGTATTCTGCACATGTATTTGTTGCAAGTGTAACGTTAATTGTTAAGGTTTTTTTTTAGTTAAAGATGTGTGGTAGCCTAATCACTGCTTTGTGACTGCAGAACTTTTGGGGACAAAACAATCCCGCACCCTGTTGAGGCTCTGTTATAAAGCCCATACAAACAGTATTACTTTCATTTAATATGAATAGTTAATATGTTACTACCTTGAAAGCGCTCACAATGTTTCTTTTGATATTTGACGATAATGGCGCTCTGCTCTCGGTTACGTTCTTCGTATCTCACAGCGTCATCTGCTGGTGAAAATAATAACTACACGATTGCTCCTATAACCAGCCGCTGCTGTATGTTGGTTGGTCGCTTTTTTTGCAATATATCTGCGGGTTGTTTTGAACAGTGTAAAAAGGGGAAATTTCCAAAACCGGGACTGTCCCCGGAAAACGGGGACCCTGCGTAATATCATTGCGCCGCTGCACCCATAGTACAGCAGCAAAGTTCCTGGATTATTACGCAGGAATGAGAGTATAGTACCTAGCCATATCGGTCTAGAAAATCACAACTTTTCATTTTCCGTTGGTCATAGTACACGATGTAACTATACACATCACAACGTATATATATATATAGGAAAATGTTGCCGTTATTTTGTCACTTATTAAGCAGTAGACTAGCTGGAGCCATTTACCTCCAGTCTTTGTGCTAAGCTAGGCTAGCGGTGGGTGCGTCAGACAGAGTTATGGCACACACAGAGATAAAAATGGTATGTATGGACTTATCTAACTCTGGGTGATACGGTGAATAAGCTAAAGTCCCAAAAAGTCGGCGTGTTCCTTTCATATGAGGGTTATATACACTCACCTAAAGGATTATTAGGAACACCTGTTCAATTTCTCATTAATGCACTTATCTAATCAACCAATCACATGGCAGTTGCTTCAATGCATTTAGGGGTGTGGTCCTGGTCAAGACAGTCTCCTGAACTCCAAACTGAATGTCAGAATGGGAAAGAAAGGTGATTTAAGCAATTTTGAGCATGGCATGGTTGTAGGTGCCAGACGGGCCGGTCTGAGTATTTCACAATCTGCTCAGTTACTGGGATTTTCACGCACAACCATTTCTAGAGTTTACAAAGAATGGTGTGAAAAGGGAAAAACATCCAGTATGCGGCTGTCCTGTGGGCGAAAATGCCTTGTTGATGCTAGAGGTCAGAGGAGAATGGGCCGACTGATTCAAGCTGATAGAAGAGCAACTTTGACTGAAATAACCACTCGTTACAACCGAGGTATGCAGCAAAGCATTTGTGAAGCCACAACACGCACAACCTTGAGGCGGATGGGCTACAACAGCAGAAGACCCCACCGGGTACCACTCATCTCCACTACAAATAGGAAAAAGAGGCTACAATTTGCACGAGCTCACCAAAATTGGACAGTTGAAGACTGGAAAAATGTTGTCTGGTCTGATGAGTCTCGATTTCTGTTGAGACATTCAGATGGTAGAGTCAGAATTTGGCATAAACAGAATGAGAACATGGATCCATCATGCCTTGTTACCACTGTGCAGGCTGGTGGTGGTGGTGTAATGGTGTGGGGGATGTTTTCTTGGCACACTTTAGGCCCCTTAGTGCCAATTGGGCATCGTTTAAATGCCACGGCCTACCTGAGCATTGTTTCTGACCATGTCCATCCCTTTATGACCACCATGTACCCATCCTCTGATGGCTACTTCCAGCAGGATAATGCACCATGTCACAAAGCTCGAATCATTTCAAATTGGTTTCTTGAACATGACAATGAGTTCACTGTACTAAAATGGCCCCCACAGTCACCAGATCTCAACCCAATAGAGCATCTTTGGGATGTGGTGGAACGGGAGCTTCGTGCCCTGGATGTGCATCCCACAAATCTCCATCAACTGCAAGATGCTATCCTATCAATATGGGCCAACATTTCTAAAGAATGCTTTCAGCACCTTGTTGAATCAATGCCACGTAGAATTAAGGCAGTTCTGAAGGCGAAAGGGGGTCAAACACAGTATTAGTATGGTGTTCCTAATAATCCTTTAGGTGAGTGTATATATGTAGCTCTTCATCACAATCTTGGCAGTGATTTAGCTACCTAATAACTTTTTTATATTTTAACCCTTAAATGCATACCTCAAGTCTTTAGTGACCCGGGATGTCATTCACTACATTCCTCCTCATTCATTTAAAAAAAAAAAAAAGTTCTTCTTAAAGTTCAACTTCTTATTCCTCAATCAATTCATTATAAACAATATAACAAGAAAAAATGTTATACAATTATAAAAAGAATGACTGCTTTTCCATTAATTTTTCACAAAAAATAACGGCCTGAGGTGTGTATACCTATATTTTTTTCTGCACAACAATAATTGAATCTTTAATGACTGAATAATTCACCTTTATTCCACAAGGTGGCAATGTCTGATACACAATGATGAAGTGACTTTTGGCACTCACAGTTACTGCAGACAGAAAACAAAAGAATAGGAAGTATCATCAGCAAAACTTGAAATGGCTCAACAATTTACAGCAGAGCAAGTCCTGAACACAGTCAAATAGTGTCACTGTCACTTGATGGTGGATCTGGTGAAGAAGCTGTCAGCGATCAAAATATTGATTTTTGGCATATTCGCGATCTCAAACATATTCTCAAAACTATAATTTTTGCTGAATGCACTGGGAAATGAGCTGTGTGTATTGTTTGAAGTCCATAAAAGTGCATCTATCCATCATATAACTGCTCCACACGGCTCCGGGGAGTTAATAAAGGCCATCTGAAGCGAAGTGGTGCGTTTGTGTAAGAAAAATATCCATATTTAAAACGTTATAGAATAAAATAACTAGCTTCCGGCGGTCAGCGGTACACAAGTCGACTTTACGGCGAAAGAGTAACAAGCTTTGACGCCTCTCGCGGATAGTGCTGGGCAACGCCCCCTCTTTTCTTATATTGAAATCCTCCGCCATTTCTCTTGAAAAATTCTCGTTTTAGACTTCTAATTCATTACCGGTGTTTTGTTTTGCTCTATCCTCTGTGCTTCTGTATTCGTCAAGGGTCAAGGGTCAAGGGTTACTCTTTCACCGTAACTTTTTACTCTTTCATTTGCGTACCGCTGACTGCCAGAAGCTAGCTATTTTAGTCCATAAAGTTTTATATATGGATACAAATGCGCCACTTCGCTTCAGAAGGCCTTTATTAACTCCCCGTAGCCGTGTGGAGCAGTTATATTATGGATAGATGCACTTTTATGGACTTCAAAAATGACCCAACAGTCACTGCCATTATAAAGCTTGGAAGAGCCAGGACATTTTTAATATAACTCAGATTTTATTCGTCTGAAAGGAATGTCATATACACCTGGGATGACTTGAGGGTGAGTAAATCATGGTCTAATTTTCATTTTTGGGTGAACTAACCCTTTAATGTGCACTAGGTACCAGTCTCTCTGTATACTAAAGTCCTCTAAAAACCTAATTTCTTTATGCTAGAACTGTTGATACCGCACATATAGGGCATAAGTTGATACCACACATATAGGTACGTAACTTTTTAAACCTGGAGATAAATAGAAAGTTTTAGGATTTTAAAAATGTCAAATTCATATTATAAATGTTTCACTCAAATAGTTTGTAATAAAAAATATTTAATCTAAAAGCATTTTCACTAGTGATATTTGGACCCCACTTTAGACTACGTAAAATATATGCATAGTAGTATTCTCACTGGTGCTATAACAACACAACTAACCTAGATGTTGTGCAAGCTGAGCATAGCAGGAAGCTGTTAGGTGCTACTAAGATGTAGTTTCCATCACGTACATTTATTCTTCTCTCTCGCCTCATGTTTCTGTCAGGTCTTACTGGAGCCAGCAGGTCAGCGGGGTGCCTGAACTCATCTCCACACACACAATTAGATGAGCAATCTAGGAAGCGATGAAGAGACAGCTGACCCAGTGTGGGACACAGCCTGAGGGAAGTGTGGGCCAGACTGAATGCGCAATCAATATCCCTCCTGCTCCAAAAAAATGGCACGCTATTTACTGTATGCGCTGATTTACCATCACTTATATTCAAATATTGTGTGCATTTATGTCTGAGTTTGCAGTTGATGCGGATGTGATTAACCCTCTGCTATGTGAATACATTGTGCCATGTAGATTCTGTAAATGCATAGGCTACTGTTGCCAGTTTATGAATCTGTTTTTGCAGTTATACATCCATCAGAGCATAATGAAATAAGTGAAACGGAAAGCATACAAGCACACCTTGTCAGTTTTCTCTCAAAGATCATCCACCATCTGATAAACTTTGTGTCAGTGAAGAAAGTAATTCATACAACGCTAACGTAATTAAGGGTGCATCATTTTTTCTAATTCAGCTCACTGGAGTTTAAACAAAAAATCTTCTGCTATGGCAGATAGGCTCACTTAACTTCACAGGCTCGTAGGCTGCTCCACAGTGACATGTGAGAGAAACAAAAGTCAATATTGTGCTTTCAAAATAGCAAGTACTACGATTGGTCTTGACATGAAGGTAACCCACACCCCTTTGTGGTGCAAGCCAGCAATAGGTGGAGAACACATAGGCTCCGCCTTTGAGTGGTGGCTGTTTTAATAAAGCACTCTATTCACCAAGCCATGTGAGAACCCTAGTGGTTATGTGCTCACTAAAGGTCAGTGAGACAGAGGATGTCACAAGGTCATAGTAATCAATGAAGAAGAGTGAATGAAAGTGCATTTGAAAGACCACCGTCAAATCTTTTGGCACAGTACAAACATTACCATTATAAATATATTTATTTATATCATTTATTTTCATATTAATTAAGAAGTCTCTAATGCTCACCAAGGCTGCATTTATTTGATGTAAAAACAGTAATATTGTGAAATTACAATTAAAATGAACTATTTTCTATTTTAATATATTTTAAAATGTAATTTATTCCTGTGATGGCAAGCTGAATTTCCAGCATCATTACTCCAGTCTCAGTCACATGATCCTTCAGAAATCATTATAATATACTGCTTTAAAAACATTTCTTATTATCATCAATGTTGAAAGAAGTTGTGCTGTCTAATATTTTTGTAGAAACTGCTTTTCAGAATTCTTTGATCAACAGAAAGTTCAAAAGAACAGCATTTATTTGATTTAGAAATATTGTGACATCATAAATGTCTTTACTGACACGTTTGATCAATTTAAAGTGTCCTTGCTGAATAAAAGTATTAATTTCTTTCAAAAAAAAAAATTATAATTGTGCTAACCTCAAACTTTTGGATGGTAGTTAAAATTATGTATGCTTACATGAAATGGCATCCAGTCATATCAGTGGCCTAATAAAAGCCGTTGTAGTAGTAACAGGATGAGATCGCTGCATGGTGGCAGCCATGTTGGGGTCACATGACCAGTCAAATACTACTTATTTTATCAGACCCCTGTTATCAGACATTTTGACTGGTAGAATTCTACCATAGAAATTATTGCAAAAATAATAAAATTAGTGTGCTATTCCGAATTCAGCATGTACCACATCACACAAAATAAAATAATCATGGTTGACCAGAGCATTTCTGTTTTGAATGATGCTGCATTCACACCAAGATTACATATCGGTCAGAGCAACATTAATACGGATGACTGGGTGCACCTTTAATGTCCATAAAAAGAGCAGGAGTACACTACTGAAAGTCAAAATAAGAACTATAGCTGGATATCGGGGCTCTTGATTGACAATAGCTGCCTTTGACTTCATGTGGATGGAATAGTAGGAACATTTACATTTATTCATTAGCAGACATTTTTTCCACACAATGACTTACAAATGACGAACTTTAAAAAGCAATTCATCACAGAGCCTGCAGTATTTATATTTTCTATAGTGAGTGCCTTGGTTTATGAGGTTTTTGAGTGGCAAGGTGCATCTTGAGGTTGTTGATAACTCCTTGGTGTGCAAATAGTTTTTGTTTTAATGAAAGAAAGTTGAGAGCAAGACAAAAAGAAATGGCGAGAGCCTTCTTAGGCGTGATTAGTTTCTAACCCATCATGCTCTTCTCTCCCATTATTGCCCTGTCAAGGCAGCTTACAGTTAAATGCTCACCACCATCACAAAGGCTCTCGACCCTTCTTCCAAGAAACCGTGATCTATTGCTCTAATGAGGTGGGTGCCCTGGAGTCAGGCAAGTGCTTTTCTTTTCTTGTTTTCCTTTTTTGAAGAACTCTTTAATGCATGGTGGCCTTTTAACTATTTTCCTTTAATATATCAGTGAAGCTCTATTAGTCAAAACAGATCAAGAAGAAAAACAAGTCCTTACTCTATACAACTGCATTTTTTACAGTGAATTTTCATCATCATCATTATCAACTTTTATTTCCAGACTCATGGTCCATTCAGAAGGCACAGACATGACATGTAACATACATTAAAAAGAGAAAAAGAAACATATACAAATAGATAAAAAACAAAAAAGACTACAATACAGCATTTCTATAAAAGACACTTATACCAGTGATTCCATAGTGATGATTGGTATCGTATGGCACTAAACCCAGGATTTACTAGCAGCATAACAATGCTGTTCTGGTAGTCATTCAGGCGACAAATGAATTTGTAGATGAGTCTCCTCAACAACGCCTGGAAGGTACTGACCCCTGCATTACAAAACAGGTCACTTGCACTAGAGCACCTGGGTTTGTTGAGCAATATCCTCATACAGTCATTATAAGCAACCTTAAGCTTCTGCATACTTGCCTTTTTAAACTTAGTCCATAAAGAAGCAGTATACAAAGGAGTGCAATATGCTTTAAACAGGCTAATTTTGACGTCATCCGTGCACATGTGGAATTTTCTAACCAGCATGTTGGCTTGGGCATATAATATGCGACGCTGCCTGTATATATCCTCATCCTCGCATAACTGATCTGTAATGTAATGACCCATATATTTAATTTTATTACAGACACTCATCACTTGTCCTGACAGATAAAAGTCTGGAAAACAAAGATCTTTGTCCACTTTTGTCCTACATATCAATACAGCACTTTTTTTTGGCATTATACAACACATCATATTTCACCCCATATTCAGAGCAGATATTCAGTAGCTGCTGAAGACCAGCACTGCTGGGAGAAAAGATGGCCAAATCATCAGCATACATAAAATTATTAACCAAGGTGTTTCCAATCATACACCCTGTTTTGCATCTTGATAATTGGTTGGTTTTATATACCTGAAATATACTCTTGAGATTTAATTATTATTTGATACATATATTATTGGTAACACTTTACAATAAGGTAAAGGTACATTAGTTAACATTAGTTAATGTATTAACTAACATGAACTAACCATGCATTATCTAATGTTAACAAGATTTTAATAATGTATTAGTAAATGTTGAAATTAACAAAGATAAATAAATGCTTTATAAATGCAGTTCATTATTAGTTCATGTTAACTAATGTAGTTAACTAATGAACCTTATTGTAAAGTGTTACCATATTATTAATATTAAATATGATTTATTAAATATTCTAGGCATTACAAAAAACATCTACATCACATGAAAGATTAATTTATTTCTGACATTTTCTTTAATGGCATGCTACTCAAGACATGACGTAATTTCACATGACACTAGAGTCATTTCCTGTATTATGTAAAGGAGTTGAGTATTCAGAAACACAAGACTATGAAGTGGCCAAAAAAATGTGCCTAATTCAAGCCTGGTAGATATCAGATTATTTACTTACATTCATGAAGTCAGCCACTCCTCATTCAATCAATTGTATAATATGATGAATTTTGAAAACCAAATAAGCATTTGTTTTGATAAAGCTACCCAGCAAGCAATTTTGCATTTAAAAGATGTCTAATAGCCATCCAAACATAGCCCTGAAGTTTAGGCTAAAACAAGGCAAACTTTGGGCTGTCAGTGAAAAATTAATAGATGTCTAACCATAGCCCAAGAATAGACTAGTCATCTAGAGCATAAACATGTCAAAGAAATTAAACCAAACACCTTGTAAACACTGTTGACTTTGCTTACATGATGGAATATCATACATCTCGCAAGTAATTTTGGCAAAAACGACATTTTGGCTAGAAGTGGGTTACTCATAGCCGGACTATATCAGGTCTATAGCTAACCGAGACTGTGAAATGACAGCTATTGCTTGCTGGGTATGCTCTGAGCAAATTGGCATGTAGCATTTAAGATGTATGAAGCTTGATCATGGGAGCATCGGTTATGTGTTGAGTGAATGATACAGCTGTCAGTAAAAAGCCCTGTTGAGTTTGACTAGATTGAAAAAGTCTCTTGCTCACCACAAAGTATTTAAAAGATACAGTAAAAACAGTGATATTGTGAAAAAAATATTACAATTTAAAATAACTTTTTCTATTGTAATATACACTCACCTAAAGTATTATTAGGAACACCGTACTAATACTGTGTTTGACCCCCTTTCGCCTTCAGAACTGCCTTAATTCTACGTGGCATTGATTCAACAAGGTGCTGAAAGCATTCTTTAGAAATGTTGGCCCATATTGATAGGATAGCATCTTGCAGTTGATGGAGATTTGTGGGATGCACATCCTGGGGCACGAAGCTCCCGTTCCACCACATCCCAAAGATGCTCTATTGGGTTGAGATCTGGTGACTGTGGGGGCCATTTTAGTACAGTGAACTCATTGTCATGTTCAAGAAACCAATTTGAAATGATTCGAGCTTTGTGACATGGTGCATTATCCTGCTGGAAGTAGCCATCAGAGGATGGGTACATGGTGGTCATAAAGGGATGGACATGGTCAGAAACAATGCTCAGGTAGGCCGTGGCATTTAAACAATGCCCAATTGGCACTAAGGGGCCTAAAGTGTGCCAAGAAAACATCCCCCACACCATTACACCACCACCACCAGCCTGCACAGTGGTAACAAGGCATGTTGGATCCATGTTCTCATTCTGTTTACGCCAAATTCTGACTCTACCATCTGAATGTCTCAACAGAAATCGAGACTCATCAGACCAGGCAACATTTTTCCAGTCTTCAACTGTCCAATTTTGGTGAGCTCGTGCAAATTGTAGCCTCTTTTTCCTATTTGTAGTGGAGATGAGTGGTACCCGGTGGGGTCTTCTGCTGTTGTAGCCCATCCGCCTCAAGGTTGTGCGTGTTGTGGCTTCACAAATGCTTTGCTGCATACCTCGGTTGTAACCAGTGGTTATTTCAGTCAAAGTTGCTCTTCAATCAGCTTGAATCTGTCGGCCCATTCTCCTCTGACCTCTAGCATCAACAAGGCATTTTCGCCCACAGGACTGCCGCATACTGGATGTTTTTCCCTTTTCACACCATTCTTTGTAAACTCTAGAAATGGTTGTGCGTGAAAATCCCAGTAACTGAGCAGATTGTGAAATACTCAGACCGGCCCGTCTGGCACCAACAACCATGCCAAGTTCAAAATTGCTTAAATCACCTTTCTTTCCCATTCTGACATTCAGTTTGGAGTTCAGGAGATTGTCTTGACCAGGACCACACCCCTAAATGCATTGAAGCAACTGCCATGTGATTGGTTGATTAGATAATTGCATTAATGAGAAATTGAACAGGTGTTCCTAATAATCCTTTAGGTGAGTGTATTTTAAAATGTAATTTATTCCTGTGATGGAAAAGCAGATTTTTTTCAGCAGCTATTACTATAGTCTTCAGTGTTACATGATCCTTCAAAAATCATTCTAATATGATGCGTAGGGGTTTTATCAATGTTGAAATCTGTAACGAAAGTCTTTACTGTCACTTATGATCAATTTAAAGTATTATTATTATTATTATTTTAAATCTTACTATGTAGAAGCATATACAAAACAAGATAAAATTAGGCAGCATGTAAGCAGAAATAGTGCTGGTATGTATTTGGGTCAAAGGGCTGGTGAGGATTGTACAGCCACACAAGAGGGAAAAAGACGTTTTTCTCTTCCTGAAAGCGTGCCACTTAAGAGACCGCCATGTAACGTACATAACCACAAACAATCACTCACTCATGCAAAATGGTTTCCGCAGCCAAATGTTGTACCTTAGTACTTGCACCTATATTTAATTTTTCAGGTTTCAAATGCTGTCAACGTGCAGCAGAAGTTTTGAGGGACACAATCATTGAAAAGAGAAATAAGGCTTTATTTTTCTTGTAGTGGAGATTATGATTTGCACGGCTGTAAATGCATCTCTCAATTGACGTTGCAGCTTTGCTGTGAGTAAACAATGATATAGAAAACAAATTAATGAAACAAATTAATGGGTCGAATATAGACAAACACAACTGTTGTTTTAAATTTTTAAATTACATTTTTAAACCCAATAGTTGGGTTTGTCGATATTTGACCCAAATGTGGGTTGAAATTTTTTTTAGAGTGCAAGTACACCTTGCAAATATGTTTAAAGGGGTGATGAATTGAGAAACCAACTTTCCCTTGAGCCTTTGATATATATAAAAGTTTTGGAGGTGAAAACTTCCTTGTTAGTCAAAGAAAAGCTTTTATTGACACCAGGCCCAGAAAATGCTCGATCTCAGAATATGTCGACCCTTGACGTCATCGTATGCTGAAACGCTGCCTCAACAGATAAATTTGTATGCCTGCTTCTGTAGCCCCGCCCACCGACACAAAATTTTTTGTGCCCATATAAACTATAAGGAAGTTCATAGCAATGTTGCTTCAGTGACGCCACATCCTTATCCACACCCCCACCCAATCTGGCTTCCTTTACAGTATAACAGGAAAAATTGCAGTTGATGTTTTTGTTGAGTTTGGATTCTGTGTATTTATTTGTGCACTGAGATTAGTATGTGCTTTAAAGTAAATGTTACATGCCCAGTAAAACTACAAGACAAAAGAGCAGGAGAACACACAAGTTTGAATCCCACTGTCCCAAATAATGGTGCTTTTAATGGAATGATCAATCTAAAAATACACATCTCTGTGATCTGCTCCATTTAAACTGATATGAAGCTGTACAAGATGTGACTCACACTATTTCTGAACATGTTCCGTTATTTATTTTTGTACACTTTGAGAGTGGCACTTCTCCAAACAGATCAAAGTCACTGTGCCAGATGAGGACAGACAGAATTAATCTCTGTAACACAGATTTGAAGCAAAACATAGACCAAACTATGGAGAAATACTTATTAATATTAATGTTTTTGCACCCAGATGTCTCCACGTATCTCACTGTGAAAAATTGGATGCTATATGTATGCTACAGAAAAAAAGTGTTTATTAGTAAAATGTAAGCAATGGGCTTGTGAACCAGAGTCGACTCATGGGCTGGAGCGGACTCTGGAGCAGGCTAATGGGCTGGTGCGGACTCTGGAACAGGTTTAGGGGTTGAAGCCATCACTGGACTCTGGTCAGGGGCTGGAGCCATCACTGGACTCTGGCCATGGGCTGGAGCCATCACTGGACTCTGGTCAGGGGCTGGAGTGGATCTGTGTGTGGCCCTTACTTACTTACTTGTGCCCGTCACCCATGCCAGGGTATGGGCTGCCAACAACAGATCTCCAGATTCCTCTGTCTTTGGCCATTCTTTCCAGCTGGTTCCAGGTGTAGCCCATCTGGGAGATGTCGGCCTCAAGATCACATCGCCAGGTGTTTCTTGGATGCCTCTTCTCTGCTTTCCTTGCGGGATCCACTTCAATGCCTGCCTGTTGATGTTGGTTGAAAGAGTGTGTCCCCAATCCAGCCCCATTTTCTCTTCCTGATTTCTTCCTCAGCAGGGAGTTAGTGAGTCCTTTCCCAAAAGTTGGTGTTGCTGATGGTGTCAGGCCATCAGATCTGGAGAATTCTTTGGAGACAGCTGTTGATGAAGGACCTTCCTAATGATCATCTTGGTCATCCTCCAGGTTTCTGCTCGATACAGCAACACTGACTTCACGTTGGAGTTGAATAGGCAGATCTTTGTTTCCAAGGACAGGTCTCTGGAGCTCCAGATGTTCTTGAGCTGTATGTAGCCCACTCTTGCTTTGCCAATCCTTGCCATGATATCTGCGTCTGTTCTGCCCTGTTGGTCAATGATGCTGCCCAGGTAGATGAAGGATTAAACTTCTTCTAGGGGACTTCCATTCAGCATTACTGTGTCCTTGCTTAAAGATTTTATCTTGAGAATCTTGGTCATCTCTCTATTAATGTTGAGGCCAATCTGAGATGAGGTAGTTGACACTACATCTGTCTTCTCGTCCATCTGCTGTTTGAACTTGGGAACATTACTCACTGGAACGGACTCAGGAACATTACTCACTGGAACAAACTCAGGAATTTTTCTCACTGGAACTGACTCTGGGATTTTTCTCACTGGAACAGACTCTGGGATTTATCTCACTGGAACAGACTCTGGGATTTCTCTCACTGGAACCGACTCTGGGATATCACTCAATGGAAGCATTGTAACCATTTGTATTGGCAATGCTCTAATCCTTGCACTAGGATATACTGCAACCATTTGAATTGGCAGTTCTGCTAAATCTATTTCTTGTATAGGTCTAGCTTTCTGTCACGTTTGGTGGCTGTAAAGAGGCACACAATGAGGTAATAAACAAAATAGTCTTTTAATAAAATACTAAACAAAATAAACAAGAGAATACCGAGGAGAAACGCAACCAACGTTACATGTAGACATTAACAAAGCAAGACAAGGAACTATCTGAAACAGACAGCTTCAATAGAGCAAACAGAGGGAAAAACTAACATATATAATTAACACAACACACCTGAACTGAGAAACCTAATCAATTTGAAGCATAGACTATATAAAACAATGGACGTAGTGTCTGTGACATCACCCATAGTTTTCTGAAGAGCATTTTTGAAGCCCAAAGTGGGCGGAGCCATCTTGGCAGTGCGTCACCGCATATTAATATCATTAATATAATATAATTAGTGCTGTCAAATCGAATAATCACAATTAATCACATCTAACATAAAAGTTTCTGTTTATATAATGTGTTTTTATTAGATATATAATGTGTGTGTGCATATATACGTACATATACACACACGTATATGTATATACACACACGTATATGTATATACACCGATCAGGCATAACATTATGACCACTGACAGGTGAAGTGAATAACACTGATTATCTCTTTATCACAGCACCTGTTAGTGGGTGGGATATATTAGGCAGCAAGTGAACAATTTCTCCTCAAAGTTGATGTGTTAGAAGCAGGAAAAATGGGCAAGTGTAAGGATTTGAGCGAGTTTGACAAGCGCCAAATTGTGATGTCTAGACGACTGGATCAGAGCATCTCCCAAACTGCAGTAGTCAGTATCTATCAAAATTGGTCCAAGGAAGGAACAGTGGTGAACTGGCGACAGGGTCATGGGCAGCAAAGGCTCATTGATGCACGTGGGGAGCAAAGGCTGGCCCGTGTGTTCCGATCAAACAGACAAGCTACTGTAGCTCAAATTGCTCAAGAAGTTACTGCTGGTTCTGATAGAAAGGTGTCAGAATACACAGTGCATTGCAGTTTGTTGCGTATGGGGCTGCATAGCCGCAGACCAGTCAGGGTGCCCATGCTGACCCCTGTCCACCACCGAAAGCACCAACAGTGGGCACATGAGCATCAGAACTGGACCACGGAGCAATGAAAGTAGGTGGCCTGCTCTGATGAATCATGTTTTCTTTTACATCACGTGGATGGCCGGGTGTGTGTGCGTCGGATACATGTTTGCACAGTGGTTTATGTGAAAGAAAAAAAAACGTCATGTAGTTTCCTCCTGTACAGTGTAAATATATCGACTTTGACTTTGGCTTAGGTCTTCAAATGTTCAACAAGCCAACTTGCCACATTATGGCTTTGTAGCTCTGTTAGTCGCTATGCTAGTACAAAGTTTGCTTTGCATCCAGTCATTGATAAGACAAGTTAATGTTTAAACAGAACACTATGATAACTTAAAGAACTCGGCAGAAGCCCTAAACACTGATTGTTATCTGAGCTCCAGAGATAAATGTTTGTGTTTTACAAGATTGTGCCTAAGACTTATCTCTGAGATAAAGTTTTAGGGGATCAAAGGCTTACAGCATCTGATGTGGCCTGACATACTAAATAATCTGTTTATATGGTTACTAAATATGACTTACACCAATATGTTTGGATTTTAAAATAAAGAGGATGAACTGGAATAAAACTGCAATACAACAAGTGCTCTATAGTCGATTGAGCTGAAGAAAATACTGTAATCTTTACACATGCATAACACACTGTTCCTCTGATATTAGTGACCTTGAGTAACTTGTGAGTCAGAGGTCATTACCAGTATTCCCCATTCTAAAGTGTTATTGCTATTTAATAACATAATTTAAAAAACAAAATTGCCACATAACTAAAAAACTATAACCTGATATAATCTTTACATTTAGTTTTGTTGGTGTACTTAATTCAGAGATGTTAAATCATATATTTAAATCATGTTTATTTAATAAACAACCTTATAGTCATATTGAATATATATGGTTCCTGCAGGTCCTCCACTTTACCCCACGATTAGATAGCTTGATTGCTTATATCTGTAACATTTAATCCACTGGAAGGCAAGTTTGCAACAAGCGGGTCACACATACAATACAAGACAAGGACACATGGCAAACATGAGGGCTTAAATACACTGAGACTAATGACAAGACAAGGGACACCTGTGAACAATGATTAACCAATGAACCAATGATATGACACAACACATGAGGGCATGGGAATCACATGACAAAGGAACACATGACAAAACCAGGAAGTGCATGGCAGGGAACATTGCAAACTAAGAAACATAGACAGTGAACAAGGCTGTGAACATGACAAACTCAACACATGAAACATGACCAAAAACACCCTGTGACAGTTCCCCCCCTTTATGGGCAGCCCCAGACGCCCAATCAAAACCCCAACAGAAGTCTAGGGGGGCGGTCATGGGGGAGGGACGGCGGGCCTGGGAGTGTGGGCGGACCTGGACCCTGGGGCGTGGGCGGACCTGGACCATGGGGCGTGGGTGGACATGGGGCGGGGGCGGACCTGGACCATGGGGCATGGATGGACCTGGACCGTGGGGCGTGGGCAGACCTGGACCGTGGAGCGTGGGAGGACCTGGACCGTGGAGTGTGGGAGGACGTGGAGCGTGCGAGGACCTGGACCGTGGAGCGTGGGCGGACCTGGACCGTAGGCGGACCTGGACCATGGAGCGTGGGAGGACCTGGACCATGGAGCGTGGGCAGATCAGGATCGTGAAGCATCGGGGGACCTGGATGGTAAAGCATTGGCGGACCAGGATCGTGAAGCATTGGGTGGACCTGGATCCTGGAGCGCAGCCTTCCAGGCCTTCTTAGGGTATCCACTGCCCCCCCCCAAAATTTTCTTGTGCAGGACTATGGTGTCATGGCCTGGAGTCCTCTCTGGATGCTGGTCTGGGGCAGGAGCCCTCTTAGGACGCTGGTCTGGGTCTGGAGCCACCTCAGGATGCTGGTCTGGGGCTGAAGCCACCTCAGGATGCTGGTCTGGGGCTGGAGCCACCTCAGGACGCTGGTCTGGGGCTGAAGCCACCTCAGGACGCTGGTCTGGGGCTGAAGCCACCTCAGGATGCTGGGCAGGGGCTGAAGCCACCTCAGGACGCTGGTCTGGGGCTGAAGCCATCTTGAGAACGCTGGTCTGGTGCTGAAGCCACCTCAGGACACTGGTTTGGGGCTGAAGCCACCTCAGGACGCTGGTCTGGGGCTGAAGCCACCTCAGGACGCTGGTTTGGGGCTGAAGCCACCTCAGGACGCTGGTCTGGGGCTGAAGCCACCTCAGGACGCTGGTCTGGGGCTGAAGCCACCTCAGGACGCTGGTCTGGGGCTGAAGCCACCTCAGGACGCTGGGCAGGGGCATGACTCTGGACGTGGACAGGAGACATGGCTTGGCTCTGGACGTGGAAAGGGACAGGAGACGTGGCTTGGCTCTGGATGTGGACTGGTACAAGAGACGTGGCTTGGCTCTTGACGTGGACAGAAAACATGGCTTGGCTCTGGACGTGGACAGGGACAGGGACAGGAGACGTGGCTTGGCTCTGGACATGGACAGGAGACGTGGCTTGGCTCTGGATGTGGACAGGCTGTGGCAGGGCAGGCATGAGGCAGACATTGTGGGACGGTGGGGATCCTCATCCGCAACAGCCACAGTAAATGATGAGCCACTCAACAGGAGGGCATGATCAATATACTGGCCTTCTTAGGGTATCCACTGCCCCCCCCCAAAATTTTCTTGTGCAGGACTATGGTGTCATGGCCTGGAGTCCTCTCTGGATGCTGGTCTGGGGCAGGAGCCCTCTTAGGACGCTGGTCTGGGTCTGGAGCCACCTCAGGATGCTGGTCTGGGGCTGAAGCCACCTCAGGATGCTGGTCTGGGGCTGGAGCCACCTCAGGACGCTGGTCTGGGGCTGAAGCCACCTCAGGACGCTGGTCTGGGGCTGAAGCCACCTCAGGATGCTGGGCAGGGGCTGAAGCCACCTCAGGACGCTGGTCTGGGGCTGAAGCCATCTTGAGAACGCTGGTCTGGTGCTGAAGCCACCTCAGGACACTGGTTTGGGGCTGAAGCCACCTCAGGACGCTGGTCTGGGGCTGAAGCCACCTCAGGACGCTGGTTTGGGGCTGAAGCCACCTCAGGACGCTGGTCTGGGGCTGAAGCCACCTCAGGACGCTGGTCTGGGGCTGAAGCCACCTCAGGACGCTGGTCTGGGGCTGAAGCCACCTCAGGACGCTGGGCAGGGGCATGACTCTGGACGTGGACAGGAGACATGGCTTGGCTCTGGACGTGGAAAGGGACAGGAGACGTGGCTTGGCTCTGGATGTGGACTGGTACAAGAGACGTGGCTTGGCTCTTGACGTGGACAGAAAACATGGCTTGGCTCTGGACGTGGACAGGGACAGGGACAGGAGACGTGGCTTGGCTCTGGATGTGGACAGGCTGTGGCAGGGCAGGCATGAGGCAGACATTGTGGGACGGTGGGGATCCTCATCCGCAACAGCCACAGTAAATGATGAGCCACTCAACAGGAGGGCATGATCAATATACTGGGCTAGGGAAAGATGATTCTTTCTCCCAGGCAGCTCTGAGCAAATGGGCTCATTTAGCCCAAATTTAAAAATGTCCTTAAGAGCCACATCGTTAAAATCTACCTGGCAACACAGTCCACAGAACTCCTGTACATAGTCCTCTATGGGACGCTGGCCTTGACGAAGGCGAAGGAGGGCAACTGCTGGGTCCATATTTGTTGGTCTTGTATTTTGTAACATTTAATCCACTGGAAGGCAAGTTTGCAACAAGCGGGTCACACATACAATACAAGACAAGGACACATGGCAAACATGAGGGCTTAAATACACTGAGACTAATGACAAGACAAGGGACACCTGTGAACAATGATTAACCAATGAACCAATGACATGACACAACACATGAGGGCATGGGAATCACATGACAAAGGAACACATGACAAAACTAGGAAGTGCATGGCAGGGAACGTGGCAAACTAAGAAACATAGACAGTGAACAAGGCTGTGAACATGACAAACTCAACACATGAAACATGACCAAAAACACCCTGTGACAATATCCTTGCAAAATGTAATCTATATTATCACTTAGCGATATATTTAAATGTATATATAGAACATCTAACCATATCCATATACAGCAATATATACTTTATAGCAAATCTACAGAAAAAACTGCTTGATTGTTTATATCGACGCAAAATGTAAACTATATTTTCGCCCTATGATGTATTTCAAGTTGGATATATACATCATACATACACTCACATAAAGCAATATATACTATATAACAAATTTCTGTTGCATGATTGTTTATATAGTCGCAAAATGTAAACTATATTTTTGCACAGATCTATAAAATTTGAGTAACATTTTATTTCACAGTGTCTTTGTTACACATTACATATATGTAATTAGATGCAACTAACCCTGAACCAAACCCTAATCCTAATCTTTACACTCTGTTGTTAATTGATATTACACAGTATTAAGTCTATAATTACACTGTAACTAAGACACCTTAAAATAAAGTGTAACCAAAACTGGATATATAAGTACTGGTCATCTCTCCAGGGTGTTTCCCTGCCTATGGCCCAAGACCCTGGATAGTCTTTAGCATCCTTGCAAATCTACATAGGAAAAAAGCATTTTGGAAAATGGATGACCGAAAATTATTCTTAATAAAATTTTGTAATAATAATAATATGTTTATTTTTTATAGTGCCTTTCAAGAACCCAAGGTCGCTTCACAATAGAGTACAAGAGTACAATCAATTTACAATCAGAAAGACAGTCAGCCTGTTCATTATAGCAAATAAACAAGCAGGTGTACAACAAATGACTACAGATAGACAACAACAACAACAAAGAAGTTATAGAATCAAAGAGAACATTAATACAATAAGTAGTCATGTAGCATAACATGAAGAAGTGTGAGATCACTTGAAGGCAGAGAAGGTGAGAGAAAGATAATTATTTACTGAGCAAAGAGAATAGATGAGTTTTAAGTTTGGGACTTAAAAGTCTGGAGAGTAGGTGCGTTACGGATATTCGGGGGCAGCTTATTCCATAGTTTAGGGCCAATAACACTAAAAGCCCTTCCTCCCACAGTAGAGCGTTTAAACTTAGGTACGGCAAGCAGGTTTTCATTGCTGGATCTGAGGGTCCGGGCAGGAACATATGGTTGGACTAACTCAGCAAAGTATTGTGGTGCAGGGCCATGACTGGCTTTATAGACTAAAACTAACAGTTTAAACTGGATTCATTAAATGTTAGGGCTCGAGCAGCAGAGTTTTGCACCATTTGGAGGCGATGTATAGCTTTAATAGGTAAGCCACTGTATAAGGCATTACAGTAGTACAATCTGGAGGTTATAAAAGCGTGAATAACAGTTTCAGCATCGCTAAAGTTAAGGGAGCGGCGGATACAAACAATATTTCGCAAGTGGAAAAAGCATGATTTAACTGTCTGACCAATATGTGAGTTGAAAGATAACGTGGAGTCAAGCAATACTCCCAGATTTCGCACAGTTTTTGAAGGTCTAATCTGGACACCATCAATATCAATGAAAATGTCATCTCGTGGCAAATTCTGTGATTTAGAATTTGTAACTTTGTAACTGTTCTCACCCTATGTAAGTGTGAAAAAAAAATTACTTTATGCAGTAATGCCTAAAGGAACTGGTCAAATATATTATTTAAAATAACTAACATTTGGCTATAGCCTACCAATGAAAGTAATTCAGACCAGCTAGAAATAGTTATTTGAGGTAACTATCCGTATTTATTTGAAAATAACACATTTTCTCAGTCCAAATGTCCTCATTCCATCACACGCAGAACACAGACGCAGAACATCTGGACAGCACATCCCAGAGAGCTTTTAAGACGGCGTAAGCGTTGAGAGGTTCCACAGAGTTTCACTTCAGGATGAACTCAGCACATGTTCTGCAGGCTCTGTGCCTGCTGATGGTTTTCTCCACAGTCAGGGCTCAGCAGGGCTACATGTATGAAACCGGTGAGGAGTGGGTGAATACCTGGCGCCAGGGCTTCAACTTTCAGTGTCCCCATGGTGAGGTCTTAGTGGCAATCAAGAGTTACTTCAGTGAGAAAGAAGGCTCAGACCGCCTGTGGAACTTCGAGTGCCAGCGGACTCCCTACGACTGGGGAGAGCCTAGCGAATGCTGGTGGGACGATATCAACAGAGCTGGGATGGAATGGTATGTCTGTATGTATGCGGATGCCAGTGTGCTGTCAAACAAATGTTGTTCTATGTATATGCTTTTTTAAGTCTTGGCTATTATACAAAACACATTTGTGAGTATGTTTTGATAACATTCACTGTAGCAGAAAAGACAGTGAAAATGACACCTTGATGTTTCAGTCAGTATCATTTTTAAAATGTTTCACATATACAGTAGATGGAACTAAACAGAATTTTTTTGGCATATTTGAAAAATCTGTTATAAATCCATCTTTATTATTAAAATTATTATTTTAGAACTTTGCACAGTTGAAAGTGTCCAGTCAATACTCATAAATGAATGAAAGACAACTTTAGATAAAGGAACACATTATCATTTTAGTTTAGTTTTTGGACAGTTATTTGGAAATAATTTTGATAGACTAATTTTCGATATTCTGCTATACAGATATCTTAAATATGTTCTTCTGTATGATAACATTCAGAAAAGACAATGTATACACCCTGGTGAATTAATATAATTTTAAATAGTGTGTTGATATTGTGATACATAGAGAATATAGATGAAATATTTTTGTAATGTTTTTTTTTTTTTTTGCACAGTGTCTAGTTTCAAGTCTCCAGTGAATAAACATAAATTTTGACAGTTATTTGGAATTTTTTGCCGCTACACAGATATTCCTTGTGTTGCAAATATTTTTCTGCTGGCCATGCCTAAAAAAGGTTTGGTCTGTGTATGCTTGGTTTACACTAAGTGAAGTGGATAGCTCTCTTGCATGTATGATTAGACTCAGATGTGAATGTTTACTGAAAGCACTAGCTAATGCTAGCTTTCAGAGTTGAGTGCTTGCTTTGACAACATCATGATAATTTGTTTGTCAAGGGGAAAACAATGAAAGTTTCTTAAATAGGACTGGAGAGAGACAAGCAGATGTTTGGACCGATTCAGATTTCATAAGTGTCATTTAATCCTTGCCTCAGGTCAGCTGTTCTCAAAAAACCACAAGCCACAGAAGAGATATAATGGCAACACTTAAGTTTAAGAGACTTGTTTACTGCGAAAATGAAACTTTAACAAGCTGCCACAAATATACCTCAGACATGTTTGAATGCACATTTGTGAATCACTTCAGTACTATAACATCTTATTTAGAAAAACACTATTATTTCAAATTTAAGTTGTGTTATATGTTGTATTAAAGGCTGTACTTTGGGTTTCTTGTTAAAGCCCCACAAGGTTGCGATTCCCATCACAGCAGAACATCTTGGACTCATCTAGATTTGACATGTTATTATTCCGTCTTCTCTTCTAATGAACTGTCGTGTGGTCCTGGATACACACTATTTCAATAATGGTGCCAATATCTGACACACAAAAGCATTCCAAAGGAATATGAATGAGAAATAGAATGTTGAAGTGTCATTTAACTTGATAATATAAATTAAACAATAAGTGTCTGTCAGCCAGCACAAACACTTGAAACAGGGACTAGCACAGCCATTATAAAAAGTCAATGTGATGATAAACAGTAATTTTGATGTTCTTGTCATATAAACAGGGCTGCACATTAAAGATTCACAGCTCTGTCACATTCATATCAAAATAATATTCAGGATATCACAAACATTACATCACATTACATATACAGCTAAATCAACTTAACGAAATGATCGATGCAGTATTCTCTCGTTTTTGCCAGGTTTATACAGAGACACTAACTTCTCAAGAGTAAAATCTGACCAATTAAAGGCTTATGAGACTTAAACTGCACTGAACAGTATACGACTTTTCCTGGAATAATAAGCTCATTCTGTACTCACAGTGCTGCACTGCCAGGACACTCTATGAATGGATATTTTGATCATTAATAGCTGCTGCCTTGATGTAAAAACATAAAGTTCAAACTGAAGGTAAACACTAGTAACTATGATAAGCAAAAGCATATTGTGCACTAGTTTAAACATTATACTGGCTACTTTCCTTGTCATTCACCTTTGACATGCTGCTTTGGAACAATAGGTATTATGAAAAGATCTATTCGTCTAGAAATGTAGTGTTTGACAATGCAATAGTCTTTCCTGCATCTAGACTCTGGTTGGCCACAGGAACGTGAACGTTTGCCCAGAACAGTCCAACATGAAAAAATGATTCAGAGCCCTCTCATGATTTTCCCTCTACTACAATAAGCATTATGTCTTGATGTGAAATGGTTGGCTTATTTTTCTACTTATGTGTGGTGTAACACCATAAACTTCACAGTAACTTTATGTGCTTTCTTTAAATTAGTCTTCATATATGGCTAGAAAGACCCTTACAATGACTTACAATCCATGTGATTCTCATAACAAAAGTGATCTTATTTTACCAGTTCCCTGGGTTGTTATAACAGGAAAAGTGTGGTTGTTGCAATCAGTCTCTGAGGGCATAAGAAACTGTGCCAAGGGCCATTCAGTGTTCCATCAAGTTCTCTCTCCCTACTCCAAAAGCAATGGGATTTTTTTTCCAGTGGGTTGCTTAGACACAGTATAGTTTTCCCTGATCTACTGCCCACCTTGTGAGATTTCCTTAGAGCCAGTGACCTCAGCCCCTTGTCTGCTGCACACTGCTAGAGCTTTGAGAGGGAATACTGTCTGTCATTTTTACTGCATGCTGGGAATTTACAATTAAGAAATCATATTATGCAGTCTTATGCTCTTAAGATAAATTTCACAAGTTTTAAAAAAAAATCCCTAAGCTGCACTGTTTACAAAATATATAATTTTAAAACAATAATTTATACAAAGTTTTAGCCAACATTACCCTGTAATGTAGACACATGAAGGGAGATTCAGTTGTTTACATTACATCATTTGAATGTATGCCCCTAAATCAAGGACTGCCCTTTAACAGTATCTTCTTTCCTTTCTCCCTCTTCACATCTGATTTCCACTATGGCATAGATGACATTCTACTGGGAGAAGGCTATGGCCATTGCGTTAGTGTTGCTATGACAAAAGTCTGGCACTGCTGGTGGCTGGGAAACAGTGCAGAGCTCATGATTGTGTCCCTGTTGTGATGACAACAGTTTGTATGGGCCATAAACAAGCAGCAACCCTAAATAAACCTGCATTTATAGAAAACCTTAAAAACTACTCCTAGTCTCGCAGTCACCTCAGGGATGATATTTGCTGAGTTAACAAACTTGAATGAAAAGCAACTTCAGTCTTCTAATTATTGACTGGTTAAATAAATTTAGAATGGCTTGTAATGACATGTAAAAACTCCTTTAGCACATTAGCTATGACAGGTAAACATCTTTCTACTGTAACAAACATAAATATGCTTCTATTCATAGTCAGAAGTCAAAGTTTATCATACCTGTGGAAGTTTAAAAGGGTTAAATGTGCTAACAAACTATTCGTTCAACAATGCTGATTCATTCAGTAACTAAAAAAGTATAACTATAGCTTTGTTCGAAATCCCGCCTGTACCCTCATTCACTATTCCCTACATTACTCCACTAATATAGTTTACTTGAAGGAGTGAATGAAAATGATTATTAAGCTTGCTGTTTAATAATCATTTGAAACTTAGCAAACTTAGTTTCAGTAGTAATGATAAGATGTATCTTGAACTCTGTCATGGAAACTAGCATGCATAAACCTTAATTAAACAATTTAATAATAATTAAAAATGAATTTATACCTGTATGATATTACGCTGTAGCCACATTGGACCAGCAATTTGGAAAAATCCAAATTGTCGCAACTGTCACAGTGTATTATGAGTATTCTCTAGCCAAATGATTTAAGTGAATCATTGGATAATTCTGTAAACCAATTTGTTTAAAAATAATAATTTGTTCAGGAATAAAACCTGGATCAGAGACTGCTGTGATTTTTCATTAGCAAAGCAAAAACCAACCTGGTCTCGTCGTTAATACGTAGGTATTAATACATAACTTTCAAAGACACAAAACGTACGTTTTTGTACGTTTGGCTAGGTGCTGAAACGTAAAATATGGACGTATTGTCGACATTTAAATGTAGCATTATTACGTTTTTACATCAATTTTTTTTTTTTATATTTTAATTTCATAAAGATATATGTATAATTTTCCTATAATTAACCCTAACCCTATAACCATTTATACCGAATAATAAAATAATAAAACATAATGGACAGAAATGTGTAGGAAAATGTCCATTTTAGTAACAATAGCATTAATTATAACTATATTTTGAGCTGCTAATCCTACAACTACCCCTAAACCTACCCATAACCATTTCTCAAAACCATGTACTGTTATAAATAAAAGCTTAACAGACAGACAATTTTTTTTTTGCGAAAATGTCAAAACCTCTACCAAAAGTAGTTCAGATGACGATGTGTTACAGTCCCATTTCTCTCTGGCGTTATAGTATAGGGTACAGAGTAGAATTTAAGTTATTAATCCATGAAAATGTTAAATGTTAAAATGTTAATAAGGCGCACATTTCCCATTTCAAATGTACATCAACTAAAACACGACATGTCTCAATTTGTGACAAAGCAGGCGAGAGCCAATGAGCATTCAATACAACTGCCGTAAAACATGTAACGCTTCTTGAGTGCGCAATTTAAAATTTTTTGAATTCACAAGTCAAGTGCGGGTTCCCTTTCATAGGTTCACTCAACGCTGTGAACTGTCACTATGGAAATGTCTTCGGTGTGACGAATGTCTGAAGCCCTTATACCATCACGCCAATTGATTGGCCAGTGACGCTTAGCACCACCCCGAGAAAACGTCACGTATGCTTCATATCAGCGTGCTAGATGTCATATCATCAGATTTCATTCCTTCAGGAAGCGGATTCTCTGTGCCCATTGGAAAGCAAATTTCTCATGTTCATAGCTACCCTTTTCAGAGCAGTTTTGAAAACTGATGACGACCCTGTTTTATTCGTCCATGACAAATGCGGCCCACCCCAGAAGCTTGTGATTTGATTTATTTTGGCTGTGGCCTTTTTGATATGATGTACTATCAACAGTGGCTTCTGATTCTAAAAGAGGGGCTTGTGGATGAAATTTGTAGTTCTCTCCCTCCGTGTGGACAGGAGAAACGCGCTTTATAGTTGTACAACAAGCTGTTAGAAGTGGTCACTCGCGCTGTAGATAAGCTGGGACTAGAATGGCACAGCGAGCCCGCTCAAAATCAGGCCCAGTCGAAGCTAGACTATCGTGCCCCAGCCCAGTCCCGTAGGTCCCTACCCTTCTTCCAAGACCTCCACCACGAGGTCTCAAAGTCTTGGAAGCAGGATTATTTCTTCTATTGGTTGGTAAATCCTACATGGCAGCTAGGCAAGCAACAGCTACCCTTCATTCAATGGCTGTGCTTCAGGCCTATCAAGCTGATTTATTTAAGGAGCTAAACTAGGGAAAAGGCATGACACCTGAGGCTGTTAAGGAGCTCAGGCGGGCTACTGACTTGGCGGTGAGAGCTTCCAAGCATACTGCCCGCGCAGTAGGCAGGTCTATGGCGGGGATGGTGTCAGTAGAGCGCCACCTTGGCTTACTCTCACTGACATCAAAAATAAAGACAAATCTTTATTGTTAGACGCCCCCATTTTTAATGACGGCCTATTTGGAGAGTCTGTGACTACTGTGGTCGAAAATTTTGAGCAGCAAAACAGCAGTCTGCCGTGTTTCATTAACTCATCCCATGTAGGTCCAGGGAGGTCGAATGGCAACCACCTCCAGCTCGTTCACGCTCGTCCTTTCTTCAGCGCCCCCCGTGAGGTACAGCGAGGCGAATCATCGCCTATGGAACCCCCTCGCAGAGACTGGGGTCCTAGGACTCGCCCACCAGTTCGCCCACAACAATGCAGACGGATTGACCTGCCATTAAAAGCCAAAGCCTCTCGTTTTCAGGTCCCCAAGCACGGTTCCTGAATCTTTTGCTCGTACTCGGGGGCCAGGTGCAAGCATATTCGCCTCTCTCACTGTGGCCTCCTGGCTCCAGCCTTAACTGTTCCGCCGCTAGTGCGCCCTGGGCGGTTTTAGGTTGGGCCCCATTGACAAGCACCGTTTTAGATACTCTGCGCGTCCTAGCCTTCGAAGTTCAGGAGAAAGCCCTAGGGTCATGTGCGCGTGGCCCGTTTATGACGCCGTTCGAACCCCCCCAATGCTGGCATGGGGGGCCAGCCCAGTCAGGCAGTCGGACAGTCCCCTGTATTAGAGGTCTCCACCACTATTGTGCCTCGGGGCTCTATACAGGTAGACCACCTTATGACAGAAAGCTCATTAGCTCCACATGCGCCTCCTGTTTCCGCAGACACCAGAGGCTTTCTGCAGTTAGGAAATGTATTGGCGCCCCAAAGTAACAGCAGATGCCAAAAACAAAGCGGTTAATGCCCCTAGCGGAGCACTGGGCCGTGTGGCAACTCCTGCCCAAAGTCTCGCAATGGGTGTTATGTACTATTCTGCACGGCTACACCATCTAATTCTGCAAAGGCCCAATTCCTTCCAGCGGTGCTTTTCCCACGACGGTGCGTCCTTGGGAGGCCCCGGCTTTGAGACTGGAAATTGTGTCTCTCTTAGAGAAAGGGGCTATAGAAGAAATACCCCCCACTCAGGCAGAGGCAGGCTTCTATAGCCGTTGTTTTATTGTGCCCAAAAAGGATGGTGGATTACGTCTGATTTTGGACTTACGTTGCTTAAATCTTGCGCTCAAAGTAAGCAAATTCAAAATGCTGACATTGAAGTCCATTCTGTCTCAGGTTCAAATCGGAGATTGGTTTGTGACCATCGATCTAAAGGATGCGTACTTCCACATTCAGATCATCAAGAGACACAGGAAGTTCCTCAGGTTTGCTTTCAAGGGCAAAGCTTACCAATACCGTGTCCTTCCATTCGGACTAGCCTTAGCTCCTCTGACATTTACGAAATGTATGGACGCTGCTCTGGCCCCATTGCGGCTCCAGGACGTCTGGATCTTGAACTATCTGGACGATTGGCTGATATTAGCTCAATCCCAGGAATTGGCGATAGTTAATCGACTTAGTTCTCTGCCATTTGAGGAGCCTAGGTTTACACATAAACCTTCAGAAGAGTGTTTTGCTGCAAGTCAGCAGACAACTTTCCTGGGTGTGGATCTAGATTCAGTCACTACAAGACTGTCTGAGTCCTTTCAAGACAGGTCGTCTAGTCCACGTTGGCCTATGAGACCATTCCAATGGTGGGTCAAGAGTGAAGGGATCTCACCTCATTGCCAACCTTTCTGCAAAGTTACACGCAGAGGCTTTCATGCTCTGCGTCCTTGGACAAGGCTCCCGCTGCTCCGCAGAGGAGTTCAGTTCTTCAGTTCCCTTAAGGCTGGGGGGGCAGTTTATCAGGGATGCCCAACCTTTGAGTCTGGAGTGAAGTGCATTGTGGTTGGTACATAAATAGTTTGGAGTTGCTAGCAGTGTTTCTGGCACTCAAACGGTTCTTACCCCATCTGAAGGGGTGTCATGTATTGGTCAGGACAGACAACATTACTGATTCGCTTGCTCTCATCGGTGCTGCCCAGAGTGCGAATGGACAAAGTAAGACACCTGTTGTTGGTGACCCCTCGCTGGCCCAATCAGATTTGGTTTTCAGACCTGGTCAGTCTGTTAGTTGCCCCCCCGTGGGAGGTTCCCCTGCCCCTGTCACCCCCTGGTCTCTCGTTTTCTGCAAGGGACAAGACGGCTTAGGCCTTTCCGCCCTGCACGAGTTCCCTCATGGGATCTTTCTGTTGTCCTAGAGAACTAACAGGTGACCCTTTTGAGCCACTGGAGTTGGTGGCAGAAAAGTTTCTTACCCTCAAAACTGTTCTCCAGATGGCTCTGTCCTCTCTAAGAGGATAGGGGATCTGCAGGCTCTTTCTATCGGTCCTTCTTGTATGGACGTTGTCCCAGGGCTGGTTAAAGTCTTGTTGTGACCAAGGCCAGGTAATGTCCCCAAGGTCGCGTAGACCCCCTTTTCGTTTCCAGCAAGTGATCTTGGAGGTTCCACCCCCCCCCCCCCCCCCCCCCCCCTCCTGGTGGAGATTGGGAGCGATGTGCAAGGATATTTGTGTTGCGGCAGGCTGGTCCTCTCCTAGCACCTTTGTAAGTTCTACGGTCTGGACGTGAAGATGGCTCCTGTCTCCCAGGTTTTATCTGCTTGAGCAGATGCTTTCCACGGTCTCCCAGCTACTCTCAGATATTTGAAGGCGTTATGGTATATTGTTACCATAGCGACGGTTCGCAGCGTTGAGTGAACCTATGAAAGGGAACGTCTCGGTTACGTATGTAACCTTGGTTCCCTGAGTAGGGAACGAGACGCTTCGACTCCAGGCATTCCCCTATCTTCGAGTAGTAGCTTCCTTCGTCTTGAAAATCTGATGATATGATGCCTAGCACGCTGATATGAAGCATACGTGACGTATTCTCGGGGTGGTGCTAAGGGTCACTGGCCAATTAATTGGTGTGATGGTATAAGGGCTTCAGACATTCGTCACACCGAAGGCATTCCCATAGTGACTGTTCACAGCATCTCATTCCCTACTCAGGGAACCAAGGTTACATAAGTAACCGAGACGATTTGACGTTTACACGGTCGCTGCTTAGAATTGAGATGAAGATCGCTGGATAAAGGGCTACATTTGGATCTGTTCCTTGCAAACATATGGATTCTAAAGATTTTGATTTCAGCAAACAAATATGCATGTGAATTTATGTTGTGTTTTGGTGTATTTTATGATTGTATTGTCAGTCGCTGCATAGGAGAAATATTACAATAAGTGGACGAGTAAACTGCATTTAATAAATGCGACTGAAAACATGTAATTGATATGACAATTAAATACAATAGAATCAAAACATTAATGCCACATTTTTAATATTCATGCATGGGAACTGCTACACATTTACACGGATACGTAAATATTTTACGTTTTTAGTGCTGTCAATATTGTACGTTATAATGTGTATGAAAACGAAAGTAAATGTACGTGTGGAACCACACTTTATGTAAAAATAGACACGTATTTTTATTGTGTCTAAAATGCAAGTTATTTTGTATTAACTTCTCATTTATTTAACTGTTGTTCAATAGAAATATCTCACTTGCAACACGCGATGCTTGTTTTTTTCCGAATATCTGCACGGCCTGCAGTCAAATTACTCTGATATTCGGGAACAACCTGTGGAAAATCCAAAAGATTAATTTCAAGATCTTCATTTAAAGTCCTGTAATAACTTAAAAAAATGGAGTGAATGGAGCCAGAAAAAGGGACATGCATGTGTGTCAGGCACACGTTGCTCTTGCTGTTTTAGTCAGCCCTTTAGTATAAACAGGAAGATGCACACAATACAAGGTCAATAGCTAAAGGCCTCTCAAGAGCACATGCCATATGTGAGACAGCTTCTTTGAATCCACAAAATACACAAATATTCCAAAGCTTTGTTCTGAATGATTCATATTAATTTAACCAATAACAAATGTCTATTGTTCAGCCTCTTCGCTCTATATAAAGGCCATATTTGTACTGTCTACAGGTCCTCAGTTTGCAGTAACAATGGGCTGGTTGCTGGCATTCAAAGTCAGTACTTTGAAGCAGTTCTGGATCGAGAATGGCAGTTCTACTGCTGTCGATATGCCCGCAGATGCCCATATTCCTGCTGGTGAGTCTTAAAACACCAAATGGTGATCTAATATACTCATGCAAGTTAGGTGAATGTGATTTCACCAAGTACATGTTCCTGGATCAAATCCTTGTTGATCTTGGAACAACATTCCAATCAAACAATCAGATTTGAGGGACAAGTTAACACTAAACCCTAATGCTCAAAATAATTAAATGGGTTTGAGTAGGACAAACTTAAATTAAACAAATTCAGTCAAATTAACTTTTATGCGTCACTTTGTTTCTGTTTATGAGTTTCTGTTAATGTGTTTTTTTGGAGAGTTATCATCATGGTAAGTAGTGCATGCAGCTTGGTTTGAGAGCAAGTATGTTAAATGCTTTATATTGCTGCACTCATTCAGCAAGTGCTATACCATGCTTTTGATAACATGTTAGTAAACTAGCAAGTTAGCATTTTCATAATTTTATACTAAGTTTACACTAATAAAAATGTTCACATTGAGGTTACATGAAATTGTAAGTTAAATGTATGAATTAGTGTACTCAAATATTTCAAATTAAGAACAATTAAAATGTATAAGTACAAAAATAAAAATCTGCCAGCTATGCAAACTTAAACTTTGAATTTCTTAACTCTCAACTGATTGCCTCAAATTTTTTGAGTTGCCAACTTATTTGGGTTTACAGTGTACAGTTTATGTCAAGTTTAGGCTTACAACCAGGGTTCGGTTCTTCTACATCAGTGTTATTCACCTATCATTTCCCTCTGATTTTAGGGATAAGGGTTAGATTTAGGGGATTGGGTTAGGACTAAATGTTCGAACAGAAATGCTCCAGGATCAACAAAATATGTTGATCCAGGAACATGTCTAACTTGGCAAAATCACAGGGACCCATTCGGTTACTAAAAAACCTCTACATGTACACACCTCAAATTATTCACTGTAATAGGTATTAGGATTATGTGTCCTCTGGTAATTTGATTAAAACTGGACAATAGGATGTCTTCCAGATAATCCTTTTAATTGCATTTTCATGGTTTATGCACAGGAAGACGTCTGATGTTCCAGAGTACCACAAAGAAGAAGGAGAGATGGTAATTCCCAGTTACGGCTACTTCATAAGAGGGGCTCAAACTACTTTCAGTGGTGTACTGAGGTTTGTGAACACTTCATCTTCCTTTGCACTTGTAGCTGGAGGTTTTGTCTCTAATGCATTTATGTCAAAAAAACATCCATTTTATAACAGATGCATGCATTGTTTTATTGGCTGTTAATGCATACATAATTGTTTTCCTTTTGTGGGAGCTAACAGCCTGTTTATTTTTGTAATGCTTTGCAGGGATCGGCAGTGGAAGTACATCTTGTGCCGAATGACAGACTTTGATTGTCAATTTGAAAATTTCTAGACTGCATTCATCACTTAATGTCCTTATCGACACATCTATGCTAAATGAGCACTTAAACATCACCACAAGAGCACTCACAGAAAACATGACATTCTACATTTTTTTATTAGCTTGTTTTCAAATTATTGTTTTGCTCTGTCTGTAAGTCAGCATGGACTGCCATGTTCTCATATTTCACAGTTATTTCTGTTATTTCTATGTTTACAACTAATTTGTAATCATTTAAAAATATAAAATATCTTACAAAAAGGGACAAAAACATTTTTATATTGGTGTGTATTATGAATAAGCTGCACATACATTTATGTTATGCAACCATGTAATAAAAACTGCATGAAGTTAACAGTAGTTTGGATACTTTGAGTATCAATTATATAGCAGTGTAACAGTTTACATTACATTACCACACTAAAAAACACTTTTGCTGACCATTTAAAATTTTCCAAAATGCATTTTTGAATGTTTTGGTAAATTTTTAAATCAAGGTCTCAAACACTCAGATGAAGCCTTAAAACATATTGAAATCTTTGGAAAAACAGGGTAGAACAAATAAAGCAAAGGTTTCTCCCATGGTCTGCTTGGTTTTTTTCTTCTTCCTGCATTGTGCAACACTCATGACGGCTGTTTACCTCTTCATCCTGTCTCCATCTGTTTTCTGCTTTGCTTGAAAAAGGGACTTATTTCTCCAGTGGATGTGGCCAGATTACACTGGATCTCTGTGTATATGTGTAAATGTGCACAGATGTATTTTTAGGTGTTTATACTGAATACATCATCTGCCACTTTTGACCTATGAGAGTGTTTGAGAAATTCCTGCAGTAATTCCTACAGAATTACGTTTTTGCATTTATTTGTGTATATATAATATTCCTAAGATCAAATCTTTATTTTTGGTGAGCATAATATAATTAGCTTACTGAGCCCAATCTTTGGAATGATAATATGTATACAATTTATTACCGTATATTTTGATGCAGACATCACTAAAAATAACAGTCAGATGTTAATTCAGTTCAGTCAAGGATTCGTTGGACTGGTTCAAGCAGACAACTCGTCTTTTTAAATTATTCATTAAAAGAACCAACTCATTCATTCAAGAATCAGACTCTTCTTTCTTTTCTTGATTCACTAAAAAACACTAGCTCATAAGAGTCATTTGTTGATGAATCGGACAACACTGATCACGCTGTATGTTTTTGCATGGAGCCCGCAAGGTCAACTCAGTATTGTATTGCATCACATCTAATAAATATGGCACACTCACATTCCCAACTAAACAGAAGATGCTGAAGATCCCTCGTTGCTGAAAGGAGGTGCAGGAAACACTGATGTGTGTGTTTTTGCTTGGCCTGGGTGTGTCTTTCTTAATGAGTGAGACAATTATAGGTTGGATAAGGGTGTTGGGATTGAGATCATGCCCGAGACAGTTTAAATAGAGCAAACACCTTCCTCTTTATGTTGAGTGAGCATGTAAAACATGAAGTAGGTTGCAAAAGATTGTAAACATGATTTACTAGTTTTTGCCATTGAGATGACTTGGAAAAACTGTCTCAATCACCCTGTATTAACCCTATAGAATAATAGCATTTTTGGATTTCCTATATATATATCAGGCATTACATTATGACCTAATGTTGTGTTGGCCCCCGTTTGCTGCCAAAACAGCCCTGACCTGTCGAGGCATGGACTCCACTAAACCCCTGAAGGTGTGCTGTAGTATCTGGCACCAAGATGTTAGCAGCAGATCCTTTAAGTCCTGTAAGTTGCGAGGTGGAGCCTCCATGGACTTGTTTGTTCAGCACATCCCACAGATGCTTGATTGGATTGAGATCTGGGGAATTTGGAGGCCAAGTCAGCACCTCAAACTCGTTGTTGTGCTCCTCAAACCATTCCTGAACCATTTTTGCTTTGTGGCAGGGCGCATTATCCTGCTGAAAGAGGCCACAGCCACCGGGGAATACTGTTTCCATGAAAGGGTATACATGGTCTGCAGTAATGCTTAGGTAGGTGGTACGTGTCAAAGTAACATCCACATGGATGGCAGGACCCAAGGTTTCCCAGCAGAACATTGCCCAAAGCATCACACTGCCTCCGCCGGCTTGCCTTCTTTCCATAGTGCATCCTGGTGCCATGTGTTCTCCAGGTAAGCGGCGCACACGCACCCAGCTATTCATGTGATGTAAAAGGAAACTTGATTTATTAGACCAGGCCACCTTCTTCCATTGCTCTGTGGTCCAGTTCTGATGCTCACGTGCCCACTGTTAGTGCTTTCGGCGGTAGACAGAGTCAGCATGGGCACCCTGACTGGTCTGCGGCTATGCAGCCCCATACGCAACAACTGCGATTCACTGTTTATTGTGACACCTTTCTATCAGAACTAGCATTAAATTCTTGAGCAATCTGAGCAACAGTAGCTCGTCTGTTTGATCGGACCACACAGGCCAGCCTTTGCTCCCCACGTGCATCAATGAGCCTTGGCCGCCCATGACCCTGTTGCCGGTTCACCACTGTTCCTTTCTTGGACCACTTTTGCATCCACAGTGGTCTATACTGACCACTGCAGACCGGGAACACCCTGCAAAAGCTGCAGTTTTGGAGATGCTCTGACCCAGTCGTCTAGCCATCACAATTTGGCCCTTGTCAAACTCGCTCAAATCCTTACGCTTGCCCATTTTTCCTGCTTCTAACAGATCAACTTTGAAGACAAAATGTTTACTTGCTGCCTAATATATCCCACCCACTAACAGGTGCTGTGATGAAGAGATAATCAGTGTTATTCACTTCACCTGTCAGTGGTCATAATGTTATGCCTATATATATATATATATAAATATATTATATTTCATAATATAACTGTTAGTTAAATTATTATATTACAAGTTTATTGATTCTTGTTGGTTTTATCTGTGCTGCTGAACTTATTTTTGCTTCACTTTTAGCAGTTTGTGTTGTTGGTTTGTTTTGTAATGTTGGTTTATGTTGTAGAAATGTTTTTATTATTTGTTAAGTGTCACCATTGTTATGTTTTGTATGTCAAGTATTGATGTCTATGCATCATTAGGAGATGTTTACAAGATTATGTCACATCTTTCGAAGATGAATCTCAGCAGTTGCTTCACTGTTGTGAATGATTCATCTACAAACAGTTAAGAATTTGAAATAAGTTATTGGTAAATCTTTATGCCTAAATAATACTAAAACAAAATCTTCATATTCATGCTAAGAATTAGTTTGACTAAACTATTTAATATTCTAGCTTGTTGAATGTTTTTATTTGTCACATTTCTGACCTGACTAGAACAGAACTTTGAATATGAATTCAGAGGGTCCAAGATTCCAAGCTAATGGAACACTAATCACCATTATTATGGTGACTTAAAAAAATTACAGTGCTAAAGAATACATTTATTACAGTGGCATGATTATATATAAAACATTATGACGTGAAATCAAAGTAAAACAAGAGCTGTGACGTCAGCATCATTCTGCTGTTGATTCACAGTAATTTGTAAGAAAATGACCCAGCATGTATTGATTTCACAGTAAATTTCTGACTACAGTAATTTATTGTAAAATAATACTCTTTAATCCAGTAAATTCCTGGCATTTTTTTACAGTGTATATATACACTCACCTAAAGGATTATTAGGAACACCATACTAATACTGTGTTTGACCCCCTTTCGCCTTCAGAACTGCCTTAATTCTACGTGGCATTGATTCAACAAGGTGCTGAAAGCATTCTTTAGAAATGTTGGCCCATATTGATAGGATAGCATCTTGCAGTTGATGGAGATTTGTGGGATGCACATCCAGGGCACGAAGCTCCCGTTCCACCACATCCCAAAGATGCTCTATTGGGTTGAGATCTGGTGACTGTGGGGGCCATTTTAGTACAGTGAACTCATTGTCATGTTCAAGAAACCAATTTGAAATGATTCGAGCTTTGTGACATGGTGCATTATCCTGCTGGAAGTAGCCATCAGAGGATGGGTACATGGTGGTCATAAAGGGATGGACATGGTCAGAAACAATGCTCAGGTAGGCCGTGGCATTTAAACGATGCCCAATTGGCACTAAGGGGCCTAAAGTGTGCCAAGAAAACATCCCCCACACCATTACACCACCACCACCAGCCTGCACAGTGGTAACAAGGCATGATGGATCCATGTTCTCATTCTGTTTATACCAAATCCTGACTCTACCATCTGAATATCTCAACAGAAATCGAGACTCATCAGACCAGGCAACATTTTTCCAGTCTTCAACTGTCCAATTTTGGTGAGCTCGTGCAAATTGTAGCCTCTTTTTCCTATTTGTAGTGGAGATGAGTGGTACCCGTTGGGGTCTTCTGCTGTTGTAGCCCATCCGCCTCAAGGTTGTGCGTGTTGTGGCTTCACAAATGCTTTGCTGCATACCTCGGTTGTAACGAGTGGTTATTTCAGTCAAAGTTGCTCTTCAATCAGCTTGAATCTGTCGGCCCATTCTCCTCTGACCTCTAGCATCAACAAGGCATTTTCGCCCACAGGACTGCCGCATACTGAAATGTTTTTCCCTTTTCACACCATTCTTTGTAAACTCTAGAAATGGTTGTGCGTAAAAATCCCAGTAACTGAGCAGATTGTGAAATACTCAGACCGGCCCGTCTGGCACCAACAACCATGCCACGCTCAAAATTGCTTAAATCACCTTTCTTTCCCATTCTGACATTCAGTTTGGAGTTCAGGAGATTGTCTTGACCAGGACCACACCCCTAAATACATTGAAGCAACTGCCATGTGATTGGTTGATTAGATAATTGCATTAATGAGAAATTGAACAGGTGTTTCTAATAATCCTTTAGGTGAGTGTATATATGTATACATAACCTCCTTTTGCTCCCACTGAACATTTCTTGGCCATTTGGTAACTTGAATGGGGTTAAGGAGAGGGTCACTGTCTCTAGTGCAGAGCCAGATTCTGTCCAGCAGTTTTTCTACTCCCCTCTACTGTAGACGTGGTTGGGTGTAAGCCAGTGGCTCTCAACACTGTTTATTTATGGCAGCTGCTGACTTGAGGCATGGAGCCAAGCATCACAAACGACATGGCTGTACCCAAGTCAAGCCTTCTCTTTTGGGACAGCCGACACTGTCCCTGACTTACTGTGCACTTCTACAGGAACAGACCACTGCAGAGGGTTCACCAGGTCAGGCCACACTTTCATTCAGGCTGCTCTGCCGTTTTCTCCCTCCTTCTTTCTTTGTGAGTTTTAATTACATGGGGTTACATACATGCATTATCAATAGCCAAATTCTGCTTGAATGGCAATGTTGTAATTATGGTTGTTTGCAGGAACGAGAATAAAACTTTGTTAGGGTGGTGATGGGTTTTGGAACCTGTGCTCAGCTGTAATTATGGGATAAATTTGATGAGACACCACATTTAAGAGCAGGAGAAAATAAACAGATGCTAAATCCGATGAAAGCTTTGAAAAAAAGGCGACTGTGAGGGTTTACTTGACAAACAAATTTAGCCAATAGGATATTCCAGAAGAGGTTAAGTTAACATTTAGAGTATTTGCTTTTGTGTACTGTAAATTGAAATGCAGATTGCAAATGGATTAAAAAAAAACAAAGAAAGAAACTCTCTGTCTCTCTTTTTATTATGTCATAAACTTCATAATTGTCATGCGAAGTACAAGATGATGGAGCAAGTTGCAGTGAATGCGCTTTATTACAATCAGAGTTAATATATACATACACAGGTTGTTGATGAAGAAGGAGAGTATTACAGTAACATCAAGCTATAAATAACACCTCTATATATACTCATCCTCAACACATTGTACAGTCCTTGATTGGAGTAGTGATGAGGGACAGATGATGATTAATATTCTCGAGTGGGATATAGATGGAGTTGAAGAACCAGGTGTGACAATAATATCCAAAAAAGCAAACAAATCTTGAAACCATATAGGGGAGCCCAGGGTTGATTAGAGCAATTTTTATTTTTTGTTAAATATCTGGTAGAAAAAAAAAACCCATTCAGATAACTAGGTGCAAATAAGGGGGAAGAGGCCTTCTGAAGCAATTCGATGGGTTCTTGTAAGAAAAATATCCATATTTAACTCATTATAAAGTAAAATATCTAGCTTCCAGCGGACCGCCTTCCGTATTCAACTTACGTAAAAAGCGTAACTGGCGTGACGATGACGTCAGATGTAGCCTAAGCATTTTGAACTGCGAGAGGCGTTACACTTTCTGCATAAATTGAATACAGAAAGGCGGTCCGCCAGAAGCTAGATATTTTACTTTATAAAGTTTTTTGGCCTTCAAATTTGGGGCTGCCATTCAATGCCATTAAAATGCTTGGATTAGCAAGGACATTTTTTAATATAACTCCGATTGTATTCGTCTGAAAGAAGAATGTCATATACACCTATGGCTTGAGTGTGAGTAAATTATGGGATAATTTTCATTTTTGAGTGAACTATCCCTTTAATGAAACACATGGTTATAAGTTGTAAAATATAGAGGCATCAATATGCTATGTCACACTACTGAAAAAAATAACACCACACCTTCCAAGTTTTTTTTTACAGTGAATGAAAAAGCATAACTCCTGCTTATGTGTTCGATGTAAGAAACAAAACTACGGTTTTGGGCCGTCATGAGGGTAAGCAAACAATGACAGAATGTGAAGTATCCCTTTAAAGTAACCATTTATGTGTTAACCTCATCAGCTAGCTGAGCACTGGTTGATCTTGCTTCTTTTCTCTCTGTTGTTCAGCAGGACAAAAAGATCTAAATGGTTGAAGAGAAAACAGGACCTTTCCAAGCTCCCACTGTGGTATAGGTCAGTGTAAATACCACCATCCCATTCTTTCTGCAGGAGTATATATCCACTTTCAACTCTAAGGGTCTAGGTTACCTATTAAAAATACTACACCCCTAACCACTTCAATGTGTGAACACTTGCATAAACACAGACTGCTGAAGTGTAAGTGGCTTCCACTCCAAAGTTTTCTGCCAGGACAATGATAATATTTCACTAAAACAACAACAACAAAAAAACAAATTTAGCATTATTGAGATCTGCTGGGCCCTGGGAATCGACCTTTGTGACCTCTTAGGTAACCTCTGTGGTTAATAGTGGGAGCAAGCTGGATGCCTGAGTCACTTGTGTTAATGGTTATAGAGCAGATTTAAGCTCAACCAGGAAACCTGACTCTGCTGACCTTACATACTCCACAACCTGCTCATTCCCTCCTCTTTCCTCATTTCTGTCCTCCCTCCTTCCTCCCTTACCTCCTTACTCCATTGTTCTTTGTGTCTCAGTCACAAGACACATCGGTAGTATACAGGAAAGGTGAAAGCCGGAATCCTGCCTGATAATGTCTCATTTCCAAACTGTCATCAAGTTTTCATTGCCTTACGCTCATACCTGTACGACAACACAAAGATACATGCTGAGTACACATGAATACGCCACACACCAGATCGTGACCTCTATGTTTCAAGGTCAAATTTCAAATTGACAAGAATCAATGTTTCTGATCTTTGCTCTTGTCATTTCTCCTCCTATGCTGTGCTCATTCTACCTTTATTAGAAATATTCATTTTTGCATTTTTGATCACATCTGTGAGCTGAGACCTTCAAAAGAAGACAGAGTTCATTTACCTTAAGTGTTCTGTACTTCAAGGTGTGTGTTCACGAGAGAGTAGGCAGGACTACAGGTGACTGAACCCTTTCTGAGAAATCTGTCCACATTTCTTTTCATAATTACTATAAGAGTACGTGGATTCACTGGAAGTCTCCAGGAATTGCTTTCTCCTTGAATACAAGGTTATTTTCTGCTAACAGCATATTTGGATTTTATTGCAGTCTATTTGCAATGTTTTAAAGGCAACAGAATGCGTAAAGTATGTTGATTTCGGTCCTTTGATAGAGCTTTGCATATCAATAGGTTTTTTCCAAATGAGTGGTTTGTGAATGTTTTATTCACCATCACATCTATCCAAGCAATGTCAGCATTGGGTCACATCTATTGTGGTCCTTCGGGAAGCAGCCTGCTGTTGCATTCTGGGAAACAGAGAGGCCCCTAGTTATAAGATGAACCAGTACCGCCTGTTTGCTCTCAGTGTGATTTGAGAGTCATCTGACAAAGGGCTTATTATTAGGGGCTACATTGTGAGATTGAAGTGCATGAATCACAGTTTTACAGCCTGTGATGGCACAACCAAATGAGATGCTGTGACTAATACTGCCCCAAACTAATCCTTATTACCCCAGTTTAGGTATTGTGTTGCCACTAAAGAATAACGGTGATACCCTCTTGATTTATTTATGCTGTCAGGTAAAAATTTAAACCACATTTAAATAGAATATAAATTTTTAATAATGGTGAAAGTAATATTCTATTTATTTATACTGTCTGTGAAAAATAGGAAGCAATATATATAATAAAGACAACATAAAATTAAATAAATGGCTTTTATGTTATCGTTGTACTAAAGTCAATACAAATTATTAAAATATTTTCTGGAAAAATTTACTATATATTGAGTTAACAGCATGTTAATAGCAACAACAAAAAAAACTTTCCACTCAATAATATAAAGACATACAGTTCAAATGTTTGAAAGAAGCCTCTTAGGCTGCATTTATTTGATCTAAAATATAGTAATATTGTGAAATATTATTACAATTTAAAATAACAGTTTTCTATTTTAATATATTTTAAATGGTCATTTATTCCTGTGACGACAAAGCTGAATTTTCAGCATCATTACTCCAGTCTATTATAATCTATTATCTATGTTAAAATGTTTTTTTTTAAATATAAAACCATGATAATTTTTTTCTATATTCTTTGATAGAAATAACAGCATTTATTTGGAACAGAAATCCTTTGTAACATTATAATTTATAAATGTCACTTTGTTTGATTTAATGCCTCCTTGCTGAATAAAATGATTCTGAACAGTAGTGTATTATCAGTTTCATATCTATGTACTTTATTTTCATAATACAATACAAGGATAACAGTAATGATGCAAAGCTCCCTATATAGAAACAACATATGTACAAAGAAAAAAAATCTAAAAACTGTTTACATTTTTATTTTATTATACTTAATTATTTCTCAGTTCTGAGTCCTTCCTGTGGATCCTTATAGGGATCTACGCACTCCAGTTTGACAACGCCTATGTTAGCTGTGAGAGACAGTGAAGTCAATGGAAACAGTGGCAGTACTTTGATCCTGCAACACTTCACTCTCAAGGCATGGGAGTCCATGACTGGCTTGCGTAATGGAGTAGGGGGGTGTGGGGGAATTTCAGGGTGTTACTAATCCTATGCTTTGGCTATGAGCCCATGGAAAGACAGCATCTCCATTCTCCCAGCATGGTCTTAAACTAAACTCATCCCTGTTCTCTTACCAACTCTCCATGTTTTCCAAAGCAACATTAAATATTTCTGACCAAGCAACCAACAATAGAGTATCTGTTTTAGCTCTATTATATGTCTTTAATTCTGGAAATTTTAGGTTACACATGAGCAGTTCATATTCCAATATAAAACGTCAAACGGACTTTTAAAGCAGAGAGAGTTAATGATTAGTTTTTAATCAGTCATTTGTATAGGTTGAATATTTTGAATATGCTTTTGGGAGGTCTTGCTGGTGTTTCAAGGTTACTTCAAGGAAACTCCTTGTGCCTTTGGGATTTTTCCAGTAGGCTACAGAAAGTCACCTTGTAGCATGCATCGTCCTCTCCTGGACACAGTTTGAATAGGGCACTTGGACATTCCATTGTCTTTAATGCTCAAAACTGCTTCTCATGACCTTTATGTAACCCTTTGCATACAGGTTAGCCTTAGAGAGACAGAGGATGTTACTGTATATCACTTTAAGTGGAGCAACTTTCTGTCAGCATGAATGTTGTGCAAAAACCTATGAGGAAGCTTTTATCCTAGTCAAGGATTCCAAATTTTGGATTATTTGACATATCCGGACAGCTGTATACTTAAATAAGCTGGGTCCACATTATCAGGAGCTTCTGGTGAATATCAGGGTTGGATGTGTTGATTCAAGACCCCAGTTCAGTCTGTACTTCCTCTGAAGCAGTTAAAACCGTTTGTCTTCCTGTGTGACCTTACAGAACCCCCATATCCTTTTACTTCCTCACAGGAAAACAGAATCCAAATTATCATCTATATTTGACTTTGAATTAAAGGAATATTCAGAATTCAGTACAAGTTAAATTCAAAGTACAGCATTTGTGGCATAAGACTACAGCAAAATAAATAAATAAATAAAATAAAAATTTAATAAAATGTCCATGTATCCCTCCTTTTCTTAAAAAAAGGAAAAATCTTGGTTATAGTGAGGCACAACAATGGAAGTGAATGGGGCCCATTTGTAAAGTTGCAATATTTGGTAACACTTTATTTTACAGTGTCCTTGTTACATATATTACATGTACTTACTATAGTAATAACAATAAATTATGCATAATTACATGCAACTAACCCTTAACCAAACCCTAACCCTATAGTACATGTAGTTAATCAATATTACTCAGTACTTAAATATATAATTACACTGTAACAGTGCATCTTAAAATAAAGTATAACACAATATTTTTGTTGTTGTTATTGTTGTTGTAGCCACAGGATGTAATATGCACATTTACAAGATTTTAGTGTGAAAACTGTTTGCCATGACAGCTTAAAGTTGTAAATCCTAAAACAACTGTAAAAAATAACTTTACAAAAAAAAAAACAGCTTTACAGATCAAATAACTCACAGTTTTAAAAGAATTAATGTATGGTGCATTTGTAATAGTATGACCTTCATACCTGCTTTTATATCCTTCAAAAATTGGCCCCATTCACTTCCATTGAAAGGGCCAGCTTAAGTTCAGCAAATTCAGTTAAGTATGTAAATACACGTCTTATAAATAGGTTCTCTGATTACAGAGAGAAAAATCTAGGCAGATGCACTCGCTCTCTCCCAGGTGACCCCTGATGGAAAACTATGTCTGCTCAGTTAAACATACTCAGCCTTGTCCCATAGAAACAAGTGTGACAAATGTGATCTCTTTAGCAGCAATGAGAAATAATGGAGATTTTTTGCTGAGGTTTCTGCTTTTCTGATTTTTCTCCTGTAAAATCATGCACCTAATCTCACATGTGTCTAGTTTCTTTGGTGTCTTTTTTATTTCTAGATAATTTTAGGAAATATTAAAGACAAAGTTGATACTTTAATTGTATAATTCACCAAAAAATGAAAATTTTGCAGCATTTACTCACCCTCATGTCATTACAAACCATGACTTTACTACTTCTGTGGAAAACAAGAGAAGATATTTTGAAATAACACTGGACCCCACTTGACTTTCATGGTATGGAGAAACATTATACGAGAAGAAAGAAGGTCATAAAGGTTGGGAATGATGTGGGTGAGTAAATGATGATTTTCTCTTTTGTGTGAACTATCCCTTCAAATTAAATTTACTTCTATTCAATCTTACAAGTTATGAAAAAGCAACTTTAAATCAATAACATTTTCCTCATAGGGTCCTTTTCTTTGTTTTCCTTTACTTCCCTTCTTCTGTTACTTTGTCCTTCATCCAGGCACATTATTACAATGAAACTGCAACTCCAGAAATATAAATGAAGCTGCTTTCTTTAATCTATACTTCTTCCCATTTCTAAATCCATTCATTCATCCCTGTCATTGACTTTGTGTTTAAGCTCTTCTCTGGCTTCTTATGCCTGTATTGGCTAGCTGACGCTGTGTTGAAGCTGAGGAAACATAAAAGACTAAGTATGATCCCAGCAAACCAGTTCATTCCAGTGAAAGGAAGTGTTAGTCACATACCCGGTATTTATTGCAAGCCGCCTCACTTGACAAACAAATAAAAAGAGCTGTGGCTTTGGCTAATTTAAAGGTAAAGTGTGTAATTTCTGTGCCGTTAACATCACCTAAAGGAATTACAAAAACATTGCCTATTTTCAAACAGATTTCTCCAAGTACTTTCCCTGCATGCTATTGTTCTTGGCATAAGCTGGGCTATAGGAGAAAGCATTAAAAAAAAAAATTTTTTTAAGTTACACACTTTACCTTTTTTTAATTTTACTATCAGAATCACTTTCCAAACTACAATTGGGTGTGAGAACGACAGACAAAAATGTTCCCAGCACAATTATTGCTAATTATTGTTAATTTGTGGCCAGAGTGACAAAGAACCCTCTGTTCTTTAAGAGAACACGGAGGATTTTCCACTACACCTAACTACTGTGATTTGGCCTTGTGTGTGTTTTTTCCACATATTTACTGGAAATATGTGTTCTGCAAATTAAGACTGGTGTAAGTAGTCATAAATCGCAGAATATGAGTAAATACATATAACATACTGAATCCCTAAATCCATATGCACAGGGGAACATGTGACATGTTTACCTGGTAGCCTACATCTTAATGTCTTCCTTGTGACTTACAGGTGCTGACACAAATGAACCATTGCTGCTCTCTTCTTTTCTCTACCTCCCCTCTCTCATGTTTGAGAGTCAGTTCTGTTCTTTTTCTGCTTATCTCTGCTCTGTATTTGCACTTCAGGTTTGACTGTTCATATACTATAAATCCAGAGCAAAGATGCTGGTCTATTTCATAGACCTGTATATTACTGGAATGACCTTTCAACGTACACAAAATCTGAATTTTACCCGATTTTTCTGAATAAACCGTAATAGAAAATGAGAACATGCATATTTAATAAAGGTGCACAGGAGGCTGGTGGTGAAAGATTAGTGTTGTCACATTTTGCAGTGCCGGTGTAATGTTTCATACGTAAAGCACAAAATGCACTATAATAAATTTTAATGAGAGAGAGAATACAATGAGTTTAATTTAAATTATGAAGCAACTTGATTTAGATACATCAGTTGAATAGGAGTTGTTTTTAGCTGAGCATTCAACCACCACATCAAAATGTAATGCTCACTTTGAGTACAATATTACAACTATACTATGTTTACTATTCATTGTTTGCATGAATGGTAGAAAATTATCTTTTTAAACTAGACTTTAAAAAAAAGTTGGAAAGAGAAACTGTTAGGCAGTTGCTTGTACCATTGCTAGGTGGTTGCTATGCTGTTATGAATGGTTGCTAAAGTGTTGCTAAGTAGCTGCTAGTGTGTTGCTATGCAGGGTATTCTGGGTGGAAAGATATGTATAAGTTAGGTAGTTATTACAAATGCATACAAGCAATTGTCAGACTTGTGTGAGCGATTCCCTCTCCTCTACAGTCATGATAAAGTTAAACCTTGCATCCCAATGTGCATATCCACCCTAAATAGTATTGAATATTACTAATGTCACATACTATTTAGGAAGGATAGTATGCACATTGAGATGCAGGCAAAGACTCAACAAGGACCGACGTCTTGCCATATCCTGTAACATGAAGCTGTAACAGCGCCCCCTTTCAGCAGACGACAGGAAAACAAGAGGGAAGAGTTCATCTCTCTCTCTCTCTCTCTCTCTCTCTCTCTCTCTCTCTCTCTATTCAGATATCTTTATTGGCATGACAAAATCATATTTTTTTTATTGCCAAAACATTAAAACAACATAGAAAATGGTTCAGAACATCTGAACCTTTAGCAAGTAGCCCTCTTTGTCCTCAGTTTAAATGATACAACTATCACACTTTATTGTACTGTAGTCCACAGATTTCAAATTTAGCCTGAAATGAAAATAATTTTAAGAAGTAAAATTACTAAGTGACAACAGGCAGAACGATATCCTTTGAATTCATAGAAATATTATTTTCTAAAATTGACTATTAGGCTATACATGATTACTGCCAAACAGCTTTCCACCTGTGATTGAGAGTATGCATGTATGTGTACTTCAGTCATTATGAAGAGTGACTTTATCAGTTCGGCAGGTCAGAAGTGTGCAGGGGGACTAAATGGGTCTTCCCAATGGAAGGAATGTATCAGTGATAAGGATGGACGAATAGGCTGTGGACAAACTGATGCTGCTAACAGCTCAAGCCTTCACAGAAGAGTATGTGATGAGTCATTTTGGTTGCCTGGCAACCCTCTATAGAGGTGCTGGCTTTTCAGTTATCTATTCTGTCAGATGGTTCCAGCATACCTAGAGAGAGAGAGAGAGAGAGAGAGAGAGAGAGAGAGAGAGAGAGAGAGAGAGAGAAGACATCCCATAATGAATGTCAGGGGGTACTTAAAGCTTCGCTCTTTAATTAAATCAATGCAACCACCTGTAAGATTATTATAGACCAGTAAGATTCAAATTTAGGCAGTGTTTATTTACATCAAATGCAAACAGCCAACCGTCCATGGCAACATATTACTTATATTTAGACTTTGTGTGAATAGCATGTATAACTATTTGTACTTTAGTGTAAACTAGATGGTTACTAAGAGAAATAGCATTTACCTTCTACACTATTAAGTTTATATTCAGTAGTTGTGTAGCCAGTGTAGAATACATAAGGGGCTCATATTACTGAGAAATAAAGAAAACAACAAATGTTAATTCCTCGTTTGGTTAGCCAAGAAATTATGTAGGTCAGCTCACCTTGAATAACTGGTACTATAATGTTTATGATTAAAACCTAATTTAAGTGTTTATTTAAGTATATCCTATATTTCAGACAAAAAAAACATTCAAATATGTATAATGCACTGTTACTTTAGAGTGCTAATGATTTAGTATGACACAACAAACGTCTACTTGTGTCTACATCGTAAGTGAAACGCAGAATGTTTAGTGGAATGATCTTGCTGGTAAACAGCGCCCTCTGCTGTTTTTAAGCCTGTCCTACGAGTGAAGTGCTCTGTGCTGTTTCCGCCATTTCAAACGCAACATCCGGTTGTGCAGCAGCCATTTTGTCTGTTCAGGCAAGTCCACCCCACACGGTCAAGAACTGACGTTCCCCCTTGGAAAATATTTCAGAAATATCACACTCGATACTTCTCCGTGTCATCTATGGAAGTGGGAACGGGCTGAAAAAATACCTTATTGAATTCTACGCTCGAGAATACCTCTTGTAGGCTGATGTGTCTTGTTTTTGTTAAGTGAGCGTCATTAATCGGGGTTATGTCGAGCGAAGAGAGTTATTTAGCCATCCAGCGCTACTTGACCGATGAACGGGAGCCTTACGCACCGGGCACTCACGGCAACACCAAGAGAAAGATCCGAAAAGCAGCTGCTTGCTACATAGTGCGCAATGGGATTCTTTATTACCAGAGGCGACAGAAAGGTCTGGATGAATTCACGGAGCTGGAAGTGGTGCTGCAGGCCGAGAGGCGGAAGGAACTCATCACGGAGGCGCACATCACGTCCGGAGGGGAACACCTCAACCAGCAGCAGACATGGGAGATCATCTCCCAGAAATACTGGTGGAGAGGTAACGTTACACTAATCACAACTTTAATGACAAAGCTTTCCAGCTCTGTGTGATGCTGTGTGACAGATGGCATCGCTTAAATGGTTCTTGTCAGTAACAGAAGTGACATAGGAAGCTACAGCTGTATGTCAATAATAGACATCATATATATATAAAGGATATAACTAGGACAGTTTCTGAGATAGAACAGGCATTAAAGTCACCATTACATCAAAATCGACTATTCTTTTTTCTTCTTCTTTTTTTTAATATTGCGGTATTTATTATAAATGATTTATCCGTGCACATCATTTTTTTTTAATTCATGTGTCCTCGTAATCTTTAATAAAACTAATTTACCTCCCTCTTGCGATGACGTCTCTTCTCTGATGACGTGTTTACTGGCAAACTGTCACACACATGAGATCATCACAGCAATAGTAAGCCACTATGATCCAACAAATCCCGCCCTACACTTTTTTTTTATTTATTTACTTCTTCTTTTTTTTCCAGATGTACATAACAGTAGGGAAGATTGCAACTTCCGTTTCATGCTGATTTTAAGAATCCTCGTATATTTAAATATGAATAAGTAAGACAGCGAGATAGACAGATGTTTTTTTAGTCCCATGGCAAAGATATATGTAATTTATTGATTTTTGATACAAAGTCTGTTATTATTTATAGCTTAAACCTAGTCGTCTTATCACAGGTGTGCTGAAGCAGGTGAAGGATTGCATCAAAGAGTGCATTAACTGCCAAAGCAAACAGGAGAAGGGGAGAGGCAATGCTGAAGATGCCACAAAACAAGCTGTCCGACAAGTTAGACGAAAGACCTCTGCTTGTGCCAGTGAGGAAGAGGATGATGAGGCAAATGATGATTTGGATGAGGAACAGTCCAGTGCAGTTGATAAACATGAACTGGTGTTTGTAAGTACAGAATGCCATTTGTATCATTGAAAATATTCCAGGTACAACAGTTTATTTATATTAAAAGACCAGAACATAGAAATCACAATGATCAATTATGTAAATAAATATATTATTTCTTCAATTTAAAACTAATATAAATACAATTATGTATATTTTATATTTAAAGGGGTGATGAATTGAGAAATCAACTTTCCCTTGAGCTTTTGATATATAAAAGGTCATTGTAATATAAGTATATCCTTGAAAACTTCCTTGTTAGTCAAAGAAAAGCTTTTATAGACACCAGGCCCAGCAAACGACAGGTTTTTCAAAGTGGGGATCTATGACGTCAAAGGTAGGCAAGCACCGCCTCAGCAGAAGAATATCAACGCCTACTTCATTACTGCCTGTTTAGCCCCGCCCACCAATTCGTGCATGTAACATAGGCCTAGTGTTAAACCATTGAGCTACAAAGCAATAAACATGCCGTTGAAGATTACAAAATATTGTGCAGTGACTGGGTTCAACAGTAATGCAACATGTAAGTAACAATCTAATGCCTGATCTGAAATGTGATGATTCATGTAGTCAGATGTTCTTTGTCTGTGTCAGTAAATCAGACCAGTGACTAAACATCAACTTGCGTTGTTTCTCTTAGTATGATGAAAATAATCTGTTATTTAACAGTGATTAAATTCTATAAAGAAAGCGATCAAAGAAAGCTCTCTTTGCAATCGTTGGAGCAGCACGCGCTGAAGCTGTCAATCAAACAGAGAGAGTTTATCAGTGATGCGTTTATCAGCGACTCCCGTTTTATCCGATGAATCTCTTAACTATATCACGTTTGCACTGTTAGTGAACATGAAAGCATTTTGTGTACAGAAACTGAGTTGCAATGACAAGATCGCTGCTTTCATGCGCTCAGCATGTGTGTAATCGGCTACAATGATCATCACTGCAACCTTTCATGCCACAATCTTAATATAATGCCATAGATCTAAATGTAATGCAACACTTTTCACGATTAGTTAACCATGAGAGCTGTAATTGTAAAAACGAGCTAAAAGAGGGAGTAATACTATTTCAAATGCAAAGACGTTAGCCAATCACAGCAGTGGGTGTTTACACTGAAGTCTCCCAACGGACACGGCCCTTAAAATGGAGCGTTCAGAGCAGAAGGCTAAAATCAGGGTAGGAAAAATGCCTTTTATTTATAAATTATGAAAAAATTTGATGTAAAAAGCATTCTAACATTAAAAGTGCACCCCAGGAAACATCATAAAACAATAAAAAAAAACACAGTTCATGACCCCTTTAATAAAATTATTTATAAATATATTTAATGTTTTATAGATAAGTTGATGTGTATATTCTTTGTTGCATGGTTATAGGTGGACAGTAAGGGAGTTGTCAAGCAGTTCTTACCAAAGCATGGGCAGACGATGCTGGACAGGTTGAACCAGCAGCGACAGAGAAATGAGTTTTGTGATATCACCCTGATCATTGAGGGTGAGGAGCATCGGGCACATAAAGCTGTACTGGCCTCCTGCAGTGATTATTTCTACGAGCTCTTTGTGGAAAAGGGTGCTGTGACCAGTCATGAAGCTGTCGTTGACCTCTCTGGTGAGAAGAATGCAGGATGCTGTTGATAAAAATGATGTAACATAAAATTTTTTTTGAGGTTTTATGTTAAAGAAGAATTTAAATATAACTCTGTTCCAAACCCAAGTGGGCTATGTCACGGTCCTGTCCCCATAGACAGCATCCAAATCAAAATGTGACCTCAAAAACGACTGATCTGAAACACTATTTATAAGCAGTAACTTCTTTAGTAACTTTATTTTAATATTCTTTCTTTTAATACTCTTTTGTAATTATTTTACAGAACTGAACTAAACAAATACAGTGCGAAATCAGCAAATACATATTCATATCATTTAAATCTATAGTCTTTTAATATCTAATAAATATTTAATTCCATAAACCTCACAGATTATAGCAAATCCTCTGTTGAATCCAGTTGAAATACTACTTGCTTTTTATTTTTGTTTAGGTGTGTTTTTTTTCTTTAATTGTGAAAAATACTGTTATATGATTACAAAATGAAGAAGTTACTATTTAAAGTCAAAATCTGTTTATTATATGTTAATTCTATTTTATACACCTTGCTCTCTAAGATATTGTCATCGGCCATCAAAAAATCTAGCACCCGCGAATGTCTAAAATGTCGCCTAGATAGGCAGCTTCCTAGCTAGTTTGTAATTTGTGTTAGAACATTAACCAGTTAAAGGTACACTATGGAACTTTTGGCCCTCTAGCGGTTAAAAAAATGAAACTGCATGCGTTTTGTGGAAGAACATTGTTTTGGTTGTGCTTCAGTCACTTTGTGACTGCGGATCAATATTAACTGTTTACAATGAACTCTGCTCAAGAGCTACGTATTGCAATTTATCTGTTCAATAAAATACCCTACTCACCTGATGAGTAATAAAAACGCCATCTCCACATCGCATCATTTCAAATCTCTCAGTTCTCACCATCTTCGAAAATCCACGCCAGTGTTGATTCTCGTTTTATTGCGAGCTCTGTCGTGTTCTCTTTTTGCCAGCAGACTCCTCTGTTCAACATTTTTTTCTTAAACGAGTGATTTTACGGGGGTTCGCGATTTAGCGTGCTCATGTCAACCTTTCTCACTCATTGTGACAACTAACCTATGCCACTCTCTTACATCCTACATGCGTCTCTATTACTTGCATATAACTTTTCTCTGTATTGTACTGTAATTTTGAACAAAAAAATGTACATACCCTTTAATTTGTTGATTTATTTATGTGCATATTATATGTATTCAAATCGTAATTGTTTCTTTTGTGTTGTTTTACCTACCAGGCTTCAGCAAGGCCAGTTTTCTGCCATTACTGGATTTTGCCTACACATCTAATCTGACCTTTAACTTTTGCGTGATGGCAGAGGTAGCCACGCTGGCACGGCACTTATTGATGGCTGAAGTGCTTCAGATCTGTGAATCTGTGCATAAGAAAGTAGAAGAACAGAAGCTGATGGTCTATCAGAGAGGAGACATCCACACTGTTGTGGCCAGCCAGCCTGCGCCCCCTCAGCCAATCACACCCACCGCTTCCGAAACCTATGTGGTAACTATGCAGAGTGATGACACACCCGAAGCAGGACAGTCCCTGGCTCTAATCACAAGTGAAATCGGGACGGCTGAATCGCTGGCCTTGCTTGCTGGTGCGACCGTAGATGGTGAAACAATGACTGTGGTTACTCATTGCGGACAGGCTGGCTCAGCTGAGTCTCTGGCCATGGTGGCCCACAGTGGCCAGGCAGAAGAGGGCGAGACCATGACTTTGGTCACTCATTCCGGGCAAGCAGGTTCAGGTGAGTCCCTGGCTGTAGTACAGGCTTGTTGGTCTGTAGAGGAGCCACAGGTTGGTGACACTCCTGTCGCAGAGAGTATGCAAACTGGAGCCTATCTCATTAGTGTGGATCCTGGCAAAATGGACACTTCTGAGATTGTGCATTTAGCTGCGGCAGCACCACCTGCTGTGCAGGATGAGCCCCAAGCTGCTGAGCCCACAAGCCAACCTGAGCCAACAGCAGCGCCACAGCCAGCACCTGCACCTGTCAGAAGGAGGCCAGGAAGACCACCTAAAGTGAAGCAGCCGGAACCACCACCTCCTCTCCCTTCAGAGGAGGAGTCCATGGAGATGGAGGGGGTTGAGGATGGATCCGGTGCAGATGAAGAGAAAAAAGAAGAGGAATGCAAAGATCCCAACAAGAGATACCTCAGAAAACGATCTGTGAAAGAAGGAGGGTACGTTCGTCTTCATATGGGACTTGAGACAGAGGAGGAAGAGAGAAGCACCTCACCCCCTACGAAGGTATGCACTTTGCATTCCTCTTCTTTTTTCTTGACATATGTTTCATCTGTAAATGTGACAATGGCCTTGTCCCAAATGGTGCCCTTTTGGACTTGGCACATTTGTAAGGTCCACAATACCGCAGGGTGGCCCATCTGTTATGTGGAATGTGGCGTTGATGCACCCTTTTGCAAAGCCTGTACTGGTTTCTTGATATAATGTTCTAAAATCATATTGAGGGAAAAAGGCCTCATTAGAAGAATGAATGATGTTCTTGAAAGAGAAAATGTAAGTAATTACTGGTAATAAATAAATAATAAATAATAAAAAAATTGGCATAATCATATTATTTCTTGTTTTCTAGGAACATGTATTTTAACAGAACTGTTATTAATATTTAAAATACCTTATATATACCAAGTCATGTGATGTGACCAACATGAGAAACATGGAAACTATACTCTCATGTATTGTGTTATGAGAAGTAAAATGTTATCACTTTTTACACCATATTACATTTTCACCAGTCATTAAATTTAAACCTTTCTTAAAAATTGTATGAATGTTTTTCAAAATCACATTAAATCAGCATGAATACATTTAAAATACAAGACTGCAGCCAAAAGTTTGGCACATGCATTTAAAAAATTTTTTTTTAATCAGACACTATTATTTGTCATTGACCCCAACATGCTGTTGTTGATCAATGAGCCAAGGATTGGATACTAAAAAAAATCAGCCAGATTGTCTTAGAATCTCACTGTGTCCCCAGACAACTCAGAGACTTGCCAGGAGAGGTCGAGCGGTTCAGTCTGTGAAGAACAATCCTGATGAGATTTCAGAGTCAAACATTGAGGCCGCCCCTGATGCCGTAGCGCCTTTAGCAGAGGAACTGGAGCCTGTTGCCGACCAGCCAGAGACTGTGGAGGAGGGCACACTGCATGAAGACCCAGGAGAAGTTGTGGAAGGAGAACATGCGTGTAATGAGTGTGGCATGGTGTTCCAGAGGCGGTATGCCCTCATCATGCATTCTCTGAAACATGAGAAGGCTCGCAGCTTCAAGTGCAGTGTATGTACCCTTGGGCTGAATAAAAACATTATTCTTGCCTGATCTTTATGCATTTTGGTTATTTTCCTGACATTCCTTTTGTCCTTTCAGATTTGCAATAAGGAGTTCCAGTACGCAGCCTCACTCCGTGCACATTTGGCCCGTCACAAGCATCAGAAGACCCAGAGAGCCAGCATGACACGGGCCATGTCCACAGAAGATTCTCAGGGGTCAGAAGATCAGACGAGGTACCGCACCAAACGGGAGTTTGTGTGCGACATCTGTGGCAAGACTCTGCCCAAGCTGTATTCCCTGCGCATTCACATGCTGAACCATACGGGGGTGAGGCCACACACCTGCAAGGTTTGCGGGAAAAGCTTTGCCACCAAGCACAGCCTGAAGATGCACCGGGCGCTGCATGACTCCCTCAAGAGATTTCAGTGCACTGTCTGTGAGAAGTCTTTTGTCACTAAAAGAAGCCTAGAGGAGCATACAAGCATTCACACAGGTACACACACACGCACATTTAGCTTGTGACAGGCAAGATGAATACTTAAATATGCAAGTATTTAAACTGGTATTATGTGATTAGTATTAACTATGGGAGTTATGATCAAAAATTAAAGCCTTTGAATTTAGATTCAGTTACAGAATTAAGTAAATAATTATAATTACTTTAGGCAAAGCAAGTTTATTTATGTAACACATTTTCTTACAAAATAGTAATTCAGTGTTTTACATAGTAAAGAAGTAAAAATTAAAATGTAAAATTATATAAGAACTGGAAAAAACCTAAACCTAAATGTAATTAAAAATGGTTAAAAGAAAGCTGAATGAAATAATACAGTAAATAAATAATCAAGTGTAGAATGAGTGGACAGTGTTAAGTGTACAAATGAAGTGTTGGACATCTGGACATGTATGTGGCTACCATTGGAGGCATCTGACACCTTCTGGAAGCTTGTTCCTGTCGATTGTATCTAAATGCGGTCTCCCTATATTTGGAATTAACTCTATGTATTTCTAACTTTCTCAATTTGAATGATCTAAAGCCACCTTTCCACTATATCTGACATATACTTCGCGTGATGTAATTTTCGTCATCAGGACAATTTGCGAGCGTCAGCACGTGACGTGTGTAGCCCAATTTTTGCGACCATGCAGGTGGTGCGCGTACAACAGCACATGCGCAAGAAAGACAGAAGAGTCACAGCAATTGTACTGCGCATGTGTTGAAATCGGCCATCCACGCTCATCCACTGTTGAGTATACTTTGAAAGCTATGTGGACACGAGACACGTCCTGAGGCGAAAAAGTATACCCGGGCCTTTACCCTCCACTAATTTACCATAATAAAATTAATAAATCTTAAGTGTATGAATATGTCCATACAAAACAAAAGATGCCAAGGTTGCACTTTATTTTACAGTATGTGCACTTACGTGTACTTGCACTGTACTTGCCTAAGAAAGTACTGGTTAATTTAAGGTAACTACATGGGTAACAGTATACTTTACTTTTTACGCATACGCGAGGGTCAGCGTACAGTGTGTGTGATGCGAATTTTGTCATCAAAAGAGAATGCGCGTAATGAATTTTTGTATCCGCACATACATTGTAAGCACAGGTTGCATATGCACATTTAATTTTGTCGCAGTATTTACATGGGTTGTAACTTGTGGCGAGAGATTGCTCAACTGCATATGCGTCAAATGCCTGTGTACACGTACGAGTCAAAAGAAGTATACTTTACAAGGCTGTGCTTTTGACTGTGCGCATACGCTCGCGTACATGGAAAAAAAAAGTATACTTTCGGCTTTAAGGTTAGGTTTAGGGGGAGCTTCAGGGTTAGTACCTAATTATTACCTAGTTATTGTAATAACTACAATAAGTACATAGACTGAAATCAATGTAAATAATTATTTAACAACTATAAAAAAAAAAATTCCCGATGTTATTATTGATAACCGCCCGTTTTACAGAAATAGTGTTTGAAGAATAATGTTTTAGTGAAATTTTTTATTTTGGTAATTTGGACTAATGTCACTGTCTAGCCACAAAAGTTCAAATATCACATCCGAAGCTCTAATCGGATCTGAAAATTCTGCTTCCTTATATGATCAAAACGCCAGTCAATGTAGTCATTAACATTACGATAGTGCTAAATGAACAGTTCATAATAGCAGTTTGTTTGACAGGTGAATCAAAGTACTTATGCACAACCTGTGGAGCATCTTTTCACCGTGCATCCGGACTGAGCAAACACCTCAAAAAACATCAACCCAAACCTGAGGTCCGCTTATTCCACTGTTCCCAGTGAGTGCCTTATCTCTCGATTCATGCACAACTGCTTTCTGTGAACCCCGATTAAACTTTTATTCACGTATCTTCCCACATAATGGTTTGACACCTTTTGTTCCTTTATTATAGCTGTGATAAGAGTTTCTTTGAAGCGAAAGACCTGCAGCAGCACATGAATAAGCACTTAGGCCTAAAGCCCTTCCAGTGCCAGGTCTGTGGGAAGTGCTACAGCTGGAAGAAAGACTGGTACTCGCACGTCAAATCACACACTGTTGCAGAGCCCTTCAGGTGAGAGTGAAGAACAGAAAAACAAAGTGTATTGTGAAGGGTCTGCTATTATATGATATCTGAACTTCTATAGGGACTCAAGCATTTGTTAGAGGTAGACGGCGAACTACATTGTGTGTTTTGTCCTTTTGGCAGGTGTAATGTGTGTGGGAAGGAGTTCTTTGAGAAGGCCCTGTTCAGACGGCATGTCAAGAAAGCCACTCATGGAAAGAAGGGCAGAGTGAAGCAGAACTTGGAGAGAGAGTGTGAACACTGTGGGAGGAAGTTCACACAGCTCAGAGAGTACCGCCGTCACATGAATAATCACCAGGGTTAGTGGAGAATCATACATAAACGCATGTAGAATGATAATAAATCATTTAAATGCAGATTCAGGAACCGTTTCACCCAAAGCAAACCAAACAAAAATATAAAAAGAAAGATTTATTTCACTGCAAATGACTCTATCATAGTTTTTGAGACTCTAACTTTTTTTTTTTATTGAGCAAAAATATACCTTTAGTTTGTTAACATTCAGAAACCAAACAAACCAAAAATAGTGCTGTCAAATCGTCTAATCGCAATTAATTGCATCTAACAGAAAAGTTTGTTGATATATGTGTGTAAATGTATATATGTACACAGATATGCACACACACACATATATGTATATAATATATGTATATATATATTAGTATAAAATATATACACACACACACAAATATTATATAAACACAAACTTCTATGTTAGATGCGATTAATCGCAATGAATCGATTTGACAGCACTTATTTAAAATATATTTTTATAAATAGTATTAAAACAATAGGTTTTCTTAGTTCCCCAGAACAATACCATTTAATTTCTTCACTATTATTACTATTAATATTTAATATTAGTAGTATTAATAGTGGAGAAATGAAATGTCATTTTATGGTACTGTGTATTTGCACAGCTACTTAGGAAGAAGAAAAAGGATGCCGCGTTAAATATTTGTAACACTTTAAGCAGAAAATATTAATCATAGAAATGTTCATTTTGCCTCGGTATGAATTACTAAAAATACTGTTGTCTTTTTTTTTTTTTTACAAAAATATATATTGTTTGGTTTGTGCATCCAAACCAAACAAAAATGTATTTTTGTATAAACAAAACTGTTTAATACTTTCTATTTGCTTTAAAAAGATTGATCTAATCTGCACATCTGCAATGTGGCTGTAGGTGGCACTGCATGTCATTTTTGTTGAGACATTCAGACTCTAATAGATACCCTGCACATTTTCATGCTTGTACTTGGCAATTTTACAGTCAACTGACATTTTGGTTTGGGTGTCAGCCTCTTGAAATGCTTATAAATAGCTGAGTGTAAGAGATGTCATGCTGCTCTTTTTTTTTTCTTTTTTTTTTTTGCAGGAGTGAAGCCCTTTGAGTGTCTGACCTGTGGCGTTGCATGGGCTGATGCTCGTTCGCTGAAGCGGCATGTTCGCACTCACACGGGCGAGCGCCCTTACGTGTGCCCGTTGTGCCAGGAGGCCCACATAGATGCCAGAACGCTGCGGAAGCACATCACCAAGTTCCATGGAGATCAGTTGCCCGGCAAGATCATGCTGGAGAAGGACACTCTGCAGTTCCACAACCAAGGCACGCAGGTGGAGCATGCCGTCAGCATCCTCAGCTCTGAGCTGCCCCCTGAACTCCAGCCTCCACAGCCTCCCGCCACAGAGGAGATAGAGACTGTGCTCATCACCGAAGAAACTGTAGAGGCCGTGCAGGCTGTGAGTGACGGTGCCGTGACCACGTTGTCCGATCAGAGTATTATGCAGGTGGTGAACTACGTCCTGGCACAGCAAGCTGCAGTCAAGGTGGAAGAAGCACCAGAGATCATCCAAACCATGGAAGTGGAGGTGGCCCATGTGGCAGAGGTGGAATGAGACACAAGTACTCTGGCTCCTCAGCTTCTGATGTTGACTACATCATAGTGACTTGGCAGTAAAAGTAATATGAATAAGAGCAGGCTTATTCTTTTTTTTGCGTGATAATGTAAAAAAGTGCTCATTTATTTTTGATGTAAAATGTAAATTAAATAAGCTTAAAAGACTCTTGAGTTTGCTGACATCACCCTTCTTACAGCTGGAGTGTGTGTGTGTGTGTGTGTGTGTGTGTGTGTGTGTGTGTGTGTGTGTGTGTGTGTCAGTGCATGATGTGAATATGCTTGGTTTGCATTATAAGTAAGCGTCTGTGTACATGTGTACATAAACAGAATAATTTGTATTGTCACAATCAAGCATACAAGAAGCAGATATAAACGTTTGACTTTTTTGTAACTAGGTTACTTTTTGTCATTATTAAGGCTGTTTTTTTCTTTTGGATAATTTGTAAAGATTATATATATATAAGCTCTAACAGTCTTAGAAAAAAAAGGGCCATAGGCTCTTGTCTGGTATAATGCGGTGCCTCGGTCTCAGCTGAGTACTATGTATAGCAGCAGAAATGACAACCAAATAAAAAACTCCCTGTCTGCAGGGATACACCATGTCCTCTATTTCTTTTCTCTTTTTTCATTTTATCTGTCTTGAAGTGAAAATGAAAATGTGTGAAGTCTGTATGCACCACTACCAGCATCCCAGTTGCTGGAAGTTTTGTTTAAATTTACAGTAAATGCTTTGGCCAGAACTATGTAAAAATGTTACATGTATTACAGTGTGGCCATTTTGGTCATTGTATATTTTAATTGTCTATGTCATTATAATGTTACTAACATATGCTATTAAAATCTTTGTTACTCTAAATCTATTACAAATAACAGTTGAGTTCTGGAAGACCACATGATGTAAACTTAAATATGTGTAAAATCAAATATTTTATTTATATAATGCTGTATTAATAGTTTTTAAACCTAAAAACAAGCTAACTCATACTTTTTACTTCTAAAAATGTTTTCATAAAAATACTCAACTTTTTTATGTGGTTGGTTACTACAATTGGTTCACAAATGCTACAATTAAATTATGACGTCTATGGTTATAATTAGGTTTAATTATTTGAGCTTATTTTTTTATAAGAGTCTGCGACAACCCAGTGCAAACCCCAAGAGTATTCTATTTAGTGTTATATCAACCCGTGTTTATCCATTGTAAAATGTTTAGAAAGTCGAGATTTTTCTGCAACAAACAGAGTTTCACACACCGGTCTGACCTTATTTGGAGAAAAACAACTCGCATTCGTCCACCTGCGTGCACCTTATCTGGAAATTAAGCAAAACGACACTGACATCACCAAAGCCTTCTAAATGTGCACAAACTTCCTCAGGCTTCATCAGATTGTCATAAAATGTAAGATTAGTTCGCGTCGTCTCTCGTGCTGATGAACGCGAGCTCATCCAGTGGATGTGAGCGCAGATGTTGCTCGTCGCGCGTGAGGTGCGGCGCCTGAGGAGCCTCACACACTCTTCATCATCATCTTTCCTCATGGCGAGAAAGACCTTGGCTTGGTAAAGGGCATTGGTCGCTGTAATTTGTGTTTTTACAACATTTAAATGGCTTTCGCCGTGAACTAATGATGTATCTGTGGTAGGTTAGTGCTGTGAAATGTGGTGTTTCAATCATGGCACGGGGTCTGATACCGTGGATCTGGCTGAAGCGACCAGTCTATATCCAGGTAAGACGCGAAATAAGCATCACATTTAACGTTCATAAATCGTGCCGAGTGTTTCGTTTTAATAGCTATTTGTGTACTTGTAATAATTTGTGTGTGAGATTTGAATGGACGAGGTGGGGACGCTGTTATCCCGTTTGGACTCTGAAGTTTCTGAAGGATTCATCTCTTATGCTTCACTCCATCTAACTAGCTTTAATGCAACGACTAATCGAGCGGCACATCCGCGACTCTTTTCAACCATTTTCTTCGATCTTTATGCATTAACCTCATTGTAGGCTAATATCTTACTAAAAACAGCGGAATGGCATTTTTGCGTTTCTCCTGTGAATTTCATGAATGTGGTGGATGAAACTGATGTTGCTGCGTTTTATCCATCATCGGGTCTGTCGTTGCTGTAGCAACCATGCTACTGTATAACATTTTTATAGTCCTGCTGAAAACATTTCTCCTACCTGTCAAAAACGTATGAACCATGAATTTCCAAACTCATTGGAGCGCTGTGCGTCAAAGATTGACGACCTAATTTTACACTTCTATACTGAGCAACGACGATAAGCTCATATAATATATTTAACTCAAGAGAATAATAAACCTAGTTTCACTATTACAGACTTTTTTTTCAGGGACATTTTGCCTTCTTGGGAGTCTTCAATGATGCTTCTGCAAAATTTTGCTGATAAATTGATGTTATGTTCCCCTGAAATATTAAAATGAAATGACCCTCTGGTGCTGTTTGGTCATTTTGACCAAAAAGTTTTACGTTTTGTTTTAGAATATTTTACTTCCTCAGAATGGTACGAAACTTGGTAAAGGTTTTGGCACTTGCTATTTAAAAAAAAAAATAAAAAAATAAAAAATCATGGACATGATTCGAAAAGGTGAAATGTTCCTGAAAAAATAGTCACACTTGTACTGTTGCATTCAAAAATGAGCACATTGGAAACGGATGGGAAGCCTTTCATCTAGTGCGTTTGGTACTGCGGCCAAACATAATCTTACTAAAAGCTCATTTTTTGAGATATCAACCTCAAATTTTGAACACAACTTGTTTAAGGCTTTGATTTTCTCACCGTTTAAGAGTAAAACATGTTTTGGAAAATGAATATTTCATACAAAAATTTAAAATAGTATTTTTATGCATATTTCATCATAATAAAGAGACCAAACTTAATCTGTGCTCCAGGCATTCAAGATTTACAACAGTTTAAGTTCATTCAATTTCATTTTCAGGTCTGTGCTGAAAAAGTGATTAACAGGTAATAAATGGATCATAACTATTCCATAAATATATTTTAGTACCATAAAATTCACTAAAAGTACAAAATATTAAATAAAAAAACATTATCGAACTAAAATATAGTACATTCATTTAATTGAAATTAAAAAATCTGTCATTTTTGACCGCCACATGAGCAGCACCAGAGGTTTAAAAGAATAATTTAAAAATAATAAAATTAAATATATAATAGTAACTGATGATAAAAATGAATGTTAATGCAGAGTTGTTCCCATAGGGCCCATGTGCCTGTAGTATAGGCTATTTGGTGCTTTTTACGGCATTTAACACCCTTGACACATAGAAAGTTTGAGAAACATGGACTGTTCTAATTTCACATAAATTGGACTAAAAAAAACACTAGCACTATGGCTGTGTTGAGTATTTTACCAGTACTGATATGAAATGCTACCTGTGGTGGATGGTAATACTTAGCGTAGTTTTTTTACATCCCTCAAAATGAAGGAAATGGCATCAGCGTTGTGGTGGGAGGGTTGAGTGGTTCAGACTAGGACGGCAGGCCTCCTTTGAGCATTTTGTTTATTTTCTAAAGATCCGTAATCCTGCTTGCTTTCAGCCGCTTACTGAGACTTCTTCAGCTGACTGTCCTCACACTCAGAGTCTGGCTTACTGTCTGGTGTTTGCTTGCTCAAGTGAAAGATTGACGGAGAGAGAACATGAATGGGGGATATGTGCTTTTTAGTGAGCAAAATTAATCTTAGAGGTAGATATTAACCACTTTGCACTGGTCCTTGTACACCATTTTAGTTGGAAGTAATGGTGGCTGTGAAAAAGACTTCACCCACATTTTTTTTTTCCATTAATTTTAAAGTGCCCCTATGCTATTTTAAAGGCTCATAATTTTGTTTTGGAGGTCTCCTACAACAGGTTTACATGCATCAAAGGTCAAAAAACACTTTCATTTTCTCATAATATACATTGCACATCATCACATTTTTCAATGATTCTCAAACGATTTGTCGGATGAATCAGTCTCTCTAAATCCCTTTTTTTCTGCTCTGATTGGCCAGATGGCCCAGTCTGTTACGATTGGTCTACCGCGTACAGTGCGTGTTTCGGAATCTAAACGGCCATCACCATAACTGAACTTAAGCTCCGGAGGCTTCCTAAAGCTCAGCGATTGTACACACTGTAAAGACAATAACGATGACGTTGATTTTACCATATCAATCCGAGTGCGAGTCCGATGATGAAACATTGGAAGAACTAGCTATTCAACCCGAACCTCCATCGCCAGGACGTCTTGAGCAGGACGTTTCTCAGTGATACGCTAATCATTTTAAGGTACATTATGAGATGTTGCAACTGTAATTCCTCACCATCAGCATACATTTTTAATATTAATATAATATTATTAATATTAGCTAATTTATTGCGGTACACATGCGGGAACTGTATCAATAACAGCGCATATGCTAGCTGAGTGCTAACGTGAATGACTGAGGTAACATTAAAATTTGCAAAACAAATCTTGCTCCATCCATTATCTTTACTCAAAGCAGTAAGAAGACAGATAATCTGCATTAATAGACACAGTTTTAGGTAATAGTGGGCACACAGATGATTTGCAGTAGTATTTCAGTAAGACAGTAATAATGTGAGCTAGCTGGAGACCTACACAATATAAAACACAAAACTATGTATTTTGAACACCCAGTAGAAAATATATACATCAATAATTATTCATACTTATAGATTGTGATTCTGAGGAGCAAGCTGGTCCAAATAAACTGGGTACTGACCCATCTTTCAAAAGCAAGCGTTTTGCTAATCCCGATTTGAGAATCAGTCACTAAAATGATGTTTGATGGCTGGTCAAGTTTTTTGCGGGCGGACAACGTACAACATAGGTGGGCATTATGCAAATGTCTTGTCAGTGACGTAGAACCTCAACGCATTGGGATTCGAATTACAAACGACTTGTATAGGCGGTTCAGGGTCGATTCTTTCTTTTGATGATTTATCTTGCATTTTTGACTTTACAACTTTGCAGAATGTTTATATTCACAAACAGCTATATTACACACTGCATTAAAGGGAATATTTGAAAAACCATAATAGGGGCACTTTAAATATTGTTCAAATTTCAGCCTCTCTGTTATACCTTTATGCTTTCTGCAGGGGTAGATTTAATTTTTTAGGAAAATGTAAGAGCCATATTATATTATAAATCTGTTTACATGCCCAAAGGATCTGCTGTGTTGACCTTTGGAACTACTGTCCTCTCTAAATGGACGATTCTCTGAATAGAATGCTTTATTTTATCTACATAAAGCATTCTGTTTAGAGGTCATGCGCTCAGAGAATTTATGATAAAATAACAGCTTTATGCTCTCAAACATTATATGGAAGGAATTAGGAGAACATGCCTCACGAGGTTACTGAGACTAAATGCTTCAGGACACAATAGTACTTGTTCAGGAGGTGAGTTTCTACATTTCTCTCAGCCAGAGGCATGATTCACATTCAGATACAGCATTTCCACAAAGCTGCAGTGATAAACAGCTAAATATAATATAGGTGAACACAGGTTTTTGCCTGTGTTGTTTATTAGTATTCTCGAGTTAACATTTTGTGAAATGATAATTATTTCTAGACATCTGCATTTTTACTGAAATAGATTTTTTTGTCTGAATTTGTTGTTATTCAGAAATACATTAAAAAAAAACTGTTGTAAAATGACTTGGATACATCTCTTCTATAATGAAAAACACAGTTCAGAATAACTAAATGTCTTTATATCTTTGTTACTGAGGGGGGGGGGAAATGAAAGAATCATGAAAAAGGAAATTATATCATAGAGAGGATCCCTGAAAACCTTCATAGATGCTTAAAATATCAGATCATTTCACCTTTTTATGACATGACAAGGTTAGGTCAGGTACAGTAAAGTGTCATATCGTATAGCCCCACAAAATGAATGCTATTTATTAATTATTAATTCATGGTATTTGTAAAAAATTATATTTGTGAAAATGTTCTTGGTGGTTACACCATAAGACATTTTAGACTGATTCGATTTAAACTTTGTTTAATAGTTTCTTAAAACCACATGAAACCAACTTGAATATAAAGATAACATTTATAACAATTGTTAAATGATTTTGCCCTTCCTTGCACACTCTTATTTGTCATTGACCAATATGTCAAAACTCTTCTCTGATAGGCAGTGCCGGCCCTACCTAATGAGCGATATAAGCGGTTGCATGGCCACTAGGGGGCCCCATGCCGTGCGTTCAGATAAAATTTGCTTGTGCGTCGTCATGTGTCTCCTGGCTGTCAATCATGTGTTAGCGTAAATTGAAAAAAAGGAAAGATGTGGAAAGAAAGGGGTAAGTGTTGAATTTTGACAAGACATAATATACTATAATACATTTGTTGAAATGGCGGTTGCTGGCGTGCAACATATATCATCAGGGGCTTCACTAGGCCCATTTTAGGAGGGTTTTAAACCCCCCTAAATTTCCAGCCAGCCACACTTAAAGTTTCCCATTAACTCCGTAATATGTACACTAATTCGTGGTCCCCTCAGTCCCCTTTAAAACTCAAAATATTTGTTTTCCACCAAGTGACAGAAATCCTCCACTATAGCATGGCACATTTTCCGTGTTATCTCCATGAATGAAAATTATATCTTCTTTAAAGCACAAATGTAGAGTTAACTATAAAATAATATTAAAATTATATTTTACCCACATATTTCCAATCTAGACAATTACAGTAATATAAAGTGTGTATATATTCTTAATGAATATAAATGAATATTAGCTGGTTATTTAAAATTATTAGAAATTAATTCAACATTCAGGGATTGACTTGATAGTGTAGAACCTACTGTAGGTTCATGCCTACCATATTATTGCCTATAAAATAATATAGATTTTTTTTTAATCATACCCTCATTGAAATCCTAGAATTACCCCTAGGTTTCGCTGTGATTAGAAGCCGCTGTGTCAATGTAACAACAGCATTACTGTCACCTTATTATTATATATCTTGATGTAGCATGCAAATCGTAATTAGCATATTGTGTCTAAACACATATTAGTACAATATGTATTCAAGCACAACATTTTATTATTAATTTGACATATTACCCCAATTGTCCCTGTAAGATGAGTGTTGGGTAAATTGGAGGATGGGGGGCCCCATTTTGAAATCTGCTTAGGGCCCCCAAAATGCTAGGGCCGGCCCTGCTGATAGGCTTCTCTTGGGCAGGTTTCCTGAGGCTAGTTTTAAGGTCCCTCTTTTTGCAAAGGGGACTTAAACACTGTGAACACCCAGCCATGAGGGAAAGAGAGCATTCAATAGAAAAAAACTCCCAACTCAAGTCCAGACAAACTTTCAGTTATCAAGGACAAGGGGGAATAGAGTGGCCCAATACAAAATGACACAGTTACCCCAGTGTAGTGTATTGTATTGTAGTCTCTTGTCCCAGAACGGTACATTTATTCACTCATTTCTCACCCTAGATAGGTTTCATTACACTTTTCATATGCAAGTGTATGACGCGTATCAGCTGTTTTGGTGTTAATCATAAGAGTCCAAATATACTGACTGCATTGCAGTTCCATCCATTCCAAGCAGTGATTTGGTGAAACAGTTTTATCAAGCCACAGCATTAAAATGCTTGAAGATATGTCTGTTTTTTATTTGGCTGACTCACTATTATGACTCAAAATCCATACAGTCCTCTTTCAGCCAAAAGCATTCAATTCTTTTGTATAAAACCGTATGATAGCAGAGGAATGCTATATAGGTATCATTCGATGAAACAAGATCTTGGATGCTTTTAAAAAGAGTGCCTCTAGCCTTAAGGATTTTACTACATCAGAAAAGAACTTAAAATTACATGGCCTCCAGAGTGCCTTCTTAGATTTGTGCCTGCTTAGTGCCTGCTACACTGTTTTAATTCTTCTGTTGTCCTACCTAGTTGTGTCTTGTGTGGCTAACCTATATTGTCCAGTATGTTTAGAGTTTAAACTTGTATAAGATACACCCCTTTTCTCTTAAACAAGAAACTTGGTTCTCATTTCAGCTATATTTCAGCGCCGTTTAGGGATCGGTCACAGTCAGGCGACCATTCTCCTCTATTTTGTCCCTGTGGGAATAAAAAAAATCAGGTCTCCTATTTACTATGAGTGTAAGGCTGGCCCTCTTTGCTTCCAGTGCAGCTCAGAGGAACTGTGTCACATGCTAAATTAGGTTATATGGTAGGATATATTTAAATATATCAAATATATATCACAAGGACAGAAGGAAGCTGGATTGAGTGTGTGTGGAATATAGGGTATTATTTTAGGGTTTTTTAAGCTAAAATTCTTGATAATTTTGGTTGAAATTAGCTAAATATAGGCTACGATTCCATCTAAAACCAAATCGTAAAACTCTGATTCTCTCTGAAAAGTAAGACCAAATGATTTTTATAATAATACACATATATATTAAGTATTATAAGTATTGATACAATTTTTCCCTTATACTTAATATAATGTTAATATAATGTTGAGCTGTGTATACACACAAACTTAATAATACAACAGAATTGATTTGTCTAATCTGCACTGACAAATGATCTCAAGCACTAAATGTGAAGAAAAAAACACAAACATTTGTGACGCAAGTCTTTCCACTTGATAAGAGAGCAGCTGCTTTGAAATGACATTTGTGATTCAGTGAACAAGATGTTTCTATGATTATTTGTTGCTGTTGGAGTCACACATCACTGCGTAGTGGAACAAGGAGCAACTGATCGTCATTCCACATTTAATCATGTGATTTTTTTTTTCATGTGAATCTATGTGTTGGGCTGCTCTCATCGCCCTGAATCACAACCTTCCTGAGCTCCAGTGGTTAGGTTGATGTAAACACTTTGGACTGTTGCAGCATTGACTCAGTGTGTAGATGGATGTGTCCCATGGGGAAACAGGAGTGAGAGAAACGGGTTGGGGTGCCTGATTGCTGGTTGTTCTCACAGAGATGAGTCAAATTAGACCTGCAGTGCCTGTGTGACGTCTGCTTCCATCAGAACTCTGCCGCTTGGGAGCAGGAAAACAGGGAGGAAAAGAGAGAGTGGGAACTAACACCATCTCCCATCACATTTACAATGCACCAGAGAAGCTTTTTCTTGTTCTTCATGCCTTATATTTCCTTAACGAGAGAATGTTCTTGTTTTCTCTACAGATCAGGACATTAAAAACCCTTTTGTTTTTGAGTTCATGTGTGACAGCAGTCATCTTTCTCTCACTCTCTGTCTGTCTTTGTCACTTTTCTTTGCTCTTTTCGTTGCTTTCTCCATCTATCCGTCGCTCATTGGTCTGAAGGAGAGGGGGGCATTAGGGAGAAGCAGCAAGAAATCGCTTTATGATCATGAATTATGGATGAGTAGAGCGCAAGCTATGAAAACAAGTGTCAGTGCAAAAATTCTCCCCCACTTGATCCGCTTCTTCCATCAGATCATCTCTCACCAAGCCACTGAGGGGTTTAAGGATTAAAAGCAACTGACATGCTCCATATTCCTATTATGTATGGCACATTTGTCTTTGCAGAGTACCTGAAATCGAAGTCTAGGCTTTGAGAGAGCAAAGAGTAATGCTTGTGATTGAAGCTGTCGGCACAAGGAGGTTGATCACATATAAGCTTCTGCAGACCTATTAAGATATCTGTCCCTCTGCAGTTCATCTCAATAGAGACACTGCTGTCAAACCAAACAAGCTGTCACAGCCTAAGGGAGACGGCGTGATCATTTACCTTCACATTTACATTTATGCCTTTGGCAGATTGAATCATACTGCAGAAACCAAATGTTTTATTCTTATTTAGAGGGTTTAAGAAAACGATAAATAGTAGATCCATTTAGTTCAGTTTTCTGAAATATCTTTGGAACCTATATATGGTAAATTGCTCAAAGGGGCACTTCAGATCATGATTTTTTTCTTGATCTGCCCTTGAAAGTAAAGAGTTTTAGAACTCCAAAGTCTCACCCCTGTCATAGAACATCTATTGAAACTAAGCTGCAAGAATGGCTTGTAACTTTAAGAAATTTCTGATGTCAATAGATGAATACATTAAAATATGTCTGCCCACATTTGCATGTAAGTGATGCCAGGGATATATGCAAACATGGCCTGCATAGCGCTAAGGAGGAAGAAGTGAAAATACATTTTCCTTTTCAGTATTTTTTCTTTGCAATATTGTTGGCTTGTTTTATAGTAAAAAATATCTGATAAACAAGATATTTTTACTTGTGAAGAAAAAGACCAAATGAGATCATGTGAATAATATTTTTTATTAAAATATGAATAATATTATTTAATTAGCATGTACATTTAATTTTTTTTAATACTTTATTTAATAAGGATGCATTAAATTCATGAAAAGTATATTAGAATGATTTCTGAAGGATCGTGTGACACTGTAGACTGGAGTAATGATGCTGAAAATTCAGCTTTGCCATCACAGGAATAAATTACTTTTAAAATATATTCAAATAATATACAGTTTTTAGAATTCTAATAATATTTCACAATATTGTTGTTTTACTGTATTTTTGATCAAATAAATGCAGCCAAACTTATGAACGGTGATTTATATATAGAAATACTGATAAAAAAATACATTATCACACCAAAATTTTGACTAACATTATAAGACTATCTTTATTATAAGACATTATTATTATTATATATCTTTTTTATAAGACATTATCTTCTTCACATGCTGGTCAGCAGCAGGTTGAATGTAGCTTTGAGGATCTTTTAAGATGCAGACTACCTCACTTAACACACACTCCCTTTTGCCTGTATGTCTTTAGAACAGTTAAATTAAAACGTTAAATGAAAGCCTTTGAGGGTCATTGGGATACCACTGTTTCTGCCCACCTTTTCCACAGCCACTGGTCTTCACTCACTCAGCCACTAATGAAAAGCGGACACAAAGCGTCAATCAATAACCTCTCATTACGTACTTCTGTTTGGCTTTGCCTTTAGTGAGGGACAATGTTGTCCTGAGGATGAACATGCCACATTAGCGGAGTTGAAATTAATGTCTCTGTGCATTGACTGAAAAGGTCAGGTGTGGGTTTGCTTTGTTTGTGTAGTACTGCACTTGTAATGGAGCAAGGATCGATCTGAGATACCATGGCAATGAGCATTACAGCATGTCTCAGTGAGCCAAGCAAAGTAAGCAGACTTGTGTGCATACATGCTTGAATGGATATAGAGGTGCAAACAGGCTTAACCTCATGGGAGGGCTGCAAAGAAAACAAATCACATGCAGACGGTAGGCTTTTATTTATACATTTAAAGTTGTGCATTTAAAAATACAGTCACCTATCCCAGATATGAGTAGCCATTAAAGGGATAGTTCACCTAAAAATGAAAATTCTGTCTGGAGTCCAGAAGTCCAGATAACCAAAACTTGGATGGATGAATCATTAATCAATTATGAACCAAGATCAATTTAAGATCTATAACACACATTTAGAAAATAGACAAATTTCATTGGCTGATTTCATACTATTATTTTAACAAAATGTTTTAACAAAACAGCTCATTAATGTTTGAAAAGCTCTGCCAAATCATATGTGGTGCAGAAAAAGAAAGAAAGAAAGGATACATAGAAGGATACATACATAGAACGCCTGCAGACCCTGATGACTGAGAATCAAGGTTAGTCATCAGTCTTTTAAAATATCAGATAATATGATGTATTAATGACGAGTTAGTTCAGTTTGTAAAATGTCATATGGTGCATGAAAAGTTTTTGATGTAATGAGGGTTACGCTATACATTAAGTCTTTGGGCCCCTATCTATTTAATTTGCCTTAAAATAGCAACATGCCAACAATGAGCCTGACCACACCTCGTTTTCAGATCAGCACGCCCATGGGTGCACAAATGGGCACAAATGCATTTGCTATTTAAACAACGTGGCGCAGGTCGTGACAATGATAACTGTGTCTGGCTGAAAGTAGCAAAAAATGTATGATAGGGCCGTTAAAATTGTAGCAAAACCACATTTCAAAAACTAAATTTCCAGGAAAGATTTTTTCCTTTTTTTTAATTGGACACGCTTATTTGCCATCGACCCATTTCTGTATTGACCTGTATTCTATAGTGACCTAATTAAAGAGATAGTTCACCCAAAAATGAAAATTCTGTTATACTCACCCTCATGTCAATCCAAACCCATAAGACTTTTGTTAATCTTCAGAACACGAATGAATTTAGGCTTTTATTCACATGTAAACATTCATCAACTCACACATCACTTGTGGTAAACGGAAGCATGTTTGCTTGACGTGCGAGAACCAATGAGGTTCATTCTCATGTGATACCACCTACGTCTAGCGTGACCTTTACGTTGTGATCGTGCAATCCTTGGCACGTCGCAGAGCAGCGCAAGATGAGCAATTTAGGTTAAAAAGTATATTAATTTGTAATTTATTTTTTGAAAATGACCAATCGTTTCGCTAGATAAGACCCTATTCCTCGTCTGGGATCATGCAGAGCCTCTGAAGCCCTTCGAAGCCCTTTGAAACTGCATTGATTTGGACCTTCAACATTTTGGTTGCCATGGAAGTCTGTGATGGGGTGAAAAATCCTGGAATGTTTTCCTCAAAAAACTTTAAGAAAGACATGAACATCTTGGATGAGATGGGGGAGAGTAAAATATCAGGAAATTTTCATTTTGAAGTGAACTAATCCTTTAATGCGGCTCTCATCCTTGGCATGCTTAATGAATGTCTGCAAAAACTCAAAAAACTATTTGCTCCTCTATGCCTTTTCTACTCCCCTATAAAAGGCTGAGCCACAGGCTCATGTGGTGTGGACTTTTCTTTCCGTCTTGTGATTGAAATTCCACGCAGTCTTCAGTTCGGCTGAGAGGCGAGAGTGATGTGGGGGCCGCTGCTGAATTTTTCACACTGTCTACCGTCACATTGCATGTGAGTTCACAGCAGCGGAGCATCTAAATGCTGTTTGCCAAATACAGAGACGTGTCCACTGACCAGCATGATCCCAGTGTATTAAACGATGAGAGCTTTCTGACACTGCAGTCCTCTGTTAATTCAAAGTGCTGCCATGGAAACACTTCCTGTCACAAGGGGGAGACCCATCATCCCAAGTGGCAAACTATAAAGCTATTGATGTCAAACTCACTCTATTTGATATATGAGCTACTGCTTGATACACAAGAAGCAGAGCTTTGCTGTTTGTGTTGTCTTGTTGAAAACAAGTTTAAAAACAATGAAACAGTTTACATGCATTACAGGCAATAGGGGTAATGCCTGTCTTTCGTAGTAACAAGGTTATAGATTCCTGGAGGATAAGACTTGATCGGATTAATTGTTTTAATTATGTTTGTGGACTGACTGATTTGATCATCTCCAGTCTTGTTATCTTTGGAAAGTCTTTGTCAGGCTCTCTTAGCTCCTCTCTCATTATACAAGATACGAGTATGCATTTGTATTTTACAGTTATGTATGTAAAGACAATGATCATGTGAAAACATTAGAAATATGCCTAGAGCTATCTGGAAACATTAAATTAATTACTTGCAGCTGCAGCTGAATTTTGTGAATCATCCTGTAGAGAGATAGGTCCTTCTGAGGAAATAATGCCTTTCTAATGGATGCTGAAAATTTGGCAAAATGGATGCTTTGCCATTAGATTTTAAAGTTTATTCAAATAAAAGTTATTTTTTTTAACTGTAATAATTTTTCATAGTATTATTGTTTTTACTGTATTTTTTTTTTTTTTTTTTTACAAATAAATGCAGCCTTGGTGAGCATAAGGGACATATTTCAAAACATATAAAAAATCTTACCAACCAAAAATCTTGTTTGTGTGTGTGTACAGCCTATATACTAATCTACTATTATATATACTATTATTTTATTTGTTGACAGTTATACTACTATATATATATATATATATATATATATATATATATATATAAAGAGAGAGAGAGAGAGAGAGAGAGAGAGAGAGAGTCTTAATCATCTTTGCATCTTTTTTTTTTTAAGAATCACACCATTGCATACAAAAGGAACAATTACACTTAATGGCAACCAGTTTGAAATAACTTCCTTCTGTGAACTGATGTGGCTTCTTATCACAAAATGGGGCAGAAATTATATTATTTTATAATATTCTAAACAGTGATGATGGCTATGTCGATTGGCATTGCATTATACATAAACATTATCTTTATGAAAATACCCGAGATGGCTTAAAGAACACAGATAGACCATATACTGTAACAATGGTCTGTTAATTATTTTCATGTTTAATCAGTTAAAATGTCTCTGTCTACATTTTATTCAGCTGCAGTGATATCTTTTTTCATATTAGAGATTTCCTGAAACGTCCTCAGTTTTATTACTCCTATGAGTTTCACTTGTGGCACAAAGGCGCCCTCTGGTATTGAGTGTGAATGAAACAGAAAAAATACTGCTCTTTAAAGATATTTGGCATAAACATACAATATCCATATGTTTTTATCTGAATGAGCACACTTTTGGACATCCCTGAGGGATGTAATTATAATAAAACACAGAAAGGCGTGAACAGTTAACAGGTTAATGCAACATTTCCTGTTTCAAGTCTAGCAAAATAATAGAGTGCTGCGAGGATGACTCATTTTTGTAAGGGGATGATGCATTTTTGTAGGCCAAAACCATACAGATATACACTCACCTAAAGGATTATTAGGAACACCATACTAATACTGTGTTTGACCCCCTTTCGCCTTCAGAACTGCCTTAATTCTACGTGGCATTGATTCAACAAGATGCTGAAAGCATTCTTTAGAAATGTTGGCCCATATTGATAGGATAGCATCTTGCAGTTGATGGAGATTTGTGGGATGCACATCCAGGGCACGAAGCTCCCGTTCCACCACATCCCAAAGATGCTCTATTGGGTTGAGATCTGGTGACTGTGGGGGCCATTTTAGTACAGTGAACTCATTGTCATGTTCAAGAAACCAATTTGAAATGATTCGAGCTTTGTGACATGGTGCATTATCCTGCTGGAAGTAGCCATCAGAGGATGGGTACATGGTGGTCATAAAGGGATGGACATGGTCAGAAACAATGCTCAGGTAGGCTGTGGCATTTAAACGATGCCCAATTGACACTAAGGGGCCTAAAGTGTGCCAAGAAAACATCCCCCACACCATTACACCACCACCACCAGCCTGCACAGTGGTAACAAGGCATGATGGATCCATGTTCTCATTCCGTTTACGCCAAATTCTGACTCTACCATCTGAATGTCTCAACAGAAATCGAGACTCATCAGACCAGGCAACATTTTTCCAGTCTTCAACTGTCTAATTTTGGTGAGCCCGTGCAAATTGTAGCCTCTTTTTCCTATTTGTAGTGGAGATGAGTGGTACCCGGTGGGGTCTTCTGCTGTTGTAGCCCATCCGCCTCAGGGTTGTGCGTGTTGTGGCTTCACAAATGCTTTGCTGCATACCTCGGTTGTAACGAGTGGTTATTTCAGTCAAAGTTGCTCTTCTATCAGCTTGAATCGGTCGGCCCATTCTCCTCTGACCTCTAGCATCAACAAGGCATTTTCGCCCACAGGACTGCCGCATACTGGATGTTTTTCCCTTTTCACACCATTCTTTGTAAACTCTAGAAATGGTTGTGCGTGAAAATCCCAGTAACTGAGCAGATTGTGAAATACTCAGACCGGCCCGTCTGGCACCAACAACCATGCCACGCTCAAAATTGCTTAAATCTCCTTTCTTTCCCATTCTGACATTCAGTTTGGAGTTCAGGAGATTGTCTTGACCAGGACCACACCCCTAAATGCATTGAAGCAACTGCCATGTGATTGGTTTATTAGATAATTGCATTAATGAGAAATTGAACAGGTGTTCCTAATAATCCTTTAGGTGAGTGTATATATGGCCAAAACCTGGAAACGAGTTAGCATTTTAGCACTTCTGGTTCCATCATTCCAAAGTCAATGGGTTTTTTGAATGGGTTTTTGGTAAATGGCTGAAATAGAGTGGTGTAGGTATGACGTCACTTTGTAGGCCAACCGGCATTTAGCATCGCACTGGTTCCCTTGGGAAAAACCCAATAGGATTTTCCCATAGGCTTTTGGATTATCGCTAAAAACAAGTTTACACAAGTTAACACAAGTTCATGATACTTGCACGTTTTGTCCATCAAGATAATTATCACAGATGAACACAACTTTTATGAATTTTGAAGTCTAAATGCAAATGGCAGAAGTAAAAAGCTAAAGTTAGGCTATAAACAAACTACACCACGTCACCATCACTAAGCTTCTGACAATTCCTCGAGTTTTTATCTAAAAACATTTTCCTAGAAAGTTAGAATAGTTTATAAGAGCACAATTATAAGCATAATGAGGCTGTAAAAGCGGACTGAGTTTACCTGTTAGCAACCGCCTTTTTAAAGACACATAACAGCTTAAAAAAATCACGAGTGGGGTAATACTCATGTATTTTATGTCGTAGAATAAAACGTGAAAGTGTCTTGAGCTTGTGTTCAGCCATTACCAGAACCTCATTCAAAAAACCCATTGACTTCAGGGCAAGGGAACTGGAAGTGCTAAAATGCTAACTCGCCTACAAAGTGATGTCGTACCTGCACCACTTTAGATCTGTGATTAACACAAGCTCAAGATGCTTTCACATTTTATTCTACAACATAAAATACATCATTATTACCCCACTCATGACTTTTAAGCTGTTATGTGTCTTGAAAAAGGTGGTTGCAAACAAGTGGCTAAATGTGACTACAGAGGCTGTCAGAGACATTAAACTTCATTACTTATAAGTGCGTTCTTACAAACTATTCGAACTCAAACTTTCAGGGAAAATGTTTTTAGATAAAAATTGAAATAATTGTCCAAAGCTTAGTGATGGTGACATGGGACCGTGGTGTAGTTAGTTTATAGCATAAACTTCAGGTATTTAGGCTTTTAAATTCATAAAAGTTGTGTTAATTTGTGAAAGTTATCTTGATGGGCAAAACATGTATCATAAACTTTTGTTGATCACAGAGCTCATTCATTGCAATAACCCGAAAGCCTGTGGAAAAATCCTATTTGGGTTTTTGTCGAGGGAACCAATGTGATGCTAATGTGATCCCTGCACCACTGCATTGCAACTTATTCTCTGTACAGTGGCCATATCTGCAAGATAACAGAGGCGGAGGTGGGTGAACAGGTTGGTGGTTTTGCCCCCTTTTGCGCTCAATGTTGAGCAGCAAGTCCTGCAGACTGGGGTGATTGAAAAAATACAAAATCCGGAATCCAAAAAACTTCCACACCAGCGAGCTACCTTTCTTGGAGTGTGGACAGAGTGTCTCCTCTGTCATATCCGATGACATTACGCTGCAGTATCAGCTGCACACTGTGCCTACTTTAGTTTTATGAAAGTTGGCAACCAGTTTTAAGGTGTAATACCGCCACCTACTGTACGTTGGGATGTCAACGAGATACTGGCGCTGGATTATTTACGTGTCATATTATCATACGTGTACTATTCATTTTAAATATTATGGTTATCACCAATACTGGTATATACGAGTGCAACACCCCTAATTAACACGATAACAATATTTCATTTTTTAAATATTGCGATTATTGCCAATACCGGTATATCACGAGAACCCTGTGGTATGTGGTATGCAAATAAAATAGTTGATTGATCTTTAAAATAAATTGACTATATGTTAAATATTCTGCTAAATATTAGTATAAATCTTATAAATATCAGTAGTGAGTCATGGGGACATTCATAGCAGACAAATGTTATAAAAATGGCCCAGATATGGTTTAGGTATCCAGAATAGTAAAGTTTTTAAATCATTTTGAACTTTTAAGCCTACAGACATCAGCTGAACAGGAAGGAGAGGATGGAATTGGGAGGAATTCAGAAAACTGATTTAGGATTGATGAATGAACCTCTTCTCCCAAACCCTTACTTTGGACTCAGGGAGACGCCTGCCTACAAAACTGAGCATTCTGTTGGCCCATTGCCATGGCGACAGCTCCTCTGGGCCTTGTGAGGTATGAAAGGCTATACAGGACGCTGGCCTGCCACAACTCTCCTACGCCTGTCATCCTGGCTTAGTGAGGCAGTGAGTTTGAGACGGTGGGGGGAGACACCCTGAAGGGCATGAGATTTAAAGAGTAGAGTAAGATGGATTCTCAGATGGAAATGGCAGAATTGCATCTCACTGAGTGCCTGTAGCGGAGAGGGAGTGATGGCCTGTCATTAGGGGAGCCACTGAAGAAAGAGACAGTGTAAGAGAGAGAGATAAGATTAAATTATAGACAAACTAACAGATGAGACCAATGAGAGGGTGAGTAGAACCTCCTTTCAAATGATGTATCCTATTAAACAAATATATCATCTCAGTTCTGCTGACTGTAGCCAGACCAGGCTCTCCGGACCTGACCAAATTTTAGCTTGGAAACTGGAGTTCAGATTGTGAGGTTTAGTCCAATCAGTTGGGAATTGAAATCAATCTACTTTACATTATTGGGATTTTGGTTATTGGTTTAGATCAGCTTGGCTTAGGGTATTGGTTTGTACGTCTCCAGGCTCTAAAAATAACTGGATTTGCTTTATCAAAATAGAGTACAGATTAAATCTTACTCAGGCTTGTACCATGAAATAGGAGGCTGATTAAAAGAAGCTTACTGTCAGTTAGAAATTTGGATGTTCTCTGAGATAAAAATGTCATTGTGAGAGAGAAAATAAAGAGCTGACACTGAGCCATGAGCAAAATAGACTGAAGAAGTAGAAAGTCCATCACTGTCCAACTGACATCATCATTAATAGAGAGAAGAGGCTCCAATAGGTCTGTTATTTGTCTGCTAATCTCTTGCAGTATGCATAATAGGCAAGCATCTTTGATATGGGATGAGATCATTCACTCTAGAGTATTTAAAGATTGCAGAGCAAATGGGTGCATATGCAGCATTCATTTTATTTATTTAGTAGTCTGCTTGCATGGATTTTACTGTTATAATAAATAATAAAATGAATGTAATTATATATATATATATATATATATATATTAATTGTGTCTCTCTACATATATCTCTCTCTACAATACACTACATCATGACAACTCTCTGAATTTTTTTAGCATGGTAATGGATATGACAATGTTAATGTATTTGGTCTTGTCAGAATAGATCTGCTACGGTGCTGCTGCAGAGCAAGTACAAGGACTTTCTACTGCCAATCCAAACACTGATACGCTGCTGTGGCATGTAAGACATAGGGCCCTATCATACATCGGGCGCAATGCAGCGCCAGGCACAACGCAAGTGTTTTTCTGCGCCACGTTGTTTAAATAGCAAAAAATGCATTTGCGCCTATTTATGTGCCCATGGGCGTGCTGTTAGTACGTTAGTAATATGCGCCTATAGGTGGTTCCACAACACGTGTACACTTTGCTTATAACACACACAGGGACGTGCAGCTGCACGCAATGAAATATGAATAATTAAAGGATTAAAATGTAAAAGATTATTATTGTGTACATAAATATAAAAATGCTTACATGTCATAATGGATAGTCATTGCATGTATCAGAATTAGCCTACCTATTTGCAGTAATGACGAGCAAGCAGGTGTTCTGATTGGTTTATTGCACATTATGCCAAAAACACACAAATTTCTCTTTAAGAGAATAGGGACAACCCTTTTAGACCATGTGCCTGGCGCGCTGTCATTTTTTCCCGTCATTAAACTAGCAAATGTGGATTCGGACACACCCTGAGTGCACTTGCTCCGTGCACTTAAGACCATGCGCTTAGATCGTTAAAATAGGGCCCATACTTTTGCTGCACAAATAGCATATATAAAATTAACCATAGCAGATCTATACAGGTGGCGCTGGGGAAGGTGGAGGGTTTCAGAGGAACTCTAAAGCACGCTACAAAATGCTATAGCAAACGCTAAGCAGCTATTTAAATGGTAAGTAGCAAGCTCATTGACTGCAGTTGTAACAGGAGCCCAATTAGCTTCTGCCATGGGGGTATAAAAAATTGTTTGGTAAGAATTTCATTAAGTTACAATGTTTACATGGTAGCTACAATAACTGGTAGCCTACTGTTTTATTAGTCCTTGACACAAATTTCATGATTTCAAGTCATAAACTTGTGATTTGATTCCAGTCTTGATTCAGTATCGATTCATTTGGATAGATATCAGGTACAGTGGCTACATGTTAATTTTTGTAAAAATTAACAACTCACAACAATTAACAACTTAATATAATGCGGTTTTTCTAATAACATATTTTTAATGATATAAGTAAAAATATAATAAATATGTAATGTAGTATATTTATCAAAATATTCCTCTCTATAGTTATTTTTTCAAGCTAACTGACATGCTATGTTCATTAAATGGCTTTCCTGTGGTAAATGTAACATTACATTGTTCTCCAGCTGTTTTATTGATCTCTTTCCGCGGTTGAAACACTGACTGATCGATTACATGAGACATGATACATTTCGATACGTTGTACTGTATCCTTCAACATACCTTCTAATGTTAATTTGTATTTATTTACTATTAACTACTAGTAGTAAAGATCAAGAGGTGATGAGTTCGTGTGCCGCTTGAACTGAGGTGCTACAGCGATCTGCCACGTCATATTAAAGAGCGGCAAAACGGTATTGTTTGAATTATGTAATAAAATTAACAGAATTTGAAAGCCGATTCACTTGGAATTACTTTGTACAGTTTCGCAATTCGATGTTTGCACTGGATTAAATCCCAAAGTACTAGCTCCTCACCAGTACGGTGAAATGTTTTAGAAGACTCAATGTAAGCAAATATTAGCATGGTTGGCCTCATTCACAATCGAGCAGTATAAATAATGAATGATTTTATGGGAAAAAAACTTTTAAATGTTGCATCAAGGAGAACATCTCTATTTGGGATTGAATTTAAAAACTCATATTTGAACAGCCAGACCATCATGCAACCCAGTCTACTTGATTTTATTGTGCAGGTCAGGGCTATCATACCCACAACATTTAAACACTAGTTACATTGATACAGAGATGCATGGCTGCAATCGTTGTAATTAATAATTTAGCATTTCTCATCAATTTTGCAAGTAGTATAGCTGTTTGCACTGAGCTGAGCAAAGTTCAGAAAACTGTTCCTCTGAGATTTGATTTGCATTGAAAAACAATGTGTGCTTTCCAGTTCAAACCCAATAAGATTTAGATATTATCACCCTTAAGTAATATTTTATATCACCCTACCTCCTTCACTATACTCGTCTTCACTTTGGGAGTTGCACTTTCATACTTACCTGATTTAAAAACCATTTACTTCAATTTGGTAGTCAAAAACAACATATTATTATTATTATAGCATAATTTAATAGAGATAGCCCAAGAATAGACTAGTCATCCTAGAAATACACCTTGTAATCTCTGTTGACTTGGAATATAATACATCTCGCAAGTTATGTTGGCAAAAACGACATGTAACCAAAATCAAGGTTATTTAAGTGGGTTACTCATAGCCGGACTATATCAGGTCTATAGTTAACCTAGGCAGTGAAATGACGGCTATTGCTTACTGGGAAGCAGTATGTCTGAATTCATAGTATTTTTAAAACAGTATGCGAAAAGTACCTGGATGATCTAATATATCCGATGAGATTCTGCAGTGTGCATCAAATGGACACTTTACTAGCCGATGAGGCCACGGATTTGTGAGTGGCAGTGAAGCGATGCAACTAACAGCATACATCACATGACAGTGAAAACATGCCAAATGTAGTTTGTCTGAATTTCATTCTACACACATTAAAACCATATAGAACATTATTATCAAACAAAACATAGTACCTATACTAAACAGTATGCGATTTCAGATGCAGTGATTGTTTCTCATCTGTAATGTTATCACATACTGTCGCCTTCTTCCTTAGTTGTTTATTTTGCTACTGTCGCTGTGTGTGGATGTGTTTGCATGATGATCAGCTTAAACAAACTGCATACAGGTGGTAAAGCACTCAGCAAACCACTGCTACCACACAAAGTTTCTCCCAAAACACAAAACAATAGACACCAGATCTATACTTACTCTTATTGCAGGCTATCATGCTCTGCCACGAGGCCCATTCCTCCTCCTCATGCTGGAGGAGAAGTTCTGTCAGCTCAGATTTTGCAGATAAGCTGCGATGGTGCTGAAATTAGCTGGCGGTGTGCTACCCCGCTCGCGCAAACGTTTGCTTGTAGTTTCAGGCGAGCTTTGATTTCAGCTCCTCATTTGAAATCTCTCATTCTACGTTCCGACAGTAGATCTCTCTCAAACATTTGCAAATATATTGAAGATGAAGCTGAAGCTGTAACATACATTAGATGGCTTTGCTCCCCGTGCCCAGAGGAAAATTGACCGTGTAAGACTCAAGCACTCTGTCAGAGGAGCCCGCATCTGGGAAATGGTCTAATGGATTTGGAAACATTTCCCTGTTGCATCATAAATAAGTTTGTGATAAATTCTGACCTGTTGTTTTTCAAAATCTAGGTGAAAATTATATTTCATAAAGCAAGTGCACTCAATGGCTGAAGTGAGGGGGCTATTTATAATGGATCAAACATCCTGTGTGGCTGTCAAGATGATAGTTTCCCACTGCTCTAAGCTTTAAAAGGTCACACATAAATAAAAGATGACAGGATTTTCCTGGGTTTAATACCTCTATCATGGTTAAATGGTAAATAAAAGGATATTGTTCAGTTGTGTGTGTCCTCACAAGTAATTAATACATACATTTTAACAGTGCGTTTTAAGTGTATGAATCTAGAAACTATGATTAATTAAAAAAAAAATGTTTTCTTATAGTTTATATCTAACCTAATAATTATAATAATTTCACCCAAGAAAGAATCAAATCTTTCTCATTTCTCAGACTGTAAGTCTTCCACTGAGCTGGGTTTTAGAAGTCCTGGTGTTTATCGCTACTATTGCATTACAACCTAGAGCAAATTGTTACAGCTCATAATCAGCACACAAATGTCTTCAAAACTGCCTAGTGCTGAAATCAAAGCTTCACTACATAACAGTCAAAACACTTTGTTTTTCCGTTATCATTTGGAGAGATGTTATCAAAGGGATGTGTTTTTTGAAGTGTTTCTTTGTCCCTCTCTGTTGGTGCACAGGCCAGGTTCTCCTATCTACACATGAAATACCTGTTTTTTTCCTGGTTGGCTGTTTTCGTGGGAAGCTGGGTGGTGTATGTAGAATACTCTTCATACACAGAGCTGTGCCGTGGACATGAGTGCAAGAACTCTATTGTGAGTTTTCAGTTCTTAACTACATTAAATATTTGCCTAGCAATATGGCAGTCATTCTATACTAGACAAGACTTCCACTGACACATATAGCAGCGTGGATGCAGTAGCTAATACAAAATTACTAGTTTGATGCAAAAGTAAAATGTTTCTATAGTACTGATACCACTGTGAAAATAAGCTCAAATGTATTATCCATATACTGTATATAGTACTATTCAATTTGTATGGTTAAAACGTTTTTTAATGAGGTAAAAGTGCATCTGCACAGCTGTTAAGACACTTTTTTTACAAAGATTATTTACAAAATGGAGCCATCTAGAGGAGAGTGATTGTAAAGACACTGACTTATTAAATAGATCAGGCAACCTTTGGGGAGTACAATGTCATGGAATAAAATGAATAATGCAGCGTAGACTCTGACGTATGTGTATCTCTATGTCTTTCCAGTGTGATAAATTCCGGAAGGGGGTGATTGATGGTTCAGCCTGCAACAGCTTGTGTGAAAAGGACACTCTTTACTTGGGGAAATGTCTCTCTGCCAAACCCAGCAATCAGGTCAGACACAACAGACTGTAGTTGCTTCATAATATAACATTGTAATTCTTGTCTGATCTTTTATTGAGTGCATACTTTTGGTGATCTAGATTCTGCATAGATATGAATTTGCATGCAAAGTTAAAGTAAGGACAAATCCAAAATCCATCTATTTGCTCTTTCTAATAGTTCTGCATTGGTGTTCTATCTATAATTACTTTGATAACTGACTTTGGCTTGTGCTGATAAAAAATATATAAATATGAAGTACTAATTGTACAAAATAAAACTTTAACCCTTGGTTTTACAGACTTAAGCCTAGTCCCAGACTAAAATGCATTTTTGAGCATTTTGCACTGACATATCTTGAATTAAGTCAGTGCCATTGTTTTGTCTCAAGATGCACACCAGTAATGTTTTTTTCTAAGGCATGTTTATAAATGTTACTCAAATGTCCTAATTGAATTTAGGCCTAATCCTTGCTTAATCTAAACCCTGTCTGTGAAACCAGGCTTACAATTATATGCACTCTCACACTTGTCACCTTCTTGTTTAGGTATATTCTGGCAGTTGGGGGGATATGGAAGGGATCATAAAGTGCCAGATGGAGGAGGACCCTCATTATGATCTGGGTGTAGAACTGGAGCCCCGAAAAGAGTCTGCATCCTTTAAAAGACCAACCAAAGGGACATCAGTGGAGAAGTTCAAAGAAATGGTCTTCAGCCATCTAAAGGTCTTAAATGCAGTATTGTAATTGCAGTACTTTTTCATTCTGTGCTTTAACATTTTTAGCATTAGAGATTTAATTATTGAACCAGTAAAAATTTGACTGTGACATTTATTACCATCCATCCATCCTCCAAACAACTTGTCCTATGTCACAGGGAAGCTGGAGCCTATAATAATATTATTATAATAATAATTATTATTATATTTATTAACAGTATGAATGAAAAATGAATGAATGAATAAACAACTAAATGAATGTTTGAAAACCTCTCTAAAGGGTCTGAGGTCTAAAACTGTTGGCAATAATTAGTTTATACCTTTAACCTCTTATTTAACCCCTTGTAAATTTATGTAAACATTACTTGTTCTCTATGAATTTTCCTGTTTAGTAAAATAAAAAGAGATATTTTCATAGCCTGGAAGACCTTTCTGCATGCAGAGACAAATGTATTTACCGCATCTCTTCCAGACAACTATTATTAATTAATTTCAATGACACTTTTCACTTTTGCAGGCAAAAGTAGGAGACCAAGCCAACTTAGCAGATTTGGTGACCCTTGTATTTGCAGTCACCGACAGCAACAAGGATGGCCAGATCTCCCTGTCAGAAGCACATTCAGCTTGGGCTTTACTGCAGGTGAATGAATTCCTGCTGTCCGTCGTGCTACAGGACCGAGAGCACACCCCCAGACTGCTGGGCTTCTGTGGGGACTTGTATGTGATGGAGAAGGTGCCTTACGTACCACTCTATGGTGTCAGCCTTCCGTGGATGGTAGAGGTGTGGATTCCAGCCAGCCTGCGGCGAAGCATCGACCAGTGGGCTGCCCCCTCCTGGCCCCGCAAGGCTAAGATAGCCATCGGTCTGCTCGAGCTCGTTGAAGATGTCTTCCACGGCACATTCGGAAGCTTCCTCATGTGCGACGTTACTGCCGCCGGGTTTGGTTATACAGAGCGCTATGATATAAAGGTGGTAGATGCAAAGCGTATTGTACCCGAAGCTGCTTTTCAGGAAGCAATGCGTGAAAGGCGGTGCGAAGAGGACAGTGACTGTGTGTACGAAAGGGACTGCCTCACTTCCTGTGATCTCACTAAACACCGCTGCACTACAGAGGTCACGCAGCCGAATCTGGCTAAAGTATGTAGCACACTGAAGGACTATCTTCTCTATGGTGCACCATCAGACATTAAAGACGAACTGGAGAAACAGTTGTATGCCTGCATTGCTCTCAAAGGCGCCAGCGAACAGATGGAAATGGAGCACTCCCTGATTCTCAACAACCTCAAAACTCTGCTTTGGAAGAAGATATCACACACAAAAGACTCATAATAATACAAAGACCTAAGTTATTGTTCTTATATACAGAACACAGAAGATATGAACAACAGACTGGGATTGTCTAAATGATATCGGACCACCCATATTTTGCCTAATATAATTACATACAGTGACAAGAAAAAGTATGTGAACCTCTTGCAGAATCTGTGAAAATGTGAATAATTTTAACAAAATAAAAGGGATCATACAAAACGCATGTTATTTTTCATTTAGTACTGTCCTGAATAAGATATTTTACATTAAATGTTTACATATAGTCCACAAGACCAAAAAAAAAGCTGAATTTATAAAAAATGACCCCATTCAAAACTTTATGAACCCTTGATTCTTAATTCAAATACGCAAAAGATGCTGGAAAACTGAAGAATTTTCAGGACCTGAAGGATTTTTCTGAAGAACGTTGGGCAGTTTAACTGCTCAGGACAAACAAGGGACAAATGAAGAACCATCACAAAAAAACAAAAAGAAGTGGATCAACCAGGTAACGACACAGTATTAAGAATCAAGGGTTCATAAACTTTTGAAAGGGGTCATTTTTGAAAAATTCAGCTATTTTTTTGTCTTGTGGACTATATGTAAACATTTTATGTAAAATATCTTATTCAGGATAGTACTAAATAAAAAATAACATGCATTTTGTATGATCTCTTATTTTGCTAAAATTAACATTTTCTGCAAGGGGTTCACATACTTTTTCTTGCCACTGTATTTTTTACTTTTGGCCTGCATCTTTGTAGAGTACTGTCAATATAACCTTTGTGGCACCCTGTTTTGTTGCATTATTCAATCTTGATTCAGTCCCAAATTGTAAAAGCTTAGGCTGCAGAGAGATACTTCTGCTAATGCATGTCCTCTAGTGCCAAGACAAAAAGCCAAATTATTATGCCCACTGCAGATCCTTGTTCAGGAAACTGAAAATCTAGCTGGGTCTCATCCAGGGGTTTTTAAACTGAGGCCGGGCACCCCCACTTTACAGATTGTTTTTTACAAAATTTATTTTTAGGGCAAAGTTACCTTAACAAATGGGTTGAATCTTAATATTTTTTTCTTAATAAAATAATTATACCTACATCCCTTTCAAAATCTGGGTTTTACTAAAGGTGCAGTGGGTTTAAAAAAAAAAACCAATATAAAAGTAGTCCTTATCAATTTTAATCATTTACTTTGTCTTTAGTCCAGTGATAACATTTCTTTATACATGAAATATATAGACATTACTTTGTCAGGGATAATTTATTCGATTCCAATTTCTTGGCATCAGAAATTGTGAAAACCCCTGCTCTAGCCTGCCAAAGATATACAATTCAAATTTCCATGCTTCCAATTTTAACTATAAAGGATCTGAAATTATTTGCATGATTCATAATTTTCACTGAACACTGTTACTCAATACAATAGGTTAGAACAATTATGCTGTCACTGAATTTTTTGAAAGGTCAAAATGGCAACAAACAAAAGTAAATTACACATTTTTAAATTATTCTAGGGATGAGATTTGCAGAAATGTTTAAATATTACTTTTGAACTCAGTTTCATCTTAAGAGTAAATGTCACAAGCTCTTTACATTTTATCTGTTTAAAATATGCGGTTAAAGCATGGAAATACACCTACTTAATGGTTATAAGCAATCAGACGGACAAAGTATTTTCTGAAATATTTATTAGAACAAAGAATTTCTGCACAAATACGAGGCGGCAAGCAAGATCAAGCTTTAATCCTCCTCTGCAGCTTGAGCCCGAAGGAAGCTGGCCTTCTTCTGGGCAACACGGTCTTTCCTCTGAGCCAGTGTGAGCTTGGCACGGTTCCATCTAGAAGGAGAGCCACTCAATTTTAGCAAACACAAGTAGCAAGCAATTTCTCCCAGGAAATCCACTTTTAAATACAGCACTACATTTCAATGAAATAGTCATTTAGGTGAGACTAAATTTTCCCTGACCAAACAAGCATTAGTCAAGTTCATTGATTTACTTAGTCCCAAGCATAATTCATTAATGCTCTATGTAGTCTAGATGACAATTCATGCCCGTTCTGAAAACTCCACAGTAGACCGTTTAAAACAATAAAAACTACCTCTAATGGCTCTACTGACACTGAAAGTCCAACTGTTAACCAAAGCTGCTCTCAGCCCCGTCTTGAAATATGCATCAACTGTGCAAACGTAGGACCAACTACAACTTGCTCAGTCTGAAAGGGTATCATCATCAAGCAGCAGAACAGTTATTGTGGACATTAAATCTAAGTTCTAAATGGTTTAATTGACAAAATACCTTGAACAAGCCTATGATATGCTCATGAAGAGAGCACAAGACATGAAGCAACCACACAAAAGATCTATACCTCTTCTTCTTGACTTCCCGCTTGGGCTTCTTTTCATGCACTGGGTTCTCCCGAATGGTTGCGTGTGCCTTTTTGTACATTTCCTCCATCTAAAGCAAAAGAGACACACATTAGAATACAGCAAAGCTGTCACAAGATTAACAACATCACTATTCATAACTTATGCATCAGCCTACTTTATTGTAATATATGTTAATGAAATACTGAACTCAAGTAAATGTAAAAAAGTCATGGATTTGCAAAAGGGATACTCAATCCCAAAATGCATAGGGGTGTGAAAAAAAAAAAAATTCTAAACTTGAAACCATCTCTTCTGGGTAGGGCCTTGACGGTGGAAGTTTTTTTTTTTTTTACCACCGCGGTGATAATGGACCAACTACCGGCAGTGGCTGGGGGGCGGCGGGCATACATACATACATACATGCATGCACCTCAATTAAATAGCCTACATTTTGAAAATATAAACGAGGCTCAAATATCCATTTAAGCATGAGCGTTTATTTTAGTACTTCCGTCAGTGAAACATACTACAGCTTGTAAAACATTTAAATAAATATCAGTAAATAATGGTAATATAAATATAAAAAAATTTGTTTAAAACAATATTTGTTTTTTATTTCCCCACAGAGGTGCATCATATGCGGCTTTGCGCTGTAAGGGATGTGGGACACGAGCAGGAAAGAGCATTGCTTTTCTAATATCTTCATGTTTTCTCTTGATGTTCCAAAAATGACACTTGTAGTAAAAGGTGTGAAGAGCAAATTTATCTTCTGCAGGGTCAAGAACTTTTAGGCTTTGTTTGATTATGTGCTGTGAGAGAAAGCAAAACTAAAAATCTCCGGCGTGTATGAAATGCGCTATAGCCTACACAAACTTGACACACCTTAAGTCTAATAACAAGCACAAACTAAAATGTATCTGTCCTACACCATTTTCTACTTTACCACAGTAGGCTAAATGATGCGAATATAGCTACTCCTAATTAAAAGCAAACAAAAAGGAAGAAACGCTTATAATCCCCGGTGAGAGACGTAAATGAAGATTTGGGAAAATAAATAAGAGATTCCATGTCCAGTAGAATAAAATGGAGAAAGCCTATTGTTAAATTCGTGGAAAAAACGCAGGCAAAGCCTAAATTTGGCTCACCTCACAAAGCCTACCTCTCGTTCGGCATGAATCCATGTTTCCATGGCTGCGATGTAACATTTAATTGCGAACCTATTATTTATTTTGTAAATAAAGCTTTGTGCTTCACTCGTGTCATAATATTCACGTAAAACAGCATTCACATACAAAAGAAAGAAAAAGAAAAACGCCGCCGTTGCTGGTAAACGTGACAAGTGCCGGCACAGCCCTACTTCTGGGCAAAAGTCATACGCAAGTCATGTAAACCTCAATATTTTATGAAGTGTGATACAAGTACATTGTGATCCTTTATGCTTCTGCTTCACTTCTTGCGAGATGTTCAGTGTGTTTATGTCGCACTTCACAACATGCTGATGTTTACATCAAGTTCCTTGCCAGGAAGCCATGGGTTATAGTTTATAAAGAAATATATTTTTTCCCCCCTCGTACAATCGCTTTGCTTCAGAAGACATCGATTCATCCACTGCGGTCATAATCGTATGGATGACAGCCTAACCCACTTTATATTAGGTGTCCCTAACTATGTAAAAAATTATAATAATAATAATAATAATAATAATAATAATAATAGCAAAACACTTGCTGCCATCAAGGTGGGATACAGGTAAGATTAGGGACAAGTTTGGTGGTATGGTTAGGTTTAAGGGTGGGTAAAGGTGTAAGGGAAGGGGGCAATGACAAAAAAAAAAAGCACATACTGAATCAGGGGTAACGCCGTTCTTGATAAAGCGAGAGAACTGTTTCTTGTACGCATCCTCATCCTCCTCCATCAATAATCTCATGTACTCTGCGATGTTCAGGCCCAGGATGTGCTTGCGGTGGACCTCTGCATTGAACTCCTTGCTCTCAGTGTCATAGCCTGGGAATCGCTTGGTGCTAAGACAAATTACAATCAGTATTAATAAACAGATATCATGCAGTCTTGATGCTACCAATGTAAACATGTCTTAAAATCAGTCCCGTCTTGAATTACATCAGTTGAGCAACTGAAGGAACAACTACAAGCTGCTCAGTTTCAAGATTTGTCATCAAGTAGACAATTATATAATTATATAATTTCATTATATGAAATAGGAAAACCTAGAACAAACAGACCCACTTATCACAGCCAGAAATAAACAGCAAGAAAGTAGATCTACCTGTGAGGAATGGAGAGACCTCCATCCACCGCTCCCTTCAGGGCTCCGAACACCTTATTGCCAGTAGTGGTTCTGGCCAGGCCTGCGTCCAGGTAGCAGGTGAAAGCTCCAGGCTGTCCATCAATGCTCTCCACATTAAACTCATCCCCGGTGATCTCCACCTGGCCATCATACACCTTGTCAAGGCCAAATTTGTTCAGCAGCTAGAAGAAAGCACACAATTGTCCAGTTATAACCTGTGCTTGTGTCCTCGTATCAATCCAGGACCAGAACTGAGAGGGACGCATTTAGTCCTGATTAACAGTTAAGGATAACTGGATTGCAAGAAGACAGCACTCAAAACAGGTGAAAGCAGGCTGCAAAGCATTGTGATTTTACCACTCAATCTAAATTTGGAGGTCATTAAAAACACATGCGACCACATTCCATTTGTACTGTCAAAGCTAATATGTCTGGGTGGGTTCTGCACTACAGCCAAAGACTGCCTACTTATCTAACACAAACCTTTGTTATTGCTGCAGCATTATCAAATTGAGAAAAAAAAACACCTTATTTTTGACAAACTGACGTAGCAAATGAGATGTGTAGCCAGGAATGCAGGAAGTCACAAGTGGTCAAAGGAAGACTATTCCAGTTTTAAAAGGATATCAGTCTTGGCTGACCACTTGTGATTGCATCACCTGAGATGACTTAGTACCAGGTGTAAAATGCATCCATTGTAGCACATTTAAAATACAGATTCTTAATTAAATGTCTATATCAAGTACCATGTATTATGGGACAATTTTATGGATGCACATTTGGATTACTCTTGCACTACAGGTAGACATGATTTAATTTATTATTAAACAATTATGAACACTTGCTGCCTCTCAATTTGCCTACTTATCTAGGCCCTAAAAGCATGTAAAAGTATTTTTGTGAAGAAAAAGTATGTACGTTTAAGTGTATAGCAGAAAAGTAGCCAAGTTTTGGGACATACTACCATGTCATAATTGTTTAACGTACCACGCTGTCGCTGTAAACTGGCCTGTCAATCATCTTGTCACAGTTAACAACCTCTTATACACACTCCACATTACAGTTTCAGTACACAATTCTTCCCATTGTATTGGAGAGAAAAGTAGCACGTTACTCCGCCAGTTGTGGGTCTTCCATCTCTTTATAAAAAGTTCACAATGTTGTTGCTGATGGATGGGCACTTCAAATTTCTACCAGAAACAATAGACCATTTGGGTATCATGGGATACTCATTTCAACATACTATGATTTGGGACACAGTGATTCTAATTTCGAATACCATTTAAGATGTATAGGGCCAGATTTACTAAACATGGCAAGTTAGCGTGAGCGCAATTCCATAAATGCGCTGATGTGAGTGGACAGTTCTGCACGTGATCTAACTACACGCAAATTAATGAACACAGACGCAGCCGGATTGTTTCCATAATGACCAATGCAATCAACCGTTAGCGTCTGGTTTAAGATGTGATTTTTTTTGGGCGGTAAATAATGGCGCAAAACACCAGTAAATCACCTCGCGTGATTCATTTAAATGCTCTCCTTCCATGAATTTTGCGTCTGAAAGGTAAACTCCTACAAATGCATATGCAATAAGATCAGCCGCAAAAATAACCCTAAAAGAGGGTTTGCGCTGACGTAAGCTGTTAGTAAATCTGGCCCATAGTATGCAAACTGGGATACAGCAATTGCTTTTCATGGCTAAACAACAAAATACCTAATACATTTTACAAAAAAAAAAAAAATAAAAAAAAAAAATAAATAAATAAAAAAAGTTTCATTACTAAATCTGGGTTGACTAACTTTTCCAATGTGTCGAATAAAAATAGAACAGGAACATTTCATTCCAGTAAAATGCTTAAGACAGTGTGCGCTAAAATGACATTATGGGGGGGGGGGGGGGGGGATTTATTACATGTAGAGGACTACAAATAGAAAGCTACCCCTTTTGAGGTTTCAATTGAGTAATGCAATCCATCTTGGACAAATTTGATCTTCCGCAATTTAAATGACTCTAATAGTCATATTTCTTTATTTCTGTCAACATGACAAATGACTAAATACAGGTTAATTTCTTTGATGCCAACTACTCTCTTGAGACAGATCTGTAAGGGGAAGTTTCATAAATTAATTTCAATGGGGAAATAAGTCAAAATAAGAGGCAAGACTCACCCTGCGGGCAAGCAGCAGCCCAGTGCAGTAGGCTGCAGCATAATTTGTCAAACCCACACTGATGCCGTACTTGGGCAGCTCATGGGAGTAGGCCGCACACACAATCATGTCACCCTCAATCTTGGCATAGGCAATCTGGAAAAACAAACAAATCACATTTGACTCAACAGGGATTTTTCACATACAGATAGCTGGATTCATCTTATGATGCACAATAATGAGAACATGCACGTCAACCATGTTTTTAGAATAGTTTCCAAAAACTACATTTAATGCATAAAATTACTACTATGTACTAACATTAGCCGCTTTTCCACGGTTGGGCCAAAACGTTTTTTGCCTGTTCCATTCCATTCAGTGCCAATCCGGCCCTATTTGGAATGTAATATAAATACAAATGTTGATTTGGTAACGCAAGAGTTTACAATTGATATGAGATGAGTAAATAGTGACTGCACTATGGAGGATGATCAGATCAGATCATGTCTCTCAAATAGCAACAGACAACAAATGACCAACCCTGAGTTGCAACGTCACTACACACACTACCAGCATGGTTAGCCAATTCTGGGCAGAGAACGGTTTGTAATCGTGCCGTACCAGGACCACGTCGAAATATAACTGGAAATGTTTGGCCCGACAGTGGAAAAGCGGCTATTGAATACCCACAAGACTATGTATTTTCGGTGTAACTGCATGTTATTCTGGAAAATTCCCACATTTACTGCTAAGAGTTTGAGGTATGGTTGGGTTTAGAAGTAAAGGTAGGGATAAGTCAGTGTACATGGTATGATTTTTGCTGTCGTACAAGTTTGCAGGTGATTTTTTTTCCCTCGGAAATTGCATGGAAATCAAGAATGCTGATTGTGTGAGAGGAATTACAAGCGGAGCGTGTTACCTGACCCTCATAATTTTTAAACATCTAAAACAAAAAAATTGGGGAGCCTGATTTACACAATCATACACAAGCACATCACATAGATCCATCACTTTAAGATCCATGTCTCGTAACACATGCAGTGGCTTACGACCTCACGAGTGTCAGTGCGGTTTGGGTTTCAGCTAGGGGAAAAGTTAAGACCTTGTCCAGACAAATACATTTTAGTTTGAAAACGCATCTTTCTCTCCGTTTTGGCTTTCCGTCCATACGGAGACAGGCTTTTTATTAACGAAAATGAAGCTTTTTGAAAACGCTCGCTAAAGTGGATACATTTGAAAACGGCATTTTCAGGTTGTAATGTGGACTGTGAAAACAGAGGCATTTGAAAACGCACGTTTAGTCATTGTACAGATAGATATTCATGTTAATACCGGTACTGTGCCAGTTACATGCTATTCACTTTCACAGTTGCTTCATATCACAGTCTTGCAAAGACGACAGAAAATGTACTCGCATTTGCTGTCCTGTGGCATCAGAGATTTTGCATGAGAACTTTATATGTCCGTTCTGTCTGTATCATCTTACGCATGTGCAGTAAGTTGAATTTAGCATTTTCAGATGTTTCAGTGTGGATAAGAAACTTTTGGAGAATGCTTAAACACTAGCATGGACAGAGCATTTTAAAACTAAAATGCCATTTTCAAACATATCTGAATTAATGTAGACACTGCCTAACAATGTAACATTAAAATGTTAATTAAATGCACCTACATGTACACATTTAATAAGTATATCATATGGTTAACTAAGACCACCATATAAACTGACCAAATATTGCTTTTAGTGCTCAATAAACAGCTTGTCAAGAGAATTAAACTTCCCCCATCATCTCCCATACTATACAAGTAATGATTTTCAGCATTTTAGGATGTCCTGCTGCATTAGCACTTCAAAAGTTGTCATGGGGCAAATGGTGAGCAGCTTTACACCCACCTGGCAGATGATGTCCCTGTTGGAGAAGCGGACAATCATCCTATACTTAGGTGTGTTGTACTTGTTCTTGTCTTGAATAACCAGGCGCTTTCGGGCAAAATAATCAGTTTTTCCCTCTGAAAAGCAAAAAGAAAATACAATGAAAATAAGGACTGTCTGTATAATTACATGCAACCAACTGTTCAAAGTTCAGCATTTACCTCTCCTTCTCCTGAACTTCACCTGGTACCTCTTGAAATAGGCCTTGTTCTTCACTACTTTAACAAATCCCTAAAAGACAACATAGCACTTTAATAGCAAATCACTTCAGAGATTCAAACTGCAGACGCAAAACAAACTGCTACAGTGAAAACTGGCATGATAGGAGTGTAAAAGGTTGAAAGGCCTGCAGCAGAATTAAGGCATAGCATGCTAACATTAAACATCACGCGACAGCTCGATTTGGTGTTTAATGGTATATTCATTTTATGCTTTTTGAGAGCGTGTGAGATTTCGAAAAGCATTAGCAATATTGCAAATATTCACTATAGTGTGCATCTCTCTGAAACTCATGTGGGAAGGGCTTGAAAACAGCCATAAGGCCACGTTTGAACTCCGTCTATCCGAGAAAATCTTATGCCATCCTTTTATTATCTGTCATCTCACTGTAACGTAAGGACACCAAAAAGACAAGTAACCTTTAGGGAACACAATAATAGAAGTATTGCGGCGCTGTACTGACCATTTTGTAGACTTTTCAGTCTCCTAAGCCGGAGCCTGGAGTCAAACTAGGGAGTTTTGACTCCGCTGCACTGGGAAAAGAAAGAATGATGTGCGCATGCTCGGTAAATACCATCGACAGCAGTGCAAAACAACACTGTGAGGAGGAAAGCACAGCGACACCTGCTCTTTTGGATGTATAAAGGCGAATATGACCTAAAATACGTTTGTATGAGCAATGCTTATCAACAAATGACTTTTATTCAACTCATATAGCATATAGGCCTACTGGCTTTATCTCATTACATGAATATGCAGTTTGAACTGTCTACTGTATAGCTGTTATGCTGTAGGCTACTGTGTTTTATTTTTTAAATGTGTTATCTATATTCTATATTTAATCGTTTTAGAGAGTCAATTAAACTACATAAAATATAAATGCATGTTTAACTGTTTTAATCTAAGCCATTTCAATACAGTTTGTTTTGTTTGTTTTATTTTATATTATTGTTGGAATATAAGATGTTTAGGCCTACATTTAATGATAAATGTCTGCGGAGGTGTGGTGATTATTACTGTTAACCGGTTTTTTTAACGTTGTTGGTACTATGTTTTACAAGTCCAAGTAAGGTCGATTGCAAGGTGGAGTAGGCATACTACTCAAGTCCTTTGGGAAAATTATCCACTAAAAAAACCCCACAGCAATCAAACTGTAATTTTGTTGAATTGTGGAAAAGTGTATTATTTATAGAAAATTATTTGTGTTAATATTATTATTTACATTATTATTTAAAATAATTTATTTACATTTATTTATAAATATTTTTAAAAATATTATTTAAATGTAATTTCCAAATCCACTTTTCCACCACGGAATGCTATTAAACACAGTACCTAATCTGAGATGAGGTGGAAGTGACATTGTGATGGAACTACGTAAACAGTTGTCATAAACTATGAGATCTGGAACAATTATTTTTTAAAATAATTTTAACAGAATTCTCCTTAATGTTTTCTTTTTGGAAATGCAGACAAAACCGTTTTGACATCTTGACTTTTAGACACACCTTTAAAAGAGAAGACCTCATTACATGGATAAAGTAATTCTCTTTTTTTGTGTCTTAAAATAGGTTCCACGTATAAAGCAGTTCTAATAGGCTGATTGCTACGTCAGTGATGCATTGTTGGAGAGAGAAAGGTGTGTCCTAGCTACATCAGAAAGAAATGAGATTAACGTCAGCACAACCAAGGAAAACCAGAAAAGTTAGTTGCTGTGCGACATCTGCTATCCGAACTGTCTGTCTAGTCACTAACTTCTAAAAGAAATCTACATTTTGCAGATGACCTAGCCATCTAATGGTGAGTTGTTTATTCAATTATCTGGCCTATTCTTTTTTACAACAGCAGTCTGTTTTAATAAAATATGAAAAAGTATGGACAATCTCTATACAGCATAATTAAAAATAGAGAGAGATCCCGATTGCAGTGATGAAATATGGGGATTATCCTGAAAACATTACAACTGTTAAATTTAATTTAAAACTATTGCTTACAAAGAAATGAGGTTGAACTGCTTTGAGCACTTATTTTGTGACAACTATAGTATTCAAGATATAGGCTTATGGCAGGGTATTGTGAGGAACAAATAGGCCTAGATAGACTCATTGTTATGTAAATAATTATGAAATAACTGCATTTTGTTCATTATGTCTTCTTAAGATTGCCTTTTGTTTATGAATTATCTGTACTTTTAATTACTGAAGATGCACAATGAACGTATCTGGTAAAACGTGGAGGTGGACCCTGTAATTGTTAAATGTAGTTGCTTTTAATTTTGTACTTTTGTAGTGTATTATTATTATATTCATTTTGTCGGCACTCGTGTGTTTACATGTAGCCTACTGTTTACAGCAGAGGGTGGTAGAGAGCTGACTAGCCCTGCAGGCAGCGCATGTGTACGCATGCGCAGTTGTGTCCAGCGCAGCCGCAACGCATAGCCCGTCTTCTGATGGCATGAGTGACTGCTAGAGGAGCTGCGGTAACTGCCTTGCTGTCTGCGCACACACGGGCTTTATACATTCAGCCTCTCTATGGACTGGACTGTTGAAATCCTGCTCTAGTGTGAAAACTGACCGCTGACGACGGGCTTGAACCCTCAGTGTGCTAGGTTATGCAACTTTACCTCGCTCCATGGAAAGTTAATATTTAGCTAAAACCCCTGGAATTGAAAAAGACTTCAAGGTAAACAGTTTGAGACGGGTTTTAATCTAGTATGTGTGTGGCTGTGCCTGTTGCAGTAGGGGGTGAACGCCGACCAACGTCCGTTGTTTGTTGTGGTTGTTTATATAGTTGTCCATTTAGTTATTCGGGGTCAATTCGTCTAGCTTTTTGTCAGCTAGTAAAACACAGTTTAAATACTAAAATAAGTTTTAACAGTTGTCATTTTTGAGACTCTTGAAACAGTTCCAGCATACAGGTTGAGATCTAGACTGTCCGTTAGCCACCACTGCTAACTCCTTTAGCCAGAGTCTCAGACATCTCAGTAAGACTCAGCTTAACACTCGTCAGCGTATGCATAATGTATCATATTCCTTTATAGGTTTTATTGACATTATCTGCCATATGTTGGCAATTTATCATTGTTATAATTAGATTTACTCTAAATCATGCACACATATGTTGTACGACTGATGTTACGAGCTGGGTTGTTTGCCAACATATATTTAAATGCCATTGGATTTGCTCAGTTATTTTTAGCGTTATTATTTTGAGTTTTGAATAACAGGTCAACATTTGTGGTCAGAGGTTAATGCATGTGCGTGTGGTCACAACATTGTCACGAATCACAGTGCCACGTTTAGTGTAGGGTGGGGTGAGACCCAGCATGCATTGATCAGAGGAAACTAGTGTGATCACTTTAAACAGAAACAAACACATTAGTCCATTGTGCTTTTATACTATCTCACAAGGCAAGCATCTAGGGTACTGATGATCTGATTATCATGGGAGTATTTCTGTTGTATGCATTCAAAATAATATGTTGCCATATTTGCTTGGTTTTTACATTGAGTGACTAGAAGGTTTTAGAGAGGTTGAGCAGGTTACCAATGAGTGCTGGGACAACATGAGATCTAATCTTTTCAGAGTGCAATTTTCATCGTGACGTATAGAAAAAATAAAATAAATACATACGTTTAAAAAAACAAACAGTTACTGTCCTGATGTGCGTTGACTTTGCTTTTACCTGCTTTAAAAAACATTTGCAAAAGTGTTTATTAATTCGTAATTTTAATAAAAGACAGATTACACATTTGTGTTAAGAACATTCTAGTGATCATCTCTAATTCAAAGTGTTCACCCTTCAAATTGCGCAAATTGAAATTGCGAATTGAAAATACGCCAATGGAAACACGTCAATTTCGAAGTGCCACCTCATGCGAGTGTAAAAGGAATATTTCGCAAAACTGCAATGGAAACAGTTTTTTTTCTCGCATTTACAGGTCACCTGTCATATGTAAAAGTCACATGATCATTCTTTAAAGATGACACGGTATATTTGGACAGAAGATTATATTTATTTATTGCCCAATTCATTTGGAAATTCTGAATCCACAGATCCTCTGTGAAATCGAATCGCGTACTACAACCTCCCATAAACACCTCATACGTCGCCGTCCCAAGTATAAGGGGCTTTCTTTGCAATTCATCCTTGGATAACATGCCTTCTTAAGTTCTTTTAATTAAAAACAATAGCTAGTGCGGTGGCTCCGATACACGTAAACCTACCAACATCTGTCACCATGATTTTTGGAATTACTTTTACGTTTTAATGAAAAATTTAGTTTTAGTAGCATTACATTGGTTAATGGAAATGCCGTCATTTCGTAATCTTTTTTTATCGACATTTAGAAAATATCGCAAAAGTTTTGCGCAAATATGTAATGGAAACCTGCCTAATGTTTGTGTAAAAGCTGTTTTTAAACTACTGGCAGGTAAATATGTTTTGTCCAATGTTTAAAGAATTGTGTCAAAGGGCATTTATGATGGCATATTTACTCTTGTTATAATCTGTTGTGCTATTGAACATTACCATTTAAGTCCATTTTGACTCAATATTACATTTTGTTAATGAAAAACATAAGGGCCATGCAGAGTGGTGCGATTAGTTGGAAAACTGCCAACTACTTTGACATTTTCAAAAGTGATGAGGTTTCTAAAGGATCTTCCTCCAGTTCAGGTACTTAACTCTCACCTTCATCCTCTCACCCCATCAGGGTCGCTAGAACCATGAGTGAAACGTGAACCACTGGATCTTTAACTCAGGCTTTGCAGTGATTACAACTGATCCCCCTCTGATCGCTGGTGATCCACTTTAGTTGTGAGCCCATCCTTCTCATTCTGTGCACACCAAACTGCACTGTTATGTGCTGTTGTAGCACTTTACTGGAACTTGGTGATTCAGGAAGTTGAATGTAGTGTGACCTAAGGTATGTTTGTCATATGATAATATATCCTTGATTTGTCAGGCTGATAATCTTGAATGTGACAACGTAATGCTTCTGACAGTCTTCTAGAACAAAACTTGTGTCTGTTTTGGTGGGAATGCTAATGCTTGATGTTGACTGACTTGAAGGGGAAAGGTGTGATTTCTTAGTGGTGGCTTGTGGGTGTAAATGTCACTTGAGATTATAACCTTCATGCGACCAAATGACTCGTCTCTACTTGCCTTCTGGAATGCTTCTTGTCTGGTAGAGGAGACGTTGTTTTTTGCTTAGCTTTGATGTTATATTTCCCCTGTACGGATACTGGAATCATTCATTGTTCTTCTGTTCATTTTCTGTTCATTCACATGACCCAGCCATGCCGGTGCACTGCTCCATCTCACGTCATACAATTTGTCATGTTGAATAGAAGATCCCCTGCAGATTTCTGCTTTGTTAAAGTCTTGCTTTAAGTGACCTTGTCTAAACTTGCTCTTCTCTCCCTCTCTTTCTATGTCCTTCATTTCTCACCCCTTTACCCACATACACACTCAGACAAACATCTTGCTTCCATTTGGCCTGAGCAAATGGAACTTGTTTGCTTTGCAGACAGGCATTATTGCAGTTCCTTTTTTAGAGTATCTTGTATGTCAGACTGCATGATGGAGGGAATTTCTAGCCCTATACGATTGAGTCAGGCAGTAGTGCACAGACGTAAGCAAACCAGCAGATTCCCTCCCAGCAAATTGCTGACTGGTGAAAGAGAGCGGAAAAATGTAATGCAACAAAAACAAATCTTCTTAGTATATAAGGTATCCTGAACTTCCTGTTTGCAAAGGTTTGTCTCGCAGAGCGAATGGCCCTTTTTTGGTGTAACAGTGTCTCTGCTGTTATGCTGGCAAAGACCTTTTCTTTATTCTGTATTCAGATGTATTGTTGCCACTCTGTCATTGTCATCCCCTTTGAAAAACATTGAAGTGCAGCCTTGATTTACGCACATTGTTGCAGAAGAGCATTAGATAAGACACCACCTGCGAGATGGCCTGCTGCAGGCCCATACAGAAGACGTCATTAAACTTAGTGTGGTTTGAAGACTTTAAACATTCTATTACATTAAGTCCCTAAAGTGTGTTACTTAATATGGAGGCAGACCACCTGGGCCATGAAGTCATCAACTATGCATGGAGTTAAAACGGCACGATTAATCTAGGGCTGGAGCGACGTGTCGGCGTAATCGATGATGTAAATTAGTCTATTTATGTGGAATGCGTTGATTTGTTGTTCTGTTTATGTTCATCTCCGATGATAGTGGTTCCGACTCCCAGGCATGCTGAATCAGTCGTTATTGCAAAAATATCAAGCTCGATCTAAAGTGTGGACATTTTTTAAACAGAGCTCTGCACGCTCTGTAAAACTGAAATGGCATAGGCATACCACAGCAGCACAACCTCTATGGAGCTTCTGAAAAGAAAACATCCGGAGCTGTCCTGCAAAACAACGTGATTGGAACTAATTGTCTGCTGTTTATGCAGTGCACACATGTGAAGAAAAATTTGGATTTTGGTGCAAAAATAATTTTCGTTGCCTACAGTAAAGGAAGTCAAAAGCAGAAATGTGACTTGCATGAATTGTTCAGTAGAAATGTTCATTACTTCATTTGTGAAGTTGTCTAATGCATACTTTTGAGGTGGGTCTATTTTTCCATTTGGTTGAACTTCTGGTTATATTTACAGAAATAAGGCCTGTTTACATCTAAACAAACAATCAGTGCAATAACATTTTAATTTGAACGAACAGCTGTTAATGCCTCTGTTAAAACTCGTCAAGGCAACATTTTTTTTTTTTCGGAGAGTTGTTCTGATCTCTTTTCCATCACACTACGAATAATGCTGGCCAACCTTTGCGCTTTTGGTAACATGCCCAGAGCCGCTGCTGTTACCTAAAACTATGCCTTGGTGGCACTCAAGAAGTATTTTGACTAGTGTTTTTGTGGTTGTTGAATGAGTTACATAGACAATGTTGGTGGGCATAGACCTACAATTGTTAGGCAAATTAAGTTAGTAAAGGAGAATTACACAATGCTAGAAGTATTATTTTGACATTGAAAAATTTCCTCAGAAGAACTTGAATAAGTGTGAACTATAGTTGAATCTATTATAGGTTACTACGAAAAGCCCTGACTACTTCTTTGTGGGCTGCCAGTTTATTGTAACATAAACCAAGCATATTGTTTGAATTTACCTGTTGTGAAAACCTCTCCTTCGTCGCACCGCGCAATTATTTTCCTTGACCTGAACATGTGTTGGAAATGACAAATAGCTTTTTTCTAAAATAACCCTATGCTGTGTTTGTCAGTTGTTGTCCTAAAGCTCTCTCTATATATTGAATTGTGTTGTTAGGGCAGCAGGTTGTCTCTCCTGTGGACTATTTGGACAGCTGAAGCAGAATCCATAACAAACACGGAGCTTTAGCTAAAGACATGACCGCCTCCTGCTTGCTTAGTTTAAAATTCATTCACAGAGAGGCAGCTTGGGTTTGCACTGTTTTTATTGCTTTAAAGGAATAGTTCACCCAAAAATGTATTCACCCTTATGTTGTGTCAAATCCAAGTTGTTATTCTTTTCCATGGCACAGAAAAGGACAATTATGTTTGTTTATTAGGATTAACCCCTTGAGATGTACAATCTCGTTTTCAAGGGGGTCCTAACATACAACGTAACGCAATCACAATGTAATAAAAACAAAACAAAATACAATCAGTACATCAACAAACAATAATGAAAATATTACACCACCAAGTTAGTAAATAATAAATACACAACAAAATATACTGATCAGACAGTGAATACAATTGTAAATGAGCATCAAGTGTAAACAAAAATATATATAAACAAGTGTAAATAAATATAAACAACAGTGACACTTCAATGATAGCATGAGCAGTCTACCTTAAAATAAGATGACAAACATTGCTTAAACATCCAAAATGATATTTAAAATGATTCCAGTCTATTGGGGCTTTAAACATAAAAGCTCTTTTGCCAATAGTTTTTTTTCTTTTGCACAAGGAACAAAGAAATAAGTCTGTTACATAAGTATTGTTGTAAATAACTGGGATAATTAAATGTAAATATAAATTAGATAAAGAGATTTATAGATAGATAAAAATAACCATAAAATAGTCCTTATGATGTCACCAGACTTCAAAAAAGAAGCAACTCATGTCTCAGTTTCCTTCCTGGATATTCAAATGGTCTTCTCTAAATTAGGTAAAACCTGACGTTAGGGCTGCTTGTTTATGGCAAAAATCATAATCACAATTATTTTGGTTAGTATTGTAATCACGATTATTTAACACAATTAGCTTATGAGTATATGAGTAATTTATTTAATGATATACAAATATCAACCTGGAAATAAGGTTGCTATGATATCTAAATGTTAGATACCAGGGAAATACCACAGCAGAATATTAGGCTAACTAATGCAAGTAAAAAGTCATCAAAAAAATCAATGTGATTGAATATGACCGTAAATTCAGGGGGAAAGATTATCTGCAAACAACAACTTTAATTTAGGGTGAGGGGGGACTTGGAATAGTGCCAAAGTTGTGTGGGCTTCTTATCTTTTCTGTTTTGAGCTTGACAGACTTGGTTGTTATGACCTGTGATTGAATGGAAAATAGCCTTGTAAAGATTCTTCAAAATATCATGAAGGCGAGTTAATAACGACAGAAGTACAAGTTACTTAAAACATTAGTGTATGTTGCAGTGAAAACCATAACAGCCGTTTTTAATGTTGATGCATAATCATTTCAGTCTAGACAGCATGTCTGAGTCTAGTCTTTTTATCAGACAGATCATTTTTTCGTGTTATGAATTTTGCAATTAAAAGGTTTTTTGCAGCTCTGTGCAACGTGCTACATTATCAGGGTTAGCGTATAGGGATGCACCACTAATAAAGGTGGTCATCTCTAGCTGCTGTTTCCTGTTTTCCTGTGCAACACAGGATCTGTGCTAGCATGCATGTCTGCAGGTTTCTACCCAGCTTGACATAATGACAGTTATTGTTATTTGCTGTTTGTCTTTAACCCTTTAAGCCCTGAAGGTATTTGAGTTTTTTTGTCTGAGATATGACATACACAACTTTAAAGACTCATAAAGACTAAAGGCTTAAATATTTTTTTTATAATTTTACAAATCTTTCTTATTCAACATTCAATAACTCAGGAAGGAAATAGGTCAGCAGAATTTTTTTTTTGATTCACCTATATGTGGTCTGCATCTGGATCAAATTTTGTTCGATCCTTGACACCCAGGAAGAATTTATAAAACTGTTGTTTTCTGAGTGACATACACACATTTAAAGACTCATAACTCCAAAACTATAGCAAGGAGAGTCAAATGGTAGGTATCGTTTGTTAGAACACTTTATATTTTATTACATTTGGACAATCTAATGCTGAGAAACTGCTGATAAAAGACAAACATATTATTTATTTTTTTAATAATTTTACAAATATTTCTTATTTGACATGCAATAACTCAGGAAGGAAATAAGGTAGCATGAAAGTTCTTTTTGGTGATGTTCCCCTATATGTGGTCTGCATCTGGATAAAATTTTGTGGTGATATCATAAAGTAATCAAAAGTTACAGCATTTGGAACGAAGGTAGCCTTTTTGTTCAGTCATTGACATTTATAAAACTGTTGTTTTCTGAGTGACATACACAAATTTAAAGACTCATAACTCAAACTATAGCAAGGAGAGTCAAAAAGTATGTATCATTTGTTAGAACACTTTTTATATTTTTAGAAAATATAATTTTTCATTACATTTGGAAAATCTAATGCTGAGAAACTGCTGATAAAAGACATTATATTACAATATTATATATATATATATATATATATATATATATATATATATATATATATATATATATATATATATATATATATATATATATATATATATATATATATATATATATATATATATATATATATATATTATTATAATAACACAATAGGTTAAAGCTTAGAATCTCAGCTTTCCAATGCATCTATCCATTTTGATCAACTCTTAACGAGCGTTGAGTTATTCATCTAAACCGGAGTGTACCGCCGGTGGGTGCCACCTAGCAGCTATGAAAATTAATTGCCATATTTTTCAAAACTACATTGATCAACACAACATCCATGAGGAATATCTCATGATCGACGTAATGGATTATGTTGATTTTGGACTCATTTCAATCGGGAGCATCAACTGTAAGTACATCATGTAAGCATGTTTCATGAAGTTACAAGTATAAACGCGACTTTAGAGCTACAATTGTTTATTTAGCTTATGTGCTCCTGTCAGGTTATAATGTGTTATAAATCTATCTGGGAATATTTTACGATCCGAGTGACGGATTATGGTGACCTTGGTCTCTTTTTAATCGTGAGAATCTGCTGTAAATAAGGATTTTATACTCCGCTCATGTGCGTCTGTGCTGTTTTTTGTGTGTTATGATTCAACAAGGAATATCTTTAGATCTTAAAGACAGATTGTGGCTTTGGGCTGTTTTTAATCGTGAGAATCTGCTGTAAATAACGATGTGCCATTTTCCACGTTTCATGAAGTTACGAGTGAAAAACGCCACGTGAATGCCGCATCAGTATATTATTTACATATGGGCCTTGCAGGGCTTAATTTACTTTAATTTAATAGTCAAAACCCAAAACAATTAGGCTTGTTGTGTTCTACTCCGTGAGACCTTTCAAATGAAACATGACTGTCTGAGCTGTATGATGTGTTTGACACATTGCCCCCCCCCCTCTATACATTTTTTTTTTTCTCAAATAACTCATCACTACTTTGGAGATACTCATAATGGCTACATTCATTGTAAAGTTTCAAATGACACCTATTTTATGTTGATCCATGCAGGATTTTTGAAAAATTACAATAAATTTTTTCGCAGGTAGTTGGCGCCCGCCGACGGTACACTCCATTTTAGAGGAATAACTCGGCGCTCGTTAAGAGTTAATCAAAGTGGATAGATTCATTGAAAAGCGAGATTCTAAGCTTTAAAATGATACATATTTTGTGTTATTACATTCAGGGGTTGCTTAGTAATTTGATTATGAATTTTTTTTGCGTGGGGTGTACCGGGGGCGGTACACTTTGGGCTTAAGGGGTTAATAAACTCTCTTCTCTGGCTCTCACTCTGGATATGTACCTCTGGCCAGTTAATGGGTTGCTGGAAAGCGTTGTGTTGACTTCAGCATGTTGAAAAGTCCATAGACTGTTTTTTCCTTCTCCTAAACCTCTAGCAGTGCGGATAGAAAGTGCATGCACATCACTTTCTTGTTCACCTTCCAGGATGAGCTGAGGTCTGGCTGTCAGGGTTTTTTATTAACAGTATATCATTGTCAGCTGGAGATTCATCTGGGGTCATGACAGAGGCTTGGAGTCATGAACTAATTTGCCTCTGTCTTAAAAAAATACTCTGCTATTTCTCCAATAATAATATGTTTTGTTTTCTGTATCTCTAATAGGAATTGCTGTTTTGTGAAAATGATACAGACAACAGAACTATTAAAAATAAAATGCATAAAAATAGTAAGCAAAATTTATATTTTATTCCCAAACCAAAAACATATCAACATAAATCTAACTTTTATCTAAGTTAATATACCTGAAAAATGCTAATTTAATGATCAATAAATAAAAAAATAAAAATAAAATAAAAACATTAAAAAATCAATTTGCAATATTCTAATTGTTTTTACTAGTTGACTACTACTAACTACTAGTTAATTACTCATGCACATCCCTAATTTATAACTGTAAAGTGAATTTTATAAAGTGTTTTTATGCTCAGTCTCACTTTAAAAAAGGTGTGACTTGCAATTAATAATTTCATTATCATCTAACATAATATTGAAATGGTTGTTTTCTTCTGCAGTGTGTTGATTGTGCAAGACTGCACAGGTTTCAAGTTCTGTTTTTCACAACTCCTTTTCACAGAGATATTTCTTGTCTAAAGCGTAACATTTCATTGTGACCAAGGCACACAGATATGTGTCCGTGTTTCCTTTCATGTGCCTATTTCTGTTGTTGTGCTTGGTAGATAATAATTCTACTGTTAGAAGAGGGAGATCCTTGGGAATTTTCATTAAACATAATGAAAATGCATGAGGCCTGAGCTTCCTCTGTCTTTTTTTTGTCTTGTTCAGCAAACACAGCCCAGAACCGCTGTATGAATCATTTAGAAGGCCAGGACAGAGGAAGTGATAATGTTCTGTTTCCTAGCAGTTACTCCTCTCCTCTCCTCTCAGTGTATGAAAACACTTGTTCCCCTGAGAGGCAAAGTTAGGCTTACCCAAATGATGTTTTCATTACTTGTATTGACTCTGACGGTGCCAGCACTCTCCGACAGTTGGACATATACCACAGCTGAGAGAAGGACACAGTTTAGTTCCTTTTGCTTTTTTTATTAACATGTTGCATTATATTTACTGAGCTAATGAGTGGATCATCGGACAAGAGTCTGAAATCTGATTTTGGTTAATGAAACCAGGCAGATTGTTTTTTACATGTGTTAGCTCCTAATGTGTGGAAACAGCTGTGAGAAAGGGGTACAACTGTTGGCATAATGAGAGACGTAGATCTCAAATTAACTAAACACGCTGTTGAAAAGCAGTGGTTTTACAGCAAACTGCAGATGATAACCCCGTTTTATTGTGGATAAAACCCAAGGGTGTACTGCGCATGCACGCCAACTCTCTGTGTGAGGAGCCAGCAGTCTGCTGCGGCTCTCGTTTACTGATGACGCGGTGGAGTTGGGGGTTACAGCTCTGAATTTGAATTTTTTTTTTTTGTGTATTTTTGTTTTAATTTTCTCACACTTCTGTGCCCTTGGCCTACTGCCTGGATGCACAGCAAACATTTTTATTTGTTTCACACACTGTTGACTTTGCCAACCCTCCTCCTCTCTCTTGCATAACCCCACGGGTGAAGAGGGTAAAAACAACATGGGGGTCACTGGGTGAACTGGGCTTTGCTGGAAGAGGAGAACAAGGAGAGCCCCTCTTTTGATTGCGGTAGTCCCTCTTTTGACTAAGAAGAAGACCACTGGTTAGGTTGCCCGCCTCCTTGAGGGTTAGCTGGGCGATGTTTAGCCGCTGCAACCCCAATCAAGGCCTTACCTCTTGGCTGTGGCTCTCTTGGGTTCACCTCCACCCGCATTGACTGCTAGGGTCTGGGGGCTTAGGGTTTCGGTACCCTGACTTTCCACCGCTGGAAGCAGAGGAAACCCCATGACATGTGGGCAGGGGGGTCTAGCAGTGGGATTCCTGGGGAGGCAAGTTTCAGAAGCCTCTCCGTCTTTCTTGGGAAGGTCACACTGCTGCCGCATATTTCTCATATCAGCCCCGAACAGGGCTTTCAGCTCCACTGGAGGAATTCAAGGAACTCTGCCTTCTCCCTTTCCGACAGGCCTGATAGTCCCAATCACAGCGCTCTTTCGACCACCACTGCCAAGCCCATGCTGCAGCCACAGCTCTGGACTTCTCCTCTGGATGACCAGAGATTGAGATCTGCAATGCCGCAGATCTCCTCCCACACTGCTGAATCAGGAGACCCAGCATCTACCTGCCTCCCCATCTCTTCTATGAGCTCAGCCTGTGAGCAGTGAGGTGGCGTTTAAGGCTCTGACAGCCAGGGCAGATGAGCGGTACATTTTCTGTAACAGAGAAGCGGAGAGTCTCTCTGTCCGTCCTGTCAGTTAATGAGAGGAGGAGGACAGTCTTTATCAACAGAAAGTAATCAAATTAAATGTAAAACAACACTGCATAGTTTGCGCCATATAGATTAGTCCTACTAAATCTACTAAAGAGCAATGAGTGATTTTCTGCTTTTTGTTGTTTGATTAACATTAATATAACAGGTGACAGCAGGAATATTAGGCTGCTGTCACTTTAAGATTAATGCACGGATCCAATATACTGTTACACATGCAACTTATTTTTGTTCACTTTAAGTCATAATCAACGGTGTTCAAGCGAATATTTACCAAACCAGGCGTGTTGACATTTTTTCTTATTTAACATTTAGGCGTGAATTTGAAGCTTAAAGTTAACTTTGCTTCTCCTTGTTCCACTCCATCTCAGCGTGCACGCACAGAAAGACGCTCAGGGAATAGTATCTCTTTCGCAGCTTAATGCAGTTTTAACAACTCTTTTTATTATCGAGCACGTCCTGTTAGCATTAGTAGACTGTTACGACAGTCACTGATCTAGCTGACTTTGATGTTAAGTTTGGGCTTTTAGGGAGGAAAGAAAGTGAACCGCTGTGAAGGAAAGAAATGCATTGAAATGTCACAGCCCTAGTTTCTTGCTGTAGGATTGCAGTCGTTGTGATGTCTCCTCTCTCCGCAAAGATGTTGCAAATGTATTGTCCTTTTCAGACACCTTGTAGAACTGCCAGACCAGTGAATGTAGTAAAGCCCCAGAGTGTCACGGAGCATGGACATGTTTCATATACTCTACTGCTCTAAACATGAACAATATAAACATGAACAGTATATATTTTTTTGGAAGCTGGCTTTATTGCCAATATTTGCAGACACTATCTTTGCATAAATGCCTGTATTATTGCACACATGGTGGTGTTCAGAGTAAAAAAAGTTTTAACTTTTGAAAAACACATCTCTAGACCAGTGTCTCGTGTTTTTAACCGCAAAAATGTGTTCTGTGTGAATGACCCTTAATGCTCTGTTTTGCCGCAGTGAAAGTTTGACAGGTCTCGCAAATTACCTGGATCTGATGCATCATATCTCCTTTTTTGGTCCTTATCGTGCCCTGAATTCACCTTCCCTGTTTATGTGCTTTCTTTCAACTTTTCAGAATGCTGTGACAAGAACCAGCTTCACCCTTTCTGTAACAACATTGAAAGCTCAGCCAAAATGGACGAACAGCTGAGGATAGCTGTACAGGGCGGGCTTTTCCTTCATCTTCATAAATATATCTAGAGTGCATGCAAGGATTGGAAATCTTCATTGTTACTTGCATTGTTTTTACTCGCTTTGACAGTAAATATTCCCTCGGAAGAATAAGGAAAAATAGCCGCGTTCAGGCACATCCCTGAAAACACTGGCTTGTCAAGAAGTGAACTGTTTAGCAGCCACTCCTTGCGAGGTTCTGCTGAGGATAACTTCCCTATAAGGACCTTCATGGTGAAGAGAACGATAGTGAAGTGGGGACCGCTAGCAGTAATATTTATTATGTATGGGCTTTGGAGCTTAATTTGAGCTGACCTTATTTAGCAAATAAATAATAAATATAAATTTTATCTTAAGTACATTATGTTGTAATATTAAAAGGAATCAGTGTATCTATAATTAGTTAAAATATATTTTATTTATATCAGCTACAGCTGTCAATCATTTGTATCTGCACTTTGGTCTTCCGTTCTATGCCCCGCCTCTTTCTGTGTCACTCTTCTTACTGTAACGCTATCTAAGAAAGGGTGTTTCCAACTTTGACTGCTTTGAGTCATTTCTAGGCATTTTTCTGGGGAATACTATAACATTTTGTTTTTGGTGGTTTGTAACCACAGAAGCCATGCATAGGCATGTGGTCATAATTTGTCAGAAATGGAGATCGGAAGAGGAAACGTGATCTGTCTTGTAGAGGATTCAGAGAAGTGCCACATGCAAATGAGAAACCTGCTTTGTTGTAAAGAGGTAGACTTCCCCTGGGTTTATCATTACGGCGCACTTATGTCACGAAGGTCGGCGGGTGAGCTCAGACGTCACAGAGGTTTTGCAGGAAAGGATTTTTTTTTCTCTGTCAGGTGAATTCCAAGGCATGAATTAGTGTTACAGCTGTAAAAGGGAAGGCAGTAGCTTATACAACTGCTTCTGTCTACTTTACAGCTGCCTCTGTGTCTTCTACATGAGCACTTTGACCCCAGGTGACACCTAGACAACAGTGTGACTTTGGAATCTGCAAAACGCCTAAGACCGCTGAGATCGTTAAATCACAAGAGAATCCCGTCTTCAAATACCGTTATTTCTCCTGTGGATTTGTTTATGGAATTAGCGAGGACCTCAGTTAGGGTGACATCTTTCTTCAGGTAAGAGCAAAGTACACCTAGGAAATCCTAGATGAAGGAGGAGGATTCTTGCCTTTCTAATGTTACAGTGTCATGGTCTGCTGTTCCCAGTTGTCTTAAGGTTTTTTGTACTGTCAGTTGACATAAGTCTCTGCTTTGTGCCTTTTTAATGTCTTCACTAGGTTCAATGCGATTCAGTTTGAGTGAGTCAGTGTTTTTACTACTGCCGTTCCGGTGGAAAGTACACAACTATCTCAAATATTCCCTTAGTCCAAACCTTCTAGAGGTCATCTTTTGAAAATATAGAATGACAAACGGCATCAGTTTCCAATCTATGGTGTACCCGCCTAACTAATGACCTAGTAAACTATTTTGCTCTTGTGGCTGTGAGGAATAAGTGTCTCATAAAACAGTTTACACAGTAGTTTAAAGAGCTCATGAAATGGCTTCACAAATACAGTTTTCTTTCCTGTGCTGATATAACCTATTTTTCATTGAAAGAGGAAGGTGGTCCGGGACATATTTTATTTTAATGTCTATGATGCAAACTAAAGAATGTTGGCCATGAATCATAGTTTGCTTCTTGATAATTATAATTTACTATGTTAAGTCAGAGACAAGAATTTGGTTTTGGGGGAAGGGACATACTCGTTTTAGGGAGAATTTTATTGGATAAATAATTGGACTTGCCCACAACAACTGGAAGATGAGACATCTATTTTTGGTTATATAAGAATAAGAAATGCAAATGTCTGTATCCGTATGTATTTTTCCAAGTTTTAGGAGTACACTAGCATATAGATGACCTCAAAGCTATGGACATGGACTAAAAGGCACTAAAATCCAATTGTCATACAAAGAGCCAAACAAGAGTGACGTCTGATGTCATGGAGCAGTTTTTGGTCTGCAAAGGCTATCTTTTATTGTCAGATGATTACAAAGGTTGATTATCATTTTTGTGGATGCTGTGCTTTATGACAGATGAACAATTATTTTTGCCATATTCAATCTTATGGGATAAAATGTGCTAAGACCAAAACTTCACTGATTTATATAAGCCTAAAAGCCATAGTGGCTTTAATGAATGCTTAATTTTAACTTTTGTTTTATAAATTTTTCTCTTTGGACAAGTAACATTATCTTGTATGATGTTACTGGCAATTTACATATAACATATAAGTCAAATTAAAGTGAACCTATGAAATCATTTGTGGCTTCTTGGCAACAGCATTTCTTGTGAAATGTCAAACCGAAATGTCTGACAGGTCACACCCCACTGTGACTGGCAAAGAGAGCTTTCATTTGACTGGTGCTGGGTGTTAGGCATAACCCTGCTGACCTATATGGGAAATAATGGATAATATAGTCATGGGAATAGTATGTAAAATGTAATCTGATCATTTTTTTCAGACGTCATGAACAGCAGGCCTTTACCAGCAAGTCTGTTTACCAGTTCTTTAAGGGGTAGTTCAACCAAAAATCATCATTTACTCACCTTCATGTTCCGAACCTGTATGACTTTCTTCTGTGGAACATAAAATTGATTTAGTTTGTGTGTTTGTGTCTTTTTTTTCTATCCATCCATACAATGGAAGTCAGTGGGAACCAATATTCTTCAGAATATCTAACTTTTTGTCCCACAGAAGAAAGAAAGAATTAAACTTTTCGGGTGAACCACTGCTTTTAATAGCTTTAAAAATAGTGCTTTTTGGAAGGGTTTTTTTATTTTTTTATTTTTTTATATAAAGCAAAGCCAAAAAAAGGCATATAAGGGAAAGTGAACAATGCCACTGCACAGTCCAAACCAAGAATGAAAACCAATGTGTTTGTTTGTGGTAATATAAACTTTGCCATATTCAAATCAGTCTACATGCACATTATGGACAGTGCAAAGCTGTTTTCACTGACTTGAATTAATTTAATCATTTCTTAAAACGTCTTATTGCAGAAATGGCCACAGTTAGATTCACAGTTTGTAAGATATTTTAGTAACGCATTCTGCACAAATTTTGCTGCAATTATCTTATCCAGGATCAATTTAATATGCACTCTACACAAGATAAAAGATTGCTGGTGTTATGGACATGCTGTAACTTTGTTGAGATGATGTTTACTAGATTTAATTTAATTTCTGTAATGTCAGAAGTTCTGATAAACCCTTTTAATTTGTCTCATTGTTCAATATCTAAATATTTGTTCTAAATAATGCAATTTATGTAGCTTACATAATATTAGCATAAACATTATCATATGGATTATCTTCAGTGTTTGCATCAAGTGTCTAAAAGAAAAAAAGTTGTAGAACTATCTAGAAGAGCATGATGATAATTTTTAATATTTGGACATTTTTTAGGCTAGAACCTGAAAATCTCATGTGATTTGACGCATCATATATTATATAAAATTTAAGAAGCACAGTTTAGTTTTCATATCAAGAACATTTTCATATCATGCCATTAGTTTGTTAAAATCAAGCCTTTAAGATGTCTATTTTTGTATAAGATTTCTACTTAAATAATCTTTATTTTATTTTTCCACAGGTGGCGACAGACAAGGTAGCAGGCAAGCTGAGTTCAACTCTTTCATGGGTGAAGAACTCAGTGTCGCACACGGTGAGTCAGATGGCTAGTCAGGTGGCCACGCCCTCTTCGCTGCACACCACTGTGGCTTCATCCACTGCCTCACTGTCCTCGCCCTCCTCAGCCTCCCCGACCCAGCTCAGCCCAGATGATGTGGAGCTGTTGGCCAAACTAGAGGAGCAGAACAGGTACGAGTGTTTCACTGAATGTCATCTGGATGATTTGTTTCCAGTCTTCATCTTTAGTGTTTACCAAAGCAAAACACTTTTAACAATTTTCCTATTCCCAGAAGCATTTTGGAAGCACTGTTTTGTCAGAACATTGCAGTACTTATTGGGTGTAACGCAGTCTATTAGGGCTGTGTACGAAATATTGTTATGCTGACGTATTGTCACATACTCCTTGCTGACAAGAATACTGATACAGCTGCTTTTGTATCCTGTGGATCATTCAGATCGATAGTCAAGATAAATTATTATTGTGCCTCATTCAGTTCTTTTCCTTTAAAGTAGTGCGCTTTTGCCGCTCATTAAATGTCTTAACTTAATATCTAAATCAGTCAAATCATGTAATATGACTGTCGTAATATAAAGTTTACTGTGGGATGTGCTTGATATTATGGCTGGGCAAAAAAAAAAAAAAGATTAAATTAATAGTTTTTTTTTTAAATGTGGTTGATTCGATATTGATTCGCAAAAGCCATGAATCTTTTTTCTGTTAGCACGATGGATGCAAGTGCACCTTTCAGTGTGATTATACATTTTTCATTTGCGTGTGTTTTTAAGCCTTGCCAATTTAAACATTCAAGTGCAAGAAGAAGCGAAAGAGAACTCAATCCGGTACTTGTGCACTGTGCATGAAGTTTTGTGTGTGCACACATCTGAAGCGTGCGCACAGAAAGCTGTACATCTCTGACAGCGTGCGAATACTAAATTTAGTTCTCTTTCACGTCTTCTTGCTCTTGAGTGTACAAATTCACACAGAATTGTGTCAAAATGCATGTCTTGGTGAGTATCCTAGTAAGCATAGTCGGTTATGGCTTAAGTGTACGTAGCGAACACACACCTTTTGAGGTGCAAGTAAAAGAAATTAACTTTGTAAAGACAGAGTATAACTGCACACTCAAGTATTTTTATTATTACCGTTTCGGCAGACAAGCAGCCTTTGTCAAGGTACAACTTCTTACAAAATGGAGAAAACCATAAATAGAACCTACAATTACTCACAGGTGAAATTAATTACATCACAATCAACATACAATAATTAGCCAGCAAACAATTAAAAGACTCTATCTTAAGTTTATATTAAGAGAACAAAAGATATATCATTAACAATTGAGCACCAATGATCACAAACATGATAAAACCCACATTAAGTGCTAATTTTAATCCAATACACATTAATTTAGATCATCTCATTTATAAGAAACAGCTCAAGTCTAGATTTAAACCATGTGGGACCAGGGGTGAGTTCTTGGTACATCGCTAACTCAGCTAGCTGGATTTGACTGTTGATGATTTGGCATGATCTTGGATTGTTTGGTTCTTCAAAGCTCATCCTGGACTTGCTGTCATAGCAACAGGTCCGTAAGCTTAAACCTGCTTGGGAGCAGGCTTATTTCATGTAAACAGGATTAGATTGCATCTTGAGGTGATACTTAAAATCTGTCGCAGCCACTGCTACTTTATTACAAGAGTTCATTACTGAACCAGGGGCAATAATAATAATATAAACATTTATTTGAAAATAATATTATAATGTTGTGTATTGTACTATAGACACAGCCACTTGATTGAGAGATTTATTTGTGATGGAATAATTACTTTATAATTTTATTGGAGGTGTACACACATGTTGTACAGTTATTCTTAGCCCTGCAGTAATTTGAGTGATGACGGATATTATGGGAGTGGCTTGATGCAGCGCAAGAGATGCAGAACTTGATCTTGACCCTTAAAAAAACTTTAATACTGTCACGTAACACATCTGCTTCAAATTGAATAAAAAAAATAAATGAATTGCTAATTACAACATTGAAAAAAAATGTAAAGGGTGTACAAATACTATAAAATCGTGAATATAAATAATAGGGAATCATGTTTAAAAAAAACAAAAAAACATTTAATTTATCTATTTATGTAATTGTTTTGGTCGTTTGGCTATTTCCTTATAAAGGTCCAGAAATTCATTCAATTCAATTTGTCAAGTTGTTTGCCAGGTGGCTTTTTTAATTATATGATGTCATTACGTTGCTGTCTTGCCGCCAGCCAATCGCAGCATTGCTGATCGTGGTTTCGAGTATCGATGCATCTGCCCTCTTCAGGGAACACAGGAACGCGCAGTAATCTCAGATAACTTAATCCAGATATTTTAATCCAATCTGCAAATTAGTTTGAAGAACCAAATTAGCCAGAGATCAGTTATCACAATTAGAAGATCTGGGATCTGTCAAATCATCTCAGATCTATTAAGCGAGGTACGAAGAACGGACCCCAGTTTTTAATGTACGTATCCAAAAGGCTTCAGTGAACATAAACAGTAGAGAAAGACAATGCAAGTTGAAAAGTCTATAAGGTTTTTTTTTTTTTTTTTTAAGGAAATGCTTTTGTTGTTTGTGTACTTTTAATTTGCCTCCTGTCTTGCAGTCTTTCCTTTTAAAGTTTGTCCAACCTTGTGTTGAGGAGATCTAGTCTTGTCCAGCTTCTCTTCTGGTGTGGTCCAAATTTAGCCTGCTCTCTAATACAAACAGTGATATGTCAAGAGCACTGACATGATGTTAACACAGTGAACACAGCCGTTACTGGGGTGGCTGTGTTGTGTTCTCAGACAAGTGATGCCACAGTACTTTTCCAAATGTAGAACCACCTAGAAATGAAGGTCTGTGGAGCTGTCTGTCTATCAGTCTCCAATCTCTCACACATAGTTCTAGGAAATGTCTTGAACACGGTTAGCAGATTTGCTTCAAACTGTGACGTTCATGTGAGTGACACTGGATCGAGTCCGGTGATGTGTCCTGATCCAATATTTTACTTTATTGGCAACTCATTTATACAAAATTTAATTCATGATTTGCTAAATATTTCACATTGGTTCGCATAACTTGTAGTTTAGTCTAGGAAAACATTTGTTTACCTTTACGGTTTTGCACAGCGAACTGAGGGAGGAAAAAAATCAACTATGGGTGTGCAGTTGCACTTTTTTTCCATATTCACTTCAGATTTAGTATGTTAACCCAGTTTGACCTGTGACCTTTACTAAATAGCAGAGTGGGTGTGGTACTCAGGCTAGCTGACCTCTGACCCCAGTCTTCATCAGGACAGCTGGAGGCCACAGCTGGTCCCAGAGATCACTAACAATGCCCTATCACCTGCTGTCTCTCACAGTACGCATGCCATTAGTGTAATGCTGCCTGGCACATGTCAGAGACTGTCTCTCCTCTCAGGTCAACACAAGCCTCAGCACTTTCATAATGCTCACGTTAGACAGTTCATCTGATATTGATAAAGCAGAGTAAAACCGATATTTTTGACAGTCATTTAAACCACACTTGCTTTGAAAGGCCTTTTAAAATAAGCTGAATTTACTTAAACTGCCACATTAGAAACCAGGAAGGAGACGTAATAAAATAAAGCCCTTTTCCTTCCTGGTTTCACATAAGAAATTGTGACTTTATCAGCATCTGCAACTAATTTCCTGGTCATTTTAAAGTGTTAATGGGCATGCTGACCTTTTCGTGAGCATTTCTTTGAATTTGTTGTTGGCAGATCAAAGCCCCGCCCCTTTCCTCATTAAGTATTGATTAAGTTGGAGACCCATTGCTCGCGTTCACCTTGTTGTTTTTAGTATCACAGACTGGTTTCGGTATTAGAGCGGAATCGGTGTGATCCGCTTGGGCGAGTGCAACACCCACACAGAGTTCTCTCTGCAGCATAGAAAGTAGGGCAACTGCTCCGAGGATCTGTGGAGTGTTTGGAGCTCCAATTCTTCACTTGGCCATATGAGCTCGTCTTACCACTGCAGAAATGGGGCCTCGAGTACCACTGATGAATCCTCAGTTAGGGCTGTGCTGATACAATCAGATATGGATATATTTCAATTTAATTTCTTACAATATTACATGGATCATTTTAAGTTCTTATCTATATTTTTATTTATTGTTTAATCCATCTTTTCTACAGTTCAGTCAAGGAAGAAGCAGCAGCTAGTCTAAACCAACAGAGACATGTCTAAGACATGGCACTCAACAAAATTAAAGCACGAACAGCATGAGAGATTGATACCACAGATTCACTTTGTCTCACTGAATCACTGAGACTCTCTCTGGTGTATCTGGCAAAGTTTCAAAAACAATTATTTCTTGATGTATTGGATAGTGACATCATGTATCATAATGTGTATTGTATCAGGAGGTTGTTACCAATACCCAGCCCTACTTTACATTACTGTAAAAAAATGTAGGGTTGGTAAGTTTATTAATTTGCTTGTTTTTTTTATTTTTGTAAAACATTTTTAAGAAGTCTCTTATGCTCACCAAGGCTGCAATATAAGCTATAAAAAAAATTACTGACCCTAAACTTTTGAACCGTAACGTATGGAAGCTTGTTTCCTCCAATGAATAAAAAATAAAAAGGTAATTGCGACTATCTCGCAATTCTGACTTTTCTCAAGTTATAAAGTCAGAATTGCGAGTTATAAAGTCAGAATTGCGTGATATTAAGTCAGAAATGCATGTTATAAAGTTTTGTGAGAAGAATTGTGAGATATAAACCTGCAATTTTCCCCTCAGAATTGAACTTTATAAGTCACTATTGCATGTTATAAAGTCAGAATTGTGAGATAAAAAGGCGCAATTATCTTTTAAATTGTTTTATTCCGTGGCGTAAACAAGCTTCCATAGTAATGTACTTTGTCAAGATACTTCATACCATGGTCTAAAATTAAAAGCCAAATTAGAGAAAACAATTGACTTTGAGTAAACTGTGCATTTTTTGCAAGCATCCAAATTGAAAATACAAGGGGAAAAATGTATCTTCATGAGTTTGTAACAGGCAAAAAATGGCTATATGATGCATATCATATATAATATCATGTATAATATACAAAAGGAAAAAACTGCTAAATAATTCTGTTGTTTTAATGCATAATACTGTTTCATAGCTGTTAAGAAATAAAGTCCAGTATTTTTGTCAATTCACCCACCATTAGCAGGTGTGGAAAACAGTTAATTTCGGAGCCTTGTACGCTCGCACAGATTTTAAACTCCACTGGGATTTTGCTTTGCCACTGCACAGGTCGAGGGCCTTTGCACTTTAGATAAGCAGTGTTTGTGTGTGTATTTATGTGGGTTCAGAGAGGGAGAGAGAGAGAGAGAGGGAGAGAGAGTAGGGTAAGACTGAGACAACAAGAGAGTGTGAGAGAAAACCAGGTTCTCACAGACACACATTTGGGATTACTTGGAGGAATCTGAGGAAAGACATGTGGATTGCAGAATGAGCTTCCCATGGTGAGCAGCTTCGAAGTAATACCTTTGATCAATTCTCTATCGCACAACTCTGCAGACTTAGCAAAGCTGAAATTCACAGCCGGGTACAGATTTTATTAGCAGTCTTTTTCGCTCTGGCACAGTCTTGTTTTCTGTTTGTGGGCACTTTTTAATTCATTCGTAGAACAAGTACTTGACTTTCTATCTGCTTTAACAAAAGAAAAAATTTTTTTTGTTGAGGAATGTGTTTTTGTTTCCTGTACACAAATTCACTTTGCACTTTAACCAGCAGTGAATCATTAACACCGAAGCAACAATTGCAATGCAAATTGTCCTTAAATGCTCACTGAATTCATCAAATAGGTTTTTTTATTTAACCTTTAACATACGTTTTTTTTTCTTTATTGGTATTTAATATAGCTTCTGAACATTTGCTGGGTTTTCCTAGTGTAAACTTTCTGACCTTTGAGTAAATACCATCTAGATAGAGGTTTGCAGTAGTAGCGCACATACTCTTGACACATTGCTCTGAGATCAAGCAGGTGATTCAGGTTCAAGCCCAGCAAGCGACCTGATCTCATTCCATTTCTCTCTTTCCAGTATTATGTCCTGTCTTTCAAAGATTTACTGCAAAGATTGTACTATTTCTAGATTTTGCATCTTAAAAAGTAGATCGACCGATACTGATTTCTTTTTTTTTTTTATTACCGATACCAATTGTTTGCATGTTTATGTGCCCGATAACTGATATACAGAACCAATATTTATTTGTTTTATTTCTGGTTTTGATAATTATAACAACAGAACAAACACTTTTTTTTACACTTTTTATACTGTCATTTCTGCATCTTCACTCCCTCCTGCATATAAAACAAAACACACTTCTACATCAATAAATAGTCTGAAAGAAAATTAAGAAGAAAAAAAAAATATATATATATATATAGTGCACTAAAGTGTAATAAAATCTTTGGCCATTACTAATTTAGTGTATAACTTAATAATCCCAGTTGCACATTTTTATTTATAACAACAGCATTAATATTATGAACAGGCAAAATAAATTTACGAAGTCTAATGTTTTCATATGGAGAACATAAAAAAATGACAGGGGAGTCTATCAACTCCCTATAAATATAAGCATAAATATAATCATTTGTTTTAAACTACAGTTTTAAAAGGTTTGTGTGTTTAATAGGCTAAAGTGTAAAGAGAATGGAATGCGCTGAAATATTCGATGTAATGCGCATCATCTCTCCTGGCATGTTATTGGCCTATGAAATACCTACTGACAGAGCTATCTATGCATTTACAGAACTTCTCTCGCAGAGATAATAATTCATTTCCACAGAGCTGTAGCTATTTAGATGTTTATTAGCAAAATAAAGGTTATATAGTAGAAGTTAATATAATTTAAGGAGTTTTACATGAGTAGATCTGGGTCATGTTAAAAGCTACATACGGTGGCCATGCTGGAGCATCTGAGCATCAACCCGAAGAGTGAATGGCACAATGAACGCGACTTCACTAGACTAATGATGAGCATAGACAACAGAGGGAGAATTAAATTCAGCGATTTTATTTCTAACATGCACTCATTCCTTGCTGTTTTATTTAATTCATGTAAAGTTACGTCTTTATTTGGACAGGATTTGATGGATTATCTTTGATTATCTTTTGGACTAAATGGAAGAGATTCAGACCCATATTGTTTGCCTTAAGTTACTTTGAATGCAGTTTACAGTTTGATTCAATCAGAAATTCGGTTAAGAAGTTACAGTTAGGAGGATTAAGGGCCAGTATTTGGTGAAAAACAGAGACTGAAAGTCTCTCAGCAGGATATTCTCTCTTTTTTTCCTTTCTGCCCACCTACCACCAGTAACTCATTCAGCATCACAACCCCTCAGCTGTGAACCCCATGACACTCTCTCCCTGCCTTTCACCCCTAACAACCGTGGCCCCCCTTGTATGACCTAAAAGCGGCTGTAACTGGATCCAGCCTCAGAGCCTTGGCCATGACGTAACCTAGTGCCGCCTTTAGAGGCCCGGGGCCCCTCTCTTTTTCCGAGATCAGGTTTCAATGGCTTTGTGTCTGTGCTGTCAGCTCTTAAATGTTGAGGTTACTCATGAGCATTGTCTGCTTGTCTTCCTGCTGATCCAGGGTCAGGTTCACAATGATAGCCCTCCCCTCTGACACTCAGTCACTCAGTTTTTTTTTACTCTAACTATTTAATATGCGTTTTACTACTTTGTTTTGGAGTTTTGTTTTGCTGGAAGTATCAGAAAGATTGTCTCTTTTTAATTTTGGATAGGCTGTTTTATTGTTATCCGTTACTTTTTCTGTGTGAACATGCTAATGTAATGTGGTTAGCCTTGGTTATAAGAAGACGTGTTGTTTTTTTGTTTTGTTTTTTACTATTCTGCAACCTCTGCATTTTGCATTAGATATGCTTTAGCATCTTAAATTAGGTTTCCATTTATAGCTGTCTGCCAATGTTCTCCAGCTAGCACACTCATTTGGCAAGCAGCCCCCGTTTCATAGCAATGTTCAGTTGTTTACACTTGAATACTTGACTTTTAAGTCTTAACACCGTACTGTTAACACCCATTAAGCATTTCTATCTGCTCTGAATTATAGGTTTTTTAGAACTATATTAATGTCTTGAACAAACAAACCATCCAGTGTTTGTTTTTTTTCTCCCATCAGGCAAAAGGTGTGAGTGATTGGACTAGTTTAGCCACAACAACTGCTACTGTTGCCCATAATACATCATTAATGTCAACATGAACATGTCGGTTCCCTAAGTGACATCACAAATGTTTCTCCATAGAATGGCTGGAAATGTCTTTTCTTTTTGCTGGCATCATGCCCTCAATCCTGCCCCCAAAACCAATTTGCCATTCAGTTCACTGATTATTAACACTTCCCTGATACTGGATGAAAAGTTGACATAAACCAAGATGTGTGACTTTTATTGTGTTACTTAATGTGATTGCTTCTCTTATCGCTGCTCCATCTGTACACCAAGACTTCCTTTTAGGCAATACTTTTGGCATGTTAAGGCAAAACTTTTCCCACTGTGTCAATATTCACTTTATGGTGGGTGGTATTTGGGTTGCAACATTTTCAAAGTAGGAAACTTTCCATGGGAATTAACAGGAATATATGGGAATAAACTGGTTTGCAACAACAACAACAATAAATTTAAAAAAAAAAAAACATTTAGCAGCATAATTTTGGTTAAAACAGCCAAGGAGGGGTGGGGGGATCATAGGGAATATGCTTATTTTATTCAACATTCATGCTTTTTTGTTGTTCAATGAAAGAATCGATTAAAGTTCTACTCTCAAACAAATCAGTCAAAAATTTTTTTTTTAAATTTGTATTAGTTGGCATGCATACCAAATAAAATGTTTATATTTATGTTTATATATAATACAGTTTGTATGAATTACCCCAAACTTCCAATTAATTCCCATAAATTCCGTTAAGTTTCCAAAGTGGAATGTTTCCTAAATTCCCCAGCTTAACTTCCCATGGAAATGGAAAGTTTCTGTAAAGTTTCCAGAAATTTACCAAATGTTCCACCCCTGTGCAACTCTAGGTTGTATTAATTAAAGTCTAATGTCACAGATTATGATTTTAGCAATGGTAGTATATATCACAATATAGATATTGTTTTATGAATGCTTAATATGTAAATAAATAGTTTATCCAAAAGATAATTATTATTATCATTAACAAATGAATGATATTTCTGACACCAGTGCAAAAATCACTGCCTCCATATTGTATAACACTTGAGTTAAAAACAGAATAATAAAAAAAAACTGTAAAAGTGACAGAAGAAACTGTGAAAATAATATTATAAAATATATTTGCATTTCAACAGCTTACTTAAGCAAACCTTCACCATGGTAAAATCATACCGCCCAGGAATGCTTTCGTCTAATGTAGGTTAACTTTGAGTTCATGTATCAGTTTTTCAGTTTTTTCAGCTTTTGTATTAACTGTTATTTGCTATGGTTGTCTTTCCAGGTTGTTGGAGACGGACAGTAAGTCTTTACGGTCTGTGAATGGCTCTCGAAGGAACAGTGGCTCATCACTGGTGTCTAGCTCTTCAGCCTCCTCCAATTTGTCGCATTTGGAGGAGGATTCGTGGATCCTGTGGGGACGCATCGTCAACGAGTGGGAAGATGTGCGGAAGAAGAAAGAAAAACAACTAAAGGTAAGCAGATAGATTATACATCAAGCTACAATCTGTGAATCAGATTTTTGCCATTTATGAACTGAACATGGAATTCCAGATATAATTCTTTTATTTAATCACAACAGTACATGGGATTTAGAGAAAAACTGCAGCAAAATAAAATATAGGGCACAAGTAAACAGCTATACAAATGTATTGCTGTTGCAAGATAGTGAAACACATTACAAAGAGGGTCATAAAACATATGGCCCAATTTAAATATGTGAGTGATTTATCGGTAATGCTACTGTGTTCATGAATAAGGAAACGTGCCATTGCCATTGCTGAATGAGGCAGTGAACAGAAGTAACAGTAAGGTTGGCTCAGAGAAAGAAAGGATTTTTTATTTATTTACTGATGACAACCTCAGCCACAAAGTAGCATTTCCTGAGCAATTGTAATTGAATATTCAAAATGTATTATACAAATGAGTTTTTTTTTTTTTTTTTAACCCAATGGTGTGTGATGTAAAGTGGTTTTTAAGCTTGATCCTGGGTATGTAGCACATTTAGCTCCATATGACTGTTTATAAGTAGGCCTCCGGAAATAAAATCTAAATGATACAAAATATATCATGAGACTGTTTTAAAACTTTCAAAACAGAATTATTTTATCAAGTAGCCCTTTCCGTAACATTCCTCTAAAACTACTTCGGAAGCTTAGGCCATCTGAAATATTTTCCATTTCCTTCCAAATTAATATTTCTACAGTTTTTATGCATCTCGCTACACATCTAAATCTCACAATAACATTTCCAAGGAAACAATGGGAAGAGAGAACCACAGTTGCCTGCACAATATTGTCACTTTCCCACTTCCTACTTACAAGCCAAAGGGGAGGATCTAGGGCTCTTCTAGCAAAGCAGCAACAGAAGTCTTTTGTAAAGCCTGGTGTTTTAACAAAGACACAATCTCTAGCACACCCCTTGAGTGCTTTTGAAGAATCTCAGTGCTGACAGTGTATGTAGGTGGACACGTATCTCAGTCCCCCCCCGGAATGACCAGCTGTAGAAATCAGCCGTCTGAGCCAATCTTCTGCTGTGCAGATGAGCCCAGGGAACAGTTTAATCAGGTCAAACATAATTTGCTTACAAAAACATCGAGATTTGCTGTAGAAATCTGACAAGGTTATATTTAGCAGCATAAAATTGTCTTATCCTGTCTGAGTTACAAACTAAACCCACGGGAGAATATCTGAATGCAGACAATCTTGAAACCTTCAGTCATTTTAAGGTGTAATCCTTCAAATAAACTAATATCTTCTATAACACTGACGATGTGGCAACATGAGTACTTGCTCTTATCTAAGGCTGTTATGTCCTGACTTTCAGTGTTAATATTTAAAGGTTCAGTGTGTAGTATTTATGAGGATCTATTGACAGAAATGCAATATAATATACATAACTATGTTTTCAGTGGAGTATAAAGACCTTACATAATTTACCGTTATGTTTGTATTACCTTAGAATGAGCCAATTCTATTTACATACACAGCAGGTCCCCTTACAGTGAAATCGCCATTTTGGCGCATGTTTCTACAGTAGCCCTAAACAGACAAACTTCTCTACAGAATGCTAGTCACTCTCTGCTCTCCGACGACGACATTTTTGTCCTGTGTCGGCCACCGTAGCTTCTCTATGTGCTCAGAAAAGGGAGGGGTGAGCGTTGGGGGATGCAATTCACAACCTCACCTAGGGCTCCACGATATATCGTTTTAGCATCGATATCGCGATTTGCGCATCTGCGATAGTAACATCGCAGGATGTGCGATGTCAAGTATAGGGATAGTAGTTGATCCGTGATCCGTGATCCATACAGGCAGCTGCACCCCGGTTCAGAACGCATGTGATTCGCGGATTAATTGCAAAGTTTAACCATCATAAAACATCTGAAAACAGTGCACAGGCATTTTGACTTAATTTTCTTTTAAGCTTAACTGACAAAATGCCCGTCTCGGTGAGTATCCTTGTAAAGGATATGTGTTGTAAACAATTGATGAAGGAAACGGATGCGTGTCATTTAGGTCCGTGGCTCTGCATTCGTCTTAAAGGGACAGCAGCCTTGTGTACCGGCAGCTGTTTGTGTCGCTAATGGTGACCAAACAACAAAAGAGAAAGAGAAAATGACTTTTGTAGCTTTAATAATGATAACATGTATGTATTAATTAATTAATTAATTAATTATATTAGTTATATTTCATTTATATAGGCTGGTGAAGACTGCTATTTTACATTTGATTATTGAATTTCTGTATCTGAATACTGTTAGATTTACCTGAAAAACATAAAGCACTGCTTATTTCAATATTATCTGTCTTCTATTCTATCTATGATTGTAATTTGTTTATTATTGTCTATGCAGATTCAATCCCCTACAAAATCACCCCTATTATTCTAGAATGATTAATTCTTTCCAAATAGAGCTATTAAAATCATCTGGTGAAATTGTTTTTATATCGCAGAAAAACAAAATATCGCAATGTACGTTTTTTCCAATATTGTGCAGCCCTAACCTTGTGCAGCCCTAACCACTAGATGCCGCTAAAATTCACACAATGCACCTTTAATAGTGGTTTGTTGTTGTTGTTGTTGTTTTTTTCCATAGGAACTGGTTAGGAAAGGCATTCCGCATCACTTCAGAGCAATAGTGTGGCAGCTGTTGTGCAATGCCCAGAATCTACCTATAAAGGAGCAGTACTCTGAGCTGTTGAAAATGACCTCGCCCTGTGAAAAACTCATCCGCAGGGACATTGCCCGTACCTACCCCGAGCACGAGTTCTTTAAGGAGAAGGACAGTTTGGGTCAGGAGGTGCTCTTTAATGTTATGAAGGTAGGTTTTCTCCTTGCTGGGTAACTGGAGCAATGATTTCCTTTAGGGATTGAAAGACAGTTTGAATTGACGGGGTGATAGCCAGGATGTTGACCAATTCATCAGCATATTGACACAAAATCTGATAATTTCAGGAAAAAATAAAGACAAGAAATTTACTCCAGGACGCTTTTGGAATATGAACCTCCAGATCTTTAGTCAATACACCACCTGACATCAGTTTAAGACCCAATCCCATTTCTACCCCTTCGTTTTGGATGTTCACGTGAAGGGGTAGGGGTGTCTCGATTCTTTTTTGGCTGGAGTGGTAGGGGTAAGGGGAAGGGCCAGATAGCCCTTCAAACAAAGACTTTTCCGGACCAGACTTTGAACGTAGGGGTATGAGGAATTTCCCTACTGTGCTTCTAGAATGCATGTAGTGATGTTGCCACTCGGGATCAATCACATGTGTGTTGCCTGGCTGCCAGTTTCTCCGTAGCTTGCTAAACGCGCTATTTGAGTGCTATGAACACAAATTAATAAAACCGTTAAAATAAATATATGGTCATCCTTCATAACGCAGTCGCTATTTACATCACGTATTGTGTTAACTCTTGTGTTACCAAGGCAACAACTGACTTAATTGTATTACATTGCAAAGAGCTCCGTTATCGTAGCACCACAGTAGAAAACAAAACCATATCCGTACCGGCCGCCTTGGATCGGCACTGAATGGAACGGTTAATAAACAAAGGGAACAGTTTCTAAGGAAACTAGAAGGCTCATATGTTTTCGAAAGTCCATATACAGCGCAAAACAACGTTGGGAGTGAGTAATCTGTTAAACATGCTCACGTCTGGTTTCTGTTAGATATGTGCACTTCATTGCTGTTCGTACTGGTTAAATGTTACAGGACACTAATAAAAGAAACGGGGTATGATGACGTAAGATGATGTGTAATGGTGTAGTAGTGGTGTCCCATTTCTTAGGGGAATATTCTCACCCCTACACATATCCACTCTGTTTCAAGGGGCAAGGGGTAAGGGTAGGCGAAGGGGTATAAAATAGATTGGGATTGGGCCTAAGTTTATTTGTCATTTAAAGCCAGCTCACCCCAAAAAACATCTACAGATCACTTGAGGTAGTTTTTAAAGAATGGATGAGTAACTCACAGGCTTGTCTGGAGGAAGAACAGAGCTGATTCTGCACTTATAAACGATCACCAAATCTTACTTTTGTGTTTACAGGCTTATTCCCTGGTTGATCGAGAGGTGGGTTACTGTCAGGGAAGTGCTTTTATTGTCGGCCTTCTTCTGATGCAGGTAAAAATATTCCACATATAAATCACATTCAATTTTTAACAAGCTGTATTATGAAACACTACACTACAGTATAATATTTAAGATAATGCTGGATGAGCAATGTGAAAATGTTTTAATGTAATATGAATAATACAATCCAGCTGTTTTGTGATGGTTAATAATAATAATAATAATATTTTTTATATATATATGTATATGTGTGTGTGTATATATATATATATATATATATATATATATATATATATATATATATATATATATATACATATATATATACATATATATATATATATATATATATATATATATATATATATATATATATATATATATATACATATACATATACATATACATATATATATACATATATATATATATATATATATATATATATATATACATATATACATATATACATATATACATATATATATATATATATATATATATATATATATATATATACACACACACATATATATATATATATATATATATATATATATATATATATATATATATATATATATATATATATATATACATATATACATATATACATATATACATATATATATATATATATATATACACACACACACATATATATATATATATATATATATATATATATATATATATATATATATATATATATATATATATATATATATATATATATATATATATATATATATATATATACATATATACACACACATATACATATATATATATATATATATATATATATATATATATATATATATATATATATATATATATATATATATATATTATATATATTATATACACCGATCAGGCATAACATTATGGCCACCTTCCTAATATTGTGTTGGTCCCCCTTTTGCTGCCAAAACAGCCTTGACCCATTGAGGCATGGACTCCACTAGACCCCTAAAGGTGTGCTGTGGTATCTGGCACCAAGATGTTAGCAGCAGATCCTTTAAGTCCTGTAAGTTGCGAGGTGGGGCCTCCATGGATCGGAATTGTTTGTTCAGCACATCCCACAGATGCTCGATTGGACTGGCCAAGTCAACACCACAAACTTGTTGTTGTGCTCCTCAAATCATTCCTGAACCATTTTTGCTTTGTGGCAGGGCGCATTATCCTGCTGAAAGAGGCCACAGCCACCAGGGAATACTGTTTCCATGAAAGGCTGTACATGGTCTGCAACAATGTTTAAGTAGGTGGTACGTGCCAAAGTAACATCCACATGGATGGCAGGACCCAAGGTTTCCCAGCAGAACATTGCCCAAAGCATCCCACTGCATCCGCCGGCTTGCCTTTTTCCCATAGTGCATCCTGGTGCCATGTGTTCCCCAGGTAAGCGACGCACACGAAAACGTGATCCATCAGACCAGGCCACCTTCTTCCATTGCTCCGTGGTCCAGTTCTAATGCTCACGTGCCCACTGTTGGTGCTTTCGGCGGTGTACGGGCCAGCATGGGCACCCTGACTGGTCTGCGGCTATGCAGCCCCATACGCAACAAACTGTGATGCACTGTGTATTCTGACACCTTTCTATCAGAACCAGCATTAACTTCTTGAGCAATTTGAGCTACAGTAGCTTGTCTGTTTGATCGGACCACACAGGCCAGCCTTCTCTCCCCATGACCGGGGCCGGTTCACCGCTGTTCCTACCTTGGACCACTTTTGATAGATACTGACCACTGCAGACTGGGAACACCCCACAAAAGCTGCAGTTTTGGAGATGCTCTGACCCAGTCGTCTAGCCATCACAGTTTGGCCCTTGTCAGACTCGCTCAAATCCTTACGCTTGCCCATTTTTCCTGCTTCTAACACATCAACTTTGAGGACAAAATGTTCACTCGCTGTCTAATATATCCCACCCACTAACAGGTGCCGTGATGAAGAGATAATCAGTGTTATTCACTTCATAATGTTATGCCTTATCGGTTTATATAATCTTGTGTTTTGCACTAATAATAATAATAGTAATAAATTATGATAATAATAATAGTTATTACATAATAATAATTGTTGTTGTTATTTCTTCAAATAAATGTATATCTGTTGGTAGTGTTTTTCTAGTCTGTAATTATGTGATGTATAATTGTCTTCTTGCAGATGCCAGAAGAAGAGGCTTTTTGTGTGTTTGTAAAGCTGATGCAGGATTACAGGCTGAGAGAGCTCTTTAAACCCAGTATGGCTGAACTGGGCCTCTGCATGTACCAGTTTGAATATATGATTCAGGTCAGTGACTGTCTGCCAAAATCTGATTTTCAAGCTTAGCTTAACACTCCAATTCCCCACTAAATTAAATTAACGTGTTTTAAGAATTCCACATAGTTCTTGCTTTGTCTCTCTGATTTTTTTTTTTTTACAATCTTTTGTTTTCTCCCTGCAGGAGCAGCTCCCAGAACTCCATGTGCACTTCCAGGCCCAGAGTTTCCATACCTCAATGTATGCTTCATCTTGGTTTCTCACCATCTTCCTTACCTCGTTCCCTCTTCCTGTAGCCACCAGGATCTTTGATATATTCATGTGTGAGGTAAGACACTCTCTCTCTCTCACACACACTCTCTCTCACACACATACACACACACACACACAGTGTCTCATATGCCTTTCATTTTGATGTAGTCATATGTTTTACATGCTAAGCTAATTTAGAACACAGCACACTTTTTTTTTTAGTGGTTTGATATCACCCTCTGTTGGCTTCACGATGATACTGCAAATATTTTTGGATCTTGAGTTTTCACCAGTAGGTGTCATTACAGGGTTTAGAGATCGTGTTTCGTGTGGGGATGGCCATCCTGCAGATGAATCAGGCTGAGCTCATGCAGTTGGACATGGAGGGAATGTTGCAGGTGGGGTATTTATAAATATTTTCCTTTCAAGGACAAACTCGTATTTGTTTTAATTATAGTGGTTATGTTAGCAGATACTTTCTGTAGAAGCTACCACGCCATGATTAAAGTCTATACTGTTATTAGTTTCCACTAAGCAGTGCATAAATGATTTTTTGTACAAATATACATAATTCAATAATAATATTCAGTTTTGTTATTTTCACTCTCTGTTGCAGCACTTTCAAAAGGTCATCCCTCACCAGCTGGATAGTGGACCAGACAAAGTTATACAGGCTGCTTATCAAGTCAAGTACAATGCAAAGAAAATGAAAAAGTGAGTTTAGATGATAAGTGACTTCCTTTTTAAGTATATTTTTAGACAGAAATTTCTGAACTGTTTCTTTATGTCTTCATTCACAGATTGGAAAAGGAGTACACTACAATCAAAACTAAGGAGATGGAAGAACAGGTAGAGATCAAGGTAAGACAGCCATCCTACTATTATTAACATTAACAGTCTAGCAGATTTTAATATTAAAAAAAGTACATTTATAACTAGGGATGGGAACCGAAACCCGGTATTAAATGAGCCCTGGTGCTAAATTATGAAAGACCGTAGTAACAATAAGCTCTGATGCTATCGGTTCTGCTGTCGGTACTGGAGAAATTAAGAAAATACACTTACTATTTATTATTGATATATAGACGTTATCTTGCAAATCTCCTGTCTTATCTTGCAAATTCTATATTCTATTATTAAACCATTTGTCTGTGATGCATTTTTGCTATTTGCAATCCAAAAGAGAGAGAGCGAGCTCAGCTCTCTCACGTGGAGCTACAGCGCACACAACAGGACAGTCCCTGCTTAATGAGTGACAATGGCCAAGAGAAATAAACAAAAGTTTAGTCTGGTTACACTTTAGGCCTGTGATATTAATCTAATTTCATTTTTGATTTTGGCTTCCAAGGATTATAAAAAGAAGATATGAGGTAATACTATTAAAAACTACCCACGTTCCGTCGAGCTCAATTTCCTTCCCTTCACAGCTGTGCGCTGTCATTTCTCCCTAAACCTAAACTTAACGTCATATTTAGCACAATCTGTGATTGTTGTAAAATGCAGTCTCCACTCTTGATGAATTGCGGGACAGGTTTGATAATAAAAAGAGCTATTAAATGCACAATAATCCATGCAAGAGATGCTGTTTCCAACTTCAAGGCGGCTTATGTGTGTGCGCGCTGCAAAACGGACTGACGTGCACATGAAATACTTCAGGCTTCATGTGCGTGTCTAAACCATCAAATATACAACAAATAGCCAATGTCAAAATGACTGACATGGAGAGTAGTCATTAATGGGAATCAAACAACAAAAGGTAAATAGAAAATACTCACAGCTTTGAATATCTATCAATTTATACAGTGAAAACTATGCAGTTATATTACATTTGATTACTTTATTAGATTTTTTTGTAGGCCATATTACTTAATGTTAGTAGACCTTCCTGAAATTAAAGCACTTTATTTCATGGGTATCTTTGTTTTATTGTTTATTTATTTGACCATTTGTTTGCACTTTGTTTCTTTGTTCTTATATTGTATCTTATCTTATGCATATAAAACACAAATAACGCCTGCACACTGGTCCATTTACAAGTAGATGTTTTATATTTGTTTTGTTCAAACATTGCTGTTTCTTTTGCTAAAGATATTTTACTTTTCAGATTATAAAGCAATGTTAATTTTGTTCTTAATTAGTTTTTTTTAAATTAATAATATATAACAAAAAGAACCAATGAGAATACTGTTAAAGTACCGGATCAATAAGCAGTATCAGTAAGAGTAGTAATACCGTTAAAACCTTACCGATACCCATCCCTATTTATAACACTATACGTTGTTTTAAATTAGCTTGGCATTAAATTACAAAAAATAATAAGACAATTTGACTGAAATCAATATCTCTATATTTTTCCTCTTTTGGAAAGTCATGGAAATTATATGTGGATTTTTTTTCTTTTACTATTAGGGCAGATGGGAACGCAAAAAAATCATATTTGCTGTAATCTCCCATTCACCACTGCAGACATTTACATAACTATGACAACTTCCACTTCTGAGAACCTTGGAAATGTGAAACTTAGGGGGGCACCAGAGTTTGCAGGGGGGGAGGGGGGGAGGGGGGGGGGGGGGGGGCACGCGAGTTTATATGCTTTGAGGTCAAACATGGATACGAAGAACCTTTCCGTATAATTTCTAGGAATGCTCCAAATGATCGGCCACTTATCCGAAAATTTTGACAATTACTTAATTTGATACTATATGTGGTCTCTCAGCTTGCCGATCACATAAACCAATCACATAAACCAATCACATTTTAATGACGCAAAAGACGCGAGCTTGTTCACACCAGCTGTGAGAGCTGCGGCAAAAATGAAAAGATCAGCAGCGAGGAGTGTATGGTTCAAACTACTTAATTAAAAAATCCAGAATTCTTCCACTCTCTTCTGAACTCTTTCCCTCATACGGTAGCATGTTCACCTCATTAGAGCTTCAGGTGAAGGGTTGCCAGTGGAGATGCACTGGTCTACCGACCCTCAGTCAGAACCGGCCAGTTCCGTTTTTTTTTTTTTTTCTTTTTTCTGTGTCGGACTTGCACACAAAATGCATTGCAATCATTTCTCAAAATGTAATTTGTGTGGACAACGTTAATTGAGGCCAGAGACGGGACACGCTGAAAACGGACGCAAAGAGAAGAGCAGAGAGAATACTGTGCCGGGCAGGTTACGATGCTTGGAATATTGGAAGAAAATTCTACACATTAAATTGGGGTGGGGGCTTATATGAATGCATTTCTGAAGGGAAAGGACTGACTTCACACAATTTTCGATTACATTTTCTTTTAATCTTACCTCCGTATGAGGCCTATTAAAGTAGTGTTTATATATAAGCGCAGCGCTGGTGCTGCTTTTGTTTCCAGAGGTAACCAAGGAAACTCTATACACTGCAAAAATGCTTTTCTTATTTAGTATTTTTGTCTTGTTTACAGTATAAATGTATAAGAATTCTCAAATCAAGATGCATTTACTAGATAAGTAAAATTACTTAAGATATTTTTTCTTGTTTTCTGGAAAGCAAAATTATCTGTCAAAAATTATCTGCCAATGGACAAAAGGTTGGGAACCACTGGTCTAGTACATTGCAATATTTTATTGATGTATTGCAGTCAAACATTGTTAATGTTGACTCTCTATTACAGAGACTACGCACAGAGAACAGACTCCTGAAGCAGCGAATAGACACTCTGGAGAAAGTGAGTGATAAATAAGAGGCAAAGCAAATCATTAATCAATCAAACGCATCCATACACCATTGTCATCCCATACTTGCTTATCTTAAAATGGTTAATCTCCTTGCTGTCAGTTATCACAACTCTTTGGTGTCAACAATAACAAATGTTCGTGCACACACCCCATTGGGTGTATCATAACTAACTGCTTGTGTGCATGTCATTGGAAAACCTGTTGTGTTTTATGAGGCTGGTAAGTACAGTGCTAACAGAAAGAAAAATATTTTGCGTGTGCACATGGGTATGACATGCTTGTACTTTACATGTATTTATTTTAGGCCAAAGTGGTTGTCTGACAGACAACCTTTTTTTAAAAATTTTTTTACTTTTTTTGAGCATGGATGAAAACCCAAACCTGCAGCGGTGCATGTCAGAATATTCTCTTCTTGCAAAGGCATGTTTGTGTCATGCATGAAAAAGGAAGCCCACGGTGCAGGTCAATTTAAAAAATAAAAATAACACCTCCACTTGGCTTTCATCACCTCTCAGCATGGAACCTGTGTACTCAAAGGATGTACTAACTCAAACGCCATCAGAAATTCCCCATTCATAACCCAAGGCCGCGTTCACAAATATAGTACACCTAGAGGCTTTAAAATAACACTTATTCTCACCCTTCTGACTCAGACTGTCCTCTGCTTGACTTCCTTTTACACTTTTCACCATGGTGTGGTGCACAATCTTGCTTTATTCCATAGCCACAGCACGAACACCATGCTCAAACCATGTTCCTTTTCTACCCCACCTCACTATGATGGTTTCAAAGCTGCATATTTATGCAAATGTTCATCTAGAACAGTGTATTTGCAATGTTTTAATGTAGGGGTATGAAAAAGAACACCGTTCTCTGTCAAATCAGTCTTATTGTTTTGTTCTGTGTTGTAATATCCTTTGGTCTCTCTCTTCTCTTTGCTGTTTTCTTTATGGATTTTCTCTGTTTTTAGGAAAGTGCTTCTTTGGCAGATAGATTGATTCAGGTACAATTTTCACTCTCCTCTCCACCTTTTTATCTCTGTCTTTCCCCTTTAAGAACTCAGCAGTTATATCTTTAGCTTTGCTGCATTTCCTTGATTTGCTTAAATATCTCACACCTACTCACAATCAAAAGTGAAATGAGACAAATTCTGCAATTTCTGACTTCAGGGAAGAGGTATCACTGTGCTTATTATCTTTGGGCTGCAGTCCTGATTATTGGTGGAATACTACATTAATCCCCCCTTTGATAGTCGAACAAATTTTAAGTGCTAAATTGAAAGCCTAAAACTGCTAACAGCATGACCGAGCTTGAGATCAAGCATTATTTTCCCCCATCCATACATCCGTTTCCACCCATTCCGATTCTCCGCTCACCCCTCATCCATAATTGGTCACGTCAGGGTCAGGTGACACGAGCCCAAGAGGCGGAGGAGAACTACCTGGTCAAGCGGGAGCTGGCCACGGTCAAACAACACAATGAGGAGACCAGTGCACAGTTGGAGCAAGCGCAAAACACCATCCGACAGCTCCAGCAACAGCAACCGTTTGCGGTAAGGACTGTTTAGAGACAGCGCCTCCTTCCGGATGAGAGGCCTGCTCTTCAAACACAGAAACCGTATGACTACACTGAGAAATGTTTTGCTCCCTCATGTCAACAGTTTGCAGTAGCAGACATACTTGATTCTTTCGCTGTTGCCTAGCAACAAAATCTCAGCAACCACAGAGCAGCAAAAGGCAGTTCTTGTAATGATGCTCTTTACATGCATGACTACAGATCAGAACAGCAGAGCTGGGGTCATTTGCATGCAGAACTCTGCCAAATGGGGCTTATGTATATGTAAGAGTTTGTCAAGTATGAGTGAAGCCACTGCCTGTTAGATGATAAAATCTACATTCTCAACATAAGGGCAGAATATGGCTCATCAGTTATTAATGTGCACATGCTCAACACAGAGAAAAAGTGGATAATGTGTCATGTGCTGTGGGGAAAGTGCTGTTTTACATAATGTTGCGTTGCAATCTCATTATGTTTTAATGTGGCTGGTGGTAAAACCATGGGAATGAGTGGAAATCGTTTTTTCTTTCTAATCTGAAGATTAAACGAATGTGTGAACGTTTATATTGTTGGTAAAATCAAACCACAAGAGCTGTTCAGATGTTATGTCCATGAATATTCGGTTATAACTGGTATTATTTACTGACAGGTTGGGTTTTGATTGACCGAATATTTGATCAAACTATTTTTGTTTAATTTAGAAGGCGAACCCACGCTACTCTGAGGAGTTTATCCTGCAGTTGGAGAGAGAACTAGTTCAGGCCCGACTTAAGGAGGCTGAGTCTCAGTGCGCACTGAAAGAGATGCAGGACAAGATCCTCGACATGGAGAAGGTGGTAGAACTTTATTACCATTCTCAAGCACACATACTCACCTGTGGGCAGTTGTGTTTTTCCACCATAGTGGTGCTAGTACTCGTCCGTGTTTGGTCAAGAGATCTTCAAATCTCTCTCAGAACCAGCATTTCAAGGAGCCAAACAATGATGTAACTGGCTACTTTGCTACATGACCTGCTCACAAAGTAATTTGTCACCCCATAGTCTTTATTTGTGCATATTACAAGTTTTGAGTCTGTTTTATCATCTTATATTGAATTCTATGTCTTGATGCCATCACAAGCTGCTTTCAATAATCATAAATTATTTAATATATAACCATTAAAATTAGGGATGTATTGGCCAAGAATCCGTATCTGCAATTATTTTCATTAAAAGCTATCGGTCATTTGTTTAAAAACAGCCGATGATCAGGGCCAATTATATCCTGTCAACCAAAAGGTGGCGGAAAAACATGTCAGACTGCAAATCATACTGTGTGAGAAGAAAATGTCTCTTGTGTTGAATTTAGGGTTGTCGAAGTTAACTTAACAATAACACATTAGCAGTAAAAAATAGCAATGTTAAAGAATGCTCCATTTGACCCTATGAATAACCCAGTAGTTCAAACCAGCCAGCAGTTAATAATAAAAATAAATAGCAGTTGAATATAATAGTTTGGTATCTGGTGTTAATTTTATTCTCTAATATTATAGTATATTATCCCTCTATAGTTTACAGCATTAGTTGGCTGAGATTTTTTTTTCTTAAGAAATTCAAACTGTCTGTATCAGCAGAGAAATTTGGTATTGGTGCATCTCTAATTAAAATTATAGCAATAAATTCACACATGATATTATTAGAAAATATTTATTTTTAGACAATAATGTGGTTGGAGTTGCTGTGCAATTCAACATGTATAAGAGGACGTATAACAAATGTTTAAAAGTTGAAAGAGTAAGATTTTGTAAAAAAAAATTTTTTAATATTTTTATTCAGCAAGGATGCATTAAATCGATAAAAAGTGACAGTAAAGACTTTTGTTGCAAATAATTGCTGTTAAACTTTCTATCAAAGAATCTTGAAATACAATGGTTACCACAAAAACACAGCGCAACTGTTTTCAGTATTTATAATAATAACAAATGTTTCTTGAGCTACAAATACAATATTAAAACACCAATATATATTGCTATTTAAATCAATGTTAAATTATATTAAAATGGAAAAGTTGTTTTAAATTGTAATAATTTTTTTAAATTTAAAAAATCTTACAGACCCCAACATTTTGAACATCGGTCTAAACTTAAAGGTGCAGTGCGTAATATTTATGAGGATCTAGTGACAGAAATGCAATATAATATACATAAATATACATAACTATGTATTCAGTGGTGTATAAAAACCTTAACATAATGAACCATTATGTTTTTATTACCATACAATGAGCCATTTCTATCTGCAAACTCTGTGGGTCCCCTTACATTGAAGTCCCCATTTTGCGGCACTATGTTTTAGCCCTAAACGGAGCGCTAGCTACCCTCTGCTGTCTCAGACAACAACATCTTTGTCCTTTGTCGGCCACCGTAGCTTCTCTATGTGCTTCGAAAGGGAGGGGTGAGCGGTGGGCGATTGCAATTTGCAAACTCACCGCTAGATGCCGCTAAAATTTACACTGCACCTTTAAACGTTGCATCAGATGTTTCTAGCATAGACCGCTTCAATGATTTTATTGAGAGTGACCAAATTTGGTGCAATCTAGATTTGTTTTGCATTAGCCAGACTTCTGTTTTTCTGAAAACGACTGTGTGCAGACTTTAAAACCAACACCTAAATTGTGATTTCAGCGGTTATTTGTTTGAGACCAACAAGCTTGAGGGTCAGAGCTGCCTTTTCTGCTTGCTTATTTACATATTGAATTCATTCCAGAAAAGGAATCCTTTCTGTTCATTCTGGTCTATAAGCTTACTTTGTCTTATCTCTTGTGTATATTTGTTTCTGTTACAGAGAAATGCATCCCTGCCAGATGAGAATAATGTTGTACGTCTTCAGGAGGAGTTAATTGGTGTAAAGCTGAGGGAGGCAGAGGCTCTAACAGGGCTTAAAGAGCTTAGACAGCAGGTTAGAGACCTGGAGGAGCACTGGCAGGTGAATACACACACTCACATAGGTAGCCGTTTCATTCACAGTATTAGAATGTGTGTAATACCCACAAGCTCTACTGTGTTGCAGTTGCACCATATGGTCTCCTTTTCATGCCTCCAATTAACTCACAAATGTTTCAAGATATTTTTGCCGTTGTTTGCAGAGGCATCTGGCACGCACAGCAGGCCGCTGGAAAGACAGTCCGCGGAAGAATGCGGTGAGCGAGCTTCAGGATGAGCTGATGAGCGTGAGGCTCAGAGAGGCAGAGGCACAGGCTGAGCTCAGAGAGACCAGACAGAGGATGCTGGAACTGGAGACTCAGGTCTTGACACGCATGTCCCTCAGACACACTCACACACTCACATCTTTGCCGTGTGTTAGGCATTTATATCTTATTTTCACATTTGTAATCATATTTTCATCAAAACTGCCTACCCTATACACAGACGTGCTTGCCTGGTTACATCTACATCTACATCTTTTGTTATGTTTAGGATGTGTAATTTAATATTACCAAAATAATTGACTGCAGTGCAAAAATGACACTTAATTCTAATAAACCTACTGAAATAATTGTTTTGAGCCTTTACTGCTGGCCACTGAATTTATAGAGGAAATGAGTCAAAGAACATATAGGGCCCTATTTTAACAATCTAAGCGAATGGTCTAAAACGTACGGCGCACGTACGGTCCGAATCCACTTTTGCTAGTTTAAAGACGGGAAAAATGGTAGGCGCGCCCGACGCATGGTCTAAAAGGGTTGTATCTTAATGAGTAATGGGTGTGTTTTGAGCGCAACGTGCAATAAACCAATCAGAATCTCATCTCCCATTACCTTTAAAAGCCAGTTGCACGCGCACCATGGCGGATTCGCTGTTTACATGGCAGAATTTGCGAGCAGAAAGACTGAACGCTTCTCCAGAGAGGAATCCTTTAATTTTTCATATTTAAAAAAGTTTGTGTGCTGCTGCACGTCCCTGTGTGTGTAATAAGCAGAGTGTGCGCGTGTTGTGGACCTGCCTATAGGCGCATATTACTAACACACCCTTTAAATAACAAAAAAAATATTGCGCCATTGACTTTAGACCAGGTTTCAGTTGGTCAGTGGCAAAGTCTATTTCAATTGCCTCAAAATAGCAATATGCCAACAATGCGCCTGAATACACCTCGTTTTCAGACCAGCATGCCCATGGGCGCACAAATGGGCGCAAATGCATTTGCTATTTAAACAACTTGGCACTGGACGTGAAAATGATAACTGCGTTGGGCTGAAACTAGCAAAAAACACTTGTCGCGCCTGGCGCCGCATCGCATAGCTAGACCTTGCCTAATTACGTGTGGTCTGGGCTCTATAGCCACTGCAATTGTCCAAGGACCGACAACCTAGTCAGGAAGAGGCCGTCTGAGTGACATGTAAAGTGACATATCACAGTTTTGTTTAATCATCATGTTTAGGCAAGTACATGTTGCAACAATTACAGACCTTTGTGCTACACTGCAAAAAATGTTCTTTTTATTTTTTTCCAAATATCTAAAAATTCTTAAATCAAGATGCATTTACTAGATAAGTAAAATTACATAATATATTTTTTCTTGTTTTCTGGGGGGAAAAAATCAAAAAGTGAGTTTTTGCTTAAAACAAGCAAAATTATCTGCCAATGGGGTAATAAAAATAATCTTATTTCTGTTTGGGACAGAAACATGATTTGAATCAGAAAAATTTCTAATTTAGATTTTTTTGAAATTTTGATTTTTTTACATTTTGATTTTATTTTCAAGAAAACATATCTAATGTCATTTTACTTATCTAGTAAATGCATCTTGATTTAAGAATTTTTTGATATTTAGGATAGAAACAAGACAAAAATACTAAGTAAGAAGAGCATTTTTTGCAGTGTATAACAGACTATTGATGCACTCATTATTTACCTGCATATGCCACAAATATTCCCTTAACAGTACAGTACTTTACTTCACCTGATCTTCTATTATAGATGTGAGAGAACACACAACTAATAAAATCGGAAAACTTAGGAATCCAAAGGAATCATAAACAAAACGCTCTGTCTAGAAGTTTTAAATCCAGCGTTTAGTTGCTTCTCTGAAGTGTTCATTGCTACAGTATCAGAACTATAAACACAGCTTTGTTTCCTGGTGGACCGTTAAAGATCACCACCCACTTTGCTCCCAGAAAACCTGTAGAAGTCAGCCAAGCAGATTCAGACTTTTGCCTTTGAAAGTGTTTCCAGTTTTATGTGCCATATGCATCACTTCAGCTAGTGGAATGTGGACACTCTGTGAGATGTCTAAGGCTTAGACTAGGGAGCATACACAGATTTTTGGCCAGTAGAGGGAGACAAAGTTTTTAGTCTGATGTAATTGGCTGTATCTGTTATCAGAGTTGGCACTGCTGTCTTTTTTTATTTATTTTTTTTAATTTTATTTAATTAAAAAAAAATGTATTCACTTGCAGAATCAAAGACATAGTAATCAAATGCGGCGAGCAGAACTAGAGGCACGAAATCTACAGGAGCAACTGCAGGTTTTGACCAACCAGAACAAGATGTTGCATGCAGAGCTGCAGGAGATGAAACGGAAACGGGCTGAAATAGAGTGCAAGGTGATTATCATTTACATGACACAAATCCACAGCCTGGTGCAAAAATGTAGTCTTTATCCAAATAGTATTATGATTTATCAGAAGTATTTATTTGTTTATTTATTCTAGTTACCATTACACATTTTATGCAGTTAGTAATCTCCCAAAAATAAAAATAATTTTATGATACAAAAAAGTAAAATATGCATCATTACCACGTTTGTATGATTTGGTTGCATTTCCTCTTTCATGACTTAGCTTTAAATAGGGTTTAGTAGTTCCTGTCAGCGCTTCAGTTTTAAGAGATCAGCAGAGAAGATGCAGAGTATGTTTCTGCTTTCAGTTAAACATACAAAAATAAGTCATTCAATAAAAGCTGAATATATGTTCACAGTTTCATTTTACAGTTTTTTTTCTCTTTCTCTCTCAAACAGAATAAAGAAGAGGTAATGGCAGTGAGATTGAGAGAAGCTGACAATATTGCTGCCATGGCTGAGCTTCAGCAGCAGATCTCTGAACTTGAGATTCAGGTACAAATAAGCATATAATCACACTCCATCAGTCCAATTTAGTTTTACACAGCCCAACACATCACAGCACAGTCTATCTTTCCGATCCATGACAGTAGTCTCTCCATAACACAGCTGATCATAGTTCCCTTTCATAGTATTATTTTTTTTGTTTCTTAGCTCCTAAAATACCCATCAGATTTTTACATTCAAAATTTATTTTTTAATTTATTTAAAAAAAAATAGTTCAGGGATTCTTTGTGAACATCGTTCATGATTCAGTCTGACTGTAAATTGACTGAAAAAAAAAAAGGGGGATGCAGTTTCTAGTTAAAGGTCATTGTCATTGACATTGTCATTGGTTACTCACCCTCATGTCGTTCCAAAACCGTAAGACCTTCGTTCATCTTCGGAACACAAATAAAGATATTTTTGATAAAATCCGAGAGCTCTCTGACCCCTCCATAGACAGCTATTTAATTAACACTTAAAAACACTTAATCAAGGCCCAGAAAGGTAGTAAAGACATTGTTAAAATTATCCATGTGACTACAGTGGTCCAACCTTAATTTTATGACGCGACGAGTATACTTTTTGTGCGCAAAAATAACAACTTCATTCAACAATTTCTTCTTCTAGCCTGTGTCAGACTCTTATACTGTTGACGTAGTGTAAACAGTGCAGCACTACCTAGTTCTACGACAGAACGGCTCGTGTTGCTCACGTGAATAGCGTCGGCCAATGGTAAGCCAGCATTCTGGAAGTGCAGTGCTGTTTACACTGCGTCAACAGCGTAAGTCTCAAGTGTAACCCTTTAAGAACAGTGCATCACTGCCTTTTATGTATGAAATGCCCATATTTTTGTATTGTGTGATTTTTTTTTTTTTTTTTAAACATTTCTGTAAGATATGTCATTTTTATAAATTATTTTGATTGAACCAAAACCTGTACAAAAAGCACACATAATGTATTTTAGATGCCTTAAAATGTTATAAATTACATCTGTAATTCTTCTTACCTAGCTTTGCACTATATGTTAAAAATAACTTCCTTATACACAGTTTTTGAGAATCCTGTTGTAAGATGTGTACACTCTTTTCAAGTAAACCAGTTGGAACTTACTGTAATTATTGCAGCTTTGGCATTACAGTAAATAGGGCCAGACATTTCAACCATGATTGAAACACAGATGTGTTTTGATTTGAGGGAAAGATTATGTTAGGAAGATTTACTGGTTTAAAGTGAGAAGTGAGATGAGCGTTTGATCTCTTCAGAGAAAACGCTGCTGTCTGAAAATTTTGCGTTCCCCATGCAGGAAGACAAATTATTTTAAAGACTGGCTCAGTATGTCATAAGTGCCATTTTATATCAGTGTGGGGTGTTTGACTTTCCTTCCTGAGACAGATATAAAGCGGGCTTTTTTTGCATTCGAAACTAAATCTCACCTTTATGACAGTTTGTTCATGTCTGTTGCATGCTTTTCTCTTCAGAACTTTTTACCTGTCTATGAAGTATGATGTTGGACAGTCTGCGTAATCTCACATTTAGCTGTTTCCTTTCCTAGATTTAACCTTGAGAGATTTGTATTTTGCTAGATGTATTTTTGCGTGCTGAAATGGCATCAGTTTGCAATATATCAGATTAGACAAGCATGCTCCTTTTAGGCATGTGCAGCTCTTAGCTGTGGTTATGTGGTTTTGGCTACCTACATGGTTTTTACCCTGAGGGCTGTGGGCAACAGATCTGGCTCACCATACTTTTAATTCACCTTTTGGCTGGTGGCACAAGACAGTGAAGATGAGAGAGAATGAGAGAAAGGAACTACCCATTGTTTATCTATCAGTCAAGAACACCACCAAATGAAACCTTATTTTCATGATTGAAATCTATTTTAATTGTTAATGAATGCAGTTTATTATAAGTTCCACGCAGTTTATTAGTGGTGTTAATGCATTTAGTTTACATTATAACTGTTCATTCTGTTCTGTGATTTACTTAAAACTGACTAAAATGTACTTAAACCTTTTGTAGCTAATAGGAATTGGCCAGCTCTGCATTGCAGCTCACACACAAAATTAAGTCCATAAAGTGCTAAGGGAAATTTCTGCATATTATTGCGGAGTTCTATGTTTTAATGCAGTTTGGGAAATATAAATTTTTGTGCAAGTAAACGGTACTGTTGCATCCATTTGTCATCCACACAAATTGCCACACACACACACACACACACACACACACACACACACACACACACACACACATATGTTAAATAATTGTATTATATTATGAAGCATTTAGAATTTGCATATCTATTCATCATTTTTACCAACATGGCATCAAACCAATCGTTTATTTGCTTACCTTTCGCCCACTCTGTCCCATTGCTGGAAAATATAACACCATGATGTCACCACAGCCTTATTTCTCTGGACTGACTCTGAGTCACCTGGTGTGAGTGTGGTTTTTATTTTCACTGGAAAGATCCACTATAAAGTGAACCTACAGGTCTGTCTGACACCAGACACCAACACACTAACCCAGCTCCCCAGCATACAGATGTAGACACCTTTCAGAACACCCACACGTGTCAGTCCAGAGTCTGTTAATAGTTATTGCGATTTGATGTGCAAGTAAGACTGAATGAAGCCTTCACAACGAAAATGCAGAGCATCAGCATTGCTCCTCCTCAGCATTGTTATGAGCTTTTGCCTAACTTAGTGGAGTAAAGTGTTTTTTTAGTTTTAACACCTAGAAGAGCTCAGGGTTAAAACGGCTGCTTGCATGGCCCATGGGACCGCAGCTTAGCTATCTTCATTACCAGATGAGAAACCACTTCCTATCAGGCAGAGAAACGCACTAAGCTATAATCAAAGCTCACATTTTGCTTTATGCTTTACTGCTCTGCATTCATCGATTGTAACAGAGAGATTTAGCTCGGCACATGTTTGTAAGATGCATGCATAAACGTGAACACAGAAGGAGCAATAATTGAAATCTCAGTAGTATAGTAATGAGTTGCTGCAGAGAGGAAAAGAGACATTTAGTAGAAGCGTTTCAAATCACAAGCGCCCCAAAACACTGAAATGACATTGTTTGTTTCCATGCCAACCTGATATAGAACAACAAATACTGTATGTCCTGAACATTTTACTTCAACTACATATTGGTCAGAATGTACCTGTTGAAGGCGTTTTGCTTTAACGTTTTAACAAATACGCAGGTTCGTTTCTATATCTGAGCTGCGAAGTTCATTGTAAAGTTACAGATTACATTTTTTTTACATTTAGCATACATCATATTTGAAAAAGGAGTAATGTCACAATAGAGTTAGTTCCATCAGATAAGAATTGCTCAATTTAACGAAGTTGAATCTTCCTCAGAATCAGGCCAACAGTTTAACTCTGATACATCAGTTCATCAGCATCATCATTTGATCCGTGTCATTGTGGCTCAGTTCTGTTCTGCTTTTTGTATGAAACGGTTATGCTGTTTACCTGTTGATTTTATAAAAAAACAAAAAAGTTGTTAACCCAAATCTACTGACTTTTTTTTCCTAGTACGAAAATGCACAAATTTATGATATCATTTCCATTTAAATTGTCTTTGCCGTCATCTAACACTTACTTCAAGTTAATCTTCAAACTCACTAATCCTGTAGTAAAACTGCTAAATATGTACTCTTTAGCAAATCTCATTATACTGTTTTGATGCCTAAATTTACTTGTAGAATTTAAAATATTTATTCTAGATTTTAGTAGGGCTGCCTTTTGACACAGATTTTACGATTTGATTTCAATTCACAAGCTCTTGATTTGATTCCGATTTAATATCATATATACACTCACCTAAAGGATTATTAGGAACACCGGTTCAATTTCTCATTAATGCAATTATCTAATCAACCAATCACATGGCAGTTGCTTCAATGCATTTAGGGGTGTGGTCCTGGTCAAGACAATCTCCTGAACTCCAAACTGAATGTCAGAATGGGAAAGCAATTTTGAGCGTGGCATGGTTGTTGGTGCCAGACGGGCCGGTCTGAGTATTTCACAATCTGCTCAGTTACTGGGATTTTCACGCACAACCATTTCTAGAGTTTACAAAGAATGGTGTGAAAAGGGAAAAACATCCAGTATGCGGCAGTCCTGTGGGCGAAAATGCCTTGTTGATGCTAGAGGTCAGAGGAGAATGGGCCGACTGATTCAAGCTGATAGAAGAGCAACTTTGACTGAAATAACCACTCGTTACAACCGAGGTATGCAGCAAAGCATTTGTGAAGCCACAACACGCACAACCTTGAGGCGGATGGGCTATAACAGCAGAAGACCCCACCGGGTACCACTCATCTCCACTACAAATAGGAAAGAGGCTACAATTTGCACGAGCTCACCAAAATTGGACAGTTGAAGACTGGAAAAATGTTGCCTGGTCTGATGAGTCTCGATTTCTGTTGAGACATTCAGATGGTAGAGTCAGAATTTGGCGTAAACGGAATGAGAACATGGATCCATCATGCCTTGTTACCACTGTGCAGGCTGGTGGTGGTGGTGTAATGGTGTGGGGGATGTTTTCTTGGCACACTTTAGGCCCCTTAGTGCCAATTGGGCATCGTTTAAATGCCACGGCCTACCTGAGCATTGTTTCTGACCATGTCCATCCCTTTATGACCACCATGTACCCATCCTCTGATGGCTACTTCCAGCAGGATAATGCACCATGTCACAAAGCTCGAATCATTTAAAATTGGTTTCTTGAACATGACAATGAGTTCACTGTACTAAAATGGCCCCCACAGTCACCAGATCTCAACCCAATAGAGCATCTTTGGGATGTGGTGGAACGGGAGCTTCGTGCCCTGGATGTGCATCCCACAAATCTCCATCAACTGCAAGATGCTATCCTATCAATATGGGCCAACATTTCTAAAGAATGCTTTCAGCACCTTGTTGAATCAATGCCACGTAGAATTAAGGCAGTTCTGAAGGCGAAAGGGGGTCAAACACAGTATTAGTATGGTGTTCCTTATAATCCTTTAGGTGAGTGTATGTCAGATAGGTACAGTACATGCCAGTTTTCTTAAAAAGGTCTCTCTCAACTAAAGCTGTAAAATTTACAGGGCACCCTCTCAGTTGGTACAATAATATAATATTAAAAGTAAAAAATTTATAGAATAAACTATTAAAATAAAATTATTTATTTGTATATATAATAATCAAAAACTGGGTTGTATACGAACATTTAAATTGCTCATATGTCAGTTTTGATATAACATTTTTAATGATATAATTTATGTTTTCTACATTCTAGTGTTTAAATGGTGGCTGTCATAACATGATTTCATGACCGATTTATTCAAACATGCATGAATGATAAAGACATTACTATGGGGACGTTTACACGACACAGTTTTCAACTCAAATAGAAAACTTTTTGTTTTGGCCATTCATTTACATGACAACAGTCTGCTGGGGGCCTGAAAACCCAAACTTTTAAAAACAGGTCTCAAAGTGCTATTGTCTCTGTGTAAACTACAAAAACGGTCATGCCATGTGCATGTATTTTTCAGTCTGCGTGTAGTGTTTCTTTACAAACTGACATTGCGAACTACTCACTTAATTACTGGCATAATACTGCGTTTTTAGTCATTTCACGGATCTGTGCGAACGGGGATCATTTTGACAATGTTGTCGTCTGTACACGAAAATTTCAAAATGCAAAGGAAAAACTTTTCTGTTTTTAGTACATTGTTGTTGTGTAAACTTGCCCTAAGAGGTTAAGTGAAAATATAATGAATAAGTTATACAGTGCATATATTTAGCAAAGTGCTCCTCTCTAGAGTTTTTTTTTTTTTTTTTTAACTATTAGTTAGTTTAATTGACTATGGAAAATAGGCTAAATGGTTCCCTGAGGTTAATGCAAGGTTACATGACATTGATTACAAGCTGTTCCAATCGGGTGAAACACTGTTTGAACTATTACATTATACATAAAAACATTTCAGCAAATAGTACGGTTTCTTTCAACATACCTTCTGATGTTCATTCATGTTTGTTTTGTGATATAACTAGTTGTAGAGAGGAAGAGATGATAGATTCACGTGCGCTCCATGCTGGCACTTGAACTGAGGTGACTACATAGGTCTGTCACGCCACATTAAATACCGTCAAAATTGCATTTATTGTTTGAATCTCATAATAATTGGCAGAATTTGAAGGCTGGGTCTTTATTTCTTATTAAAAGTAACAAAGCACAAAGCTTATCGTGAGGTGTGCTACGAATAATGTTTAGTAAAGTTTTGTTAATGCATCAACAGAAAACGCAACGATTGATCTTGGAATTTAGGATTCAGTATCATCAAAATTAATATCCATTAAAATATTGCCAATATTGTTAACCTTGCCCAAGTTTTTAGTGGTTTATTTCTTTTATTATAAATAGTATAGAATAGTATTGGCAATATAATTTGAATATCAACTGTAACATGGAAAAAGTATAGGCTTATTATATTATTATATTGGTGCATCCCACAAATCAATTACTTGCAAGTTCTTAGCACTCTTTTTTTCCCCCCAAATAAGCTAGTGTTATTCTCGTATCAGTGGATAGCATCATATATTTGATGATAACCGAGATAGTGACACAACTAGTCTAAATTGAAAAAATAGAACTTAATTGGGAATAATATGTTTTTCTCTTTGTTTGGGGGGAGGGGGGGGGGGTGGTACTGAAGTGAGGAAGCCATTACTCAGACGTTTGATGTCCCTAGCTGCAGTCTGCCACCTGCTGATTTCATGCAGCTGAGTGTAAGGAAGTCAGCTAACTGCCTTTCCCTTATCACAACACTATAAGGGGGAGGGGGAAAAACCTCAAGAAAAACACAAATTCTTGGAAGAACACTTTAGATCCCTCTCCATCCCCATCCTCAGCCTATCAGAGAACTACATGCACAGTCAAACGCAGACCACAGGAATTGAAAACACCCATCCCTGCTAGGGTGTGTGTGCATGTTGATCTTACCTCAGTACCTCTATAATGCACCTCTTCTCGTTTTTAACTCCTCACTTTGTCCTATGTGGCTTGCCATAACTGTACCGATACAGAGGAAAACGGCTCTTTGCAGCATGTTTGTAGTGTGTTTTGATTTCCCTTTTTAACAGGTGTGAATGTGGTGGGTAAACATGTTATGTAGTGTGTACACATGTTTGTTCAATACCGCAGCTCCCCCAAGGCATTCAGCAGCAGTGAAAAACTAGCGGTACAACGGATCACAAAACTCACGGTTCAGACCATATTATGGTTTTTTATTCACAGATTGGATCATTTTTCGGACCAGCAAAAAATAAATAAATCAATAAATAAAAAAGATAAATTAAATATAGCTTAATCTTTGTTATGTTTGATTAACATTAATGATATGATACCATTATCATATAATGATACCTGACAGCAACAGGTATTTATAGGTTGCTGTCACTTTAAGACCTGATACACATCTGATTTCTTTTTCAACTGTTTACGTTCACTTAAGTATTTTGAGATAATTTTGTGTTTTATGTGCAAGGAGACTCAAAAGAGAACTCAATTCAGTCTGAAAAGCGCATCTCTGTGTGTAGGTGTGCGCAGATAACAGTGCAAATACCAAACTGAGTCTTTCACCTCTTCTTGCGCTTGAATGGTTTAAAATCACTTGAATGTTTAAATTGGCAAGTCTTCTAAACATGCGCAAATGATAAACTTTCACTCTATATGATGGTTAATCTTTGCACAGATCAACTACGGTCCGTTACACCCCTATGAAAAACACAACAGCATTTATAGCCTCACAATCTGTTCACATACATGTAAGCCAATATGGCCGCCACAATAATCTTCTGCGTAACGAACCCTTTTTATATTAGGTGTCTTTTAAATACTATGAACAATGTACTTATTGTTCATGTTGTATTGCAAAACACTTTTACTGCCATTGAGGTGGGATATGGGTAAATGCCCCAATATATACGATATCGTAGAACGAACTGATGTGACATCATTACGAACACAATCAGAACAAAACTAAGTTAGTTTGGAGCTTGTTTTGGGAGTTCAAACAGCTTGCCAAAGCGAACTTTCAAGAAAAATTAACTCCGGCTGGTAAACACCGTACTACCATCGTTCCGTGGCGATAACTTAATATGTAGGTGTGTGAGGCTCCGCCTTCTTTAACATGGAAATCTTCTCTAGGTTCATTTCTTCTTTTAGTCCAAGCACACTGGAGAGCTGCTTTATAGTAGAAAATCTGTGGTGGAAGTAGTACACAAATCAAGTACTTTAGTAAAAGTAGCCAGCAGCCATATCACCCTGTAACCCAAGACTGGTTTCCCACTGAAGCTAAGCAGGGCTGAGCCTGGTCAGTACCTGCTGCTGGAAGAGGTGTTAGTGAAGCCAGCAGGGGGTGCTCACCCTGTGGTCTGTGTGGGCCCTAACACCCCAGTATATTGATGGGGACACTAAACTGTCAAAGAGCACCAGATGAGACATTAAACCGAGGTCCTGACTCTCTGTGGTCATAAAAAATCCCAGGATGTCCTTCGGAAAAAGAGTAGAGGTGTAACCCCAAAACCCATTGGCCTCTGTCCATCATGGCCTCCTAATACTCCCCATATACTGATTGGCTTCATCACACCATAAACCTCCTCTCCACCATAAACTGGTGTGTGGTGGGCATTCTGGTGCAATATGTGTGGATGCAGATACATATGTAATGTGTGTTGACAAACAAATAAAAACAGATGTCACATGGGGCTAAAGGCGTAACATTTTATAATTAATGCTAGGCGAACATGCTAGTTTTATATAATTGTATCATTTAAAATGGCGGGGAAGAATGCAAGTGCAATAATTTGTGTTAATGTTATGTTGTGTTTTTTTTCTATATTTCTTTTTTTCTTAAAATCTACACCATTGAGATGGTGATATGAACATGCATGCATTCAAGCATTATAGCTCATGCAGATTTAGTTCACAAACAACATAATTTTTATTTACAATAATCAATCATTAAATTTGTCCTTTGTAACTTACCTTTCACGCCGCTCACACATTTTGAGTAACATCATGTACGTACACAATAAATGCATTGTATCAAATTGTATCAAATGATTAATGTATGTTAGTACATAGTTGTTAAAGACACTGGGACCAATAGTTCTCTCAAAAATAACAATTCTCTCAGTTTTTCCCTGATGTAAGTCCTAACCTGTATGGCTTACTTTCTTCTGTGGAACACAAAATGTAAAATTTTAAAGAATATCAGCATAATGAAAATAATTGAGGACTGGAGCTGTCAAGCTCCAAAATGATAAATAAAATAAAAACTCCATAAACCTATTGTGGCAGTATTTGTGCACTGTATTCCACAAGTTTTCTAAAACCATATGATAGCTGTGTGTAAGGAACTCGCCAAACTATAAATAGTCACAGAAAATATTGACAGTAATAATGTGAGCTAGCTGGAGACCTACACAATATAAAACACAAAACTACATATTTTGAACGCCCGGTAGAAAATATATACATCAATAATTATTTATACTTACAGGTTGTGATTCTGAGGAGCAAGCTGGTCCAAATAAACTGGGTACTGACCCATCTTTCAAGAGCAAGCATTTTGAAAATCCCCCGTTGAACTCTGAGATTTGAGCAGTCGTCAGTAAAATTACGTGTTTGAAGGCGGGACAATTTGTTTGTTGGCGGACAACATAGGCGGGCATTATGTAAATGTCTTAACTTTATTTATCTTACACATTTACATATTACATACTGCATGAAAGGGAGTATTCAAAAAAACATAATAATGCACATAATCAGTAACTGAGATTATTATTGTCATACTTTGTATGTTGTTGTACCAGCCGCAACATTGCAGAAATAGAAACCGTTTCGAAAATAGAATCTGCCCAGCTGGTTAGGACAATAACTCTGATTAACATGGAAAAGATACCTTTTATCTCGTTGTGTCGCGTCTGGTTAGGACACAGTGCAAGTCAGATCTTTTCAGTGAATCAGGTTATACAGTTCACGAAACTGGTCTAATTGACTCATTCACAAATTCGACTCGGTTCTAGATTCGGTTTTCGAGTTACTCTATGATCCAGTTGGGTTGTAACTCGTGGCGAGAGATTGCTCAAAACTGTGTATGCGTCGAACAAAACACAAGTTTGGAACAACATGAGGTTCATTTTTTAAATGATTGCTAGTTGTTCTAGGTGGTTTGCATATTCTCTATAAAATGTTTTTCGTTTTTTAGAAAGAGGAAGGAAAGGTCCAAGGTCAGCTCAACAACACAGACTCCAGCCAGTACATCAGAGACCTCAAGGATCAGATAGCCGATCTCAAACATGAGGTAATGTCCATGTGTTTATAAATATTTTTGTATTAGACTATGTATTAGATCATTTTAATGAAGAAATGTAATGAATACCTTTAAGCAGTATTCACATGTATTTTTATGCACAACCTGAAGGATTTGTTAGGAGTTTATTGTAGTAATTAAAGTCAACTGGGTGACTGTGATGTTTTACACACCCATGAGATGCTTCTTTTCCTGCCTGATGTATGTTTTTGATCTTTACTATTTGTTTTGTGGTTAGCGTCTTATTTTCCACAAGCTTTATGAGCGTTTTGAACAGATTTGTTAGCTTATTTCACAGGGCTTTTTTAAGTGTTAACTACGCCCTGTGTGTGGCCTCTTCCTGCACTTCAGTTTGCCCTGCACACGCCCAGTCGCACTTTGTAGCGCTACACCTATCCGCTCACAGGTGGTGTAACCACCCTGAAATTGTATTTTAATAAATCGGCTGGACCTGGACACACATATTTTACAGTGAGACATGTTCCCGGTTTACTTAGCATTACCTTGGCTCTCCAGTCATTGGAGATGGTACACTGGAAAACATCCTAAACAAGTAGCAGTTAAATCTATTTTAATGTATTTCTCCTTTATTCTCCAGTTCATGTGTTTAAGTGCACCTATTATGCTTTTTTATGCACAAAGTCCACTCCAAAGGGAGTTCATCTCTCTCAATATCAGCATATCTTTTGAAAGAGTAGTTAAAATAGACCAAGAAAAAACTTCTTGTGACAGCTGTACGTGGTGTAGTTTTTGTGGCCAATGTGTTGTTCTTCTGTGTACTTCTGATGGTGGTGGGATTTCAGTATTTTTTGTGATTTCTGCAGCTGTGACATTTCTAACTGTCACGTTAAATAGCTACAGAGGAAGTAATATAACATAAGTAGATGGCTCAATAAATGTATCAAAATCATTAATTATTTATAATTGGATCAAAGAGAACTTCCATGTCCATTTGTCCTGTCCTATATAGAGATGGTTTTCAAACTGGGGCTCGTGGAATGATTTCAAGGTCATATAGTTTCATTATTTTCTGATTAAAACAAAACATATTTCAATATTACAAGTAAATATAAATAACTTTTTTTAAAGACAACTAATTGGAGTTGTTAAATAATTTGCATCTATGCAGATATGACATCACTGTGTTTATGGCTTATGAGAAATATGGATAATGCAAATAATACGATAGTAAATTGGGTTAATTTACTGTTAAGTGTTATTATTATGCATTAAGAATCTAGTCTAATAGCTTGTTTTGCAAGCCAGTGATGTTTCTTATGTAGGTGTTACAGGTCGATATAGATAGTGTAATGTTTATTTGGAAGTTGACATCACTAGCAGTTTGTAAGCATTGTGTTCTTCAATGACGTTTCTTCCTTTGATGTATTTAGGGGAAAACCAGTTTTAAACATCCCTAGTGTGATGTTTAAGAAATCAGATTTTAACTAGATATTATTCTACACAGTAAGGTAGCTCATTTGAATGTGGAGCTATTTAACAGAACAGAAAACGGAAAGCATTTAATTGATTTATACAGAGGGCAGGATGTAGTGTGATTTTTCTCCTCCTCCCTAATACTGACAACAAAAGGCTGGTGGTTTGCGGTCAAACAACTTTCTACTAAATCCTTCTCAATCCCTATCTACAGAGTGCAGCAAGACAGCGTTACCTCTTAAAACCTGCCAGGTTCCTCTTCGTACACAATCAAGCAGCAGCATGAATCCTGTCTGTAGCCACAAACCCTTACGAACAAGATTGATTTGGATGTTTGTGAATGTGTAGTTTGAGAGAAGAGCTATTTAATAGTAGTCCAGTTAAATTAACGTTATTTTTTTTTTGTTTGCTTCATGGAATGTTGTAAGTACAATTAGAGTTATTTAATCCACATAACGTAATAAAATGACTTTTGTTTTTACATTTAAATGTATTAATTTTTTCAAATATGCCAATGCTTTCATCCAAAGTGAGTTACAAATGAGGAACATCACAAGCAATTTGTCAAGAGCCCACAATAAGTTTAGTAAAACCTCTCACCTTTACACAATATACTAGAGATTTGTGGAATTAAGTTGTAAAGTTGTGCTTAAAAGATCAGCCACACTAAAGTCGGCTTAGTCATAACCATAAAACAAAAGGACGGATGTCTCGTATCTGGTTGCTATTTAAATCACGTAGTTGCTAAACAGTGAGAGGTTTCCAATCAGCCGCATTTGCACCAAGTAAAACCATACAATGCTAATCTCTCAACATCACAAAGTCACAAAGTTTTGATGCTGTCTTCCGGCTTGTTCACTTTTTTTCTTTCTTTAGCCTCCACAACCCACACATCAGCCTTCTTCTATGTGCACTGCATTCAAATCCCACATGAACACTGTTCTCATTTTAAAAACTCTTGGTTGTTTTGTAATTAGAGTAATACAAGTTGGAATGACTGTACTTTGTGGAAGGGGCATAAAACAGAATGTTACTGATTGTGGTTACACTGCAATACCCATGAATACGTCTCTGTCCCACATGTCTGTCTTTCTGAGGCAGAATGTTTCAGGTAAGAGCGTATGCATCTCTATCAACTGCGTGTTACACCACAGAGCAAGTTTCTCAGGTCAAACCACATTTCACACCAGGACTTTTTGTTATTGGCTTAGGATTGGCCATTTGATTTACCTGTTATGTTTAAAAGCATGGACTTTTATTTTAATTTAATGGACTTTGAACATTGTATTATAATATATGATACATGGTTTAGCCTTCAAGTCCAGATGACCTCCTGACTGACTTGTTTCTTAAAGGGATAGTTTGCTCAAAAATGAAAATTTTCATAATTTCCTCACCCTTGTGTTGTTCCAAAATGCTGTGCATTTTGTAAAATGACTTTTTTTTGTCCATACAATGAAAGTCATTCTTCAAAATGTCTTCGAACAACATGAGGGTGAGTAAATAACAGAATAAAAAAAAAATTTGTGAACTATCTGACCTGATCTTACAGGAAAACATAACTATTTTACAAGATGCGATTTCGTATGAATTCGTATGATTTTTAGAAACTGGGCCAAAAGCAGATCATATGAAAACATATGAACTTAATGAGATGCAAAAATTTAAAATAGTTATGATTTGCCAGAGATCAAGTTTGTGTAGAAAACTCATTTTGGTCCCATCATCCCACTATATGTGCTTGTTTAAATTTATGGTGCTGTCCAAAGATTGTGCATTGGTGTGTGTTTTGCAACTGTTACCCTTCCTATTATTATCTTTTGTGAAGAAATAGTTTCCTGGTGTTTATTTGCATGTTGTAAAATGAAATGGCTGAGGTGTTGAGGTGTTAAAGTTTCAGTTGTGCTGACGTTCTCTTTCCTCTGCTCATAGATCCGGTGCTTAAGAGGGCAGCAGGGATTACCCGACCAACCCAGTTTTGATGGGATTCATATAGTCAATCACTATGGAGGTGACAATGAATCCTACCAGTCCTCTGATGAAGATGGAGTGAAGCTGTCACCCCACCTGACCAGTCATCAGGTTAGAGGCCGGATCACACTACATCCAAACCTGGAGGACTCGGAAAGTGAGGGTGATGAGGAAGGAGAGACCCTACGACTTACTGTGCCCTCGAATGGCAGCCATAAGACAACTACAGTATGATCGAATGGATTGATGACACAAACTGCCATCAAAGGTCTGGGAAGGAGACAATGCTTGTCCTACAGCATTGAGCATGGGACTCGAACTGGAGAACTTGAAAAGCCCTCATTCATCTTTACAAATGGACTTGTGGAGTCATATCTCTCTTAAGGTCATGGTTTACATCTGCATTTGTTTTGTTTTTGCCAAAATGCGTCAGATGTTTTGTCCTGGCACTATTTTTTTATTTTAGCAACAATAAAGAGGGCTAATGTGCCTTTTTAGGCTCTTTGAGATTCTTGGAATAAGTCATAATTTTGTGGCACGAGATTCCCAAACCTTAAAAAGGGGGTGTTTCTAATACCCCACAATTTTTTCACATTACGAGAAGCGACTTTGTATAGCATAGCGTTTTATGCATTGTCATAGTTTTTATTTTTTAAGTCATCCTTTTTTTAAGAAACCAGTAAACGCATAACTTTGGGAAAAACATATTAAAGAATGGAACACTATCATCTTTAAAAGGACATTTATATGTTCCATATTTATACAATAGTGTCATATCTAAAGTTAGCGAATCGTTTTTTCCCCCCTGGCATGAATTATAAGATTGGGTCTTGAACACATTATGAAATGTGTCAAGCAACCAGCATCGATGTAAATATGTACATGTTTTGATTTTTTTTCATCTCCATTATTACTTGAAAATATGTATTCAGTTGATGTCATGTCTATATTGTAATGTATTGTACAGTTAAAGGACGTATTACTGAATTTGGGAGGTCTTTGGAGGCAACAACTCTTCCTGGCACACTGCTGTCCAATAACTTTTATGTACTGTAGCTTTGATGTAGTCAGTTCTCTTATTTCACAGGATGGAGTTTTGTTTTGTTTTTGTGCCTGGAAAGATTGTATGAAATTCTTGCTGATTTACAATATTTTCTACAAAATGTGGTATGCTGAGCATGTTATGCATCATGAATACCTGCAAACTGATGGAATTGGAGGAAGAGAGCGGTGTTTATTGGAACAATGTTCTCTTTTCTCTGGCCTTACTCAAGCCAAACACTCACAGCCATCACAGGCAATGAGAATACAAGTATACACACACTGTCCCTCCTTTTCTTTTCACATACATATTCGTACCAACTAGCTTCTGAATCAGTTTGCATTTTTGCACAGGTGACATGCATATGACTTCACAACAATGCAAAATACTACTTATCCCTGTTTATGGCAATATATTTAATTGAGCTTCACTCTACATTGTTCTCCAATGAGTTTTGTGTGGACTTTGGAAGTCATCTTCAAAGCAAAGGAATGAAGTAATTTCATGAATAGCACCAGAGAGCAAGCCTTAAAACCTATCATGATGGATGTAAAGTTTGTACACTATTTGCCCATCTTGCCCGCATACAAAATAAAGACTTTGCTAAACGAGCTTGCAAAGCACAAAACACTAAAGCGATTTAAAGTAATTAAGAAAAACCTTACAAAAGTTGAGTGTTTAACAGTGAATTCCTGTGGAATGTTCCTGTGGGCATTAAAGGCTTTACAGATGGTTGACAATGCAAGATAAGTGTCTTGAAGATGATGGACGTGTTGATTCATATCACAATAAAAAGACCATTTGATAGTAGCCTACGTCTGTCATGCTTTGTTCGCTATTTTCCATGCATCAGCAGGGGGGGGGGGTTTTGATTTTAGAAATTGTGGTCATTGTAGGCGAACTTTTTTTTTTTATCCAAGTAGGCCTAATCCAAATAATAATTTTAAAAAAAGCAACCTAATTATTCACATTACATTTAATAGCCTACAACAGTTTTGTAAATTCGTTTCTCTTGAAATCGAGAAAAAAAACTTTCTTGTATTGTACTATGTTTTACTTATTTATCATTTTATTTCGGAACAAATAATAAACATTCAGTACACTGACATAAGCAGCTGCTGGAGGTACAGCCTTCCTTACAGTGGATTACCATTGAGATGTGTCGCAAATCTAACGTTCTTCAGGAAGCTGTGTGTGTGTGTGTGTGTGTGTGTTCGTACGCTTAAAACCAATGAGATGAGATGCGCTATGCGCTCTGCCTTAAGCGAAAACACCTCAACTGTACTGAAATCATCTTACAACGAATTGTTATGCTATCGGGTAAGTACCGCAAATCCTTTCGGGAAAAGAGCTCTCGTTAATTCAATTTTAAGTGATTGATAAAACGTAATTCTTGAATCAGGGTTTCGCTAAGAGGAATCACAGTTCGCGCGTTTCCCGTTATGCATGAAGTTTCATACTGTACGTGCAAATGTAGGCTTATCTGAATAAAACTCGACTTATCTCAGCACCGTTTTACCGGTACAAATGCAACTTTTTCATTTGCAGTGCTTGGTATTATAAACATGAAAAAATATAAGAGAAGCGTTATAAAGATGTTGGTAGCCTAACGTTTTTGTTGCTCTCGTAGCCTAAACTTTACAACTAAACAGCAGGTTCATAGAAGTACAATAAAGCATATGAAAAAATAAAGACCTTATATTAATAGATAGATGATTTCTTATATATAGAAAAAAAGGAAGCAGCAGCAGTCAGGATCTTTATTATTGCTTTTTTATTTTCGTTTGTTTATTTGTTCTGAGAGTTATTCATGTATCATGACACTAATGGGAACGACATATAGGCTAGGTGCTATTATTGAAATACATTTTTTTTTTTACCCCTTTAGTGTTCGGTAGGCTATAGGCAAATAGGCTACTGTACGTTTGATTTCTGCCACTTTCATTATGTGGGATATATAGGCTAGCTAGCTTAGTACTAAATATGATTATATCCGATAGCCTATGTTTCTCGTGATGGAGTAGCCTACAAAAAATGTGAGATAGCCGAATGTTTGAACATCAGTCAAGATATGGCTACAGTGTCCTTGCATTATCGGTATCCTATCTACCGGATGCCCTGAGGTGTCTAATCGGCGGAGGGCACATTGCGCTTTGATTTCCTGCGCTTCGCTGTTGGCCAGAACAAACACACTCTTCTGCGGATCCTGGACTGTGCCTATCAGGTAGGCTACTGATGGGCGCGACAGATTTCATAAATCCATACAAACTTATCCAAAAGGGAGCGAAACATGTCTAAATAATAAGTTGAAGCAGTAAGATAATAGTAACGGTTAGCCCCCATCAATTGACAGCTTTTTCCCCTAAATGACAATAGCGCTCTAGGTAAATGAAGTGAAGCGATTAATTTACGAGACGGCTGTCACGAGTCAAAGGCAGGTGCATGAGACGGAGACTGATTGGCAGTATGTATGGGCTCCCACTGATTGTCTGCCGCACGAGCTGAATGCGTGTCCCTGTTGTGTCCACGACAGATCACCAGCGTCCACTCTGAACAAGGCAGCTCTGTTCACTGAGAAGCCACGAAACTCGAGATCACCGTGACCCCGCTGGCGTGTGGACAGCTTTATAATTCAAGTCTACTAAGACCAAGTTTTACTTTATAATAAAGCCCGGTTAATGAACCTGTAATCAATTATGAATTCAACAGCAGCATTTTAAGAACTTTAAGCTGCATTCTAATTTCGGACATTAGGGGTATAGCTAATTAGCCTAATCGTCATTCCAAGAAATGTTTCATTTTGAAAATTAAACTTTAAAAAAATTAATTTGAACTCGTAATAAATTCCTTTGCTCCATCTCAAACGTTGTTGAGTCCACGGTAACAGGGTTGACCGTTTTTATTGTTCATTCAGTTATTGGCGCTCAAGGACATGATAAATCAATGTTTATTAGAAATAGAATTATCTGATAGGCTATAGTTTTACAAATGACAGTTAAATACCATTTTTTTCTCCTTAAAAAAAATCATGACAACAGGGTTTGACTTCAATTTGCCTACTATTTTGGACAATTGTAACAAGTGTTTAAAGGAGGAGATATTTGGCTTTGAATTATTTAATAATGGTGACGTTTAGATTGTCATAGTGTGTTTCTTTTTAATGGAACTACCCGAGGGGGCGTTTTTGACGCATTACATGAAACAAAAATGTACAAAATACAGAATAAAATAATATTTAATAATTTTCTAATGAAATATTTTATCTAATATTTTAAATCAGAGTGTACATGCTAAAACCATACAGCAAACAAAATAAAATTAAAGATAAATTTAGTCTGCACGAGTTTTGTTGATGTGTAAACCTATAATCAATAGGCTAACCAATATTTGTTTACACGCAGCCTATAAAGGACTCAAAATGCCCCCTTGTGCATGATCCATATGTAGCCTAGTGAAAGCAAAACAAATTAAATAGCCTAAGCAGTCCCTAAAAGGATCAGAAATGTAAATACAATTCTTTCGAAGAAAATATAAAACGTTTTGTTAACAGCAAGTCCTTAATACACGAACCTGCGCAAATCATCGGCTGCAGAAGGTACAGGCTGGGTTGCCGTCTCCTCGTTTCCTCTCCCCCTGCAGCTAGGGATTGAGTAACACATTGATAAAACAGTGTATCACTTATCCTGATAGCCACGGTTCCCCCCGGACTTGTCTGTCCTCTCGTAGAGGGGCGGACCAATCACAGGCCTAAGGCTTGGTAGTTGTTCCTTTAAAGCACCTGTCTTCATAACACCTGGCAGACGAGAGAACTGCTTTACGCATGCTCCCACTCTGACATATCCTCTATACACACGCGCAGCTCTTCAACCAATGGTCTTCAAATCTTTTCAGAGATAAAAAAGCCGCCGCATCTGTGGATCTGACAGATTGCCTGATCTTCACTAATGACTGAGGACATCGAAAGAAGGAAGAGGAGACACAATGCCTAGGTCTTTCTTGGTGAAGAGCAAAAAAGCGCACAGCTACCACCAGCCACGATCTTTGGAGGATGACTACAAAAGACTTGATACTATTTTAGCTAATATATGTGCAGGTATGTCAAAGTTATATCGATTTACGGATACACATAGTACGGCTGTCAAACAGAACATTTATATGTATGCTAACGTTGTCTTAGCCTACCTTTCTTGTAGGTTTTATATATGTATTTCCCCTTTTTTGAAACTATTGTTTTTATTATTATTTCAAATTCAAAGATAGCATATAGCCTAATGAGATCATTGTTTACTTGTCTAAGAAAGAAAGTAATGTAATTACATTTGTTTGGGGGAAATTCTAGATTTTATCCATATGTTATGAGATTCACATTTAATACAGCTGTGGTTTTGACGAAGAAAAAAATCATTACAGAAAGCAAAACTTCAGACGAGTCAGAGTGCTGTACGGATGCCCTGACAGGCGACGCGACTGGTGCTTGTTCACCGGACTCTCACCTGGTGGATCCAGCTGATCTTTCCTCCAAGTCTCCTCTCAGCTCTGGGGGAAGCGTGTGCGACCGCTCGTCGGATTACGAAGACTTTTGGCGACCTCCATCACCATCAGCATCACCGGGTACGGGTCTATTTAACGTAGCTAATTACGCTTATCAAATTGTATCTACAGAGTGAATGAATGTGGTAAAGTTTTTTGGGGTCTGTCTTACGACTAGGTTACATCATTTTTTGTGCGTGTCAAACTGCTTTAAACGATTTAGTAACCAACAAACCATTTTACCTGGAGGTGGAAATGATTGCATGAGATGCTTGGGCACGTTTCGTTCATTTCGGATCATTAGCCTATCGGACAGAATTGTTTATCAAATATCAAAAATATATCACAGAAACGTTTGTTTTGCTTTTAAAAGTAGGCTATATAAGGTAGGCTATTTGACCCCCATCACATTTCGAAACCCCCCGCCCACCTCTCTCCTCCTCAGTAGTCATTTCTTAACCGAATAACCGATTTAAAACACGGGAATCATTAATTTATCGTTTTTCTACTTTAACAGAGTCGGCGAAATCTTTTTCACCCTCCGTTGAGGAAACACAGCCCTTCGCCGTCCCTTTCAGGCCTTACGCGTGGAGCAGGTACTCTGGATGTGAAATCAGACAGCTGGTACATCACACTCTCAATCATCACCACTCTCTCGAGCGACCTACTCCTCCAGCCTATTACAATGAGCGCGTGGTCGAGCCCTCTCTTTTCAACGAACGAGGATCTGGCGCAGGCATTTACGGCTCCACTGCCACCCTATTCGAGCGCGCCACTGCCTCTGGATTTTATGATGACAGCAGCATACTGGGAAAAGGAACTGAGATAAAGTCCAGCTCTGATGTGATGTGTAGTCGTCTCCTGCTAAATGGCGCGTTCAAATGTATAAAATGCAGCAAGGTAATGTTTACTAGCGCTAATGAGTTTGACTGTTTTTAGAAATCATTTCATAAAAGATGGTCCTTTCCGCTCCACAGGTGTTTTCTACACCACACGGCTTGGAGGTGCACGTCCGGAGGTCGCATAGTGGAACAAGACCCTTTGCTTGCGACATCTGTGGCAAAACGTTCGGACACGCGGTCAGTCTGGAACAACACAGAGCTGTTCACTCACAGGTGCTCGCATGTTGTTCCTTTCCAGGAATGAAAATCATAACACAAATGTCTAATTAGTCCAACTGAAGTCGATTGACTGCAAAATTGAATTTTGTACAAACACGCTTTTCATCCCACAGGAGAGAAGTTTTGATTGTAAAATCTGTGGGAAAAGTTTTAAAAGATCCTCCACTCTTTCCACTCATCTCCTTATACACTCCGATACACGACCCTACCCATGCCAGTACTGCGGGAAGAGATTTCACCAGAAGTCAGATATGAAGAAGCACACATTCATCCACACAGGTAGGCTAAACGAAATATAACTAGAACTTGATCTACAGAAATAGAACTTTGGATGAAATAGTTGACGTATGGATTTTGTCTCCCAGGGGAAAAGCCACACAAATGTCAGGTGTGTGGGAAAGCTTTCAGTCAGAGCTCCAATCTGATAACGCACAGTCGAAAACACACTGGATTCAAACCGTTTGGATGTGACCTCTGCGGCAAAGGATTCCAGCGCAAGGTCGATTTAAGGAGACACAAGGAAACACAACACGGACTGAAGTGAGGAGACATTGGGGACTTTACCAAACACTATTGGAAAACCCATCTGGACTTTAACAAGCTACAAATGCTCATTCATAAAACATTAAATCAGTGTTTTAGAGTTGGCGACTGACGTTTACATTAGTTGTAGAGCTGTTTATGCCTGTGAGATTTGCCTACGAGTCAGCAGCAGGCCAGCAGGTCTGGCAGCTTTCATGGTGATATTATAACAGGGTATCACAGGGTATCTTGATTCAAATCAATCGCCCGCTGCAGAAACATGTCAGGCATCGTGTCTGAACCCAAAATATTATCACCAAAATAATCAGGGACGAAATATAACCGCCGCGAGAAAGGACACTGTATCACCCAAAATATCAGCTGAAGGAGAGAAAATCACCGCATCTCAAAAGAATGTCACTTTGTTTTCAACGCTGCAAAGGGGATGCTGGCAAAACAAGCACTACAATAGACTGCGAGATTTCATCAATAAAAGGATTGTTTGTGTACTATAGCCCAACTTCAATTATTTGGCTTGTCAAACCCTTTCCAGTCATCGTTTTTTCCTTTTCTGTTAGGTTCGTTTTCTTTAGCGTAAATACTCAATAGCAGCTGTACCTTGTCAGATTAAATTGATAAATAGCCTATTTGTTTTTATATAATTTACACTATTTATTGGAATAAAGAATATTACGAAGATATGCCATTTCTATGTGTATTTGTCTTCTTTTGTGTAATAATTAAAGTTTGTTGTTTCATACAGATCTCTCTGTAGCTAGGCTACTGAGCGCAGCGCATTGCATGAGTGTAAATTAAAGCATTTCAATTTCATTATTTTAAGCATTCAGTATTTCGTTACGTTTAAAACAAAAATATATATATTTACTCGCAAGCTATGGGAAATTTCACGTGTCACGTCTTTCGCGATCAGTGCATTCGCGTTATATTTTCAAGATAAGAATTATTGGAAACACCAATAAATAGCCTAAGTTAATGGGAATCAAGAATTATTCGATATTAGAAAAGATGAAAAATATGAAAAATGAAGACGATTGTTTAACTTATAAATCTCAGCATTCACTGTTGAGAGGAGGCCGCAAAACACGTCACAAAATAGCCTCAACCTCGCTGAAAAAAGGGAAAGCTGCCCTATTGAAAATACTAAAACAATACACTTAATATTATGTTTGACACGAGAACATTATATTGCGTAAAGTCTAAATGAAATTCAGCACAGTCATCAAAAAGCGATTGATCATCTTGCAAATAATTGTTCATTGATTCAGGCCTCTAAAAACATGATCTAAAACACGTTCACCAACATGATTTCGGATTAAAATGAGCTAATGCAGCAATTCCTTTCAATTTGGTCTCAATTTAATTTCATTGTGTAGGCCTACTCTCCCTCTATCTACTTAATCCAGTTGTGTTGGACAAGTAAATACAACTGCAAAAAATGAGGTTCTATTAACAATTGTATATTTATAGGCCTATTATTAGTTATATTTATATTTAACATTTTATGTCAGTAAAATAAATAACTTTATGCTCATTGTATTATTAATAACAAAATTAACATTTTTACATCTGTCCATTTGGTTTCAGACGCTGGACCGTTATTTTTTCCAATGATTTATTCCAGTCTGAGAAACACATGCCACGTTTAAAAAATAATTGAAAAAGCACTACGATTCGTATGATTTAGTTTTAATATGTAAAACGATTTACAATTGCAGAAATCATTCATTACTATGGCAGTAATGAACTAGCCTAGGGCCTATTAGTCCACAGAAACTGTGTCTGTATCTGTATCTGACCAAAATCTTCAAACAAATATTTCTTATATCGAAATGTATTTATTTATTATTTAGGGGAAATTATAGCGTAGGTGCAGATATCATCAAATCAAACGGCTAATTGTCTCTTATCTGACCATGACAATTATTATTCCCTTTTATTTACACTCTAAACACCGTTGGATCTCCGCTGTTAACCAATCTAAGTGTAAATAAAGGAAGTTTATTCAGCAGAAACAGTTCACTATACGCCCGCCGAATAGGGCGGGTCAGTGCTTTCTGCTGCCCTGCAGTCTAAAATGGCCCCGGGATATAACGTCAGCTTATCTAAGGATCTGGCACAATGAAGGTAAATAATATACGGTTTAAAAATCAGTTTCCAACAACGCAACCGCGCTACATAAGCCAGAAAAAAGCTTTAATTCTCATTTAGGCTACCAAAAGTCCCCTTAAAATTCTTCGAGATGGCATAATATAAGTTCTGTGTTAGTGGGAAGCAATCAAAGATTGAAATCACTGACTTTTTATAGCTCAAATCTTACTGCATTTAGGCCCGCGAAAATACTGAATATTTTAAAACCCAGAAGATTTGACTGAGAGGAACAGGAAAATGCATATTTTTTCTAGAGAAAAGAGAGATAAGCAGATTGCGGTGGGATTTACATGTCCTGCTGCTGTGAGGAAAAATCGAACATGCCTGAATTAGGACAATATTTGGAATGTAACATATTTATAATATTTATGTAGCTTCCTTTTTTGATTTTAACATCCATTATTGTCAATTAACAAACATTTGAGTCATATTCCATCATCTCAAATAGAGAATTCGTTATTTCCCTTCTAGGAACATGTGAGTAGACAGTGTGGCAGTGGTATGGATGTTGTCCAGAGTGCTGCAGGGATTGCAATGCCTTTACATAGGTCAGTATCCACCACAGTTTCAATCCTCTGCAGTTCACCCAGAGGGAAAGTGCAAGCTTGGACCATTAGGCCAGGCCAGATTTCAGTGAGGGTTTTAAGACCGTTGCCCCACAGCCTCCAGGCATATCAAATATGAATAGAAGAAGTCCTGGAAAGAGCCCAATCAATTTCAGTGGGCGAGTAATCAGAGCACTTCATTCTTCAAACACACACACACACACACAAACACAGTGTTTTCGTGTTTTATGGGGACTTTCCATAGACATAATGATTTTTATACTGTATATAACCCTACCCCTAAACCCATAACAGAAAACTTTCTGCATTTTTACATTGTCAAAAAACTAAATTTAGTCTGATTTATAAGCTATTTTTTCTCATGGGGACCAAAAATGTCCCCACATGGACAAGGATTTTGGATATTGCCATCCTCATAACGTAGGATTTACCTGGACCACACACACGCATACTCGGTTTCACTATCTTTTGGGGACTCTCTATATAGGCGTAATGGTTTTATACTGTACAAACTGTATAAATCTACCCCTAAACCTACCCATCACAGAAAACTTTCTGCAAACTTTCACAAAACATAATTTAGTATGTTTATTAATAATTTCCCTCGTGGAGACCGCTGGCTGGTCCCCACAATGTATTTGATTTCAGGTTTTACTATCCTTGTGGGGACATTTGGTACCCACAATGTAATATAAACTTGCGTACACACACACACACACACACACACACACACTTCCATGTTTTATGGAGATGTTCCATAGACATAATGATTTTTATGCTGTATAAATTGTAAACCTACCCATCACAGAACTTAAAAAAAACATCCCGTTTTCCATTTCCAAAAAATGTCCCCACAAGGACAAAGATTTCCGATTTTTCCATCGTTGTGGGGATTTTGCCCTCATAACTTGGGGTATACCTGAACCACACACATTGCAATAATCGGTCTCTGGTAATTAGATATAAATCACAAATGTCTAGAGTTATACATGATGATACTCACATGCTGGTGCATTAGAGAGGCAATCACATGGCTATAGTTCATGGTTAGGTATCTAAAATTAATGTCAGTTACACATAAAATATGAAGGATATCTCAAGTTATCTACTTAGGTTTTAAATGAGAGACTAAGAATATTCATCCCAAAAATCATCATTTACTCACTTTATTGTTGTTCCAACCTGCATGACTTTCTTCTGCAGAACACAAAAGAAAATATTTGAAGAAACTGTTTTGGTTACCATTGACTTCCATTTTATGGACAAAAAACAAAAGAATAGCACCCTGCCAAAGTGCTCTCAAAACATGTCTAATGATAGACAAACAATGTTTCCATCTATGAGAGAGTGAAAAATCACTAGTACACTCTCCTGATTTATATAGCTGATAAGCAAATATTAAGGACTAAATCCTAGGAATCCTCCAAATTCCCAATCATCATAAAATCATCTGCTACTGTATACACGCATGTGGAAAAAGACTGAAAACCAGACACTGAATAAAAAAGAGGGAGATCTAAAAAGAGAGAAATCTGGATTGTTTATGGCATGTGCTTAAAAAATAATTTCAACATTTCACAAGCAGAAGTATTGTGAAAGCAATCAAGCATAAACAAGGTAGGCATCACCTGTGAAACATATTCTTAACAGTCTTTCACTTAGAAATGCAGACAAGAAATGCAGGGCGTCTGCAGCTCTGTGACGGGAGAGCAGCGGAAGGTCTCAGGGAGACAGGGCTCAGATACTGTGTTCTTTTGTTGTGGCGCTTTATTCATTATTTACTTGATCTGAAAAATAGACTGCAAGACAACTGCACAGCTGTCATCAGGCAGTAGGGTGGAGATACAAATTATTCATGATTTTAGAAAGAACGGTAGAAAAAAAAGGGAGAAAAAAAAACATAACAAGGAATTTGGTTGGCACACATAACAGACCCTCACACTATCTGTGAGAAGAACAATTTGCACAGGGTTACATGAATTATGCTTCATAAAAATGGGGATATTTGATTACATTTCAGTGGCAGAACTATTTGTGTAGATTACATTTTGTATGTGGATTTTATGTTTAACCTCCTAAGACCCAGAAAAACAAAGTCTTTTGAATTTAGTATGTTTTCATGTCATTACATTGTTTAGAGCATAAGAAACAAATGGAAACATTTTTTGAAAAATTATATTTTATTCATATGATATGATGTCTATACACTACAAAATTCTCATCAATAAAATGTTTTGTGAAAATGTGCATTGTGAAAAGCGCTATACAAATATAACTTTCATAAAACAGGATATACACTCACCTAAAGGATTATTAGGAACACCTGTTCAATTTCTCATTAATGCAATTATCTAATCAACCAATCACATGGCAGTTGCTTCAATGCATTTAGGGGTGTGGTCCTGGTCAAGACAATCTCCTGAACTCCAAACTGAATGTCAGAATGGGAAATAAAGGTGATTTAAGCAATTTTGAGCGTGGCATGGTTGTTGGTGCCCGACGGGCCGGTTCTGAGTATTTCACAATCTGCTCAGTTACTGGGATTTTCACGCACAACCATTTCTAGAGTTTACAAAGAATGGTGTGAAAAGGCAAAAACATCCAGTATGCGGCAGTCCTGTGGGCGAAAATGCCTTGTTGAAGCTAGAGGTCAGAGGAGAATGGGCCGACAGATTCAAGCTGATAGAAGAGCAACTTTGACTGAAATAACCACTCGTTACAACCGAGGTATGCAGCAAAGCATTTGTGAAGACACAACACGCACAACCTTGAGGCGGATGGGCTACAACAGCAGAAGACCCCACCGGGTACCACTCATCTCCACTACAAATAGGAAAAAGAGGCTACAATTTGCACGAGCTCACCAAAATTGGACAGTTGAAGGCTGGAAAAATGTTGTCTGGTCTGATGAGTCTCGATTTCTGTTGAGACATTCAGATGGTAGAGTCAGAATTTGGCGTAAACAGAATGAGAACATGGATCCATCATGCCTTGTTACCACTGTGCAGGCTGGTGGTGGTGGTGTAATGGTGTGGGGGATGTTTTCCTGGCACACTTTAGGCCCCTTAGTGCCAATTGGGCATCGTTTAAATGCCACGGCCTACCTGAGCATTGTTTCTGACCATGTCCATCCCTTTATGACCACCATGTACCCATCCTCTGATGGCTACTTCCAGCAGGATAATGCACCATGTCACAAAGCTCGAATCATTTCAAATTGGTTTCTTGAACATGACAATGAGTTCACTGTACTAAAATGGCCCCCACAGTCACCAGATCTCAACCCAATAGAGCATCTTTGGGATGTGGTGGAACGGGAGCTTTGTGCCCTGGATGTGCATCCCACAAATCTCCATCAACTGCAAGATGCTATCCTATCAATATGGGCCAACATTTCTAAAGAATGCTTTCAGCACCTTGTTGAATCAATGCCACGTAGAATTAAGGCAGTTCTGAAGGCGAAAGGGGGTCAAACACAGTATTAGTATGGTGTTCCTAATAATCCTTTAGGTGAGTGTATAATATGCTAAAGAAAATAGATATACAAATATTAGCTCTATACTGAGAATAAAAGTGACTCACTAAGTACATACCTCAAAGAAATACAACAATTAAAAAGTAATCTCAATAGAAAAGTCCGATTTGTCTTAAACTCTGCATCAGGTTACAGTGTGTGAGGCCATCAGAGTACAGTGTCTGTCTGCTCCTATTCATCCTATTCCAGCTTGACATGACACCTCAACACAGACTCAGGGGAACAGGGAGCATTTATCCAGTCTGCTCTGGGATGTCCCAGCTTAGCCTGAGTACCACGCTTTTACTGCCTAAACTCTGCACACTTTTGTTTGAGGTCCTTGTTGTTTTCAGAACTGTTTAACAAGGTAAGTCTCTGGAGTCCTGGCACGCTCTAAAGTCAGTCACTCTGAAGAGTCTGATGGGGCTGGATTGTGTGTGTGGGTGTGGAAAAGTGTAACAGAGAAAAGCTATGTGTGTGTGTGTGTGTGTGTGTGGGGCGGGGGGTCATAGTAAAAATGGGTAAGAGCAGTGGTGATTGCCACAACTGGGAGACATTAGACCTGGGTGAGCGGCCAAATGTGAGCTGACGTTTTCCTTCAGGTTAAAGCCCTGAAAGCTTTTCCATTAGTTATCTCGCAGTGGGGCCTGCCAACCCCTGCACAGCACGCAGTCAGCCTAGTCAGCTGCTGAAAGGTGGGTGCAGTAGGTCGCTGCTCATTTAAAGACATGTTTATCTGCTTCATTTAGCATTACATATCACTACCACTATTTGGATGCTAGCTGTCGCTCAAATGGAGACTTGAGGGGATGTTTCATATTTTTTTCAGTTTTCATTGCACCAGTAAAAATGAGTTTAAATATTATGTTCATAATATATACAATTAAAATGCTAGATATTAGTAAATAGCAATTGATTTTACAGTATCGGATAACAAGTTTTCCAAGTCAGACAATTTCACAAAATGGGATTAAGACTACATTAAGAACTAACGGAAACTACACCTAAACATTTTTTTTTTAATTGCCCAGAAATCTACCCCCACTCTTATTAATAAGTCAAATTGTCATGACATTATGTCTAATTCATCCTGCTAGGCAGCTATTTCTTTAGCCGTAGTACATCAGTATAGTTCTGTTTCATCAACATTTAAAGAGTAATCTAATAGCATATGAATCCTGACAAAAACACTAAAAGGATTCATGTTGGTAAAAGGTTGAACAAATAGGTGCTTTCTGGTCAGAAACAAATACAATGTGACAGACAGGCCCAGGCTACACAGTTACAGTATAAATAAAAAAATATTTTATGTAACAGTCCATGCATTTGTTCCTCTATTACCAATGCTCTTGTCTCCAATTCAAGAAAGACAAAACTAAAGTTCAAGTGAGTTTTGTAAGGGAATATTTTCGTATAACATTGTTATATTATTAGTCACCCATCAATATCGGTCAGCATAGCCTAAATCCCTCTTCTATAAAGAGCAGATGCAGCCTAAAAAGTAGCGAATTGATACAATCCTCCACTTAACCAGGCCTGACTAAAGCAATGAACCTCTCTGAAAAATTCATAAGATCCATTTCACAAAATACCAAGCCAAGCAAAAGGATGTATCAAACTAGAAGAGAGAAGGAGAGAGGGATGCAGGCAAGCTGATATGCAGAGACAGAGAGGCGGAGAGAGAGAGTGCAAAAAGAGACAGGAGACAGTGGTGGTGAGAAAAAAAGACAAAAGATTTATTCTCAGTAATAATAAAAAATTAATGTTGAGGCATTCAAGTAAAGTTCCTTTTGATGTTCTGATTTAATGAATGATTTGAGGCTCAGATGTAGGTTTACTGAAGCCTGTGCTAATGTCTGTTCGGGGTCTGTGTAGTCATGTGTCACTCTGTAGCACCATCAAGCCATTGCACTGCTTCTCAACAGATCAAGCAGTCTACAGTGAGCTGGTAAGTACTTCCAATGTCCCCGAGGTCCAGGACGCACACACGCTCGCATGCACAGCCTCCTCCATAGACACATTCTGACACTAGACGCACAAAATACACCAACACGTTTGCTCACTAACTCAGACACATTGATATGTTCCTACACTGTTTAAAAGCACTAGAGATAAAAGGCTGTTTCATGTAATGTGGGAACAGCTGTGATGTTTTTCTGCTGTTGTGTGAATGTGGTAGGTGTTGACTCTCTGATGGGCAGTGAAGTGTGAACGGAGCAAAAGAGCGAGCTTTAACAAAACTAACACAACAACATGCATTTGTGTACAATCCACTCTATTAAAAAACATATTTCCTTTTTGTCAAACATGATCATTGGTGGATAAATCTCACACATTTAATTCAATAATTATAGTCTCATGACTAACAGAAAAGTTAGAAAAAAAATAAATTCAATTTAATCAAGAGTGTAACAATTAGTTAGTAATTAGTCATTATGCAGCTACACATATTACTATAAAATTCATATGTGAGAGAAATGACCCTTAAAGTCCAAAATAAAGACTGCGTTTGATTCTGGTCACTGTAAAAGACTACAGAGATCTGAGAGAGAGCAGCGTTACAAGGACAAAGATCTGGGTTGCAGGGGTAGATGAGACTGGCCCTGCTCGTTTCCCCGCTGGTGTATGCTAAATCATTAATGATCACAACCAGTACCTGATCTGTTCAAATCAACTCTGAGTTTTTTCCAGCCTGCTTTCCACACAGTCCAGTTATAGATGTTTGCACAACAACAGCATGAAGAAGCAGGTGTGGCTACTGACCTCCAAATCACATTTACTTGATTTATCACATTCACTTTGTTGAAAAAAAGATAACTGTGAGATAAAGCTTAAAAATATGAAATAAATTCACATTGTTAGACAAAAGTCGCATAGACTGTGATATAATAAGGTCTATCCTAATTTGTGTACTTAAGCACTATTCAATGACATTTTAATTAGTTTGAGTAGTGTGTTCACACTGAAAAAGTACACTTTAAACACCCAGATGATGCACTAATTTAATAGAAAAAATTAAGTGTGGAACGTTGGTGCTAATCGAATGTACTCGACTGCCGCAGCTTTACTTATATAGCGGAGGGGGAGGGGCATCAGACTCCGATGTTGAATGACAAAATAACCTTATAAAATTCACACACACATGGATGAGTACATAGTGCATATGTACATAGAGTGCATAGTGTATAATCATTTGGGACGCAACTAGTTGCAATTGTGAGATATAAAGTCGATTTTATGAGAAATAAAGTTGCAATTGTGATATATAAAACGTTACTTTGGTAGATATACATTTCGAACTACAAGATATCGTCACACTGCCAGATTTAAAGTGTTATTGAGAGATATAAAATCACAATTAAAGTAGAATTTACGACAATTGAGAGAAATATTCATAATTGAAAGATATAAAATCTAAAAAAAAAAAACTTGCAGGATATAAACTGAAAGATATAGCTACATTGTATAACGTAATATTGTGAGGTGGAGGTGGAAACAGGCTTCCACAGAAACATTTTATGGTCTGTTGTGGTCAAAAAACTTTGGCCCAAATATCTGACAAAAGACAAATATCACTCAGCTTGGCAAAGTCCAGAACAGGAACAGCTCAATAAGTGTAAATAAGAATCATCACCTGTATTTACACCACACAAGTTATGTTGTTGATTTAAAGTTAAACTAAAAAAATCTAACTGATGATCTGAAAGACATGCAAACAAGGTGCTTCAGAGACATATTTGGCAGGAGGAATACAAATTAAAACACTTGTACATGTTCTCATGGATAAAAGGAGAGAGGGAGGGGAGAGAGGGGGGAAAAAACACCCCTAAAAGCTTCCATCACCTTAATAAAATCATGGGAACCAGTACACAGTGTGTCAGCATCTCCAAACACCAGAGAATGAGCAGACTGACAAAATTGCTTTGACAGCCTGTTCACATGTAACATCCCAGCCTCTTCTGCCATTGGGGGTTGCCTACAGAGATGAAGGCACAGGGTACCCAAGCACACAAGTGGACTCTGTCGTGCTGGTGAGCATGGTATTGATCAAAGGCAGACGGGGTGTCTCTCCCTCAGAAAAGGGGCCAGTGTTATCCTTGTCAATTAAGGTTCCCACACTGTACGTATTGATTTGGAACAACTCAACACAGGTAATTGCCATCAAAATGCCGATTTACAAAAGGGCAAGCAGGCATCGGCAAAAGAAGCACCTGTATGGTTGTATGGATCTGTTGTTTTCTCCTCCTCATGATCCCAGTCACTCTGACAACACTCAGATCTACCACTTTAGCATTACAGATGCTGCTTCCATCTAGAACATTGAGCACATAAATACATACGCTGCATGTTTTCATTTGCAATTTGCACTTAGGGAGAACAGTAATTTGTTATATATGATATACAGTATATCATAGCCTAGTTGATTTTACTTGACTCTGACCCCACCTCTGTGTATGGTAAAGGTTCAAGCAAAGGCTTATAGCTATTACTTGAGTAGTTTCCATGAATCACAATATTTATTATTTCGTTTTTTAATCTTCCTGCAGTTACCAAATCATGGGGAAGGGAAAATCTGAGCCATGCCCATATAAAGTGCACTGTTTCAAATCAAACGCACAAGTCCATCTGTAGGCAAGGCAGTGAAAGCTAAGGCACAGACTCTAGGGAGTGACCCCTAAACAGCACAGTTTTTCTTGACATGCTCGCTGGGGTTAAGGGAAGGATTTTGGCAGACAGCGTCAGCTCCAGACATGGCCTCTAGGGGCCTTCAGGGCCACTCTATTGCCAAGAAATAGGCAAGAGAGTGGCAGAGTAAACAGTCCTGTCAGCATGCCATAAAGAATAGCAAGTGCAAAAAAGCATTGTGTCTCACAGTATGTGTCTCCGTGATGGAAGGGGCATTCAACTCAAATATACTTTGTGAGATATGATTGTTGTTCATATCATTTTATAATCTTTAAATGTTAGATTTCCTTGAGCAAACATTTACAAGAAAAATTATTAAAGATAATATGCCTTATTTCTCTTTGCTAAATTTCACTGAGAAGTCTAAGCCTGAACAGCTGATGTGTCCGTCAGATAGTCAGGTTACACTTTTGTTGTCCTGTTGCTGTTCCCTATTAAAAATACATGGATATATGATAGTAGTGACCTGGGACAGGCCTATAACACACATACACTCAAAGAAATGCTGCATGAAATAGGTGTCATGTGAATTTAGTGCACCTTATGCAAAAATATTCCAAATGTAAAGTCACCAGAAACAGTATACAAATGTCTTCATACTTCTGCCAATGCAGCAATACACAGAACACACCTTTCTGACTAAATCCAAAGCAAAAAAAAAAAAAGTGTTTACCATCAAATGTTTTGAAAAAAAATTGTCAGGTAACGTAAAAATGTGACAGCATGTAAATAAATTCGTTTTAAGTCAAGCATATTATTTAATATTTGAAATAACTTGGTGACATGAGGTTACACAAACTAAGAAATTTCTCCTAAAGATACTGATTGCCTGTTATCACTTTTTTTACAGTGTATTCTGAAGTGATATTGTGGCTTATTTGGTAATGAAAATTACAAATGAATGACTGTTTTAGGGAAAATAATATCTGCTTTGATGTTTAAAAAAATTATACTTCATCCCATGCTATATATATATATATATATATATATATATAATAAAATTAAAATTAAATAATTGCACTCAAATTCCCTTTGCAACACCTTGTGAACATATAATGAGTGCAAAAGGATATGGGCTGACCACGCAAAAACAACAAACCTGTTTGTCTGTCAACATACTGTGAGAGATAATTTTTTTGCGCTCAACTTTCATTACACACAGTCTGTTCACTGTCAAAACACTAAATCAGCAGTCTTCAATTAGCCACGGGCAAATCTGAAGCTAACATGCAACCAGCCTGTCCTTTCCTGTTATATTTACATTGTGCCTTTTGTTAAAGCCTTTCACCACACTGTAATAGACAGAGCAAACTTCGCAGCTGCTGCTTAAATCCTATTGCTCAAACCTGGTTTGTCTCCATACACCTGAAATCAGGGTCTACAATACTTGCAGGAAGTCAAAGACATGGCTCATATCAGGTTACACGTCCATTGGAGCAATGCTGGACTTAGCTAAGGGATAGTACACACATGCTCGCCAAAGATTAACGAAGCAATTTCTGATGCGCTTTCATTATTTCCATGGCATGACTTGTTTAAATAACGTCAGGGCTTATTTGAGAGCATTCTACTAGGGTTATTATGAGTCAGCGTGCTGTATGATCCTGTGTATGAGAGCGAAATGTTTAATTACTTATACTTAGTGCCTCTAAAAGTCTATTGAACAAACAGAATTTGGTTGAGTAAATATTAATTGACTGTAAATTATAATGAGAACTCTCATGACTGATTTCCAGGACATTCGAGAGAGTTCCGTCCTGTCCCATCTATTTTAGATTGCTTCTTAATCCTATTAGCAGACACTCAGCTGCAGTGCTTACTAAGAGGTTTACAAGGGTCCCCTGTCAGATTGCCTCTTGCTCGATTCTTTTCAAACACCCTGACCTCTATTATAAACCTAGCTACCCTAAATTTTTATTGCAGATGTCATTCAGATCTTGAGCAGAAAAGCCTCGGTTATAATCCTGACCTTGAAGAGTCACTTGTATGGACTATTTTTGAAAAGACTAGCTCTGAAAATGGCAGTGAATCAACTAGAGGATGTAGTTCGAAGATGGGTGAGGAAACAAAAGTGTCATTTTTTTTACATTATGTGTGTTAATTTGTTATAAACTGTTTGTGTTTATATTTGTATCAAGTTAGGCATAAATGTAATGTGTAAATCAGTATGCATTATGATCATGACTGTAAAGAGCATAACCAAAAGGGCACATGCAAGAGGGAATATGCTCTGAATGGTTTATACATTCGTTAGTTATTAGTCATTTTAATCTACATGTCTTCAACGATTTACAGTGTGATTATTTGTTCTATTGTTTTTTAATCAAAGATAGAGTATTTGACAATGACTCCATGTTTTCAGAGAACAACTGAAGACTTTAAATCAGAGGACCATGAGCTCTTTCTGAATGCTGGTCGAACCTGCATTGCCCAAGGTGACAGCAGTCAACTACTGGACTTCATAAAAGAGGACGCCAATCAGGTACATCTGGAGGCATTGGCATATTGCTTTTAAAAACTCATTTTAGATCTTGGTATTGGAAAGCACTGTAAAGTATTTCTCACTTATTTTATGATTTAAAGCTTTTTATCAACTCAAGTCATACAAGAAGGTACCTTTTAGATTTCAGGTCCTTAAGAGACAGACAGGTGCCACAACATGTTACACAGATACATCCCGGGCTCATTTTTATGACATCCATCCACTGGGATTGGGAGAATTTAATGGGCTGTATCTCTACTAAATCGCCACTTTGTCTTTCTGCCAAATCCCCATGACCCTTGGGTGTGGGAATGCAGTTTAGTGGACAACCAGTCAGATTTCTTGCTTCACTGGAAGCCCTCTCAGGAGCAGCCCTCCATTAAGTGCTGTTGATTTACCAATTTCTTGCACTGCTCCACTTTTCCATGCATGTAGCACACACTAAATAACATGCCATATAGCTGTTTTAAAGCAGAGCTTAAATGCACCAAAAATATACACCATATCTGACTGATTTCAAAATAATAATAGCCAGTATCTGTCAAAGGCTAAATTGTCTTGATCATGACTGTGAATCATTACATTTCAGGCATGTGCAGACTATATGTCTACACACATTTATAAATATGTACAAATGTAAACGGAAAAATGTCTTTCTAGCACATAGTAAGGTCTATGGGCAGTGGCCTACTGCCTACACTGGTGAATGAAGTGCTGAGAAAAGACCGGAGTCCTGCTCACTGTCAGGCTATCCTCAATCTACTTGTACAGGTAAGATTATACTTACTCAAATACTACTGTAAGATGATGACAATACATAAGCATAATTTTTGTTGCAGATCTGTAGTGTGAAAGAACTCCTCGATATTTTACTTCAGCAAGTGGAGGACACTGACCCAAATGCCATTGCAGAATCCATTATTGTTCTCATGCCTCTTATTCAGTCAGGTAATTGAAATAAACCAGTATGAAAAGCATGTTTTTAATTTAAAATAAAAGCCAAAAACAATCAGGGCTCCCTCTACTGCAACTATCAAGTAAGAACACATTTTCTGTTTGTTCCCTTTCCAGTGCTGTTGAGAATGAGCGATTCGAAGGCCCCTGGATTGGCTTTGGCCCTTGATTCTTTGCAGAAACAGATTTCAAAGCTGCCTGTACCTTACTCACAGAAACAGGAACAGGAAGATGTGTATGGGCTCTGCCGATGCTGCACTGCAGTACTGACCTTTATACAACCCTTTGTACAGGAAGCCGAGAATCAAGACACAAACTCAGTGGCCACCAAACTAAGGGCTGCTCTTCTAAAGTTGTATGTTTTCAAACCTGTTCTAACGCAATCACAATAATAATTTAATGGAAAATACGTAGGCCTACTGCTTAAATGAACCATCCAAGTATGTCAAGTCAACTTATTTATATAGAACTTTTCAAAATAACTATGACAGAAGTAAACCTCTCAATTTAGATATAGCTATACTGCATTTATAGTTCTGTGTAGCACATACACTCACCTAAAGAATTATTAGGAACACCATACTAATACTGTGTTTGACCCCCTTTCGCCTTCAGAACTGCCTTAATTCTACGTGGCATTGATTCAACAAGGTGCTGAAAGCATTCTTTAGAAATGTTGGCCCATATTGATAGGATAGCATCTTGCAGTTGATGGAGATTTGTGGGATGCACATCCAGGGCACGAAGCTCCCGTTCCACCACATCCTAAAGATGCTCTATTGGGTTGAGATCTGGTGACTGTGGGGGCCATTTTAGTACAGTGAACTCATTGTCATGTTCAAGAAACCAATTTGAAATGATTCGAGCTTTGTGACATGATGCATTATCCTGCTGGAAGTAGCCATCAGAGGATGGGTACATGGTGGTCATAAAGGGAGGGACATGGTCAGAAACAATGCTCAGGTAAGCCGTGGCATTTAAACGATGCCCAATTGGCACTAAGGGGCCTAAAGTGTGCCAAGAAAACATCCCCCACACCATTACACCACCACCAGCAGCCTGCACAGTGGTAACAAGGCATGATGGATCCATGTTCTCATTCTGTTTACGCCAAATTCTGACTCTACCATCTGAATGTCTCAACAGAAATCGAGACTCATCAGACCAGGCAACATTTTTCCAGTCTTCAACTGTCCAATTTTGGTGAGCTTGTGCAAATTGTAGCCTCTTTTTCCTATTTGTAGTGGAGATGAGTGGTACCCGGTGGGGTCTGCTGCTGTTGTAGCCCATCCGCCTCAAGGTTGTGCGTGTTGTGGCTTCACAAATGCTTTGCTGCATACCTCGGTTGTAACGAGTGGTTATTTCAGTCAAAGTTGCTCTTCTATCAGCTTGAATCAGTCGGCCCATTCTCCTCTGACCTCTAGCATCAACAAGGCATTTTCGCCCACAGGACTGCCGCATACTGGATGTTTTTCCCTTTTCACACCATTCTTTGTAAACTCTAGAAATGGTTGTGCGTGAAAATCCCAGTAACTGAGCAGATTGTGAAATACTCAGACCAGCCCGTCTGGCACCAACAACCATGCCACGCTCAAAATTGCTTAAATCACCTTTCTTTCCCATTCTGACATTCAGTTTGGAGTTCAGGAGATTGTCTTGACCAGGACCACACCCCTAAATACATTGAAGCAACTGCCATGTGATTGGGTGATTAGATGATTGCATTAATGAGAAATTGAACAGGTGTTCCTAATAATCCTTTAGGTGAGTGTATATCAGCGCTGCAGTGACTCCGTTACACGTCTAACTGTTCAAAGGCATTTAAGTGATTTAAAAATTAGTCAGTATTGTTTAATTAATAGATTTTAATGTTGGTCAGTTTTGTTCTAAACAAGATTAATCGGTTATCAAAAAGTACTGATGAAATGAAAATATGATTGTTGTCACAGGTGAAAAGTCTGAAAAATCTGAAAACTCTGCTGAAAAAACCCAGCATAAACCAGCATGAATTCCATGTTGATCCAGGCTGGTTTATGCTGGTCTAGCTGGTGGACCAGTATAGTCATGCTGTTCCCAAGCAAATCTGAGCTGGTGTGACTGGTCCACTAGCACTCCAGATTCCCATGCTGGGGACAAACATACCAGCAACCAGCATCACATGCTGGCCCCGGCATGCAAAGCAAAACTTATACTGGTGATCAGCATACGGGGATTTGGATAATGTTCAGTTTTATTGTAAATAAGAGTAAAACGTTTTCAAAACAGCCTTTTGTCAAAGAGTATAATTTGAGTTAACATTTTGCAAATTTAATAAGCAGTCATTTAAGCAACGATGTTGAGAAACATGTAACCCGTTGTAGATTATAAGTATGTGATCTTAACCAATATTTTGCCTAATTCTTTCTCTAATGGCTCAGTTGCATGAAGAGTCTAAGTGAACCTCTCCTCCAAGTTCAGCTGGACAGAGAGGCAAACATGGCAGAAATTTCACCCCTGTGGAATTTTGCCACAGAAATAATGGTAAAGATATCAGTCACATTCTTATTACTTATTAGGCATGGTACTTTTGGAAAAAGGATGACCTTCTAAGTGCTTCTGTGCTTCTAATACTAGGCAATCTTAGCAGTGATCCAAGAGTCTCTGCCAAAAATACTGTTCTACCATCCTTTGAGAGGAAAAGAAGACACTATACTGGAGAAAGGTGCTTGTCATCCAAATGAATCAAGAGCTTGCATGGCTTACTTGCTGTTTGTCCAGCTTATTGCCATAGAAGTGTTTCCTGCAGTTTTTAGGTAAGTTGCAGTTAGACCTCAAAACTTTAAATATGTGTTTTTCCCCTCTCGCATTGTGTTTACCAGACTCAAAAACAGCATGAACTGTTGAGGCCACAAATCTCTTGGGCTTTCAAAAGCAGTTTAAAATCTGTTTTATGCCAGATACACCAAAAGCTTCAAACTGTGTTTTTTTTTTTGTTTAATGGTACACAATAATAGTGTCTTTATCAAAGCGGTTTACATGACTGGTATACTTTTAATGTACCAGAGCTTTTACATAGGTTTAATTTGACATTTTATTTCAGCCCTGTTTTCATCCTGCAGTGCAATATGGAATACATCAATCTTCTGTTGAGTAGGTGTGTAAACTCAACTTTTCTTTTTTAAAGAAAAGCCAACATAGTGTACCACGTATTTAATCCAACTTCCCTTCCTGCTTCTTATCCCTATATGCAGAAAGGATGAATCATGGATTTTAAAAGGACTGGTAAAGTGAACTTCCACCAAAAATTATTAGTTAGTACAAGTGCAGAAAATTATGTACATACTTGAATTTTCAGTACTGAGTAGTAATTTACTAGCTATGTCTTTTTGCATTTTTAAGGACTTATATGTTAAAAGTTTGGAGAGAGTAACAGACTGCAGTCTCCCAGCAGAGCTCCTGGAGCTGAAACCGTTTCATGAGGTTCCACAGGTATGCAACATGTATTGTTATGTAATAAACAAAACAAATCAATTCTGAGTTGAAATTTTGTGTATAGTGAAATCTAAGGATACACAATATATCAGTACCAAGTTTTTCTTTTTCTCAGAATTTTAATAATGAATCCCTGGTGTTAAAATTTTTTACTTTTCTAATGACATTGAGAACTTTTGTTATTTGTTCACAGAACTTAATTAAAATTATGATTGACTGTCCCATCCAGCATTTGGTGAGTATACTGTAGATGAGATACAACTTGCATATAAATCTGGTCTATGTGAATGAAAGCCAGTTATGTTTGCGGTCATTTGAACTCTTTCATTAAGAGAGGAAGAAGTCTTGTGGTGTTCCAGCTCTTTATAGAGAAGCTTAATGCTGAAGCGAAGCACAAATTTTTCAGGTATGGTATCTAGATATTTTAAATCTACGTTTAATTAAAAGCGCTTTTTTAAAATGTCAATGGAATCTGTTGGTGTATGTAAATATAAAAAGTCGAACTTAAAAATTAGAACATTCCCGGCTGGGTATTAATTGCTTATTTCTCCTTTGTGATGAATGCTCTAAGACGCATCATGAAGACTAGCCATCATGCAGGGGTAGAAAGTATCATCATCAAAAACATAAGGAATCAAGTGGAACTGTGCAGAAAGGTAGTGTACAAAACAATCAGATATCTTACAGTCAATAATCACTTGCTTAAATGCCCACTTGTCCAAGTTAATCAACTCTGAATCACTGATGTTAGAAATATTTATTCTCTTTTGCTTTTAAAGTCAGCCTACCAGGATGGCTGGTTTGAGGGGACATGGCTCATCTCATTGCTCAGAGACACCATCACTCTGCCACAGGGCCATGAAACTGACTTGCTACATGGGATGGACAGGTGAACAAGACCTATATTTTTACAAGGCTTTTACTAAAGGAAAACAATCGCCTGACAAGCTACTAAATGCACATAACTACATCTTGATGGATCTAATCAACTTGCATATCAACAAATCATTGACATGAATCGTAACCCAAGTACAGACTCCACATATGGCAGCTGTCTCTATTTCAAATGTTAGATCTCCTACTAACTAGATACAATCCATCCCTAATCATAATTTATTTATGAGTGTAGTCCAGGTTTACTGCCATGATCCAACAATGCAGAACAGATGGTGAGTAGTCCAATATTTTGAGGCAGATCCTGTGTCATTCCTAAAATGATACTAAAACCTGAGTGATTGACATACCTCGTCTGGATAATCTGTCCCTGATAAATTACTTAGGCTTTGCTTCATCCTGCCGATGGTCAGCTTTTACTGCTATATGTACCTGTTGTGCGTAAATCTTTCTACGAGAAATATTTAAGGACAAAATGTGACTATAAGCAACAAGAATTATTTGTGTTGTATGTTTATTTCTTCTTTATTGTTTTTAAAGGGTCATGGAGTCTCTGAATCTTCTGCGGTATTTATTGATAAAGGAAAGAGACATTTCCGTAAGATTTTTTCAACAGTTTGTCAAAACACCACTATAACACTTTACTTGTATTTTCATCACGTTCTAATAATAAGACCCACCCTGTTTTTTTTTAGACTGGAATATGGATAGAACTGTGCCACATTGCAGAAAGTTACACAAAATTATTACGAGTGTGTCTAAGCATGTCAAAATCATACTATGGAAAAGAGTTAAAAAGACTTAGAGAATACAAAAAGACCAAGGCTAAAGGTAATATATGCTCTGTGTACTTTTTTCTGTTAAATGTATATATTATGTAGTGATAAAAAATGGAATTTGACTTGTAGTAACATCTTTGTTTCCCCACAGAATTTAAGGAGGCCTCTGGGAAGAGATCAGTTCAGAGCTTGATTGTGAAAACTGAGACACTTGGCAGCATGCCACGTGAGGCACAGGATAAGGTTAGATTATCAGTAGGCCTATGACTTATCTGAATTCAGTTTAAAAATAGTGACAATAACTCAAACACAACACTAAATATATCATTTGCAGGTCTTGCAGTGCGCGCTGGTCACATATGACTTAATGGAGAGCCTCGTGGTTCGAATAGAGGAGATCATTGAGGAGAGTCAAAAATGAACAAGTGGGCATAATTACTGTGGTCTGAACTGAATAATGTATTTATTTATTTACTTATGTTCCCTGCACCATGCTGGATTTTGCAATGATAAAAAACAATGTCAGTTACAATATTGATATTTTCAATACTGTATATTTTTCAGCAAAGTTTATACTTTGTTTTTTATGGTTTACAAACTATTTTGCTATTATGAAGACAAAAAAGGTTTTACAAGGATATGCACAAAGCATGAATGGCAGTTAACAGTTTTTACACAACTTACTATGAAACAATACTGACATCTGCTGTTAAAAAGAAGTATAGCAAACATGGACATGAATAAATATCTCTAGAACTGTATCTGTTGAAGCATCCCCCAAACTGGGCTATGATCAATGATGTGAGAACAAGCCAAAGACATCTGATCTCTCAAATTCTCCACACTGGGTTTACTTGTGGCCTGGAATAAAAAGGCCATTAAACCTCCCTTGCAGCCACCATGCTAATATACTTCTTATATATGGAATTTTAGTATAAATGCTTTTATAGTGAGCACAGTCCTTGAAGTAAAATTCAAATGAACATTAAAAACCATAACATAATTCACCTCTAGACAGCATTTATTGTGAAAACATTACTAGAAAATGATAACAATAAAGAAAAATCAAACTTAAGTGTAAGACATCACAGGTTACCTTAGCGATGATCAGCATTCCCTTCACTACATCAGCAGTACTATGCACAGGTATGACTCTGAGGTTACAGCCAAGGAATCTATTGCAAAAATTAAAATATCAGAATTGCACCGTTTATCACACTAAAACAGTCTTTGCTGCTGGCCAAAACTGAGCTCTTCCACAAAATGTGTTCATAAGTTATTTTTTATTAGTCATCTTCGGAAAATAATTGTGCCACACAGTGACAGGCATCTTTTCAATGAGTCTGAATGAATCTCTAGATGCCATGTCTAGAACGCTGCCTTTTTTGTCATGTATGGTGTGCATGCTTTCAAAATAAGGTTGTACATTTGAAGAGTTCAGATGCAAAAGCCTCTAAAAGCCACTTCGGTCAAAAATGAGATAACGATATTGAGTGAATGCTCTCCGCATATAGTATAAGTTCATAAAATACTTTCACTTCAAACCCACTAAATCCCAGCCTCAGCCCATTCAGAAGTACCAGTACTTAGGTAGAAAACTATACATAAGAGCCTGACAAAAATGCTTATTTTAAAGAAAAACGTCAGATGGACTTAGAGGCTTTTGCATCTGAAGTCTTCATTTGTAGATTTTAGTTTATCATGCACCTGTTCTGCACTGATGAAAAAATGTCCCATTCTCTTTTTCCATAGACCGGGGCTTGCAGCAGAAGAAAACTGTTTCTATGGATGTACACAAACTTCTCAATTCTCTCAAAAAGTTCTGTATTCTCAAGCTTAGCTGAAAACTCCTCCAGTGTGACCAGCAAGAAAGCCGTACCTGTGCAACAGAAAAGTGAAGAGAAGGCAACTCTTACACCTGGGATCTATTTTCACAAACTGTTTCCACTGTTATTAACACATTTTTTATATCTTATTTTTATTTATGTACATTTTCAACACTATACTTTGTGTTAGATTTCCTTGGCATTAAATTATGAAAAACTAGGCATCACTGCTGCAAGTGTGTTTCTACAGCTGAAATTTGACATCTTGTTTCCTTCTGACTGCTGTAATCAATCTCTCTCATTTTTTTAAAAAATTTCTTTTGGAAAAGCTATTGTGGATTTTTTTCTTTTTCTATTGGGACAAGTGGGAATGCTAAAATCCTATTTGCTTTAGTCTCCTGTTCACCACCATCTAAGTTTACCCAACTATAACTTCGCTTTTGAGAATTCTGAAATGTGAAAAGGATTCTTAATAAAAACGGTGTGTTGAATATCTCTCTTTTTGGCTTTACCTGAATAATTAAAAAAAAAAATGTTTTGCATACTTCTGAACATTCTGACCGAATAAGCAAACTCTAGAAGGAGTTTGCTACAATACTTCTGTCATCACTACAGTTGTAACAGTGTAAGTGCTTGCCTGAATTTCTCATTGGTTTCCTAGCACGGGAGTGCATCAGGAATTACATAGTTCTGTAGGCCAAACCCCAAAAACAAGTTGGCATTTTAGCACTTCCAGCTGAAATCAATAGTTTTTTTTTTTGTTTTTGGGTTAAATGCCTGAAATAAGGTCTGTGGTTAAGACGAGCTGAAAAAATGACCCAGCCAAAATATCTTTAACAAAATATATTTTCACATTTTATTTTACAACATACATCAGTAATATCCCTTTGATATTTTTTTATTTGATATTTGTCTTGACAAAGGCGGTTGTGCTAACAAGTGGCTAATTGGGAATAGATATAGCCTCCGTCCATCGTCCTAAGTTTTGCTATTTACTTATGCCAATTGTATTTAGGGTTCAAGGTTGTGTTCTTTTGTGAAGATCATCATGATGGAGAAAAAAAAAACGTGTGAGAATCATAAACTTTTTTTGGTCATAAAACTTATTTTCTGCAATAATCCAAAAGCTAATGGGAAAAAAATCCTATTGTTTTTTGTTGTTGTTGTTGTTGTTGTCAAGGAAACCAGGGTGATGCTAACTTCTGGGTTGGCCTACAAAAATTGTCATCACTGCAGCACTACATTACGTTTAAATAAACAAATCAATATTTACAAAGTTTACTTTCATGATTAGACACAAACAAAGATTTATCCACAGTGAAAAGGAGTAAGAGAATCCAAGATTGACCCCTCCCTCCCACATATCTAGAATATCTCAACACGCAGCGATGGAAATTTCCCAAACAGTAAGAGGATGTAAAGCGCATGTGCAGTTGTCCACACTGATAATGATGACAGTTCGAACTTTTGCAGCGTAATCATGTTCTCTGTCCCAGTTGGCAGTGGCCAATATACTACTATTACATTTTGTTGCAGTTTCTTGTTGCCAGGCTGATTGTTTTCTGCATTGTGATAGACAGAGCAGTTCTTAACTGGCGGAAGCTTCTGCACATAGGCCTACTCGTTATTACTGCACTGAACCCACTCCCCACCCAGGCCAACCCAGATTACATTTACTGATGAAATTTAACTACTTTCTAGTTCTACCTGACATGGGGAAAACAAAAGTAGAGGACAGAATGCTGTCCGAGCGGCGAATCCTGTGCTGCTGCGCCAAAAGAATCTGTGAGGGTTCGTCACACTGCGAAGACAAAGCCAAATATAAGCAGATAATCGCATAAATAAGCGTGCTTCAGTCAGTCACTAAATCAAATTAGTACAATAAAAACAGTAAAACAACATTTTACTGAAAGCTATAACAAATAAGTTACAACCGAATGAGCTTTAACAGCAAGCAAGCCAGCCAACGTAAACACGGGAAACCAACCTGAGGTGAGGAACTGACTATAACGGTTGTTTTCCAAGAGGTATTGGTAACGCTTGCCATTTCCAGTTAACGTTAGTTGGCTTGATGTTAAGTTACGGTGCCCACCGTTTTTTTCAAAGCTGCCTATTAAAAAGTTTTAACCAGACAGTTGGTTCGTCAACTGACGCCAATGTTAGAGCGGGCGGCCGCAAACTGGGACATACAAAGAAATGCTGAATGTTAATTTATGGAAAAAACAAAACAAATAAAGAAAGACATTTTCACAAGCGACTTTTTTTTATGAAAACACTATTTCTTTCATGATACAAACAGTTGTAGGTTATAGACAATGGAATATAGGCCTATATAGTATACAATAGAAACATTTAATTAAACAGGAAGTAGCCTAACTTTACACACCATATACAAAGTAAATTCACCTTTCTAAACCTCGGTTCATTTGGTCTACTTTTTTTTATTTATTTCTTTTCTTTTTTTATTTAAGGAAATTATATTTTTTCCTCACAATGATGTTCTAACTTAATGAAGAATTAAAGATTCAGTAAATACACAGTATTTTTTTTTTACTTTAGGTTTAACAGTGCAACTTATCTTTACATCTTTAAAACCAAAATTTTACTTTTAAGTGTACAATGACTGAACTCATATTTTCCTAGTTTTATTTCTAATAAACCTAATCAACAAAAGAGAAGTGATGACAATCGTTGGATTTTGGTTAGAATAATACAAATTAATACAAATTAGGCTATACAATGCAATGGCCAATATACAAGCTACATTTCATATCACATCATACTGACATGTTAAATAAGCAGGAAACGTAAGCATAAACCATACTTCTTTTTATTTTAACAGTTAAAATCCTTAACTAAACAAATCAAATGACTAAGAGTCAAACAAAACTCCCAAACTTTATAACATTATATACACAATGGGTCAAAAAAAGGAAAAATGCAACGTAGGCTACATAAAGATCATTCATATTTAATACAATGTTTAAACATTCGGAAAAAAAAAAAAATTATAAGAATGTAACCATTACACAACATAACACAAGTGCTTTTTAAACCCGTTATGGACAATTTATAGGCGGACATTTGGAGACAAAGTGGGAGCTAGCCTGTAAAGTACTTTATGCTCAAGATATTCACCTTATTTTGCAACGTGGAAGTAAGCATTCTGTGAATGTGTGAGACTTCTAATTAATTAGCCACCAGGTAAATAATTAGAAGAATTACAAAGTGCAGTAAACGGTAAAACTACCAATACGCAATATCAAGCAGCATAACAGGCTGTTTTGTACAACTGGAAGTAGATGATACCGGAAGCCAGGCACATTATTGCTCTCTTATGTAAAAAAATAAGGTGGATACATTGACCAACATTGGAATGCACATACACAAGGTTCAAAGGTTCAGAGATAAAAAAAATAAATAAAAAAAAACACTTAAAGGATGACTATTGTTTGAAGATACTGGGTATTGAAGCCAGGACCTCGTACATGTAAAGCATGTACTCTTTAATAGGTTAAGAGGTTACAATAAAACATACTGCATACAAAGCTACCCATCTGAAACTTCAAGATTTGAAATTGCCCCATTGTGACATCATGATTTTCGAGGAGTAGTGCTCTTAACAACTTTTGACGATTGAAAAAGAATGTTTTCATTTGTTTGTCTCATTTCTCAACATAATCTTTTCTTAATTATTTTACAGTTTAAGAAACTGGAAAATAATTTACTTAAAACCTCAGCATTGTTCAGAGATGATGGGTATCAAACCCAAGACAACACACGCAGACACACTCTATCGCTGAGCTGGCCACTCAGTGGTTTTCAGTGGTGCTCTTATGTAGTTACTGACCGTTTGCTGTAGTGCATGAAATACATTTACATTTACATTTATGCATTTAGCAGACGCTTTTATCCAAAGCGACTTACAACTGAGTAGTACAGGAAGCAATCTGTTATAAAGAGGCGTAGAAACGCAAGTGCCTTAAATACTACGTTTCGGGCATTGCTCAGAGTAGCGTAAGCTAGAATAGGGAGGGTGTAGAGAAAGATAGAGGAAAAAAGAAAGAATTTTTTTTTTTTTTTTTTTATGATGATGAGATTAAGTGCTCGCGGAAGAGATGGGTTTTTAGCTGTTTTTTGAATGATGTTAGTGATTCTGCCATCCGGATGGAGGTGGGAAGATCGTTCCACCAGCTGGGAACAGTGAATGAAAAAGTTCTAGAGAGGGATTTCATGCCTCTCTGGGATGGTAACACCAGCCGCCGCTCTTTAGCTGAGCGGAGGCTTCTGGTAGGGGTGTAGACTCGTAGGATCGAGTCGAAGTATGCGGGTGCTGAGCTTGTGGTGGATCCATAAGCAAGCGTCAAAGCCTTGAACTTAATGCGGGCAGCGAGTGGTAGCCAGTGCAGAGAGATGAAGAGAGGTGTGACATGGGCCCTTTTGGGCTCGTTGAAGACAAGACGTGCCGCTGCGTTCTGAATCAATTGAAGTGTTTTGATTGCACACGATGGAAGTCCAGCCAGAAGCACATTGCAGTAGTCAAGCCTAGAAATGACCAGGGCTTGGACAAGAAGCTTTGTTGCATGCTCTGTAAGGAACGGTCTGATCTTTCTGATGTTGTGCAGGGCAAACCTGCAAGACCGAGCTGTCTTTGAAATGTGGTCTTTGAAGGACAGCTGGTCATCAAAGATTACTCCGAGATTTCTGACTGACCCTGAAGGGGTAATCAAAGGTGAACCTAGCTCGATGGTGAAATTGTGTTGTAGAGTTGGGTTAGCAGGGAAGACGAGAAGCTCAGTCTTTGCCAGGTTGAGCTGCAGGTGATGTTGTTTCATCCATGACGAGATGTCAGCTAGACAGCGTGAGATTCGTGCAGCTACTGTGGGATCATCTGGTTGAAATAAGAGGTAGAGCTGTGTGTCATCAGCATAGCAAAATTATGAGAAGCCATGTGTCTGTATGATGGGTCCCAGTGATGTAGTGTAAATGGAGAAGAGGAGAGGTCCAAGCACTGAGCCCTGGGGAACCCCCGTGGTTAGTTGATGTGCTTTGGATACCTCCCCTCTCCAGGCAACCTTGAAAGACCTACCTGTGAGATAGGACTCAAACCAGTGGAGTGGAATCCCTGTGATGCCCAGTGATGAGAGGGTGGATAGAAGAATCTGATGATTCACAGTGTCAAATGCAGCAGATAGATCGAGAAGGATGAGGACTGATGATTTGGAAGCAGCTTTTGCAATCCGCAGGGCTTCAGTGACTGACAGTAATGCAGTCTCTGTTGAGTGGCCCTTTTTAAAACCTGATTGGTTTACGTCCAGCTTATTAAACTGTAAGAGGAAAGATGAAACCTGGTTGAAAACAACTCGTTCAAGTGTTTTCGCTATGTATGGTAGGAGAGAAACAGGTCTGTAGTTATCTACAAGTGATGTGTTGAGTGTGGGTTTTTTAAGCAGTGGAGTTACTCGAGCCTGCTTGAATGTGGTAGGGAAGATACCGGTGCAGAGAGATGTGTTGATGATGTGTGTGAGTGCTGGTAGGAGTACAGGAGAGATGGCTTGTAGGAGGTGTGAGGGGATGGGATCTAGGGGGCAAGTAGTAGGATGGCTGGAAAGGAGAAGTTTTGATACTTCCGTCTCAGTGAGTGTAGAGAAGGAGGAGAGAAGATGTTTGTCTGTGGATGTGGCTGATCTAAGATCCTGTGTGTGTGGAGGTGAGAACTGACTACTGATAATTGTTGTTTTATCAGTAAAGAAATGGGCAAAAACGTTGGCAGATAAAGAGGTGGTGGGGGGTGGTGGAGGGGGACAGAGGAGAGAGTTGAATGTTCTGAAAAGTGTGCGTGTGTTTGAGGTGCTGTTGATTTTGTTGCGGAAAAATGAGGATTTAGCTGCATGGACATCATCTGAGAAGTACATTAAAGTATTGGCAGTGCTTGGAGATTCTGGGGACTGAACCTCATGCATACAAAGCATGCACTTTACCACTGAGCTATACATCCCAGATGAGGCTACCATTTTCTTTTGTAGTCCGGGTACCTTTTATTTGAGATATATAGGTGATAAAGGGCAACATTACAATACACACATATTAGGTTCAGAGGATTTAGAAAAAGGAAAAGTATTTAATTGCAAAATCAACATTGTTTGGAGAAGCTGGAGATTAAACTCAGGACTTCATACATGCAAAGCATGCGCTCTACCACTGAGCTACATCCCCTGAAGAGGTACCCTTGTTGGTGATAAAGGCTGACATTGGAATGCACATGTACATGAGTTTCAGAGGTTTTAGAAACAGGAAAAGTTTACTTGAAAGTATCAAACTGGTTGGAGATGCTGGGGATTGAAGCCAGGACCTCATAAATGCAAAGCATGCACTCTACCACTGAGCTACATCCCCTGACGTGGCCATTATTTTCATCTAGTGTAGTTACATGTGCCTTTTACTCAAGGTAGTTGCTGTATTTGTAATACACATTAGGGTCAGAGGTTTGTGTCACAGATAATGTTTTCAATTTAAGGATAACTATCTTTGGAGATGCTGGGGATTGAACCCAGGACCTCATACATGCGAAGCATACGCTCTACCACTGAGCTACATCCCCTGATGTAGTTATTATTTTCATCTTGTGTAGATACATATGGCTTTTAATTGAGCTATATTGGTGATAAAAGGCAACATTGGAATAGATGCACATATGTTTTAGAAATTTTAGAAACAGGACAAGTGGTTACTTGAAAGTACCAAACTGCTTGGAGATGCTGGGGATTAAACCCAGTACCTCATACATGCAAAGCGCACTACCACTGAGCTACATCCCCTGATGTGGTTCTTTTATTCATCTTGTGTAGATACATGTACCTTTTATCTGAGCTATATTGGTGAAAAAGGGCAACATTAGAATAGATACACATATGTTTCAGAGATTTTCAAAACACAACAATCATTTACTTGAAAGTACCCAACTGCTTGGAGATTCTGGAACTTGAACCCAGGACCTCATACATGCAAATCATGCACTCTACCACTGAGCTACATCTCCTGATGTGGATGTTGTACAGTTACATGTGTCTTTTACTCAAGCTAGTTGCTATATTTGTAATACACATTAGGGTCAGAGAATTGCGCAACAGATACAGTTTTAATTAAAGAGATTGGAGATGCTGGGGATTGAACCCAGGACCTCACACATGCAAAGCAAAGTTTTCTGCTGTGTATTTACATGTGCCTTTTAATCAAAATTTGCAGTTGACAAAAGTTCTTACTATAATGTATGCACATGAGGGACATAGGTTTAAGAAACAGGCAACAAAGTTAATGGAAAGATCCACATTGCTTGGAGATGCTGGGGATTGAACACAGGACCTCATACATGCAAAGCATGCGCTCTACGACTGAGCTACATCCCCTGATGTGGTTCTTATTTTTAAATTGTGTAGATACATGTGCCTTTTATTTGAGCTATATGGGAGCTAAAGGGTGACATTTGAATAGATGCACATACATTTCAAAGAAACAGGAAAAGTGTTTCCTTGAATGTACCAAACTGCTTGGGCATGGAACCCAGGACCTCATACATGCAAAGCATGCCCTCTACCACTGAGCTACATCCACTGCCTGCCTAAAAAAATGAAGTGGCAACCCTTATTGGTGATAAAGGCTGACATTGGAAAGCAAATGTACATAAGTTTTAAAGGTTTTAGAAACAGGAAATGTGATTACTTGAAAGTACCAAACTGCTTGGAGATGCTGGGGATTGAACCCAACACCTCGTACATGCAAAGCACACACTGATCCCCTGATGTAGTTATTTTCATCTTGTGTAGATACATGTGCCCTTTATTTGAGCTACAGTGGTGAAAAAGGGCAACATTGGAATATATGCACATATGTTTCAGAGATTTTAGAAAAAGGACAAGCGTTTACTTTAAAGTACCAAAATGCTTGGAGACGCTGGGGATTGAACCGCAGACCTCATACACGCAAAGCATGCGCTCTACCACTGAGCTTCATCCCCTGAAGTGATTTATGTTTTCATCGTGTATAGATACATGTGCCTTTTATTTGAGCTATATTGGTGATAAAGGATGACATTGGAATAGATGCACATACGGTTCAGAGATTTTAGAAACAGGCAAAAGTGTCTACTTGAAAGTACCAAACTGCATGGAGATGCTGGAGATTGTACCCATGCCCTCATACATGCGAAGCACGCACTCCACCACTGATCTGCATTCCTTGATGGTCTGACAATTGTTTCCTGCTGTGCATTTACATGTGCCTTTCAATCAAAATTTGCAGGTGATAAAAGTTCTTACTGGAATGTATGCACATGAGGGAAAGAGGTTTAAGAAACAGGCAACAAGGTTAGTGGAAAAAAAACACATTGCTTGGAGATGTTGGGGATTGAACCCAAGCCCTCATACATGCAAAGCAGGCACTCTACCACTGAGCTACATCCCCTGAAAAGGCAACCTTTTTTGGTGATAAAGGCTGACATTGGAAAGCACATGCACATAAGTTTCAAAGGTTTTAGAAAGAGGAAAAGTGATTACTTGAAAGTACCAAACAGCTTGGAGATGCTGGGGTTTGAACACAGGACGTCATACATGCAAAGCATGCGCTTTTCAAAACAGGCAAAGACATGTGATGATTATGTGTATGTGTCTAACTAAAATCACCAATGACCAGTGATTTCTTATATGTAATGATTCATGTAGCCTACAGTCAGATGTTCTTTGTCTCAAAAACAACTTGACGTGAAAATTTGCTCACCTGTACGCAAACTCTACCCATGCATACAAACATTTTGGAGACAGAGCAGTTTGGTGAAACCGATGGTGAGCTGAGGGACTGACAGCAGATGAAGGAAAACCACTTTAAATCCTCATTAAGAGTCCTAATCATAAATACAGTGCATGTTCACAGTGACAGTTTAAATAAATAAAAGAATAATTTAAACTCTGTTTTACATCTGATACACATTTAGATTAAATATGCCATTCTCAGTAATGGAGTTAAGCACTTAAATTACATGAAATCCATTTCAAGATTGAACCCAGGAATTCATACATGCAAAGCATGCGCTCTACCAATGAGCTACACCCACTATCTATCTGTTGCTTTTCTCTTGTTTAAATACAAGTTAATTTACGATATATATGTGATATAGGCCAGATTGCACAGCATGCACTCTTCCACTGAGCTACATCCCCTAATCTCTCTACTGTTTTTTTCTCTTTCATTTAAACATAATTCCTCTTACACAAGATGTATTTACTTTTACTTAAAAGCTCAGCATGCCCCCTGCACTGAGCTATATTCAGTTTTATTTATTATCTACCAGGAGATGCAGACATTTGAGATGCTAGGGGTGTAGGACTTTGTTAAATGAGGGGGCCCAAATTTCTGAGAAAAACATTGAAAAGATGGTCTCTTCAAAATGCAAAATTCAACAGGCCTATAAAAACTAACATGGCCACATGAAAACAAAGCTAATAAAATATGAACATGTCTAAAAGTGTTGGAAAACAGCAATAGTTTAATTTTCTCTGAAAAGAACACTGGAGCACTGATTACAATTTTAGTTGTTTAAAATTGTAATAAGTAGCCTACCTCAAAGTAGTTTAAAATCTATCCAACAATGCCATATTTTGAAATAAATGTTTAATAATTAAACATTATATAAATATCAAAAATATATACGTGTAAAGTTTCAGATAATTGTGGATTACAATCTGTAGTCCTCCAGTATCCCATGATACCACCTGCTAAGTGCTCAGCGCGGTGACCTCCCAAGTAGCTTCTGTAAAGGAGGTGGCTCGTTGTTGCGTACGCACGCTAGTGTGTGAGTTTGCGCGTTAGCTGAGTGCTGCTGCGTGGATGATGGCTGCCTCGAAGCCCGTAGAGCCTCAGTCCGGGAGTGGGCTCCCCCGCTGGCAGCTGGCACTCCTAGTAGGGACACCGATCGTCCTAGGCGTCGGAGCTGTTTACCTGTGGAACCGAAGTCGCAGCAAGGAAAAGCAAGGAAAAAAGAATGGAGAGAGAAAAACTCCCGAAGGAAGCGCTAGCCCTGTCCAGGGCCAGCACGGAGCGACTAACCCAGAGCTGGAGAACATGGTAATGTCCCCAATTATAAAGCGTAATTGTTCTTTTTTTTCTTAATAGACAACATTTATATATTTGGACCTGTCATTTTGCCCGTAAATATTTTCTTGACACCCTAACATTACTGCACTCTCAGTCAAGGACACTGCTTGACAAACTAGCCTGTGTTAGCGAAAGTGCATTAGCCAGTTAGCTTCCAATCCAAACGTGAGCTCCTAAACCACATCTGTGATCAAAATCTGTTCAGTCTACTAGGATTGTCAAATGCTCTTGGTATGATAACCCTAATGTTTAATATATTTTGATCATACGACTAAAGGTCGGTTTTTATATAAAATTCAGGTGGTGTGTGCTGTGGGCGAGGGCGGGGATATCAGTCAGACTGAAGCAAATCCACGTGACAGTTTCCTTGTTAACTGTTAGTCTTTTATCTGTTACTTCTTTTGCATGCTTGTACTTCGTGTTGACAGCGTCGGCTCCAGTTTAACAACATTTAAAACGTAAAAATGTTGTCGAACATGGACTTGTGCTTACATTTATAGGTATGGTATACGTTCAGTTACATAGTCAGGGTCGAGCTCTGGGTTACATCTGTGTTCACATGGTTCAGGTAATGAAGAATAAGAAAGAAAAAAAAAAACATCATGGTGTTTGATTTGTGAGAGTGAACTGTTTGACTTAATTCTTTTTGGTTAAACTAGGTTTTAATGACACTGCATATCACTGAGATCACCAGTAATCTTGAATGACTGGAAATGTCATGGAAAGTCATTAGTCAAAAAGACACGCGTATGAATTACACTCAGAAATGTATGCATTTAGCAATATAGAATATGATTGGGCCAGTGGAAATTGCTCAAGTTACAGCTATGGAACAAATATGTTATATTCATGGTCATGGCTAAAGTTATATATAATGCTATACATGAACATAATGTTTCTCAAGAGCAATTTTTGAAGGGGACACAAATAATACAGCCAAAATCATACTTGTAAGGATATGTGTACCACAAAGAACATTTTTTACTTACTTAGCGTTTTGGTGCACTGAAAAATTATCTAATGTCCGTTTTTCTTTTCTCTGTCATTTTATCTGACCAACAACACAAAGCAATAGTTGTTTAAATGAGTAAGGTTCACCATGCAGTCATATTATAATTATTAAATTATCTTGCATCCTCCACATAGTATTTTATACTATGATATTCAGATATTTAGATATTCAACTGCAGCAAGCCCTCTGATCTGCCACTTATCATATTGAGCAAAACCCAACACAGATCTGACAGTGCGGCCGTGCGCATATGCTTTCGGTTTAGAATTAGCCAATTCGGGGGTGGCAGTTGCTTAAATTGTGGGTTCATTAGCCTATTATTCTTAATGAAAAACACAACAACAAAACGGTAGGCTACAATTACAAACTCACTTAAATAAGTGCTTTTACCTTTCACTTTGAAACCAAAGTCCTGACCCCCCCCCCGACCCCCCCGCGATTTACGCCCCTGAGTGGTTATACAAATGATAATCAATACGCCAAAAAAAACATGGTTTTACTATCTAATAGAACCATGGTTAATTTTCGTAAGGGTATATCTGTGCTATAGCCTACATTATGTGCAAAAAAAGTTACTAAGCAAAAGCACAGTTTAAATCCCTACATTAAAATTATATTAAAGAAAAAGAAAAACACAAAATCAGTGTTGGCAGACAAGAGGAATGTTCTGCGAACACATTCGCTATGGACAAATTAACCTACTGTCATTTCTTTATCCTGTAGAAACGTCTTACATTTACATTACATGCTGTTAGCCTTTTACAGTTACTACTCTCATAAAATACATGAATTACATGTTTACTTTTAACCTAAATTTAGCGTCCTAAAGCAGATATTTCAGCTAAATTATTTTTTTTTTGTGCTGAATATTAATCGTCTCCCTCTCCACTGCGTTCTGTCTGTTTGATGCTCGTTCAGTGAAGTTTGAAGCTGTCAGGACGCGCTTTCATGCAAAATGGAAATACTTGTGTGAATTAGTAATATTTGCAGATGAGGATATAACCTGTAAAAGGAACGTTTTGCGCACACGCGTCTGTCAAAGCGCATGACGGTATGTTATACGCTAATGCATTAGCTTGAAGCTTAAAATAAAGAATTCTCATGTTTTGTGCGCATGGATCATGTACCTTTCCTGCATCAGCTCACTCTGTTTCCACTCCACTATTTTTAGATGCATTTTGTCCATAGAAATGCATTATTCAGTACTGTAATTTGGCGCGAATGGTGGAAGTTGGTGGTAGACCCGACAAATCGATAATGAAAATCGTTGTCGATGATTTTCATTGTCGATTATTATCGATTTTATCGACTAGTTGTTGCAGCCCTACTTGTATTTGGGGTGTACTAGAATAGGTTTTTATGCTTAATTGTTAAAAAATTGCATTATTTTACATTATTGCAGCACTTCTCTTCCCAGTCTCGCTCAAACGCCCTGTTTAGTTCCTGTTTCGCTGAAGCTCCTCCTTCCGAGATATGAAATGTGCTTTGATTAGTTAGCTGGCCCAGTGTGTTGTGATTATCGAACTGCTCAAAGCGTTCTGAAAATGTCACGCCCCTATTTTGCGAATGTTTGTCTAAGGCCTAGTCCACACGTAGACGTGTATTTTTTATTAACAATGTTTTTCTTCCGTTTAAAAAAAAAAAAGTGTCCACATGAAAACGCAAAACACGCTATGAAGTGCTGTCAAGAGCATGCTAAACCAACAGGTGGCAATATAACCCTAACCGTAAAGCCATGTTGGCCAATCAAAAGCTTGGAAAAAAGGTTATTGCCGGTTCTGACGCAACAAGCCAAAATCTCCGGTTTCACTCTCCACACGACACCACTGCAACCGGAGTTTCCAAAAATCTTCACCCTGGCAGAAGTTTTTAAAAGATGTTCGGTTTCAGTGTCTGGATACTGCGTTTGCGTGTGGACGAACAGCCAATACCCGTGTATGTGTGGACAGGGCCTAAGTTCGCCTGCAGCTTCCAGCCATCATCACTACCAATACAATTTTGAAGTTCAGAGACCTCTATCTATTATACTGTTAGAATAATAGATGCAGCGATCTTTCAGTGTACACTCACCTAAAGGATTATTAGGAACACCTGTTCAATTTCTCAATAATGCAATTATCTAATCAACCAATCACATGGCAGTTGCTTCAATGCATTTAGGGGTGTGGTCCTGGTCAAGACAATCTCCTGAACTCCAAACTGAATGTCAGAATGGGAAAGAAAGGTGATTTAAGCAATTTTGAGCGTGGCATGGTTGTTGGTGCCAGACGGGCCGGTCTGAGTATTTCACAATCTGCTCAGTTACTGGGATTTTCACGCACAACCATTTCTCATCCTCTGATGGCTACTTCCAGCAGGATAATGCACCATTTCACAAAGCTCGAATCATTTCAAATTGGTTTCTTGAACATGACAATGAGTTCACTGTACTAAAATGGCCCCCACAGTCACCAGATCTCAACCCAATAGAGCATCTTTGGGATGTGGTGGAACGGGAGCTTCGTGCCCTGGATGTGCATCCCACAAATCTCCATCAACTGCAAGATGCTATCCTATCAATATGGGCCAACATTTCTAAAGAATGCTTTCAGCACCTTGTTGAATCAATGCCACGTAGAATTAAGGCAGTTCTGAAGGCGAAAGGGGGTCAAACACAGTATTAGTATGGTGTTCCTAATAATCCTTTAGGTGAGTGTATGTCAGTTGTACAGCCAATCTTAAGGGTTCCTATTTAATTGTTCATTTTTCTTTCCATGCATATGGTTTAAGGACGGTGTGGCAGGATGCTTTGCTGTTAGTGTGTTTAGGAATTTGCTGTAACTTTGAAACAAACATCTGAATAATGCTTTTGTGTATGTTGAGTTACTGAGCTAATAAAATGTGTTGAACCCACAGCACATACGATCAAGTTGGAGTTGCTGGAAATGCGTATATCAATAATAATATAAACATATATTTGCAACCTGGGAATGTGTATACTAATTTTGTCATACTGTTATGATGTATATCATACTATTTATGATATAATTAAGACTTCATTCTCAATAGGAAGCTCACCTCTCTGTTTGTGAGATCTGGGGATTAGACAGACAGACGTCGAGTGGGGGGATTTGTCCAGGGCTAGACAGGGGGAGGAGTCTTATGCAAAGATTTTGATTATGCAATTAAAGTGTTTTTTGGAGTTTTGTATGTCGACAAGTTGATTTTATTTTATTTTTTTATGTCTATTTAATTTAGGCCTTCATTAAAGGTTTACAAGCTCAACAGGAACATCAACATGGGAAGAAGAAAAAAAAGAGTTGGTGCTTTCATATATAGATTAGGAAAAGATGCTTTAGACACACACACACACTGAATCACCATGTAAAGCTTACTGGTGCAATACCTGCTAATCAGTGGCTTTTTGTTTGGTGAACATTGGCTGAACTTATGGCACAGAAATTGGCAAACACAATTAAGTGAACCTTTATATGCTGGTCTGCTTGCTGATGTCATGTCAGATTTGAGAACTTCTTGTATATAGCATGCCTTCTGAAAATTGAATTGCTTCTTTTTGTTTAACCAGCATATACAATTTTCACATTTTCTAAATCAGGGTTTTCCAAACTTTTCCTTTCCAGGACCTACCTAGACAAGTATAATCTTTTATTTAAGTATATTATTACTATCATAAAGTAATAATAAACCCATGACAACAAAGTTTACATAAATTTACTGTTTACTGCATACATGGCACTTGTTTACATTTGGAGCATTACAGTAGATGAAATATGTCCATACACTTCCTGGATTTGGATATGAAGTGTGATCCGCGCTGCGAGTGATGGTAAACTCATTGTGGTGTTCAGCGAAGAAAACACTTTCATGCTCATTCTGTGTACACATGTGAAATGCTTTTTACAGACATATTTTCCTTATGTGTTGCTAGGCAGCCAAAACGCACGTGAGGGAAACAGAGCTGGGTTGAACAAAGATTAGTGAACAGACCTAAAACAGTCTTTCGTGACGTTCGAATTCTCCGGTGTAAAGTTGTTTTTACAAGTCGCACACGCATGCTTTACTATGAAACATGCAATGCATTTATGTAATTAAATTGCAGCGATTGTGATTCGAAAATCGTACTAAGCAATATCGCTTTTTAATTTTTTTTTATTAAATGCTGTTATATCATGCAGCCCTGGACTAAACTGTTTGTGTGTGAGTGTGTCATTCACTGAAACGTAAATGTAGCTGCAGCCAAGTGACTTTGTACAACCCAACTTTTCCCATTCTGTGACCCACAAATCGGTCGTGACTAAGGATGGGCATTTTTCAAAAATATTGTATTTGAATATTTGGGCTCATAAAAAACGGATTTTCAAATATTTGTTTATTTAAATGATGTTTAACGAGAAGGACGTTATTTTTTGTCACCATTTCTGAACAAGCTTACGATTAGGCAATATACACAACAAACTTATTTTTTAACATTTAACAAAGGTTTCTTTAGTTCAAAACAAAAAGATATAAAGAACAAAGCATTATTAGCTCAAGTAGCGCGAATGGGAAAAACGCTAATAAAGCAGTACAGAACGTACATATACACTTGAGTTGGTATATGGTTATCGTTTTTACTTTCACCTGTTCATGTTAAGAAAAACTATACCCTTATGATTGGGTGATAACTTACTCTGCTGACAGACGTTGCAGACACAGATAATGTGTGCTGCTAAGCGAAGTTTCTAACAGCACTTTGTGTTTTCTCCCTTTGACGAAACTTTAAAGGAAGCATATGTCTCGATTTAATTATAACAGTGAATTTTAGTGCTTGGGATTTATCATGAGCCACTCTTCCACTGCAGGAACTTTCCCCAGGAGCTAAAATCTTTGGGGTGGTGCACAATGTGGTCCGACCGCAGGGACCAGGGTCTAAATGGAGTTCCGGGTAAAAATGTCCCCCTCAAATTTCGGTGGAAACGGGGCTACGGATTCGCTACTGCATTTACGGCCAGCAAAGCAACGTAGTAAAATCCGAATAGTATTTTTATTTTCGAATTTTCAACTATTCGTGCCCACCTCTAGTCACGACCCTCTGTTCTAAATGACAGTGTTATACGTTTTGTGTTACTATGTATGTCAGTTGAAAAGTGCTTTAGTTAATTTCTGTTCTGGATTTAATGAAAAAGCTTAGCAGTATTTCACTACCGATAGAGCAGGTCATATTACACTATGATAGAGAATGTAGCTTTGTTCTTATCATACATTCTAGTCATCATGCAATCTTAATTTTATTTAAAATAATTGTCTGCCCATCCAGAGTCCCCTTGACAGAGCACAGTCTGCCAAGAATAAGGGCAACAAATACTTCAAGGCTGGCAAATATGAACAGGCCATCCAGTGCTACACAGAAGCCATCAGCCTATGTCCCAAAGAACAGAAAGGAGATCTGTCCACCTTCTACCAGAATAGAGCTGCAGCCTACGAGCAACAGGTTTGTCTGATTAAGATCATCAATTGTAGCATCACAAAGTGTTACAAGTCTGAACGATTGCTTTTTGTTTGTTTTTGTGTTTTAGATGAAATGGACAGAAGTGATACAGGATTGCACTCAGGCAGTCGAGATGAATCCTTGCTATGTAAAAGCCCTTTTTAGGCGTGCCAAAGCACTGGAAAAACTGGATAGCAAGAAGGAATGCCTTGAAGGTTAGCGTTATATCTGGTTTGATTTGAACTGTGTTTCTGTTGTGTTTTGAGTTATACTAGAATTTTTGCTATAGGTGGAAGATTTTAATGAAGTCATATGACACAAGTCATTTCAACATTTTACATTTTTAGGTTGTTTTTAAGCAATTGCTGTTGCTTTAAGCAAAGCTGTTACAATTGGTGATATTAGCCATTAAATCATTAATTACCATTAATTGTTTTAATTAAAACAATAACTTCCTTTTAACATGAACAATTTCCTATTCTCTGATATAACAAATGTTTCTATGTTTTTGTAGATGTAACAGCAGTATGTATTCTGGAGGTTTTCCAGAACCAGCAGAGTATGCTACTGGCAGACAAGGTGCTTAAACAGCTGGGAAAAGAAAAGGCCAAAGAGAAATACAAGGTGGGAATGTGATGGAAAGGTACAGATCTCAGACATAAATGTAAACTGTGAATGTAAACATATATTTGCTCTGTCATGTTTGTTCTTCTCAGAACCGGGAGCCTCTTATGCCATCTCCTCAGTTCATCAAGTCCTACTTTAGCTCCTTTACTGATGACATCATCTCACAGCCCCTACAGAAGGGGGAAAAGAAGGATGAGGATAAAGACAAGGAGGGTGAGGCCTCAGAGGTCACAGGAAGGTGAGAGCTGAGGGTATTATATTTTGCCCATACACACTTGGATTTGTACACTCACTATTTGTGCTTTTGTTGCTTTTAAATTCTAAATGTTTAGAGTGTCTTATTGTTACATTATTATAATTAGTCACAACTAAGTATAAAATCACTTGCCTTCACTTTATAATTATATAATACATTTAAAACATTTTATAAAAAATTATTGCTGTACTGCTAATATACACTCCCCTAAAGGATTATTAGGAACACCTGTTCAATTTCTCATTAATGCAATTATCTAATCAACCAATCACATGGCAGTTGCTTCAATGCATTTAGGGGTGTGGTCCTGGTCAAGACAATCTCCTGAACTCCAAACTGAATGTCAGAATGGGAAAGAAAGGTGATTTAAGCAATTTTGAGCGTGGCATGGTTGTTGGTGCCAGACGGGCCGGTCTGAGTATTTCACAATCTGCTCAGTTACTGGGATTTTCATGCACAACCATTTCTAGAGTTTACAAAGAATGGTGTGAAAAGGGAAAAACATCCAGTATGCGGCAGTCCTGTGGGCGAAAATGCCTTGTTGATGCTAGAGGTCAGAGGAGAATGGGCCGACTGATTCAAGCTGATAGAAGAGCAACTTTGACTGAAATAACCACTCGTTACAACCGAGGTATGCAGCAAAGCATTTGTGAAGCCACAACACGCACAACCTTGAGGCGGATGGGCTACAACAGCAGAAGACCCCACCGGGTACCACTCATCTCCACTACAAATAGGAAAAAGAGGCTACAATTTGCACGAGCTCACCAAAATTGGACAGTTGAAGACTGGAAAAATGTTGCCTGGTCTCGATTTCTGTTGAGACATTCAGATGGTAGAGTCAGAATTTGGTGTAAACAGAATGAGAACATGGATCCATCATGCCTTGTTACCACTGTGCAGGCTGGTGGTGGTGGTGTAATGGTGTGGGGGATGTTTTCTTGGCACACTTTAGGCACCTTAGTGCCAATTGGGCATTGTTTAAATGCCACGGCCTACCTGAGCATTGTTTCTGACCATGTCCATCCCTTTATGACCACCATGTACCCATCCTCTGATGGCTACTTCCAGCAGGATAATGCACCATGTCACAAAGCTCGAATCATTTAAAATTGGTTTCTTGAACATGACAATGAGTTCACTGTACTAAAATGGCCCCCACAGTCACCAGATCTCAACCCAATAGAGCGTCTTTGGGATGTGGTGGAACGGGAGCTTCGTGCCCTGGATGTGCATCCCACAAATCTCTATCAACTGCAAGATGCTATCCTATCAATATGGGCCAACATTTCTAAAGAATGCTTTCAGCACCTTGTTGAATCAATGCCACGTAGAATTAAGGCAGTTCTGAAGGCGAAAGGGGGTCAAACACAGTATTAGTATGGTGTTCCTAATAATCCTTTAGGTGAGTGTATATAATTGGTTTATTTTTTTTTAGTTGTTCCACATTTGAATCAAAATATTTTCCTAAATTAAAAAAAAAAAGTACAATTATTAAATTACAGTTAACTAACCACTAATACTGTTTCCTCAGCTCAGGCTACCTAAAGGCTAAGCAGTATATGGAGGAGGAGAACTACGATAAGATCATCAGTGAGTGCACGAAGGAGATTGAGTCTGGAGGCAGGTACACAGCTGAAGCTCTTCTGCTGAGAGCCACCTTCTACCTGCTGATTGGCAATGCTACAGCTGCACAGCCTGACCTTGACCGTGTCATTAACATGGAGAATGCCAGTGTCAAGGTAACATATTATGACTGATTATGATCAAGGATGTGATTTTTCTGTATGAACCACGAATTGTGTAAATCTGAGGGGAAAAAATGGGGTGAGGGTATGCTGGTTACTGTATGATGATTGAAAACGAGAAATGGCCTTAAACAATTACTAAATAAACTGCACAATGTTACGTTTTCTAATACTACATTTATTTCATGCTTCTAACAGTGCTGCACAAGCTCATAGCGCCATCTGTGGGGCACTATTATCATCATGTTAGCCAGTGTTCAAAGTTAATTATGTAGTATGAAGCGCTGCATGCTTTTGTTTTCCGATTCACAGTAAATGCTACTCTGCAAGTGCTGTATGTTTGAGTCACTTTTAATTTGCATTTGGGAACACAACATTTGTCATGAGAATCGTTTAGAAATCTGTTGTTGCCAACAAATGGCGCTTTTCCACTGCTGGTACGGCTCGGAACGGCTCACTTTTTGGTGCTTTTCCACTGCATGGTACGGCTCACTTAAATAGTACCACCACTAAAATGTGACAAAAACACTGCAGGTCACTGATTGATCAGAGAGAACCGCCACTACCGGCGTCATTGGATTTGCGACACAAGACACCAAATTTGCTTGCAGCAACAGCCACCGCATTATCATTTGTTTGCACATTTTTCTTAAATGACTTTCTTGAAAAAAAAATTAATGAATGACTGGATCATGGTCAGTAGACGAGGTGCTTGTAATAAAGTAGCAGTGGCTGAGACAGATTTTAAGTATCAATGCCGGTTAAAAAAGATGCAATCTAAACCTGTTTACATAAAATAAACCTGCTCCCGAGCAGGTTTAAGCTTACAGACCTGTTGCTATGACAGCAAGTCCAGGATGAGCATCGAAAAACCAAACAATCCAAGATCATGCCAAATCGTCAACAGTCAAATCCAGATAGCTGAGTTAGCGGTGTACGAAGAACGGACCCTAGGACTAGGTTTCTCAAAAGCATTAAGAGCCTAAGTTTATTGTAGAGAACATTGGTGGCAATGGTTCTACGATCAACTTAGGCTTACAATGCTTTTGGGAAAAGCAGCCCAGGCCTGGTCCTTTCTTGTCCTTTCAATGTTGTCCTTTTAATGCTCTGCTTGCCAGTCTTATTGATACTATTAGTGTTAATGCATCTTTCTGGTGTGTTTCAGTTGCGTGCTAATGCACTCATTAAACGTGGAAGCATGTACATGCAGCAGCAGCAGCCCCAGCTCTCCACTCAGGACTTCAACATGGCTGCAGAGATTGACCCCCGTAATGCAGACGTCTACCACCACAGGGGACAGGTATGACATCTTTACATACAAGTTGGAATTTTCACCAAAAGACATGCTTCAAAGCGAGCCCTAATGTTGAGTGTTCATGGTATTAATATATAAGGATTTCATTTTCAATCGAGCCATTTTCCAGCTGTAATCTTCATTTACAGTTTTTTAAGAATCAGGAGTCATTGTGTGACTGCATGTTTAAGCGGGTGGGTGTTAATAGCAACTCGTATCCCTGCCGAGTTCATGACCCTGCCAAGTTAATGACCTGCAGGTAGATGGGAAATCCCCTGCCAAAATGTGCAGTTTGGTTGGTTTCTGTTTGCAATATTCTTGAGCTGGTCTTCACCAATTTACCTTAAGATGTTTGTGCATCATGGCAACTAAATGGAATTTCAATGATGCCCATTTACTTAAGTAATTTGTTTTGTTCTGCAACATTCCCTGACAACTGTGTTAGGAACAACAATTAGCAACAACATTAGCAACATTCCCCAACAATTAGCAGCAACAAATGTTATATATTGATAACCTTTTGGGAATATTTTTACTTCTCAGTTGAAGATTCTGCTGGACCAGGTAGAGGAGGCTGTGGGAGATTTTGATGAGTGTATAAAACTTCGGCCAGACTCTGCACTTGCCCAGGCCCAAAAGTGCTTTGCATTGGTAAGTGCCACAAGATGGTACTGTTTACACATTAAATCATGCGCGCTGACACTGTTTGAGATGAGATGAGATGATACCATTGCTTTATGGATGTTGTGTACTTCTATTGACTTTCAACCAGAAGAACCTAATATCAGAAATTCTTAATTTTACTTATTGTAAAAGTGGTATAAACTTTATTGCCTTTTTTCCCTCGTAGTACCGACAGGCATACACTGGAAACAACCCATCCCAGGTTCAGAAAGCCATGGATGGCTTTGAGGATGTCATTAGGAGGTTTCCAAAGTGTGCTGAGGGTTATGCTTTGTATGCACAGGTACTTCTCACCTCGATGGCATAAAACCATAAAATTGTACTTTATCAGAGTTTACTTCATATCTTTAACTATAATGTCTTGTCTTTTTTTTCTCCCCTTTTTTTGTGATAGGCACTTACTGACCAGCAACAGTTTGGTAAGGCTGATGAAATGTATGATAAATGTATTGAACTAGAGCCCGACAACGCCACGACATATGTCCACAAAGGGTTAGTTCTATCTTTTTTTGTGTTTAAAGAATCGTATGTTAAGTTAAGTTCAACAAAGAAAATACTTATCAGTTGTGTTTCTGTTTGCAGTCTGTTGCAGCTTCAATGGAAACAAGATTTGGAAATGGGGCTTGAGCTCATAAGCAAAGCCATTGAAATTGATAATAAATGCGACTTTGCTTACGAAACTATGGGAACCATTGAAGTCCAAAGGTTTGTGATGACTAAAATGTTTTTTTTTTTTTTTTTTTTAATTCCTCGCTTTCTATACTTTTATTTTTGTGTTCCTAATTTGTGGGCCATTGGTTGTATTATAACTTGGTTTATGTCTAAAATGTAATGTGGTTATTACAGCCTTATTTTATTACATTATATTTTATTACATTCATCACTTAAGTTTTTTTTTTTTTTTTCTACTGGCCTGATTGGGCCACTGGTTTAAATTTTTACTAAATTTAAAATGTAACAAATAAATAAGATAAATGGTTAATTTGGTTTACATTTGTTTTTTTAACCCATGTAACCTAATAAATAAGGTTATGACACCAAACTTTTTAGATGCACTGTAAACCCGAATGATTTGGCAAAACTCAAAAAATTTGAGGTAATCAGTTACATCAGTTTTTTTAAGTTAAGAAATTTAAAGTAATTAAATGTTTAAGTAAGTCCAACTTGCAGATTTTAATTTTTTATACATATATATTTTAAGTTAAGAGTATTTAAAATTTGAGTAAGCTAATTCATACATTTAACTCAATAACATATCATGTAATCTCAACTTAAATACATTTCAAATGTAAAGATTTATTTAAGACAATAATTTTAAAGACAAGTAACCGCTCAGTAATAAAATTAGAAAAAATAAACAAATTACAAGCATTATCATGAATAAATACAATAGTACAAATGAATTAAACAGTACTTTTACGTTTTTAGGATAGGTCAGTAGCATTCAGGTACAGAAATTGAATAATCAAATATAAAATAACACAGTATAGTTTTCACTGTATAAAATAAATATAGACTGATCCTTATTAAAGTTACAAAAGTTATTCAGTCAAGAGAAGTGAGTGAATTTTTTTATGTAGTTTGATTCATGCAAATGGCAAACAGCAGCAGGTATATTAGGCTGCTGTTAATTTAAGAGCTAATGCATTTTCTGTCTTAACCGTTTATGTTCACTTGAGATATAACTGACTGTGTATATGAGGATACTCACCAAGACGGGCACTTTGTCAATTTTGTGTATTTGTCCATTCATGTGCAAGAAGACAAGAGAACTTGATACAGTATCTGTGCACTGTCTGAGACGAGGCTTTCTGTGCTGTGCTTTGGATGCATGAGCGCAGAAAACAGCACACGAGTACCGAATTAAATTCTCTTGTGTCGTTTTGCGCTTGCATGTTTTAAATTGGCAAGACACATGCAAGTGATAAACTTTTATGATGATGCAAATTGGGCCACTGACATTACATTAACTGGCCTGGGAGTCTTTCACGCTGTCCCAGGCCATTGGGCAGTCCTTATTATCTTAGGACAGAGTATCTGAAGGTGTCTTTTAAAAATAAACATTTACATTTATTCCACAGAGGCAATCTGGACAAGGCTATAGACATGTTCAACAAGGCCATCAACTTGGCCAAGTCAGAGATGGAGATGGCCCACCTCTACTCCCTCTGTGATGCTGCTTATGCCCAGACAGAGGTGGCCAAGAAGTACGGGCTCAAGCCTCCCACGCTATAACTCTTGCTTCCTTTCTCCACTCTCTACTGCCGGGCCAGAGTACACATCTCATAACCTAAGTTTGATTTTGATTTTTTTTCTTCAATTTTTTTTACTTCATCATAAAGATGATCTCAATGAAAAGGAAGAACATGTTCTGCTACCGCATGTTTACACCAATTTTGAAGACTGGAAGGTGGCAGGGAAAATAGTGGAGGAGCAGCAAAAGGAAACGAGAATGCAAAAAGCAAGCTTGTGAAAAAGACTGATGGCTGCTCTTGTTAGATATAAAATCATCAGTGGCATAGTTCAAATCCTCCCTCAATGAGTATGGCTTAGACTATTTTACAACTTATAAACGGCACTCATTTGTTCATGTTTAGCCTCCCCTGCCAATTGTGACAAATGTCTTTAATCAATAATTATTTCTTTTTTTTTTCTCTCCAAAACACCCAATTCACTATGTTAAATCAGTGTATACCATCAGCAGGACTGCATTATGTGTTCATGGTTTGATGCTGTAATGTGCGTAAGCTTTGTCATTTCACTGTCACATCCTAGTAACCTAATTTGCGTTCTTTGTTGTATGGGAAATGCAGGATTAAAGTTTTAGTTGAGATGTGTTTGTGGTATAAATCTGTATGTTCTTTATGCGTCACTGCTGTGATAACAGTGTTTGTAAGAAGGTGATTATATCAAGGAAAAGTTTGAAATTTGGCCATACCGTTATTTGTTTTTGTGTGTATTTGTCTTATCTTGAATTTTGGTATATTTTTTATATATACTGTGCAGCAATGAGATTCAATTTAAAAATAAATATACTTAAACTAATAACCTACAGATATTCAACTGACACAAAAATAGAGACAAATTGCATATTATTTAATGTATAAGATAATATAACTAAAGTAATTTAAAACCCTCTTTGCCGTGTATAAGAATTTTGCTGTGAAATCACATTGCCCATCTTATCAAACTGAGGCACTTAAATGTTAAAAACAAAGCTGTGAGAAACGTAATGTTACGTTTTTGTGCAAAATCATGAATGAACCAAGAATCGCCAAAATTACATTCCTCTCATATTATCTTTAAAACTGCACATATCTGATTTTATGTGTTTAATTCCTCTGTGAAATAAAAAAAAATTCATTGAGGGGTATTTTTTGAAGAATGGCTCCCTTCTTGAAAAATATCAATGCAAGAAAATAAAACAAACACCTTACATCTAGCAACTAAGTTCTCTCTCCTTAGTCTTTTGCACTGATCTGTGAAATATTGAGGTACTTTTAAAGCATGGCATGCCCTTAAATACATACAGTATATTTGTGTCTATGGAGGAGAATTTTATAGAATAGCTAGTTGTGTATGTGTGTGTGTATATATATATATAGAGAGAGAGAGAGACATTCATAGTTTGGTAATGGTTATAAATCTTTTGTTTTAATTTTTTTAAATTAATTTTTAATAAAAGGCAGTAAAATATTTTTCCTTGCACATTGCAACCATGATTTCTTCACTATCTGCATTAGCATATTTACCTGCTTTAAGTTGATTTCAATATCAAAACAACAAAAAGGCATTGCCGTCCTTCAAGTATGGATTGCTTAAGATATGTTTCCTTATTGTAGCTCTTTTTTTTAAACCACTGTTGACTGAATGTGTTACAGTAAAGGGCATGGCCTTTTTACGCCGGACCAGTTTACAAAAAAATGTGATCAATTGCCTATGCATGGACACATTAAGCATTACCTAATATGTAAATGTTTACATGTTTGCTTATTTTCTTTTTTCAGCCTGGTCAATTAGTAATGGATTTTCAGAGCAATGTTGGTGGAACAAGTCATTCCAGTCATTCTGCTGCATGCTTGAAGATAAATGATTGTTTTAAAAGTACAATGCAAGCTAATTGGCACAACCTAAAAGTTTAAAATGAATTTGTTGTGCTAAATCTGTTGAAAGTTGATGTGCAAAAAAAATATGCCTCAAGTAAAAAAAAAAGTTATGTCGGTAAAGTTTACTTGTGTAATATTAATGTATGATACCCTAAAATAAAGAAACAAGTTGTCCACAATTATTCATAAAGCCAGCTTGCTTTCATTTTTCGATGCAGATTTACATTTATTTATTCATTTAGCAAATTAAATTAGCAAAAGTAAGTTAGCTTTAGGTTTATCTGCAACAATTTTTATTGAATGCTTATTACATTTGCTTATTAATTAAATGCACATTCCCAGGGACAGATGAAAATTAGCTATTTTGGCTTGATCACATTTATACATCACCAATGTAAATGTGTATTGTCCTTAATTCATGGTTTTTATTATAATATAAATAGGAGACATGTACAAATATCAATACAAATATAAATACACGTAACAACATGCACATGTTTGTTTATTTATTACAGGTTTATTTTCTTTTTTCAGAAAACTGGTTTAGTGGACAGCTGTTTTTTTTTTTTTTTATTAAAACTGAGATACTGTGGGGAATAACTGATGCTCCTGTGCTCCATATACGGCTTCTTCTGAGCGACGTGTTGTAGAGTTTGTGTTTGTGCCTCACAAGTGCCTTCTGTTGGGTCTTGGCAGGTAGAAGTGCTTCCTGTGAGATCCTGTGAGGAAAGCATGCCTAATGTACCATGAATTTATGCTTCAGTATAAAGTTTCTTCCAGGATAAAAACATCAAATGAGATTAGAAAATGAGCATGAATTACCTTGACATCAAAAGTAGAACAACACCCTTTTAACAACTTTGGCCTTTAGTTTAGGGCCAGTTGCAAAAACTGCTCAGCCTTAGTCATCTATTTTTTTCAACAAGACTGGTCCTTTTTAAAGTCAGTTAAAAAGGTTGTTTAATGTGGATCAGAAAAGTAAGTCTGGTTACCAATTGTCTCACTGTTAGCTGGTCAAACTAGTTCTCAAGACACACATGATATTATGCAAGTGACCCCTGCGTTATTCAGTATACTATATTATATACACCGATCAGGCATAACATTATGACAGGTGAAGTGAATAACACTGACAGCAAGTTAACATTTTGTCCTCAAAGTTGATGTGTTAGAAGCAGGAAAAATAAGCAAGTGTAAGAATTTGAGTGAGTTTGACAAGGGCCAAATTGTGATGGCTAGACGACTGGGTCAGAGCATCTTCAAAACTGCAGCTCTTGTGGGGTGTTCCCGGTCTGGAGTGGTCAGTATCTATCAAAAGTGGGAGGAACAGTGGTGAACCGGCGACAGGGTCATGGGCGGCCAAGGCTCATTGATACTCGTAGGGAGCGAAGGCTGGCCTGTGGGGTCCAATCAAACAGATGAGCTACTGTAGCTCAAATTGCTCAAGAAGGTAATGCTGGTTCTGATAGAAAGGTGTCACAATACACAGTGCATCGCAGTTGTTGCGTATGGGGCTGCATAGCCTCAGACCAGTCAGGGTGCCCATGCTGACTCCTGTCCACCGCCGAAAGCACCACCATTTCAGCAGGATAATGCGCCCTGCCACAAAGCAAAAATGGTTCAGGAATGGTTTGAGGAGCACAACAATGAGTTTGAGGTGTTGACTTGATCTCCAAATTCCCCAGATCTCAATCCAATCGAGCATCTGTGGGATGTGCTGAACAAACGATCCATGGATGCCCCACCTCGCAACTTACAGGACTTAAAGGATCTGCTGCTAACATCTTGGTGACAGATACCACAGCACACCTTCATGGGTCTAGTGGTGTCCATGCATTGACGGGTCAGGGCTGTTTTGGCAGCAAAAGGGGGACCAACCCAATATTAGATCATAATGTTATACCTGATCGGTGTATATTCAGTATATATTTTGCTCACAGGTTTTTGCCAACATCTATTCATCTATTCATCTATCTTCTGACAGTTGTTTGCATGAAAGTGTAGAAGTTGACAGGCATCTTTATGTGATATAATGAAAACAAAGTACACTTTGAAAAGTCAAAAGCACCCAAAGAGCCTGGGTTATGTAAATGTTGATCTTGTTTTAACTTCTCATCATGGCTAAAATGTATGGTTGTTGACTTGCTCATCAGACATCATGCATTTCGATTAATACAGCATTTTGATTAATCTTTGCTCAGTTATATAAGAATTAGATGCTTCCTGTCAATAGGAGCAAGGCCCTTCGGTATCGTCATCAGAATTTGCTCTGAGCAAGTGATTTGGTGATAAATTAACCAAATGATATCAGTTCTCATCATTATTTTTGCAAAACATTGTGTGAAAACAGTCACTTTTACATAGGCCTAATGTTCTTCAATAGCCTAGGTGCTGTAGTCCTTGGTCTTCTGGAGGAAATTAATACAATTAGCTTGGACGCTGACCATTTCTTCTTGTGTAGGCTGTGTGGATGTTCCCAGAATAATTAAAAAAGTAGTAGTATAAGAAAAATAAAATAATAATAATTATTTTTAGTGGAATAATAGCCTAGCCTACATGTATAGGCTATATCACAATTATTCATCTGGAATATAGTTGGTTATTTCCACCTCTCATAAAATTGTCCATATCCTCCCAAAAAAGCCCAAATGTGGACCACAGAATATTTTTCGCTTTAACAAAAATCACAAGAATAATCAATATGTAACCTAAATTAAATCTCTCTGACACACGATTAGCTGGAATTATCAATGCTTGTCGTCTTCTTTGCTGATGCTCAAAATGAAAGACTCATTCATGTTAGAGGCAGGCAACAAGTGTCATGCCGTGTCGCAACAGAGCAGGTCTAGAACGCTACTTTTTATTCATTAAAGCTAAAGTCGCGCGCTTGTAGGATAGACAATGCCGCTGAATATCTCGTTTTACGTCACGTCTAGACTACTTTCAAGCCAAGCGCGTGCATGTGGTACTAGCGACAGGACGCTGGTATTTACGGCACAGTTTGACGTGGACCGTCACCACAGCAATGGCGGATGCTGTAGGGGAAGTGCTTCAAGGCAGCTGGTAAGAAAACACCACTGATACATTTTGCCGCTTAATGATTCACCGGTCCCAGACTGTTATTATCACTTGGAACTTGAAGCCTGTTGAAGAAAGATTATTAATCTCGAAGCTTTTTCGCGACATCCGTTTGAGTGGTAGTGAGACAGCGATGCTGTGCTAAGCAGCTACTCTGGCTAGTCAAAAGCAGTTAGTGTATTGTTTTGAGACTCCAGCTGTTTATCAGTCCTTCTCAGCAGTTTGACATAGTCCTTTTATTCTTATGGCGATCTGTATAATAAGTCTTCTAAGAGATTAAATATGTCATTGTTGTGTTTCCTTAGGAGTTGGTTATGTTAAAACAGCTTTTGCTAGGTGTTAGCGTAGCTTTGCACACAATAGAGTTGTGATAATTATGATTCTCTGATTATATAATCTCAGTTTTTGTGACCACGTCACTATGACCATGTTTTTTACCCACTTATATGGTATCTATGGTTGTAGTTTACGGTGTTCGGCTCTCCTTAAAAATGTGTATTCTTCTGTTTAGCTGTGTAAGACATCTTTCTTAGTTGTGGTGTTTTTCTGGGATTTAAAAATGGGAGGCACACTTTTTTAATGCTTTCTGTAGTGATTCTTTTGAATTAGAATGGATGCTTTGATGAATGTTTCATGTACATGAATGTTATGTCTTGTACAGGAGAGTTGAAACAAGTATAAACTCCTCCCAAGTTATACATGCTTGAGGAATGGATGAGTAGATTGCTCTTTGATAGCTAAACTACACTAACAATTTATTGACGTCAACATTTTTTTCTTCTGCTTTGTTTATCTGAACTGTGGCATAGAAATAAATTCAACAGAATTACTCTGAAAAGAATTTTGAATCTTGATGTCATTCACAGCCATGGCATTTGTAAACTGTCACCTGCACTCTTTTTCTCACAATAATCCACCATTATAGTTTTCTAAAGGGTTTTGCATAATCTAGAGAGGAACTGTGTAATGACAATTAGTTTGGCAAAAATAGTTTTAATCCTAGATTTTTAATGATTCCTCTAACTAAACGAAAATGTTCACACAGAAAACACACACACACACACACACACACACACACACACACCTATTTTAGTGAGCCTTTGTGTCCTCTTCCTCTTATGCTGAATATGGACCTTCCTGTTTTCATAGACAATGACCAGGAAGACGAATGACTCTAGGAGAGATAAACGGAGCAAAGTTTGTGGCAGGGTAGTCTATTTCAGCCTGTGATTGCTAAGTCCATTATTAACCACAAATATAGATTTGCATGTTCTTTAGTGCCTGTTGCAACTAAAATGATTGACTCGGAAGCTTCCAATCCCATTATTCAGGCATTCATCCAAAAGATCTAGGAATGAAGCAACTTGCATTTTTTTCGCCCCAGTTTGGAATGCTTGGTATGGCTTGTTGTTAGACCACTTTCATCTTCATCCCTAAGAGTAGCCTATGTCAGGACTTTAGAGTAATTGTGGAACCCATCATCTCTAATCTTCAATAATCAGCTTGATTTCTACTACACAGTTACATGCGATTAAAATGCGATTTTATTATTTTTTTTACAAATGAAAAGTGTGAGTGTGTGTATATATATTATATTATATTATATTATATATATATATATATATATATATATATATATATATATTTGTGCTTATATATTATGACTAATAATTACTATGATTATTATTATTATTACTAATAATATATAATAATATTTAACAAAATAAGACATTACTATTACAATAACATTTTCATTATTAAAAATATATATATATTTAGTTTTTTATATATTTATATATATATATAATACTTTATAAAAAGTATTTAAGAATAAATATAACAATATAATAAATAATATTTATATTTCACAGAAAACTTATTTTACAAAAAGCTGCAGGGTTACCTGTTAACATGCCTATGGCTAAAAATCACTAGAAATGTCTAAGGATTTATTATAAAATTTATTATTATTATTATTATAAAAATCTGTAATATCAATTTCTTAATTTTTGTCAAGAGGTATGCAAAATCAAGAACAAGTCTATGTCTTTAATATGAAATATGAGTCTCTTATTCATCCACTATGGGGAAAAAACTCCTGTACACTGGGGAAAAACATATGGATTGTCATATTTATTTAGAGAAGTATTATTTTTCCTATTTTTTTTTACCCAAAATAGGATGGAGTGAGCACTGCTGGCGATCGGCCGAAACTTTACTTTATAAAGTTTTAAATATGGATGGTTTTCTTACACAAACGCCTCAATTTGCTTCAGAAGGCCTATGTTAACCCCTGGAGCTGTGTGGAGCACGTTATTTGACGGACAGATGCATTTTTTTTGGACTTCAAAAACAGAGCAAGAATAACTGCCATTATAAAGCTTGGATTAGCCAGGACTTTTTTTAATATAACTCCGATTTTATTCGTCTGAAAGAAGAATGTCATATACACCTAGGATGACTTGAGGGTGAGTAAATCATAGGCTAATTTTCATTTTTGGGTGAACTATCCTTTTAATAGTCCTATTTGAACTTGTTCGTTCATCTTTGGCTCAAAGCCGCTTGCTGCAAACTTTTCTTTCACGTTAATTTCAAGCGAGTGAGATAAAATATTTAAACTCAACTTTGTGTCCAATTATTTCCCAGACGTAGTTGAAGACGACTCAGCAGATTTGAAGTGTTTCCTCCTATTGCAGCAACTTTCTTCTTGCATGTTCTGCAGACACCCTGACCATCTTTGATTAATTTTTCCTCAGGACTTTTGTAAAAGCCGAGCTATGACCACAGAGCTGTCACTGCCTTCTGCCATTTCTTCTCGTTCAAAAAAATGTTGCGCACTGCGGCAGGACAGGATTTACAGCGAGTTTTCAAAATTGTGATAATCAAACACGGTTTTAATTATAATTAAATTATAAACCATATTACTAACCATCAGTACATTTTATCGTGGTTTATCGTGAAACCGGTAATCGTCCCATCCCTAAAAAAGAAGATAGAAACACTTTGACTGATTAAACATGAAGACAATAAACACACGACCACGACAATATATGGTGTATTTGAGTTCTTCAAGCATTCTCGGGTATTTTCATAATAATAAAGTATATTATAATGCAGTGCTAATCGACATAGACTTTATCACTGTATAGAATACTATAAAATAATGTATCGTCTGCCTCATTCTGTGATAAGAAGCCACATCAGCTCACAAAAAGTAAATATCAAACACCCGACTGGCGATATGAAGTGAGTTAAAATGTTATTAAACGTTGTCTTTTTTTGGTTTTTCAAACGCACGTTATAAGCGACTCAAACTCGCAGTGCTTTCAGACTGAGCAGCTTTACTACTGATCACAGAGCTGCTCTTCACTAACACGCTGGGCATATATTTATTTAATTAAAATCGCAGCCTTTACGCTTTCATAATCGCACATAAACCGTTCGATTTCGATTAATCGTGCAGCCCTAATCTGAGTGATGCACATTGTTTGATTCCAGCATTGTTGTTTTTAGCAGTTGTGTGTGTGTGTGTGTGAGGGCTTTGTCTGAGAATTTCTTTCCCTGCTGCCAGTATAGCAGATGGTAAAGAGACCTCAGAGGATTTCTTTCTGTTATTTTTCTCAGCTAAAAATGCAATTTAGTGCAAGTCGAGTGTTTTTTTTTTTTCTTTTCTCCTGAAGAACCCTGTACCAGGCTCTTGGCTTCTTCTGCTAGTTTCTAGAATTTGTAGTAGCTCTAGCTCTGAAAGAAACCCTAGAGGAGAGTGAACTGCAGAGAGATTGAGAATCAAGCTGTGCCTTTTTGACTGAATATTGAATTTAGTGGAAGCCTCTTTCTGCAGTTGAATTCTCAGTAATGTGGATTCATCGCACAGCCATGTCAGCTAGCATGTGTACGTACACACACACACACCTTGTTTGTTCTGGTGATATTAATTTATGTATAGCTGCTCAGCATATTGCTCACAAATGATTCATATCAGGGACTGTTCACGCAGGATGTTTTTTGCCTGTGCTACTTTTTGTTGTTTATATACAAAACTGCATCAGACTATGGGCCCTATCATACACCAGGCACGACGCAAGTGTTTTTTGCTAGTTTAAGACACAGTTATCATTTTCACGTCCAGTGCCACGTTGTTTATATAGCAAATGCACTCGCGGCCATTTGTTCGTCCATAGGCGTGCTGGTCTGAAATCGAGGTGTGTTCAAGCGCATTGTTGGCGCGTTGCTATTTTGAGGCAACTGAAAATGACTGTGTCATTGACCTACAAAAACCTGGTTTAAAGTCAATACCGCAGTATTTTTTGTGTTATTTAAAGGGCACGTTAGTAATATGCACCTATAGGCGGTAGGGTTGTGCCAATGCACGATATCATACCGCCATCGTGATGCCACGCCCCCCCCACCCCACCCCCCCCCCCCGTTGCGAGTGAGTGCAACACACACTAATCCTCTTCTATAGTTAAACTAAAAACTTTGCAGGGATTACTCTGTAAATTAAATTGAGAGTATAACTAATGCATATATGCTATTTTAAATACTGTAGTCTATGCCAGATATATATAGCCTACATTTTGAAATAATAAACGAGGCTCAAACATCCATTTCATAAGCATGCGTGTTTATTTTAGCACTTCCGTCAGTGAAACAACCCACTACAGCCTGTAAAGCATTTAAAGAATATAAGAAAATTAAATATTAGTTAAAAAAAGATTTGTTTCATAGCCTATTTCCCCGCAAAGATGCGTCATATGAGACGAATGTGGGACACGAGCTAGCTACACCTTTTCGAATATCTTCGTCTTCATGTTTTCTCCTGATGTTGCAAAGCAACACTTGTTGTAAAAGGTCTGAAGAGTGAATTTTATCTTCAACAGGGTCAAGACATTTATGTTTGATTATGCACTGCCAGAGAAAACGAAAGTAAAATCACTTGTGTGTGTGTGTGTGTGTGTGTGTGAAATGCGCTATTCAAATAAACTTGACGCGCCTTACCAAGTCTAATAAAAAGCACAAAGCATTTTTCTACTTTACCATAGTAAAGGATGTGAATGGGTATAATAGACTTAATTATAAGAAAACGAAAGGAAGAAACGTTTATAATTCCCTGCGAAAATGTGTGCGACGCAAGTGAAGATTCAGCATGAATCCATAGCTTATGTTTTCACGGCTGCGAATTTATTTCCTTGGAAAACAAAGCTTTGCGCTTCACTCCTGTGGTAACATTCACATAAAACAGCATTCACATACAAAACACTGGGTTAATAACGAAATTATAGTTTTAAGTAGAAAATAGTTTTTATGTAAAGAGATATTAAAATAAAAAGTGCACAACTCTTCTTAAGTGGAAGGAAGCTACTTTTTTCCCCCTCACGTGCAACCTAGCGCGGATGAGTCCTTATTTGGGTTAGTCAAATAACGAAATGATAGTAGTAGAAGTAGAAAATAGTATTTATGTAAAGAGATAGTAAAATACAGATATAGTACATTATATATTTTTATAAAAAAACAACAACGATATCATCGTCCATCGCGATGTCAACTGCCAATTTAGGGGACATCGCCCGACCCTAATAGGCGGGTGCACAACATGCGTACACTCTGCTTATTACACACACAGGGGCGCCATATTCTTTATACTCGCTTTATAGGGGTTAGTTGACCCAAAAATTTAAATTGTCATCAATTACTCACCCTCATGTCATTTCAAAACTTTTGTTCATCTTTGAAAATAGTTCATCTTGGTAATGAAGTCTGAGCGATTTCTATGATAAACCATTTTAATTTAAGCTTTTATTATAAACATTGATCAGTGAACATACATTTGTTTGGAGAGATTTTTTTAATGAAATTTAAGGATGCATTTTATTGATCAAAAGTGACGGTACAGACGTGATGTTACAAATGATTTATATGTAAAATAAATTCTGTTCTTGTGAACTTTCTATTTATCAAAAATCACAAATTAAGCAGCACAACCATTTTAAACATTGATAATAAGAAGATATGTTTTTGGTCTTTTGCACCAAATAATATTAGAATGATTTCTGAAGGATAATATGACACTGACGACTGGAGTAATGACAGCAGAAAATTTAGCTTTGCCATCACAGGAATAAATTACATCTTAAAACATAATAAAATATATAATAATTATAATAATAATTGGTTACATTTATATAGCGCTTTTCTCTGGGTACTCAAAGCGCTTTACATATAGAGGGGGAATCTCCTCAACCACCACCAATGTGCAGCATCCACCTGAATGATGCGACGGCAGCCATATTGCGCCAGAACACCCACCACACACCAGCTTATATGTTTTCAATACTCTTCTGTTTCTGCTTGCATAGTTCTATGTAGGTAATGCAAGCACTTGAACTCTGAGCCCTTGAAATGGAAGACTTCTGCTGAGTGAAGTTTGAGTGATCAGGTCACAGTGTGTCATGGTGTGTGTTTACTGTGTGTGTTTACTGAAGGAATCAGGATCTGGCAGACGCTCTTGACTCAGCAGAATGTGGTCTGGACGGTGATCAGGATGGTGTCATCCAGGTCCGAAACCTTCCCCCACCACAGCGCGCCAAGTTATGGATGGTAAGTGTCTAAAGACTAAACAGCTGTGTAGCCTCATATGAAAATAGACTATCTGTATTATGAAAAAGCTTTGGAAAGTAGGGCTGAACGATTAATCGCATTTGCGATAATATTGCGATATGATAAAACGCGATTAAACACTGGTCACGTGACAAGTAAAGCAATCAACTCCGAGGAAGTTGCATCAACTTGGCACACTACGCAACAGAACAGTTTGTTTAATCTATCAGATTTTTTTGTTGGTCATGCTTTGTTGGTGGGAGAAAAGATTCTCTCTCTAACGAGTCTGAGCGTAGTTTTTAACCGCAGGTGCGCGATGGCGCTGCGTGTAGAAACACCCGTATTCTGATGACTTCCAATTCGTCACACACACTCACACCACTTGAACCTTCCGTAAGATACTCTTTGATAAATTTCGGAAAGGTTGAAGCGAATTACAATAACATTAGCAGACTTTATTGCACAAGATATGCGCTGCGAGTGTGAGAAACGCGCGCTTGATTTTATGCGTGTAGTGCGCGGGCTCGCCCGCCGGCATTTTCCTTACACATGCTCTACGAAGGCGTCGTTTGTAATGCAGTGGGCTTATATATTAAAAACATTAAACTCACTGACAGAAGGCTGCTTTCAATTCCAAATACTGACGTGCGCTTTGTGAAGAGCGCTCGCGCATGCGGCTGTGAGAGACTCCGTGCACGTGGTTAAATGTACTTGCATCTTAAAATGCTTTTATGACGCGAAATGAGTGTAAACACAGACAGTTATGTCAAGACTTAAGGATTAAATAGAAAGGACAAACCACATCTTATATTTCGAAAGAGATCTACATCAGTGTGAATGCAGCTTATTAGATCTCCCATGGTCTATGACGTCATAATAATAATCAAACTAATCAAAATTGAAAACGTTCAGATAGCCAGGCCACTCTTAAATACTAAAAGCACTCTTTGTTTATTGCTTGTAATATGTTTTTTGTTCCTCTTTATTATTTATTAGCTTTTATGTTTTGAAGTTATATTAGTTTATATATTTAAAATTATTACAATTGTTTTATTTTAATTTTTTTAATGTGTAATTATTTTAAAAAGTACTGATAATTACATATGTAATTAAATAAAATATATATATTTTTTTTTAAGTTTTATTAATAAAATAAATAATAAGAAAAAAAAGATCAAGAATAGTTTTGGAATCGGATCGTGACTCCCAGAATCGGATCGGATCTTGAGGTGCCTAAAGATTCCCACCCCTACCATACAATGATTTATTGTTTGTCTTTGTTGAATAATACAGAAGATAAAAAGCTTTAAAAATAATTCCATATTAAATCGTAATCGCAATTGGTAAAAAAAATCGTTCAGCCATATTGGAAAGATTGTACATGATGTGTGTTGATGAGAGAGACCCAAAAGTGTTATGCGTAGAATACATAAGAAAATACATAAGAGATCCATCCAGGGCTTGGTTTCAAAGAATTTCCTTAGTCAATGGGTCCCAAAGGGCTTTAGAGAGCTTCTGTATCGATCAGATGGCCATTAAGGGAACTGTAGCTTAGCTTGGAGTGTAGGACCCTTTAAACTTCCACCCCGTGGGAGATTAGCTTATATCTGATGGTGTGCTGATAGAGCCTTGTTGAGCTGTAGCTGTATTCTCTGTTTAATTTCCTATATAAATTTTGTTTATTTTTTTTCTCTTCCGGTTTCTGGCTCTGATGTTGAACATGTTTGTGTGTTGACAGATTGCTTTGAACGTGTCTGGTAAAGGAGATAGTCTGTCCTCATGGGATGGGGCTTTGGACCTAGCAGAACAGACGCTTATTCACAGCCGCAGTCAGCAGATCATTGGTGAATAACCTTTGCACACCTCACCTCATTTTCATTGTGCCATTTATGTGTGGTTATGTACTACACATTAGGGCTGGGCGATATGACCATCATATCTCAGTATTTTTTGGCTAAATCGCGATATACGGTTATAAAAAAAACTATTACACATCCTGCCCAATGTTGTTCTACAAACAATGTTCATATTGAAGGCTATGAAAACAAATGTAGTGTACAAACCCAATTCCAAAAAAGTTGGGACACTGTACAAATTGTGAATAAAAACAGAATGCAATGATGTGGAAGTTTCAAATTTCAATATTTTATTCAGAATACAACATAGATAACATATCAAATGTTTAAACTGAGAAAATGTATCATTTTAAGGGAAAAATAAGTTGATTTTAAATTTCATGGCATCAACACATCTCTGGCATTGTCATGTTGGAAAATGCAAGGTCTTCCCTGAAAGAGATGACGTCTGGATGGGAGCATATGTTGTTCTAGAACTTGGATATACCTTTCAGCATTGATGGTGCCTTTCCAGATGTGTAAGCTGCCCATGCCACACGCACTCATGCAACCCCATACCATCAGAGATGCAGGCTTCTGAACTGAGCGCTGATAACAACTTGGGTTGTCCTTGTCCTCTTTAGTCCGGATGACATGGCGTCCCAGTTTTCCAAAAAGAACTTCAAATTTTGATTCGTCTGACCACAGAACAGTTTTCCACTTTGCCACAGTCCATTTTAAATGAGCCTTGGCTCAGAGAAAACGCCTGCGCTTCTGGATCATGTTTAGATATGGCTTCTTTTTTGACCTATAGAGTTTTAGCTGGCTACGGCGAATGGCACGGTGAATTGTTCACGACAATGTTTTCTGGAAGTATTCCTGAGGCCATGTTGTGATTTCCATTACAGTAGCATTCCTGTATCTGATGCAGTGCCGTCTAAGGGCATCCAGTATGGTTTTCCGGCCTTGACCCTTACGCACAGAGATTGTTCCAGATTCTCTGAATCTTTGGATGATATTATGCACTGTAGATGATGATAACTTCAAACTCTTTGCAATTTTTCTCTGAGAAACTCCGTTCTGATATTGCTCCACTATTTTTTGCCGCAGCATTGGGGGAATTGGTGATCCACTGCCCATCTTGACTTCTGAGAGGCTCTTTTTATACCCAATCATGTTGCCAACTGACCTAATAAGTTGCAAATTGGTTCTCCAGCTGTTCCTTATATGTACATTTAACTTTTCCGGCCTCTTATTGCTACCTTTCCCAACTTTTCTGGAATGTGTAGCTCTCATGAAATCCAAAATGAGCCAATATTTGGCATGACATTTCAAAATGTTTCCCTTTCAACATTTGATATGTTATCTGTATTCTATTGTGAATAAAATATACGTTTATGAGATTTGTAAATTATTGCATTCCTTTTTTATTCACAATTTGTACAGTGTCCCAACTTTTATGGAATCGAGTTTGTATGTAACCATGTAGGCTATGCTCTGTTATGTGCAAAAAAGGGTTAAAATCACATTACATTCTAATATTGTAACAACGTTACAATCTAAAAACAAAAATAATGCTTTTTAAAGCAGAAGTTAAATTCACTAAGCTAAAAATGAAAATAAATTAAAATCGCAGACTAAATGTTAACTGGTAAGAGGCACACACATTCACTCGCTTAGTAATTATATTAGCCGTCATGTTTAGAACAAATTCAATTATGCATTTGCACGCTGCAGATCACTCTGTGTCCTCCACCATTTTTCAGATGCGCTCATAATAGAAAAAATTTCAATATAAACCATATTGCCTAATTCTATATTATTTATAAAGATATATCAACATATATCATACAAACTCGATATACCGCCCAGCCCTACTACACGTTTACAGCATATTCGCTCTATGAATGTGTCAGACATTTTACATTATAGGCCTGCTGGTTATTCAGAACACCATGTGTGACATATTGTACGTTCCAGACATTTTTTTTGTTTATGTTGGTGTCTTTTTGCAGTTTTAAGACAGAAACACTTTTACTGCAGTGATAAGTTTAATTGTAAAGCATGTCTTAATTAGCAAATCATTTTTAGATTAGGAGAACTCTTTTGTCTGATAAACAAAATTTTGTAATGTTGTAATGAATTTAGGTATGATATGTGTATTTTATATAGAAGGTTTTTTGGAGAATTTGTTTAGTAAACATGTTTGATGTTGGCATTAGGGGTGGGCGATATGACACATCTTATTTCACGACGTGAGTTTATTTTACGTTAAGGATATATATCACAATATAGTAATTTTTGTTATTTTATTTTTGTTATTAAAAACAAGAACAAAGTAGTAAATTACCAAAAAATGGACAAATACAATAGAACAAAAATATCAATTAAATTGTTTAATTAAAAAAAAAATATATTTTAATTTCCAGTAATTTTATTTAATGTGTAGTAAGAAATACTACAGAAATTGAATAATCAAATTCAACACTGCATAGCCTTCACTGTATGAATTAAATAAATTGATATTAAAGATGCAAAAGTAATTTAGACAAAAGCATTTAGTGCTTTGGTTTCTCTTGAGTCTTTTGCTGTTAACATTAATGACATAGGCAGTGGCAGGTATGTTAGGCTGCTGTCACTTTAAGACCGAATGCAAGGATCTAATAAACTGACACGCATCCGGTTTTCACCCAGCTGTTTACGTTCATTTAAGACATAACCGACTGTTTACGTGAATACGCCACATGATAGGCATTAGGCTTTTTGATATAACCATGTGTGTTAAGAGCAATAAGCCCGAAAAGAGAACTGAATTCAAGATCACATGCTGTCTGAGAGAGGCTTTCTGTGCACACGTTTCAGGTGTGTATTATGATGCTAATCTTTGACCTCTGCAAACTTTGCATATAGATGAGCTGGGGATACCAGTGGAGGAAGGGCGGGACCTAGTGTCAGATGTGGAGTCAGTGATCACCTTCTACTGCAAGTCCAGAAATGTCACCTTTACTCCAGATCTTAGCTGGCCACACATCCTCAAACCACTCTTGGGCTTACAGTTGTCCCGCAGAGACCTCTACAACTGCTTCTACGCCATCATGAATAAATACATCCCACGGTAGGAGTGCTCTCATATCTGTCTGTGTTTATCAAAAAATAAAAAAAACATCTGTTTTTCGCCACTTCAAAATTTACCTGATCCAGGATTTTATTTGTGCAATGACACAAGTTTGGTTTGAGGTTATTTGATAAAACAATGATAATAATAATACAAAAATTTGTGTATTATGTAGAAAATCGTAAAACTGTGGCCAAAAATATCACTTGAAGCACTGTTAGGTTTCCAGAGGGGGAATGCATGCTTTGTATATCAGTTTCCTTGATTAGTGTCAATTATCTGTCCTTTACAGAGACTGTTTTGTGAAAGGACGGCCATTTCACCTGTTCAGGCTCCTGTTGCAGTACCATGAGCCTGAACTCTGCTCCTTCCTGGACACAAAAAAGATCACTCCTGATTCCTACGCCATCAGTTGGGTTAGTCTTTCTCTGCCTGTGTGAATAGTTTATGAAATATTTGGCTTAGTACAGGAGTGTCCAAACCTGCTCGTGGAGGGCCAACAAGTTTAGCTCCAATTAACCCCAACACACCTCCTGGAAGTTTCTAGTAATCCTCAAGACCTTGTTTAACTGGTTCAGGTGTGTTAAATGGAAGCTAAAGTATGCAGGACAGTGACCCTCCAGGAGCTCGATTGGAAACCCCTGGCTTAGTTAGTATATAAATGATACATAAGTAATATGTAACTTATACTTGCTATGGAGCAGGTCTGAAAAAGTGTTATGGTCATATTCCTATAATTAATCAAATATCCATTAATCATTTTGCTAAAGAACTTGACACTTATGTACTTTTTGTTTTACATTCCTGCTTTCTGCAGCTGGGCAGTCTCTTTTCTAGCCACTGTCTCCCTGAGGTCACACAGGCCTTGTGGGATGTTTATCTCCAACAGGCTGACCCTTTTCTCATCTTCTTCCTCATGCTCATCATCCTTGTCAATGCCAAGTATGTGAAGTTCAGTCCATCAGTTGATTAAAGGGGTCCTATTATGCTCATTTACAGGTTCATTATTTTGTTTATGGCATCTACTAAATATGTTCATTTTACAATTTACATTGTTGCAGCGCCTGTTTTCACCCTGATTTCTTTAAAACCCACCTTTGATTGGTCAGCTGCCCCAGTTTGTTATACAGTAGTTGGTCCACCATTTCCAAGCGTGTTTTGGAAATGTAATGCCCTTACCATAACCTGCGGGTAACAGCTCTGGAGACTTCCTGAGGTGCTGTAAACAACATTACTGTAACTACGCTAGCCATTTCAGTTTAATAATAGTCTCATAATAACAGTCCAGGAGAACAGCTGATCAACCTGAACCACCTTCACAAGCACAACTTGTGCAGGATGTTTCACAGTGGTAATTCTTTTATACCTCTTTACATTTCAGGTGTGATGTTATAACCGTGTTATTTTTATCATCTGGCCTGCATCAAACTGCATGGTTCAGAAACCAGTCGTTAGAAAAATGGTGAGATCACATCAAAAGGTTGTGATTTGTATATTACTAAGGAATAGTGTTAAAATACTAATTTTATCCACTGTTTCCTAAGTTCTTCCGCCTTCAGATGGAAAAAAACACATCTCTTGGACATGAAGACAACACACTACTAATGCAACTCATCCAGGTCCTTTTTTGTGTATGCCTTGAGCGGGAATTATTTAAATGAGAAATATTGACAAGTACATGTACGTTCCCGGAAGAAAAAAATCGAGGCATTTGAGAGCATCCAGAAACCATGCTACAGTAATACAGTAATGTTGTACTGGGAATAACTCCCTTTGGAGTAGACTTTGTGCTTTCTAACTTTGCAGACATCTTTCATGCTCAAACAGCAACATTACATTGTAAAGAAAGTTGAAAATGTAAAAAAGCATAATAGGACCAGTTTAGTGAACTAAACTAAGGCAGATAGTACTAACCTGTTTATAAGATGAAGTCAAAAGATGTTTATCCTTGTTTTCTGATGTCCAGAGATGGCATTCTTTCCCAAGAAGGAGATGGCAAAGAGGAGATAATCAGTAATTTTTTTTATGCACTATTTAATTAAAAAAATACATTACAAAAACCTGTTACGTTGTCCTGGTACAAGTGTGCAGCTGTCTTTTTTTTTTTTTTCTCTCAGAAATGCTGGTGCAGTCACCGTCATTACTAGAGGCAGAGGACATTGAAGACTTGTTCTCTTTAGCACAGTATTACAACAGCAAGACGCCTCTATCTCTTAGAAAGGTAAGCATTACATATATCCGTGTTCTTTTGGCTGGGTATTGCCAACTTCCTATAGATATAATGCACATCACAATAGATCAGGAACTGTGGTGTATCACAATGACATAATTTAATAGCATATAGCATAATTTAAAAGTTTAATAATCACATCTGGCCCTCAAATTTAATACTTTTTAAAATAATTAATAGGTTTGTTATGCCACTTAAGATGTTTTATGTCCTTACATTTCACAAAACTGTGGACCTGCAGGGACTTTTTTCCCCCGCACACAACACTATCGACTTTACTATAAACATTCAAACTATCGAGCCATGAGTTATTACATGCTATATGTATTGTTGCTGTTTTATCTTGTTGTATGTGTGTGCAGGAGAACCATAATCTGTTTGGCAGCAGTCTGGTTGCCCTTAAAGAAGAGGACATGGACCTGAGTCAAGCGCTTTGTCTGCCTGTATCCGTCCCCGAGATCCTGCAAGCCAACCAGCTACAACCTGTAAGTCTCCACCCCAAGATGACTGTTGAAGACTTCTCCAAATAATCTTTGATGATTATTAATGTTGTTGATCAGGGCTCAACATTAAAGGGATATTCACCCAGAAATCAAATTTGTAATTTACTCATTTTACTCCCTCATATCTATTCATGAACTTCGACAAATAAATATATATTTAAAATGTTTTCACGTTATTCTTCAAAAAGTACATAAAGTACATTGTAAAATTAATATGAATGAAGCAATTTAATCAGTTAAGTCTTCTGAAGAGACTTAGTCATTTTATATGTTGAACAGATTTAATTTAGGCTTTTATTCACATATAAACATTGATCATTGCACATACAAAGAGCACATCAAATATGGTAAACATGCTTGACGCGTGAGAACAAACCTGTGTCAAAAGCATGCATGTTTGATCTTCTGTTTACCATATTTGATGTGCTCTATGCATGTTAATAGCAACAAAAAAACATGTATCTGACCTTAAAAAATAGACCTTTTCTAACCATCTTTCTAACAGCTGTGCATGAGAATCACCAACATAGAATCAGTTTTCAGCATGTGATGTTATTCTTGTGGTTTTATGCTGCTTAGGAGGGTGTGAGGTTTTTTGTAGTCGACTGCCGTCCTGCAGAGCAGTACAATGCTGGTCACCTCTCCACTGCCTTTCACTTGGACTCTGACCTGGTAAGAATTTTTGAAAACGCAATTGCATTTGTACATATTAGACCTAATATGAATTGGTCAAATAGAGATCGATTTCCTTCAGATCCACTTTGTTTCCATAAAAATGCATTTTTTATATTTGTAGCTGCCTCACAGAGGAATTGCACACAGCTCTGTGCACCTCCGTGTCCTGCACTATCAGAGTATCAGTAATAGTGTAATGAAATGGTATTGGTTCACAGATGCTCCATAACCCCTCTGAGTTTGCCCTGTCAGTGAAGTCTCTTCTGGAGGCACAGAAGCAGTCACTGGAGTCAGGCTCTGTGGCCAGCGGAGAGCATCTGTGCTTCATGGGCAGTGGACGTGAAGAGGAGGACATGTACATGAACATGGTGCTTGCCCACTTTCTCCAGGTCAGAACTGTGTCTGCTGCTATATATTGAATTGTTGTGTAATTTATTATTGAAAGAATTTCATAACTATTAGAAATATACTTTTTCTTTTGTTTGTCTAGAAAAATAAAGAGTTTGTGAGCATAGCAAAAGGTGGATTTATGGGTAAGTTCTATTTTCAGTTGCAACATTAACACTTTTCTAATCTTTTGTTTGTCTAGTACTGTACCTTGTGGCCAAATTTGGAAACCAAATGTAATTGATGAATATGATATAAAAACAATTAAATAAATGAAATGTAATGCATTAGATATATACAGTCTGATCAGCAGTTTTTTTTTGTGCTGATGAGACTGACTGCCCTTTTGTTTCTTTTATGCTCAGCATTGCAGCAGCACCTGGCAGATATTAATGTTGAAGGGCCGGATAATGTTTATATTCACTGGATTGTGAGCACCTCAGGATCTCACAGTAGCCTCAGCTCAGCTGACGTGAGTTTAGTGTGTTTGTGTGTGAGTGAGTGATGCACTTTACATCATCAGATTGGGCATTAAAGCTGTGCTACTCATTACTCAGGGCATGCAGCCCATAAACCATGCTTTTGTGGCCCATGTTCTTCCTCATCAAGATTTTCTCAATCCATTTTCAAGATATTTATGGTACTTCTCTGAAGATTTATCCACCTTATCCACGCATTACCATTTTTATCTTGCTGCCTCCAGTTATTTTAGCTGTACAAGAACAATCTGTTATGCTGCTTGATGTTACAAAATGTATCATATCATATACATTTCTTATTGTAATTAATTAAAAACATGCTGGTATGTAGCTCATATAGTTTTACTGCTTACTGCACTATTCTTCTAGTTATTTGTTTATAGTGGCTAATGAATCTGCAGTCTCGCACACATTTACAGGCAAACAAACAATTGACTTCCCTTTTGAAAAATAAGCTGAATACCTGTAGCATCTTCCTTTCTTTTTATTTTCTGGGTGGTATTTAGTGCCATCTAGTGGACACTGTATGTAAAGCAAGCCATTAAATCCTTTTTAACTTCCATTGTGATAAGCAAATGCCTCTTTAGTATTGGATTAATTAACTTCCCAAAATAATTCAGCCCATCTCTTATATTGATACAGGGGGAACTGAGCACAGATGGCAAAGGAGTTAAATCACTTGTCAACAAAATGACTTTTGCACTCAAGTCAAAGTCAGTTAATGTGAAGGAGAAGGTGATCAGCTTCATTGAAAACACTTCCACACCGGTGGACAGGTGAGCATCTTCAATCTTCAGTTCACAGGACAGGCATTCTTTCACATCCTTCTCTGTAGATATGTCTGTCTGTGGATTCCGAGGAAGAAGAATTTATGCGAAGAAAAAAATGTTAAATGATAAGATCTCTTTAATTTTATTTTGTTTAGTTATTTTAAACCCCTTACTTAAAAAAAATATCTTAAAGGGGTAGTTCACCCAAAAAGGAAATTTAGACCATGATTTACTCCCCCTCAAGTCATCCTAGGTGTATATGACATTCTTCTTTCAGATAAATACAGTCGGAGTTACATAAAAAAATGTCCTGGCTCTTCCAAGCTTTATAATGGCTGTTTCTGTTTTGAAGTCCATAAAAGTACATCTATCCATCATAAAAGATATCCACACGGCTCTGGGGAGGGGGTTAATAAAGGCCTTCTGAAGCGAAGTGATGCGTTTGTTTGAGAAAAATATCCATATTAAAAACTTTATAAACTAAAATAACTAGCTTCACAGACAGAAGCGCAGAGGATGGAGCTAAACATACTCCTACATCCTGTGTCATATGTCGCGTCAGGGTCATGTATTATGTCTCTTGCTGTAAGTCGAATTGTGTAGGCCCTCTGCCGGAAGCTAGTTTTTTTTTTTTAAGTTTTAAATATGTATATTTTTCTTACGCAAATTAATCTCTTCACTTCAGAAGGCCTTTATTAACCCCCACAACTGTGCGGAACACTTTTATGATGAATAGATGCACTTTTATGGACTTCAAAACAAATCAGCCATTCACTGCCATTATAAAGATTAGAAGAGCCAGGACATTTTTTTTATATAACTATACACTCACCTAAAGGATTATTAGGAACACCATACTAATACTGTGTTTGACCCCCTTTCGCCTTCAGAACTGCCTTAATTCTACGTGGCATTGATTCAACAAGGTGCTGAAAGCATTCTTTAGAAATGTTGGCCCATATTGATAGGATAGCATCTTGCAGTTGATGGAGATTTGTGGGATGCACATCCAGGGCACGAAGCTCCTGTTCCACCACATCCCAAAGATGCTCTATTGGGTTGAGATCTGGTGACTGTGGGGGCCATTTTAGTACAGTGAACTCATTGTCATGTTCAAGAAACCAATTTGAAATGATTCGAGCTTTGTGACATGATGCATTATCCTGCTGGAAGTAGCCATCAGAGGATGGGTACATGGTGGTCATAAAGGGATGGACATGGTCAGAAACAATGCTCAGGTAGGCCGTGGCATTTAAACGATGCCCAATTGGCACTAAGGGGCCTAAAGTGTGCCAAGAAAACATCCCCCACACCATTACACCACCACCACCAGCCTGCACAGTGGTAACAAGGCATGATGGATCCATGTTCTCATTCTGTTTACGCCAAATTCTGACTCTACCATCTGAATGTCTCAACAGAAATCGAGACTCATCAGACCAGGCAACATTTTTCCAGTCTTCAACTGTCTAATTTTGGTGAGCTCGTGCAAATTGTAGCCTCTTTTTCCTATTTGTAGTGGAGATGAGTGGTACCCGGTGGGGTCTTCTGCTGTTGTAGCCCATCCGCCTCAAGGTTGTGCGTGTTGTGGCTTCACAAATGCATACTGGATGTTCTTCCCTTATCACACCATTCTTTGTAAACTCTAGAAATGGTTGTGCGTGAAAATCCCAGTAACTGAGCAGATTGTGAAATACTCAGACCGGCCCGTCTGGCACCAACAACCATGCCACGCTCAAAATTGCTTAAATCACCTTTTTTTCCCATTCTGACATTCAGTTTGGAGTTCAGGAGATTGTCTTGACCAGGACCACACCCCTAAATGCATTGAAGCAACTGCCATGTGATTGGTTGACTAGATAATTGCATTAATGAGAAATTGAACAGGTGTTCCTAATAATCCTTTAGGTGAGTGTATAATATAATATAACTCTGTAAGAAGAATGTCATATACACCTGAGGGTGAGTAAATCATGGGCTAAGTTAAATTTTTGGGTGAACTATCCCTTTAAATATTACATTTTTAGGCATTTATTTAAAGTGATTTGATTTTCTGAAGTCTTCCTTGTTTAATCCTCCCAACCTATGCCCTGTTATTTCACACTAGAATGTCTTTCAATCTACCCTGGCCAGAAAAGGGAATACTGGATCGGTAAGACTTCATCACTGTTTGTCTATGCCCCCTTCAGCGTGCATCCGGTTTCCGCAACTTACCCTCTCAAGGTGTCGCTGTCAGCTTTAGCTCATTGTAGGGGTTTTTAAAACCCAGATTAAATGGCACACTCATGTATGCTCTAACACCATATGCATCTGCATCACCTGCATCTATAGTACAAATATCCTATTCAAGTCTTTTGAATTACCTGTTTCATGCTTAAATTCTTCAGAGAATATCATCAGAGTAGAGTAATATTCTAGAATTTGTGATTTTGTCATCCACTACCAGACATTCACATGCATGTGTAGTAGAATTCACAAATACCACCAATGGTGGAAGCTGTGAACCACAGGTCTTTTTGTCACTTTGTGACCTCTATCACTGCATTTGCCACTTTGTGCCTTTCTTTGTTTTCTGCCAGCAGTTTCTGTCTCACAGTCTGAAGTCCTCTTTGATGCCCCTAACTTGTGTGGAGGGAGACTGCAGTCCTTCATTGTTTTTATACAGATTTGATCACTGCTGTGAAAGGCTGGGGCAATTGCGATTTTAATGTTAAAGTTGTTCAGTTTTACTGTAAAATTGATTTATGTCTTAAAAGATTCACTTTGTAAACTCTGGCCTTTCACACTTTGATTCTCATCCCTGTTAAAATGCAAACATGTTATCTTCCCCCTCTTCCAACTAACAGTACTTACCTTTCTAATCCTAGAGGACACCTCATCTCACCGCCATGCTCTTAGAATGCCTGTATTAGGACAAGGAAGACAATGCTGCTGTGAAGGACAAACCTTTATTCTTCTAGTGGCTCTTGTAAGTACTTCTGATGCTTTTTTTTTTCTCATTTAGGCACGTAAGCAGCAGTGATCGGGTGGGGAAACCGTACAGGGGCGTGAAGCCTGTTTTCAGCATCGGAGATGAGGAAGAGTATGATACAGGTAAATACATAGGTCCATCTAAACCAGGGACATTCAATCTGCTCCAGGCAACTCAAATTGCGCTTTCCTGCAGTTTAGTTTAAACTTGAAATTTGAATTTGAAGCTGAAATACTACATGAAAAATGTAAACTTATTTGTTTCAGTTAGCTGCCACAGCAACCTTTCTAATTTTCATTTGTCGAATTACTAAAACTGAAATAAAAATAAATAAAAGCTAAATAGAAATATAAGAAAAATGAATCAAATGACAAAGACCATAACCATTTTTTTTAAATGTCACTAAAATAAAAGCTGATTCAAAATTTTAATAAATACTATAATAGTATATAAATAATACTAAACGTAAACTAAACCAGTTAATCAAGGTCTTCAGTGTTTCTTGAAAATCACAAACACTTGTATAAGAGCAGATGCAGAGCTAAACTCTGCAGGGACAAGGTTGAGTACCCCTGATCTAAATACTCAAAATAGCTTTTTTCACTCTAGTTGATGTGTCAGTTGATTCAAATAATTATTTACATTTGATCCCCTAATGTTGTTAAAGAGATGGTTCATGCAAAAATGAAAATCTGGTCATCAAGTTTTGGGGGAAAAAAAGAGAAAAAAACCCTGACACATTTAAGCTGGAAAAAATGCAAAAGTGTCACTGAATTGATCCCATGTGACAAGCAAACCAAAATGTTATTTTTTAGTGGAAATCTTTAAATTGGATGTTACTAACCTACCCTTTATCCAAGACAATATTCAAAGGCTAAGCTGACATGTACCTGTGGAACTTGTATAATGTATAATGTTTATATAATTATATAAAAATATAATGTCAGTTTAATGTTAATCTTAATTTCTTTTTGGGCATGTGTTTTTTTTTATTTTTTATTTTTTTTTTATTTTTATTAGAGTAATAATATAACTACAGTAAATTTGTAGAGGCCCCCTATTGGGCCCCGCACCCCTAGCTCAGAACCACTGTACTAAACCTAACTTCTAGATATTCTAGATATTTATAAATTCAGCATTTGGTACTACACTCCATCTCATCTTTGGGTCCCTGTGTATTTCCTCATGTTTTCTTATTTCCTTTTCTTCTTTTAGATGAGATTGACAGTTCATCAACATCAGATGATGACAGGAAAGAGATTGTCAATATACAGACTTGGACCAACAAACCAGATGTGAAGCACCATATTCCATGCAATGAAGTTAAGGAGACTGGACACATGTTCCCAAGGTGAGGCCACATGTCTGAACACATGGATGCTCCAGGGATTCCCCTATGGCGAAAATCCTCAAATAAAAGTTTATGTACCAGAAAAATAGTTCCTCCATTTTAAAAAAGCAATGTTATATTTTAACATTATAACACAATGTTATATTCTGGCATAATAGCGGAATAATACTGTTGCATGTGAAAAACTGTGATGTTAATCAAGCTGATGGATGGATGGTTGGTGGGTGTGCATATTAGAGCTGCACGATTAATCATTAAAAGCTTGTGATCTCGATTAAAATACCCACACGATCTTATTCATGAATTTCAATGATTCAGTTATGCCTATTAAGCCTTTGAAAATCTGCGTTCATGTTGCAGCTGACCCAGAGAGAGCAGATATCAACCACACAAGGGTCTCATTCACTAATAATTGCGTGTATTATTTCGTATTTGTACGCACAGGAGAACTTCTCACGAAAAATCTCTGCCTGATTCACAAAATGTTTGTATGCACAAAAATTTGTTCTTAACCTCGTTCTGATGTTAGTGAATTTTGAGTATTCTAAATGAGAGGCCACGTGCACAAGGTTAGTCATTTGCATAAAACCCGCCCAAACATCTCCATATAAGGGCTTTCTGCACACTTTCCTTATAGCCTTTGCTCGTCAAACTTGCCTCTGTTCGCAGACGCGCTGTCGCCCGGATTCTCGAGCAATGCCAAGTGTGCCATTCTCACCAGTTTTCACAATAAACTCCTTTTATAAAGACCCAGATAACAGACCTCTCATTAGCCAGCTGTACATACGAGTATATCTGCGTTATTCAGAGAAACCTCGCAGCTGAAGCTATAACACAGCTTTTCCTACTCTTTAACTGTATATGATCGAATGCATTTAAGATTAATTAAAATTGTATCATTTAATAATTTCATTATATAATTTTATATATGGATTATATAATACAATTAATGCAATATACTTAAATTATAGTCATGTTAGGATGAAATATAACTTCTTAACACGATTATAAAGCCATACAGAGTAAGTTCTTTTTGCGTACGTGTGGTTTCAGTTGTTGTATTTTTTTCATAAATTTAGAAAAAAAAATATTACGAAATCTTTGAATTGTGATTTTGTTCTTAAAATCGTTCGTAAGCTTAGTGAATGAGACCCATTATCATCATTTCGGTCTTACAATAATTGATGCTTCAAATGAAGGTTGTTACATCTTTACGCCAGTAGGTGGCGACAAGTGACTGTAAAAAATATATTTGTCATTGAATCATTTAAGAGATTCATTCAAAAACATTCAGTAATGAAACAAGTCTTACTGTGCAAATCATTGAATCATTCATTTAAACAGATAAAATAAAAAATTAGAATGAAATATTTTTTTAAATAGACTTTTGTTTACTCGTCTATTTGGAATAGTGGGAGAATTGTGATGTCTATTTTAAACAAAAAATTGTGATTCTCAATTTATCCAGAATCGTGCAGCTCTAGTGCAAATTGTGGTGGATAATTCCATTGTTTTATTTTCCACAGCCATCTACTGATCACTGCAACACACATGTACTGTTTGAGAGAGATCGCCGCCCGAAAAGGTTTTGCTTACATCCAGTCCAGACAGGCCCTAAACTCTGTGGTGAAGATTACCTCCAAGAAGAAGCATCCAGAACTCATCACTTTTAAGTTTGGCAACAACAATGCTGCAGGAGTGGAGATAGTGGCTGTGGAGAGGTATGGTGACTATGACAACAGGACACCAAAAAACGTTATGTATTTTTAACTCCGTTCACATTATCTCTTGGTCACAGTATTATTTTATTTATACTATTGCCGATTTTATTAATGTTTTGAATTGGCTTTCATTTTTATACTTTCAGTTTTAATTTTAATTAGATTTTTACTAATTTTGACCTTTGTGCTCTTGTCGATTAGATTTAATATATATATTTTTTCAATATTTTTGTTCGTTCAGTTTTGTTTTTTAATTATTACTTAAAGGGTTAGTGCACCCAAAAATGAAATTTCTGTCATTAACTACTCACCCAAACCCGTAAGACCTTCGTTTATCTTCGGAACACAGATTAAGATATTTTTGATGAAATCTGAAGGCTTTCTGACCCCACATAGACAACAACACCATGACCACTTTCAAGGCCCAGAAAGGTGGTAAAGACATTGTTAAAATAGTCCATCAACCTTAATGGCGTGACGAGAATGCTTTTTGTGCACAAAAAACAAACAAAAATAACGACTTTGTTCAACAATCTCTTCTCTTCCGTGTCACTCTCCTACGCGATTCACATAAGCACCACAACGCATGCATGTGTTGCTCAGCCAATAGTGAGCCGACATTCTGCCGGAGATCCCAGAAGTGCTGCACTGTGTGAACAACAACATGAAGAGAGTGACACGGAAGAGAAGATATTGTTGAATAAAGTTATTTTTGTTTGTTTTTGCGCACAAAAAGTATTATCATCGCTTTATAACATTAAGGTTGAACCACTTCTGTCTATGTGGGGTCAGAAAGCTCTTGGATCAAAAATATCTTAATTTGTGTTCCGAAGATGAACGAAGGTCTTACAGGCTTGGAACGACATGAGGGTGTGATTAATGACAGAAATTTCATTTCTGGGTGAACTGACCCTTTAACTGTATTTACAGATGTTCTTAGCCTACTTGCAACACAGTATCTGGTGTGATTTTACTTGTCTTTGTATAGTTTGTAAGATTGTAAGCATACTGCTAGAAAAGCAATTCATCAAGCTTAGCTCACCTATTCTGGCATGTGGAAAAAAAGTTATTTGGGGGGGAAAAACTTGCTTCCTGAAGACTTCCATAAGACCTTATAGAATAACTAGCTGTTCAGACAACTCAACAACTGTTGATTTTTGAAAATGCTCATGTTTTACACATTTAGTTTTCAGTGTTCTGATATTTCTTGTCTTCTCTTTTCAAGGTATTTAATTCCAAATGCTGGTGATGCCACTAAAGTCATCAAACAGCAAATCATGAAAGTTTTGGATGCTATGGAGATCTCTTAGTGACAGACATAAGAAATGCTTCACTCTGGTCATCTAGGAGACAGCCACAGCTCCAACCAAAACAGCCTGAAGGGGAAGGAGGGAGTAGAACATTCCCACACAGTTTTTTTTTTTCTTTTTTCTCATGATCCCCCCCTCCTCCCTGGGCAACACTGACGTGGACTACTGTCAAGACTATTTGGGCATGTTGCCATCATGATTGACAGGAGTTCTAAAACTTTGGGCATGGAGATGTCAATATGAGCCTGCATTAGAAATGATTATTTTGTTCATTTTGCTTTATTTCGATTTCTGTTTTGAGAAACTGACCTAATTAAGCAAGTTAGATTTATTATTTCTCCTCTATCTGTCTCGAGCCTTAATGAGCTATAGCTTTTTATATAGCGTCTCATACAGGTCCTCTGGATGAGAAAACTGTTTTGGAACCTCAATCAAGGAACCACATTGCTCTTTATCTGCTTTGATGTTTGAGGTCACTCTTTTGCCATTTAAAGATGTAAACATTATATATTGCTGAATACTCATGTAACAGAAAAGTTTGACATATTTATCAGAGCAGTGTTTTTACAGCAAACAAATTCACCAGGAGCCTCATCACAGGCATTGAGGTGAATATATACTTAATTTTCATATTTGGAAAGTACAGTTGCTTGCACAAGAGGCTGCACCAGTGTGACACACATATACTTCTATCCAACTCTGCTGCTCTCTGTACTGATTCACTAAAATGCTCAAAAATTGTTAACATTTTTTTTTTTTTGGATTACCTGGTTCCAAGAAGTTGTCTTGTGATTGTGGCTTTCAAGATTAAAAGGAATGGTTGATGAGACACTGACAGTAAACTGGGACTTCTATAAGCAATGGCCAAGTTTACCAGAGAATGTATTGAGAAATTTGAAGATGCCAATAATTGAGTTAAATTAAGTGGGTTAGCATCTTTTGAGAGTAGTTATTCAGTAATACAAGTATAATGTATTGATGCAGAAGCAATAAAGAATAACTGGCTTGTGAATCCAGTGTCCATCAAAAATAAATGTATACTCAAACCATTTATCAGTATCAATCTATACACATAAACCTTAAGAGGTCAAATGAATGTGAGGGAAACTAAAGGTAATCTTAAGAAATAGTCCTGTCAGTTCCTGTCACACTATGCTAGTTCTAAAAATTTGAAAGTCTTAAATGAGAATAAGATTCTTAAAATGACCTGTAGGTTAAAAAGATGGTCATAGGATTGCCCCCAATGCTCAACGGTTTAACCTTTGTTTATTGTCTTAAAACCACAGAATGCTATTGATAAAATCTCCTGTTTGAATAAATCAAAATGAGGTCCACCATGTCTGACTATTCTATTTGAATGAAACCTGTTCAATTAACTTAATTATACAAAAAACAATGTTAAATGATATTTGTTTTATTTTTGGTTTATATCAAAATAAGTACATTGCAACATATTTACAATAATTCCTTATTAATAGTTTGATAAAGAATTATTTACTCAGTTGTCAAATGAAAGTGAAATAAAAAAAACTGTACAATATTGCCACAAAAGGCTAATAACGAGTATCAAGTGAATTGGAAATTGGTTTAGAAAAAAATACTGAAGCCACATTACATTGACAATGTACAAACACATCGGCCAATGAACCAATAAAATCACTTTTATACTTTTAGAGGCCAGTAAACAGCAGTTCAAGCAATTCAATTCAATACTTACACACTGCAATTCTAGTATTGGAGTGTTTGCGACTCACAAATAAAAGATACAAAGGGTTTACAGTATTACATAGAGGCTACATGACAACATTGGTCTTACACCACAAATAAAAATAGATGAATAACACTTTCTGTGAGAATAGAGAACCATGTGCGATTCGAAATACATACAATCAAAACCGACAAACGTCAGCCTTTTAAAAATGACATTGTTCAACCGCAAGGAATTCTCTAAACAATGATTACAATTAACACTAAAGCTCCTGCTGGGAGGAAATTGTTTGTTTTGTTTGGCTTTTATACAAGAAAAGAACAATAACGTAGAAATATACCTTTGGCCATGTAAAAAAGAAAAAGCAAGAAACCCCAAACATTCAGTGTGTATTTTATGAGTAGTAACAACAGCATTTCTTAAGTGCTTCGTCTCAAGAAACAGTAAAAAAAAAAAAAAGACAAAATCTAGCAAAGCACCATTTCCCCTCAGCCACAGCTGCTTGCGCTCAATAAAGGGGCTTGAAATGACAACCAGAGCTAAATCCACCAGAAGGAAATGAAACCATAAAGGACTTTAAGTGCATTTTATCTGCCCATTTAAGTTTAAGTGAACTAGACTATGAGGCTCACAGTTTTTTTTAATCATCACTTGCTTAGGAAAACTGTGAAACGATCTGGACCAACACCAAGTGTGTTAATATAAAACAGAGAGAGTGTGTGTGTACAGCGAATGTACACTGTTGCCGTATGTATTTATGTATAGTATGTTCATTCGCCCTCCTCCTTGATGCGCTGTTGCTTGTTGCGGCGAGAATCGGGAGCCAGGTCAAAGGAGAAATCGGTCCAGTCATCCCGCGGAGGGAAGGAAATGGTCTGACGGAGAGTGAAGCGCACCGCATCGATTACGCGCTCGCCTCTGGCTTCGGTGGAGCCCACGCTAACAGTAGATGTCCCGCTAGAGGTGCGCAAGATGTGGGGAGGTGGAGAAAACTCCATGGTCTGCCGGTACTCCATGATTCCTTTCCAGATTATGTGCTGGAATTCTGTGGGAATCTTCAGCCTGGACAAGTCCTGTGGATGGATATACCACAGAGCTCATGAATACGGCAGCCACTGCTCTGATCTCTCCGTCTCCCCAGACATTCCAAATCCTGACATTTACTGTGCTATAGTTCCATATTAAACAATTCTAGGCAATGTTATCTCAAACTGATACAAAAGAACTCTAAGGAGAAAGGCAAATTCCTCACCTCCAAGTTGTAGTTCTCAATCTGGTAGATATTGCTCAGTCCTTGGGCTGTGAAATAGTCCAAACAGGCTGAACAGCCCAGCCTCAACAGGAAACTGCAATTGACAGATATTACATTTTAAAACAGTATTACAATAATGCGATTTCCCTTTCACTAATGTGCCATTTCAGGGAGACTTACTGCGAGTGTATTTGTGTACCTGGAAATACTGTTGTCCATTGGGTAGGGTGGAGGGGGTGTGCAGTGAGAGGAGGGCACCATTTGTAACTGAGGCTGCAGGGGGTTGGTTGGGCTCAGGGCACTCATGTCTGTGTTCATGGGAACAGGGCCGCCCATCATGGGAGGGGTCACTGAAGGGAGGGGAAAGTGTTGAGACTGTAATAAACCTCAAAAAAGAAAGGGAAATAAAATGGCAACACTTTACAATAAGGTTCAATCAGGTAATGCATTAGTTATCACCAACATACTTTTACAGCATAATCATTTATGCATATATTGATACAATTTTGACATTTCAAGTTGTATAAATTAACATGAATGTATAATGAACAAACATGCATTACCAATGAACAATAATTCATTTAAAAATACATACACACACACACAACCGCTCAAAAGCTTGGAATCGTTACCATTTTTTTAAAAGTCTCTTATGCCCAGTAAAAACAATAATTTTGTGAAATATTACATTTGCAAAGAACTTTAGTATATATTTTCTATTTGAATATATTTCAAGTAATTTATTCCTGTGATGGAAAAGCTGAAATTTCAGCATCATTCCTCCAGTCTTCAGTGTCACATGATCATTCAGAAATCGTTCTAATATGCTGATGTGGTTCTCAAGAAACATTTCTGATTACCAACAGTTTTTGCTGCATAATATTTTTGTGGAAACAGTGATTCGCTACCATACAATAAAACTTTTATTCAGCAATTGCATTCAATTCATTAAATTGATCAAAAGTGACAATTTATAATGTCACAAAATATTTTTGATTAAATAAATGCGGCCTCTGTGAGCATAAGAGTTATTAAAAACTCATAATGATACCAAACTTGCTCTCTCTCTCTCTCTCTCTCTCTCTCTCTCTCTCTCTATATATATATATATATATATATATATATATATATATATATATATAGCCTATTCATTGTTTGTTCATTATATCAAATGCATTAATGTTGTAATAAATAGATTTATTTGAACCTTATTGTAAAATGTTAACAATAAAATAAAAGTATGTAATATTTCCTTGTCCCCAACCTGTCCGCATGTATTATAACCTATATATTATACATTAAATAAACACCTGAGGGCACCAAGTATGCATTAGGTGATTTTAGAAAACATGAAACCTAAGGCACATTTCACAAAGCATATTTATCATGTATAAGTAAATTTTGACAGCGCAAGTGTGCCGAAGGGAAGGCAGATTCTCCCACAAAGATCTAGTTCAATTTAAAAGGAAACTGTCTGTCAAAGTGACATTGAGAACTGAGAATTTCTCAAGCCCAGACAGGATCTCCTTCACTGAGGAGAAAGGGTTCGGAAACACTTTCTTCATGTAAAATTAACTTCAAAAAATCGCTTTATATTGATTATAAGATCTTTTGTTAGTCCTAACAACTGATACATTTGTAGATAGACTGTAAGCATCTATTAATTGAACTGATGATTAAATAAAGGACTTACTGTCAGTTAGTCCTCCAGCCATGCTGGATGGGGTGAGTGTGTTGCGCTGTTGGGGGTTGATGAGCTGACTGACTGATGGCAGCTTGTTCTTGCCGAGGGTGGGTGAGCTGGAACCGAAGGTAGGCTGGGGTGGCAGAGAGCTCCTGAGGGAGAGAGAAAGATAGAGGTTTTGATACAGTCATTTGATATTTGCTTTAAACTATAGAGGACGTCCAATTACTGAACTCTTCGCATAGGCTTATATACCCAGACAGCAACATAGTGTTGGCCCAGACCGTGTGGAATCCATATGGACCAGATGTGGGCTGGATCTGGGCCGACACAATGTTGCTGTCTGGGTAGGCATATTACAGAAAAGTGTGCTACCTTGTCATGATTAAATGTTTTGGACCTTGTGGAAGGTCTCCAACATGTTTGTGTTGTTCTCAGGTAAAAACGTATTAAAAATCCATATATTCATATATCCATATAAATCCATATATTCTGGTGTAGTACTAGTAAAAATTTAAACAGATAAAAAAAATTTTTATATTGACTCATATAAGACTCATTTATTGTTCATTTACATGACATCTATATATCTATCTAGAATAGAAGTCACTGAAAATCAAAATGGTTTGGTTTCCTACATTCTTTGAAATATATTTTCTTCCACAGAAGAACAAAAGTCATACAGATTTGGAACGACAGAGTGAGTGAATTTAATTTTTGGGTGAACTATCCCTTTAACTTGCATATGTTGCTTTCTTTGTTCACATACTATATAATAACAACACTAGGTGTTTCTGTTCATTGATATTTTGTAAAACCCTGCTGAAAGGCCTGACAATTTAAGGAAAAAGGAGAATCAAGGAGATAAAGGAGAAGAGAAGAGAATAAAGAAGTAGTGTAGGGATAGGAACACAAAAGCAGAGAAGTTATTTATTGAATAGTAGTAACTGACAAAAGTGCAAGAGCCATTGAGAATACAACAACCATTAATTTCATATGAAACAACAAAAGGATCTGTCAACACTATAGCATTCATTTGCGTTTTCTCTTAACTGCCATGTACATAGCAGGAAATACATATATTTTTAAGAAAATGCACAAATAATCAAGACAAAACGCACAAAAAAACTGCCCAGCAGTACACTTTACAAAACATGACCAGCATTATCAAAATTCAGTCATCAATAAAGTCTACCCCCCCCCACATTTATAGACAACTCAATGAGTCCAGCTCCAATAATAAAATGAAGACAGAGGCAAAAACAAAAAGCCATTTAAGATAAACCATCATCAAGAGTTTAAAGAAAAACTATGAGTCCCATAAAAAGGTGTGTGCTTGGTTCCTGGTCAGTTTCGACATTCAGGATTATTCAGAGAGTTAGAAAGAAGAAAAACAGATGGAAAGAAGAGAGAGGAAGAGAGAAATAGAAGTTGCTATACTGTTTATGTGCAATGTGTTTCTGTGCAATACCAGCAGATCATAATAAATGCTGAGGCAACAAGCCGCCTCAGTCACAAGGGCCCTTTAAGAAACATCAAACACGGAAAATGAACTGTTTTAGACACTTCAGATTATTGAACAAGAATACTAATGCAACTAAATCTGAGTGTAGGTTGAGTGTAAGCAAATTTAACACACAAACGGATCATTTCAATTGATAAACAAGCGCCATAATACACTTTGGAGGGACAAAATCATGCAATAGACTTTCCAAAAATATCTAAAATGACTTCACTTGAGAGCTCACATTTAAAAAGAGGTCTTCAGGTGGTAGAAACAAAATCCTGTGTTCAACCTATTTGTGGCATGTAAAAAGTCTAGGAGTTACCACAGGTGACACTTTGGAGAAGCACAAGGAGCCCCTTGAGGGGTAGAGGATGAGATGTAGAAGAGTTGGAGATAGATGAGCGAAGGATGCTCTGAGGGAGGAGGAATGTGATTCCTATTTTCAGGAAGCACTGAAGCGCCTCTTCTGCTCACCTATTGGGTCCAGAAGCTCAGAGCGCAAACGGGCCCTTAACAGACTGTAGAAAAGAATCAAAGATAGACAGTGAGAAATAGAAAGACAGGAAAATGCAGGCAGATGTGAGGAGAGAAGAGAGAAAATGAGGTGGAGGAATAACAAAATGTCAGGAAAAATTAAAAAGATGACACCATTTAAACAGATATTACACTGTATCGTGAAATAAAAGAGAGAGATCACAGTGATGAGCAGGTGATGATAGGGTAAATCAAACTGGAATTGTATTAGCCTAAAAGAAATGCGGTATAATGTGTTTATAGATATGCATCTACAAATCTTCAAAGCCTCGTTCATTTGAATAAAATTACATTATGTGATTTAAAAGTGCTGAACGATATAAGTCAACCAAAAACAAAAAAGGCTCATCAAACTATGTTGAAACATCTGATATTAGGATGCATGATTTTTTCCCCCCATCTTTTAGCATGTGCATAAATCGTTCCACAAGGTGGCAGTAAGTTGCAACTATGGAAGTCATTTCTGTATTTAAACTGTAGAGACAGTGAGAAAGAACAAGGAGGAAATCAACAAAATAAAACAACCAACCCACTGAATCTATGACAGAAGGAACTTTATTTAAAACGGGAAAAAAAACAGATTTATGAAAGAAGAGGGAAGTAACAGCATGCAGACAAAGCTGAAAATTATCAAACCACACTTGTGCCAGGAAATGTTAAATAAACTACCTATTTAATCAGGACAGGGATGCTTTCGTACTGCATTAACAGATACTCAAATGATTGGCCAGGATTTGGTACTCTTTTTGATTTTGATACTCAAATGCACATTTCACAGCCTGTGCCCTCTTTCCTTGTTCTTGTACAAAGGGACAAACGAACCCTAAAATCACCAGCCTTTCTTTTACATTTTCTCACACTAATTAGAGCTGTTTAAGCAGTTTACAGTTCTAAAACCCATTAAAGAATTAGCATTTTGAGCCACAGGTTCCCTTTGGAATATCTATGGGTTTTTAGTAGCCTATAGCTGTTATTTATTTAAAAGTAAATGTGGTCTGCGGTTAATATTACTAAAGGATTTTCACATTGAATATTAATAAATGACAAGAATTGCCAAAAACCAAATGTAACCAAATCTTTATCTTACTCATAAATCGAAAAAAGGCTATTCTGAAAAACCCATTAGAACTTCCCTAGGGAATCCATGGCGAATCCAGTTGACCTATAAACTGACGTCATGACTGAACAGCTCAGTTGGGTGTGGATGGTTTAAACGGTCTTAAGGAAATTTACAGGAAGAAAAGCATTAACATTTAAATTCTCATTGTCAGACATCAGTTGGCTTGTTAACGAGAGAAGCTGGCAAAAGCATTCATTAATGAAGGGCGACAAGGCCCATTTAAGGAATAATTACAGGTCTCTCCCTCCCCCTCTGTTGAGCACTATTACAGCAGATACAGAATATGTTTCTGAGGAAACTATGCTAAAGGTTAAGAGCAGAAAAAATATGCATTTACCCTGAAGACCAATAAAATTAGCTTGCAGAGTATAAACTTGTTTGACTCGAATGAAGTTCTATGGTAATCTTACCATCATACAGTGGGAAAATCAGAGCAAGGTACACCCTTAATGAGAAGCCAAGCAGAATGCAAAACATAGCTAATATTGTGTTTGATTAAGGGCTGATATTTTAACATCATCAGTGATGCACCACACAAATCTCATGCAGATGCAATCCAAACGCATACATCCATGCTGTAACCAAGATTATATCATCAGTGTGAGAGAATTAAACTGCCATGTTAAGTTCCATCATATGAGGTGAAAAATTAATGGCTGATCAAGCAAACCAAAAATTGAAATGGCAAAGTCAGTTCACAGTCAGTTAATGAGCAATCACAATCAAACTCATAAGCGTTGAAAGCAAGCAGGTTGATCAAGTTATTAAAACACTGCCACAAATATCAATCTGTGGGTGGACCTTGCCAGCACAGTGTGCTATTTGTCTATAATTTTGCTGTGTCTAGTCACATTATAAAAAACGAAGAAGAGCTGAGGATCAATTTTCTCAATTCTCCAATGAGGCAGAATCACCCCCATTTTATCAGGGAATCTTTCTGCATGTGTAAGGTACTCACTGTTTCTGCAGTAGGTTCTGCTGTTGCTGTCTGTATGACTCAATAGTGTGCTGAGGGAGGAACTGCATGAGTTCCAAAGACTCTTTGATTTTCACCAAAATCTCATAGATTTCACGGCCTTTAATCTGAAGCACAGAGAGGGAGAGAGAAGGGGTAAGTCTGGATGTCAGACTCTTACATTATGCGTACATTATTTTTTCTTTATAATTTATTATCTTTTCTTTTTGTTACACTTTTTATGAAGAATGAATGTATGTTTTAATGCATTGTAAAGGTATTCATAAATCATTTATTAATCTAGATTAATGTTAATTTATGAATACACTGTGGTTCATATGCAATTTCGAAATACAAAAAAAATAAATAAATTATAGCATGTGTAGAAATGATCAGCAACCTAGATTAATAAATGATGGATAGCATACCTAATTAACTGATATTAATAAATTATGAATTATCTTTTCATAAATTATTGTTAATCGTTATCATAACAGTTATAATACACTACTATAATTACATTTTCACAGTTAAAAAGTAGCATTAAAACTCAAGGTAACATATAGTTTGGTGTTTTTTAATGGGTTATATAACATAAATAAAAAAATGCATTATAAAATCAGGCTTCATAGACAGCCATGTTCAAAAAATGCTAGAGAGCAACAGAATGGAAGACTACACAGGTTCCACATTTTTATAAGTGGATTTTCAAAGACATCCACCTAGTGTATGTTTACATTGAAACACAATAAAAAAAACACTATAAACTGATGCAAGATTAAGTCCTGTGTCAACGGCTCCTAAGTCTTGTATTTTATTTCAAATTAATAACTGAATCTGATACTCGAATACGGCAGTTAAAGTAGTGATACTCACAGGCAGACAAAACACTTCCTCATCGGTGGATCTTCGCTTCTTGATGGAGGGGTGCTGAGACAGGTGAGAGGCCTGGCGGAAAGCTGTGGAAGACAGAGATAGAGGGAGTGAAACAGCTGCAAGAGAAGATCTGCAAGCACAAGATGCAGAGCTAAAGCAGAGAACAGGAGGAAAAGTTGCAGTGTGTGTGTGTGTGTGTTTGCTCAAGAGGACATGCAGTATCTATAGAGGTGAGAGGACTACCTAGGAATAAGAAACATGCAATGTATTTGTGTTACATGAAGCCCAGTCACCAGCCCCCAGCACTACTTACGGCGTTTCGTACCCTCACTGCTCTTTGTGCCATCGCTGACATGCTGTTTGCGGATACTGTCCTCGTCAGCTTTGCGGTCACGTCCAGGACACGCACAGATGCGAGCCTCAAAACACCTTCGGCCCAAAACCTGACCACTGGAGAGACCAATGAAGAAATGTATGCATGTTTCCGTATTTACTTTTCCACAAATGAGGGATATTTAATTCAGTACAATCCAATATGTTTTGAAATGGTCTTACTCTCTGGTTTCCAAAGTGACGATGATAAGAATAGGCCGTCTGTTCATTCCGCCAACACAGCTGGAGTTACACATGAAATTGTACAGGATGGTTGTGAACTCTGTGCCCACCTGTTAATAAGGGAAAAACCGTGTCATACACCACACAGTTGTTCATTTCTGTAGAGCTGATATGTTGTGGTAAAGGAACATCTGTTAGGATTGATTTCAGGTGTGCAGGGTATGTAGGGAGAGCCAGGTTCACTTAGATGTGTGTGTGTGCGTAGTTGGTAAACCCTACATTATGAGGACCAAATGTCCCCACAACGAAAACAGCTTATAAATCATACTAAGTGATATTTTTGCAAATGTAAAAATGCAGAAAGTTTTATGTGATGGGTAGGGGTAGGGGATAGAATATACGGTTTGTACAGTATAAAAAATAATTACGTCTATGGAATGTCCTCAAAATAATAGAAATACCAGTGTGTGTGTGTGTGTGTGTGTGTGTGTGTGCATGTTTATGGGATTTATGAGGACACAAATTTGTATAATGACATGGGTATTACACTGGTATTACAACGTAAACGTGGTTTAGGAGGACATTTCCTGTGTCCTCATAATAAAAAAAAGCTTTAAAAACATACTAAACAATGTTTGATTAAAAATGTAAAAATGAATGTTTTCTGTGATGGGTAGGTTTAGGGGTAGGGGTAGTGTAGGGAGGTAGAATGTACAGTTTGTACAGTATAAAAACCATTATGTCTATGGAATGTCCTCATAATGATAGGTGCACCAACGTGTGTGTGTGCGCACGTGTGTTAAGTGTTCACCTGAGGGGGCTCGTAAGGCACCAGCACACTCTGACGCCCAGTAATGGAATCCTCCACGTATTGAGCGTGACTGTTCCCCTCAACCCTAATAAGGTGACTGGGTGGGGCTATTTGGCCTATTGAACACAAAAGTCAGTCGATTATATCACCAAGCTGAAGATTGAAAACACATTTAATCACATTTCTAGAGTACAAATTTAGAAGAGTGACATACCGTCATTGAACTCTCGGCTCAGTTCATGGTTCGGGCAGCGTTTGACCACCTCAGTAACATGCTCAGCTTTCTTATAGACAGGCATGGCCCGAATAACTGCACCCTGGGGTGGATTGGTAAGGACCTTGATTTGAATGGGACAGGTTTTGGCAATCTGACAGTACAGCTTCTTCAGCTCTGTGGAGTACTAAAGAAAAGACAGAAGAGTTTGGTTAGTAAATGTCATAAAAACAACCAAAAATGACTATGTATCAGTAATATCACTGCACTCCTAGTTGAACAATTTAAGCTCATTTTAATCAGTATTACTAAAATTTTGAAAAAATGTTTGCTTTCTTTGAGAGCTTTTGCGCAATGTTCATGTACAAAAAGTCTTTCTCGTAAACACAGCCAATGCAGAGATACAACAGCTGCAGTTTGGCAACCCTTTAGTGGAATAAGCGCCATATAACCGTCTTTAAAGGGAAGAGCAGCTGGCATTAGGCGGCGGGACTTCTGGTTCTGTCCTACAGCTGTCATGGGTTGAGATATACCTGTGTTTAAGCACACAAAGCACACTGAGATGTGCTTTCCAAACCACCTGAAGCATGATTTATCTATGAAGATGTCAGGACCCATTTTGTTGCAGAAATCTGATGTAAAAATGATTACCCTGATGTGATAATATTTCTGGTGTTGAGCAGTGAAAAGCTTAGTCTTGAGCTCAAATGCCTTTAATATGCCTCGTTCATAAAACACGAGCAGAACAAATTTCTGTCTAAATCAGTGGTTTTCAACTTTTTCAACCCTGCACTGTCCACCATATTTGCAGACCCTACTCCCTTCTTAATTTATAGAAATTAGAAAGGTCCACAGATGAACATAGTACTAAAATAAATAAATTGTAGCATTCCAGAAGTTTAGGTGTGAATTGTCATATTTTAAAACATTTTAAGTCATATTGAGGACCCCTCGGATATGAACCAATGGTATAATTCATTAATAATACTATTCTTATACAAATATGTTCAAATTAACAATTTAAGTAACACAGAAGCAGGCTCAGCTGGAGTTTCATTAATTAGGTTTATTGTTTCTAAATGTATGAAAATGAACATTTAACTGTACATCACTATTAAATAGGAATCCTAATGAGGTAAATCACAACTGTATTTCACAACATCCTCTTCATCACTGATGACAGCTTGATGTTCAGGGTGTCACTGACCACAAAAATCACAATTGCATCACACAGTGTGCTCGAATCATCCTCATCACCACAGACTAACACTCAGGTGTTACTCATACTTACAGCATCATCAAGTGTTTAAGATACTGTCTTACCACACACAATAGGTCAAAGGAAAGAGCTATGTGATTAAACAGTCTCACAAAGTGTGACCGCCAACATTGTGACAACTGCAAATCACCACTCAGGCACCATCAATGTTGCAAAACCTAATGGTATGCCATAGATTTTGTATTGAAGATAATAATGGCTGGGTGCACATCACTTGTTTTTCAAGGAAAATAGAATAGACCACGATTTTCTTTGCAGCTTTGTGCTGAAAGCAGCGTAGCAAGTACATGACTATGAAGAAAACTTTCCTGTCAAGTTCATTTGAAAAGGTGAAGGAGAAGAAAAAGAAAGAAAAAAGGCTGTGAACATTGCCCGGGGCTGTTCTGAAGAACAATGCCACATTAAATTCCATTTCTATTAACTTTTGATATGAAGTGTTCCAATGAGAGGAGCCCGTCCCAACACCTGCTTGAGAGCTTTCAGAGTATTACACAATCTTGACAAGAACAAACACACATACACAAATCCTGGCCATTTCCTGAAGGAATTGGTAGAACAAACTGAATGGTGTAGAGAAAAAAAACACCATTAAAAGAAAAGAGAAGAATAATCCATGAAGAATTTGCCTCCCCATACGGTCTATGATTTTACTGATACAATAGGACCACAGTAGAGGATACAAGATACTTTAACAGCATTTACTAATCAAGAATAATGTTAATTTCTACATATAATAATACATTTTTAACAGGTTTAATAAACAATAATAAATTAACATTTAATTCACAAATTAACATTAAAATATTATGCATAAACAATAGTAACATTATAAACTTTAATGTTTAACAATTTTTATTATTTAAAAAAACAGATGAATAAATTGCTTTACATAATATATCATTACTATAATTTATATTATGCTGTACAAAAATGAATTGCTAGTTCAATGCATTAACTGTTAACAAACTGCAACTTTTTTGTACACATTTTATGTCAGCTACGCTGAAAATAGGTCTGCTGTACAGTCCATATTTTCATCTCCCTGACTTGTCATATCACTTGCATTCGCTGATGATGTCTTCATCAGAAAATCAACAGCATACAGCACTTACACTCATCATCTGCACTCTCACAACTGACTTGACCTATTTTAGCTCCGACTAAATTAGCGCCAGGGTGCTTTCACCGAGGGATGATGGAGGTGTTTTGTGCGTGAACTGAACACACTTTTTGAAAGGTGTTCTATAAAAAAGAAAGATAAATAACTGTAATTGCCCTTCTGCTCCCAACTTGATATGCCCTGTACGCTCCTGTCATTCAGTTAAATGAGGTGAGTGAGAGAAGGGGAGAGGGGAGATCATGTAGGACCAAAGAGAGAGTTGTAGACATGAATGCCAAGGGGTCAGTCACACAGAGGCCCAGCAAAAAAGCAAGAGACAGATATAAATGACAGAAGCTTGACATGCTGACAACAAACACCATTCTTACGTATTTTGTAACACCGTAAACTTCAACCTACAAAACTTACCATGCAAACAAAGCAGTTGATATACCAATTCTAGCCCTAAAGCAACACATTTTGAGAATGCAAATATGTGTGGAGGCTCCTGTGTTTGCTTAGGGCCAAATGAGCCGCTTCTGACAGGGAAAAACACACACAAAACATGCACACATCCATGAAGGGTGGGGCCACACAGTGATCTGATGAATTGGAGGCATTGGCTGTTTTACAGGGAGGGGCACAGTGGTGTTAACATGTAATTATGTTCCAGTCATGGGCTACAATGGGAATTGCACAGCTTGGGAACGTAACAAAAAGGTTAGAGTAACTCTTTGAACAGAAAAGGAACTTCTTACAAAAAGGTTTAAATTGTCAACATTATGCATTATTGCAAAATGCCTTTATAATTTTTTTAATTAATGTTCGTTTATAAATATACAACTGTTTATTGTCATTTCATGTTCATTCATACATTTTATGTTAAATATATCGAATGTTAAAATGTATTAAAGCATAATTTCATTATTATTTATATACTATTATAGTATTTATTAATATTTATTAACTTAATTAAAGGCAAAATTTCAAAATTTAAATTTATATGGCGCTTATTCCACTAAAGGGTTGCCAAACTGCAGCTGTTGTATCTCTGCATTGGCTGTGTTTACGAGAAAGACTTTTTGTACATGAACATTGCGCAAAAGCTCTCAAAGAAAGCAAACATTTTTTCAAAATTTTAGTAATACTGATTAAAATGTGCTTCAATTGTTCAAATAGGAGTGCAGTGATTTAACTTAAGTTTTTTTTATTTTAAGTTACATCTAATATTGATGTTTTGTTTTATTTCAGCTTTTATCAATTACTGAAAAAAGATTTTTAATCGTTTTATTTTTAGTTAAAAGAATATATTAGTATACTTATAAACACTGATAGTACACTGTTGTTTTTGTTATCATAAGATACAGCAGGGGAAAAAAAATGAAGAAACAGTGTGAAGATAAGGTTGACTAGACTTCAATTAGCTATAACTAGCTAGCATCCGCTAGGGTGCGTTGTCCAACCGAAAGCTAGTTTTATTTAGTACTTTTTATATATTAGTATACTTATAAATGAACATTAATCAATATAAATAAATTGTAAAATGTTACCCAGAATTCTACACTACAGTTTGGTGAACTGCAAGATGTTAAAAAGGCATGGAAGTGGGATCTTTAAAGTGATCTTTTAATTCTTGCAAATCACTTCTGCTTTTTATCAGGTGACAATCAGCCTAATGGAAATGTGCAGAATCTGCTCTGTTTTAAGCATGACAGTAATGCAGCACCATATTTAAGGTTGTTCTGTTCCTTGTTTTATTCATGTAAAATTATGTAAAATTGACACTACAGGCAATCTGTTTTTATGCATCTGTCAATTTTGAAATTTTGGGCTTTTTGGCTTTTCAAAAATAAAGGAAAAGTCAGAAATCTACACTTCAGAAACACTTATATTACTGAGGGGTTTGTTCATATATAATTTGCCTGATTTTATACAACATTATATTCCTAAAAAAATGGTGAATTTTTTTTTCTGACTGTTGACAATATTTTCTGATTTATGGAGTGATAGATGAAAGAGATATCCAAAATCCCCTCTGTAAAAACATTTGACTCTAACGTTGGAATTTTTTTTAATGCAAATTAGAGCATATTTAATTAGATAATGCCTTCTTTGCATATTTAAACATTTCAGAAAACTTGCAATACAAAAAATGTTTGCAATTCTTAATGTAATCAATCAAAAGTATGGTGATATCTAGTTCTTTTTTTACCCTAATCACATGGGGTGTCTTGCCTTAATTACTGAAATATAAAATAAAAAGTGATAATATGGTCCAACTGTTTCTTGATTCATTTACCATGTCTTTGAAAATGATTATGTGCACTATAGACATAAATCAGTTGGTCAAGAGTTTTTTTACACATTCAGAGATTTATGTGTAAACCGCAATCACACATACAACAAACGCACACACATACAGTGTTGTACGTGTTGTGACAAGTTTGCAGCTGTAGTGTGTGTGTTTGAGCAGAGCAGGGCTGCGGGCTAAGGCTGTATTCATGTCTCAGCATGGCGGGGCGGGTTGGCCCAACGCTCTGGCGCCTCTGGTCTTGTCCCACCTCATACCTGACATGTACCATCACGCCTGTTGCTTCTTTCAAAACCTGTTTCATTGGGAAAGAAATAAAATAGTTTTTTTTCTCCCTTTGGCGCAGTGGGGAAAAATGGATAAAAACACCTGTTTGATGAGTTTGAAAAGCAAAACTTTTGCACCCCTACACTCAAATATGCAGGCATTGCTCATGGTCTGTGCTTATTATATTTCATGCTAGAAATGTTGAAGGCAAAGTAGAGTTTGCCCATGATTGCATGCTTTTTACACTAGAATACATGGGAAACAATTGTTTGCTATGTTGCACGTTTGCAGCACTTTAGTTGTTAGGCAGGAGGCATGAAGATTAGCAAATCAACAGCCATGATGTTGCATTTCAAACCTGAAAACTTTGCATGGTGTTTATTCATATTTCCTTCAACTGGTTCAAACGTGAAAATCAGCCCTTTTGTGCACAAAAGGTGCATATCGACATTTAAATGCAATGCAAAATACAAATCAGTACCTCAGTTCATAGTGCATTTGGAGGGAGATCGTTCTGCAAACTACCCTCATCGAATTCATACTTTCTTGAGTGATGTAAACAAATGCCCCCATGCTTCCTGGCACTAGTTAATGCCCTGTGATTAAATTATATGCTTTGGAAATGTGATCTTTCCCAGAAAACGTGTGACAAGCTTTGGTGTAATTATGCTGGATTTCCCCTCGTTTTGCTCAATGGTCCCCCTGAGTGCTGCCAAATTCTTTCCTCACAGCTACCTTTATTTCTTCTTTTGCTGAAAATGAAGGTGTTTGCATTTCTGTTCTCATTCAATTATGCTCTGAAGGTGTCGCACAAAAGGTGGGCTTTAAGGTCACGTCTAATAAGTAGATGCCGGGCCTTTTCAGAGAGCACCATTGTATCTCGACTTCATGAGAAGATGGAGATTATGATTGTGCAAGTGAGCTAATGCAGACGCGTCGGCTATACTGCTGCTGACAGACTGATCTCCTCTTTGACTCAGGCCAGTTCTACCTCTTGCATGGTCTTTAAAAGCACAGGTAACCTTTCATTGTTCAAAAACACAAAACAATAAGAACAACAAATCTCCAAACAGAACCTGTCAGAGAAGTGGGCTTTTCCAGATACGCCTTTCTTAGAAATAATTTCCCTATCATAAAAATCTTTTCAACCTCAGATTTTTTTTTTTTTGTAAATTAACCTCTCCCTCCTCTCCTTCTTCGTCTGCTTGCTCTAGGTTTTAGGGCTTTACGTGGCAATGTCAGGCGAGTCTCGACAAGCTCGTTGACACAAACAAGTCTCAGCTCCATCTCACGAGGCGTGGGACGGGCCTGCAGATGTTCCATGGACAAGTCGTATCTTGCCACCTTTCGCTGGAACACTCTTCTCTTTGAACGCATCTATCCTCCCCCAACTTCTATCCTCGTTCTCATCTCCTTGTCCTGCGGCATTATGAGAGACGCAGTCAAAAAGCTTTACTCATTGAGCAGGGAACAGGCCCTTTGGCACTGCAGGGTTCAGGAGGAAGGCATGGAGTATTTACACGAGTATTACTGACCCATTCTTCTAATCCCCAGCTCACTTCTTGAGACAACAACTCTAGTGGTCGCATTCCATCGGTCATGCCGTTCTATACAGGTGAACCAATGGGCAAACAAAACCGTGCCATACCACTGGATGCATTGATAGGTTGACAGTAAAATGCAAATGGAGGCTCTGCTCTAAAGAACATCAAACAAAACAAACACCAAGGAGCCAAAAAAAACTGAAAATGATTGAGGGGGTGGGTTTTCTCTGAAAATCAAAAATGAACAAACAAGGTTCATGTATGGTTTGTCTTATCATTGACATCAACAAAAAAAGCAGGATTGCAAAAGCATTCCCGTAAATGATGAGCAGTAGGATACAATGCCAGGAAATATGTGTGTGGGTGTGTGTCATGGAAGCTATATGCACGATTAGACTGAGCTGCGTATGGAGAACAAGCATGGGTTACATAAAATGTAACCCCCCAAAAAATGCCTTACAGTTTGCTAAATTGTTACATTTAATTAGATTAAAAGCAGAGATAGTCATTATAACATTCTATTCACTGTGAGAAACGGAAATATGAATGAGTAGGGACAACATAAATGAGACAACCATGGGTGTGGTGTCTTTCTCACACCCAGAAGTCTTCTCTAAGTACGGTGAGGTGTCTGACAACTGCTGCCGTATTGGTGAAGTCAAGAAGTGAGGATGACAAGGGCTGTTGTGGGAATAGGGTAAATGTCACAATCCCACACTGCACTGTAGCCAATGAGCACTAAGCAACTTGCAAACCAATCTCCGCTCAACTTGTTTACTCAAAGATGTAAGACTGCATTACCGCAACTGACTCACTGGTTTTTCAAGACCACAATCTGCCAAATTCCAGATTAACGAGACATTGGTTTATAATGGCTGGGATCAATTAACCTCAAATAATGGTAGACATTTATCTTATTTAATGTCTGTGATTAAATAACTTCCACTGAAGCACTCAGGTTAGCCTTGTCAGAAATAAATGTATCACATTTAGCGCAAAAATAACAACTGTTGTTTTTGTTATCATAAGATACAGCAGGGGAAAAAGTGAAGAAACAGTGTGAAGAAAAGGTTGATTAGACTTCAATTAGCTATAACTAGCTAGCATCCGCTAGGGTGCGTTGTCCAACCGAAAGCTAGTTTTATTTAGTACTTTTTAGCTGACAGACATAAGGCTCAGTGCACTGATTGGATTGTTCCCGTGCTACTACAACTAGCCTAGCAAGTTTAGTCAGTTTGATTATAAATGGGTGACACCTATCTGTGCAAAACAAAGCAACAGCGGCTCAGCTACTGTACTGCTCACTGATGCGCATTGTTTCCGCTATGTGGACATAGCGGTCTATGAAAAAAGTAACAACTCACCAGCAGGGGTCAGTCATGGCCCTTTTTGAATAGAATTTTCCTTTCGTCTTTTATATTTAATTTCTAATTAAAGATTTTAAATAATTTTCAATTTTATTTTTTAGAAATGTAGTTACTGCCTACAAGTATTAATCAGATAATACATTTTATTGATTAAACTTTTTTTTTACTTTTTTATTTTAATAACTGCTTATGTTTATTTATACTGACTTTGAGAAAATCCTCAAAAAGACAGCAAGTAGTACTCCATTGTGCAGTAAACGAGGCCAGTTTAAACCTACAGGGCCTTTTTTTCCACAGCCAGAGAGAGTTTTGTAACTGACAACTTTCATATAGATCACAGAAGTGCCTAAAGCTGAGATCAGACAGACAAAAACGTTACTATCCTCCTAGAGGAAGAGAACCCTTGACAGCAGAAATCAACTGCTTTAATAAGCACATCACAGAGTCTTTGTCCTTGTGTAACATAGAACCACAATACATTGTCATAACAGAACAAAACACTCCAAATGCCATATATAGATGATTTGTAACCAGAGGGCTGGAGGTCCAATTTCCTGGCGAGGAAATATTTGGTTGTTTCCCTAAAGCCAGACACTTAACCCCAATACAGATTTAAGGGACAACATGGTATCCTTTCTCTCTCTCATATTGGTTTAACTTGAATCCCTTACACCATAAATAAAAGATATCTTTTTATTGTTTTGTTTGTGTGTGTGTGTGTGTGGGGGGGTGTAAATAAATAGTATAATGGTATTGTTTGTAGCTTACTAGCAACATATCATAATGTAAAATATAATATAAAAGTCATGCATCATCACACATATACACAGTTGCTATGACTTACCGTCCAGGTGGCGGATTTGGCTGTGCTGGACTGCTGGAAGGACACGTCAAAGGTGTGTGGGCCAGCATAGTCTGTGTTGGATGGGATGGCAGGCGATGGAGACAGGGCTTCGAAGGTTGAACTGGGCTGGGCGTAGGGTGATGGTGCCGTTACATTGTTCTGAGAATGATCGTTGTTGTAGGGGCTGGTGGAGGTTGAGCCACCATTTTGATCCATGCTGTTGAGAAGCCCCAGACTTGTATACTGTGGCTAGAGGAAAAACAGGGAGTATTTTGATCAGTATACAATTTTTTCAAGTGTTTATGGTATTAGCAGTGTCATATGAACAAAGACGCAATATTCATCAAAACATTAATGAGTTGTTGCCACAATACAGCTTCTTTTGATGTTAATACATCAGGCTATGATGTAATGGTGGGCTTAGAGAAACAGATGATGTGCACAACAGCCAGTGCTTGGCAGACTTAAATAAGTCTTTGTACAATATGTGCAAGTCAGAGAGAATTATGACCCAAGAGGTTATGCTCTTTATCAAATTGCTCATCAAACAGCCATGTCTGTGTACTTGTGTAAAAAAAGGCAGTAAAAGTCCTTCTATAACAGCATCCTATATGTCAATCATGACAGATGAGGATTACCACAAGAATAGTGATTGAGTGCATTATATGACTATTATTAGTCAAGAGTTTCTGTATCTAAAAATTAACATTATGTAAATTATTAGAAACAAAGCCATGATTCAGTATGTAATGATTCACAACTAAGCATATATTGCCTAAGCATATTTTCAAGGAATCGAAAGTAGCCTAACATCTAACAGGAACAAACAGGGTCTTAAATATGACACTTCAAATTAACTCAAAATTTGCTACTTCTAAATTTATCCCAGTCATTTTTATTCTATAGCTGTGAACTGCAGTTATTTACAATGCAAACAACATTCATATTCAGGACCAATTAAGTCTTAGCACACCTTAATTGCTCTAAAGTTGTTGGTGGGCTCTGTAGGAATGAATAAAGACAATAAATGAACTGGAAGATGCAGTAATAACAAAGGAAGGCGGGGTCAGCGAGAGGGACACGCAGTGAATGGGCGATACACAGTTCACACGGCTCCTGTTGCCTTGTTCCAGTGAAGGCGCAGAGAGGAATTAAAATGACTGTCATTTGAGAGAAGGAAGAATGTTCTGGAGGTAAGCCAGTCTTTTCCAGCCCCACTCCTCCAGTCCATTCCTTTCCATTTATATACCCCACATTCCTGGATGAGGTGCCATGGTTGTGTGGCTCTTTAGACAGTCATTAATCTCAACCGAGTCCCTTGTTTATTTCAGGCATGGATGGAGACAGCTGTCCAGCTTGCACGCTTCTCCCCTTTCTCTCTCTTTTCCTGTCTCTTTCTTTTTCATTCCCTCCCGATAAAATTCTCCTGGTGCTGCTGGTGGCTCAGGAGAATCACCAGTGGGCCACAATCAAAGATGGGCCCTTTTCTCAGACTGTGATGACGTGTTTCCACAGTTATTACCTCATAAATATAGCAAAGTACTTTTATATTTTCATTTTAAAAACTATATACATTTATTACACTATACTAGCTGTTTTAATGATAGTTTTAAAACTGGTTAATGATGCTGCATGCTTGTGTTGCTAAAACTGCAAATTTGATATTTCTCTCTTCTGACCAACATAACCAATCTCTTAATAACCTCTTTTGGAAAGTCATAAAAATGCTATCATGGATTTTTGCTATTGCAGCAAATTTATGGTAGTTTCTGTTCACTATAGAAGTTTACCCAACTATGATGACTTCAGTTTCTGAGAGTCCCAGAAAAGCATCCATTCATTTTGACTACAGCATGTTGAAATTTTTGTCTCGTAAAAAAGTACAAATTTATTTAAAAAGTCTATTAATTTTGTTTTAAATTATTATTATTTAAAAAAAATAACATATTTTGTACACCCACGCACCTGAGAGAGGGTCACTTCCCCTCAGAAGACAGTGCCGTAGGGCATTAGAAAAAAGAAGTGCCATTTGCACTGTACAGACAGGGGTCGGTCATTGTGTGTGTGTGTGTGTGCCACGAGTCTGCTCAGCCTCCTGGAAACAATGAGTCTCAGCCTTTTAAGAGCCTGTCTAAAGAAACAATAGACTAGGTCTATTGGTGTATGAAAAGAAGCGTATTGTAAGAGCAGACACACATACCCACACAAAGGGAACCCAAACACTATTAGAGCTGTACCCTCCAGCCTCAACAGAACTTCTCAAACACACACGTCCTTACAATGGAGCAATTAGGACATAATGGAATCTTTTAGAGACAGTAAGGCCAAGCAAGTCAGTCTGTGTGTCTGATCCCACTATAGAGGTCTAGGGCAGTGCACCGTCTACCTCAAGCGATTAGCAATACATTAGCATTCATTTGAAATTATAATTAAAGTTTTATCACAAACAAAAAAAAACACAAAAGGACAATCTACACAAGCATGTAAACTGTAAAAATGCAGAGAAAAAGCAATACAGCTATAAAAATGTACCCTAAAATATAAAGTTTCCAGGGAAAAAGTAGAGTTGTAAGGTGTTTAGAGGAATTCACTGCTGAAATCAGCATAACATCTTAGCTTGAGAGCCCTATTCATGTATTGTTTAAGCTCCAAAGCTGGTTTCATGTAGTGGAGTAGAAAAATGCTCAGATGCTAATAAAATTATTCTGAGGTAAACTGAATGAGTCGTATGCAGTTACCCTTTATGATTTATTTTAACATACAAGTCACATCTGTGAAACTACCCACACCTCCTAATTTCTAAGACTCATTAGAGCTCCTCAAATAATGTTGAAGAAAGCACTGATAAAAAAGTGAGGGGAAAGAGGCACTGTGCGTATGCTATGAGGAAATACTAAATCATAATTCAACAAGTTTGTGTAGACAAAACATCCAGTAATAAATTTTTTTATTTAACATATAGTCCACCTTTTTGATCAGTGTATAATTTTCTCTAGCACCTTTTTATCAAATACTACTCTTTCACAATGCAACAACTGCTTTAGCTGCTCTTAAAAATACCACCCTGTTTATAGCCTCCTTGGAGAGTGAGCCCCTGGGATGTGTGGATGCTTAAGCCGAACCATAAATCAGATGGCCATGACGGGTTCATCTTTTATAATACCAATGAAAGTTTTAACAATATGCACTGATTGCTGATGAACAAATTGGAGTGGGAAGAAACAAAAATTTAAAGGAAAGCTGACTGATTTCCAAAAGAAAAGGCTGCAGGTGCAATCTTTAATAACAAGATGCCACGATATGCTGATATGACCTTTGTTCGATTGGGGGTCTTTAATTCTTTCTTCTGGAGATCTACCTTCCTGCAGAGTAATGTAATTAATATAATATAATATAATATAATATAACATAATATAATATAATATAATATAATATAATATAATATAATATAATATAATAAGCTCAAACTTTAGAGTACTACCAAGGTCGTGGGTTTGATTCCCAGGGAATGCATGAACTGACAAAATGTATACCTTGAACGCAAAATAAGTCACTTTGGATAACAGTTTCTGCCTAACACATAAATGTAAATGTAATACTATAATAGGTTGACAAGCAAAACCCTCTCCACTGCTGCCCTTATGCCTAAAAGCACACATGGATGTTTTTGTGAAATCAAGGCAATCAAAAGGTAAAATGATGATCAGTTTCTTAGAAAACGATTCTAGCAAGAGCAAATCATAAAGATTTCAGTTTTCAATTCTGGAATGTCAGTCTTCAATGAATTCCAAAGAACTCCAGTTCCATCGTTTAACAATGTTAAAACAATGTGCTGTTGACAGGTGTCAGCAGTATACAATTGATTTTCAGCCTCGAAAGCTACCGGTCTTGGTCCTAGATTCCACAAAAAAGTATCATAATGACCAAAACCACAAAATTACTACTACTTCATTCTGACAACTACTTATGTCTTGAGTTTGAGAGCAAAATGAGCGCTCCTAACTCAAGAGCAGTGACAAGAGCTGAGGCTGCCCTGGCCTGGGGGTTGAAATGGCTGCCATTCCTGGGTGTGTTCCAGTGACCTGGGCAGTTTGTAACCCGGGATGGGTGTTGAGAACATCTGTGAGGCCTTGATGAGTGACCACAGGGGTAGAAAGCATTAAGTACTAAATTGAAGAAGGTGGAGGGGGGTTAGGTGGGATTGCTCTTACTCTCTTCGCACTTCATACCCAGTGGGCTGGGCAGAGCAGATGATTGTATCTGTATCCACCAGAGTTAAAACAATTACAATTCCAAGACTTCTCAGGATCACTTTGATACACGCATTCTTCAAAGCGGCTCCGCAATCTATCACTCAGACGAGCGGGAGTTTAACCTGAAGACCCTTCGCTGAGAGAAAGACGGACGAATCTTAAGGGCCAACCTGCTTTAAGACCTAAACCTAACCTTCACCTAAAAGTTAAGGAACCTCACCTAAAAAACATAGCTTAGGATACAAATGAGCTAATTTGATCTATTTGAACCATCATTTATGTGGTAAATCAAAACATACACAGTACTATCTCATTTCGCTTAAATTCCTTGCACCTCCATGTCTCCTCTTACAACGCAAAACATGCACGTCTACGGACCCATAACCCCTACCATGATTAAAGACAGTGAGAGGCAGAGCATTTAAAAGCATTAATTAAAGGTGTGTGGGCAGTGGATTGGTTACCTAAAGCCAGCTTTAAAATCACAAGGGGGTGTGGGGGGGGATTGGGGGGACCGGACTGTGTTTCTACCAACAGGTTTGTCTCTGAGCTAACGGTGTTGTGTTGACAACAGCTTTGTGCAAGAGAATGGCAGCACTGAAATCACAGTTTGAACTACCACCTGTCAGGAAGGAATGGGGGTGCTTTTAGAGAACAAACACAGATCCGGCCGCTATCTTAGATAGCTTAGAACAATCAAGCTATAAACGTATGTTGCATTATACTGTAACAGTACAAAGAAAGCTCTGTTGTATGAAAGTTTGGTTGTAAAATTATGCAACAGAAGATATTTTTTAATTAAAAAAATATTTTTTAGAAATATGATTACACTATTTTTTAAAAGGTCAAAACAGTATAATTTTGGGGAATGATTAAATGTGCTCTCCATATATAAGTGTTAAAGAAAAAGCAGTGCTGGCATATTAATGCAGTTCAACAAAATACACCCAGAAATTCGCGAACTTTCATCCATTACCATTTGAAAACACATTAGCAACCTGACACGAAATTCAAGCTTAGCTGTGAAATCATGATCCTTTTTTCATCTCACTTAATTATATTAACTTAAAGTATTAATCTTCTTTTACTTTCCTGATATAGCAATAACTATATATGACTTCTGGATGTTTAAGTGCTTTTTAAGATGTTTAAAACTGCTGAAACTGTTCGTAATCAAAAGTAACAATCCAATAAATGATATTAAGGTTAAGTAAAAGTAGACTCCTCGAGTACTTTCTCAAAGCAAACTGCCCAATCGCAGCCTATTGTCCTATACAAACAAGATTATCAGTCTCACCGTCTCAGACAAATCCATTATTTGCCAAATACCTTGACTCAACCCAAGAGGAGTACACCGTAGACAAAACAGCAGCTAGGCAAACCAATAAAGCAATACATGTTGATTTTTATCTGTAGACACATGTCCATTTTTCACACCCACAAACCATCGTAAAATCCATTATCGCAGTTTAACCAACATGACTTATTAAATGCAAACATTTCACTTTCTAAAGTGTCAATATGAAAAAGTTTAGCGAACGTGCACCAAAAAAATAAAAACCAATGTTAAAAAAAAGGCAAATAAATCAAAAATGCAAAGTGTCAGACCAGGACAACAAATCAAAATATTTTCAAAAATAATAGCATCCCCTCAAACGTTTTAGGTTAACACCATAAAAAAGGTTAAAAGAATGTGCGCAATACGTATTCCAATGCCTTTGTAAGGCCTACTTTTGATGCCACTCTTGCCAGTCACTCCACACGGTTCCCTGAGAACCCAAAATTTAGCACTGGGACCAACTCAATCTCCAGATGGGCAGTGGTAGCGCAAGGGCCTTACCTCACTGTATGATGTGGGAGGATTGGTCTCCAGGTACAACATATTGGCGCTGAGGTTGAGCAGTGCAGCCGCTGTTTGCTCCACAGGCTCCAGGATTCTTACCCCTTGTTTTCCTCCTTTTATCCCCTAAAAGTGTGATGTGGGCTACAGAGGTGAACGGGACAGGCTTAAAGTCTCTATAGGAATTCAATGGGATTGCCATATATACCAGGGACAAAAAAGGGAGGTCCTGAGAAATTACCTGTCCAATACCTGAGTCCAATACCACACCCTACTTTTGGGAAGGTGTTGCCTGTCTTCTGGCTCTTCCTTTAAGATTTAACCCTAAGGAGTATGCACCAGACCTAGACGCCTTCCAATGCAGATTTTCGTTTTTTCCAGATCGTTTTCCACTATCTATTTTTGTTATTTTTTACGTATTATAAATGTCTTAGTCCTAAAATTCTTCTTTTTTAAAAAAAAATAAAATAAAGTGATGTTATTTTACTTTTCCATTATTTTCCATTAACAGATGTCAAAACAAGTATAATGTAAATCAAACACTTTTCATAACCATGAAAAAAAATGTATCTGTGGAAGTGTGCTTATTAATTTTTCAAATAATAAGCAATGAAACACCTCCAATACCAACACCTAAAAACACATTTCGGTCAAAATAAATTCTCTAGTAAAAACATAGATGTCAGCCATTTCATTTACTTTTTTCATTATTAAATCAAATTATTAAAAACAAAATCAAATAAATGATATATAAATTAGATTTTCTGTTTACTGAAATCATTTGAAACTTTAATGATTTCAGTATTTCATGACATGTTGATAAAATGTAGGGGTAAAACCCCCCAGAAATATCATGGATGGAATTTTGAGATACAGTAAATGACTTTGCACTGAAACATGGAGCCTCCGGACACATAATTCTGGAATCCTTTTTCTAGTTCTACAAAGACCTTAGAGCACTAAATTCTCTCCAGCAGTAGCATCCATAGCCCCTGTTTGCATAAGAATGAGCCTCTCCCAACCTCCCAAAGAGCCTCTAGCATGGCCCTATGACAGTCTCATCAGAAACAATAGGACTACAGTTGACAGCTTGTATCTATCAGAGATGACTGGTTTAGATTTGGTTTGAATACACTAATGTTGTTTCAGATAGGGTAGAACCAACCCAGTCCTTTGTGAATATTTAAATGTCTTCATGTTAGATTCATCAGATGATACAGAAGAGAGAAAAACCATTAAACCCTATTTTACACACTACATA